>CM076461.1:11709860-12909860 GCA_038419695.1 Scomberomorus guttatus
AATTGCATTCCCAAACTTGAGTGCAGTAAATAATGAAATTTTAATTTCTGCTCTTGCCATTGCGTTTTCCTCATTTGTTTTCAGATGAATGTTTCAAAGAAATTTACTGCGGCCATGATGGGAAACAAATGAAACTGGAGGGCAAAGGGAGGAATGAGCGAATAAGAGAGAGAGAGAGAGAGAGAGAGAGAGAGAGAGAGAGAGAGAGAGAGAGAGAGAGAGAGAGAGAGAGAGAGAGAGAGAGAGAGAGAGAGAGAGAGAGAGAGAGAGAGAGAGAGAGAGAGAGAGAGAGAGAGAGAGAGAGAGAGAGAGAGAAAGGACAGAGAAAAAAGATGGAATATTTGTTCAACCTGACTAAAAGGTTTTGAATTAGGTTAAAAAGGCAATCAAAGCCAACTATATCTACAAATACTTCAAAACAAAATCTTGTAAAATGGTTGAAAGGTGATATAATAAACATGTAACCATACTCATTTACTTTGAAAACGTTTTGTAAAACACATCTATGAGAAATGTAGCTTAGCTCACTGGGACAAGGAACTATCTGATCAGTCAAGGCTAAAAGTCTCAACAGCCCCTCAACCGTGACCTTAAAATGGTCCAGTTATAGCTGGGTTGTGAATATGAGCAAAAAAGATATTATAACAATATAACATAAAAAGTCAATAATCCCTTATCTACTCTTGTTTAAGTTAATTTAGAGCTATTAAGATGATTCTATATTGATTGACAAATAGTCTCACCTCAAGGTCCATTTAGTAGCTGATCTTGAGCGTCAGAACAAATGAAAATTCTCAAATTTTTTCTCATTTCCATGACGACTAGGCAAACTCCACTGATGAAAATCAGCTGAAATGATTGGAAGCTCCAGAAAACCTGGTAAATGAACCTTGAAGTGGGATTGTTGTTTCCAAGTTCAAAAAATGAACTTTAAAGCTCAACTTAACAGTATATTGTTTACAAAACTACATATTGTGTTACTTTATACAAGATACTTTAAAGTACCACTTTAGACCCACATCAGACTAGTCAGAACTCATGTTGTGCTTTTCCACATGGCGTGGGAAAAGGGTCTTAATCACATGATGAAAGTCTCAGGTTTGTATAACTGCTGGTTTGTCTGTCATCAGCACGTGTTTGTCTAAAAAGCTCACTTGTGACTGCATTTTGTTTCCTTACATTCTTTCAAGTAAATCTTTAAATAGTGTGTTACATCAAGTGGAGCGGTGCCTGGGATGTTAAGATATTAAACTACAAAAGTCACGTTTTAGAGAAAAACTGAAAGCACCTACATGAGACTTAATACTTACATGTACTTAATACATTATAGTAAAAAGAGGACAGATGAGATACTGATTCTTAACATAAAGGGCTGAAATAAAATCACAGAGGCTCTAGTCAGGTATCGCCACACTGTTGCAGCAAATAGCACCAGTACTACTGCAAATCAGGAGTAAGCCTGTGCTACACACAAAAACAAGTGTGTACTTCAGCCCACAATTCAGTCGCAGCATTTAAGACTATTGTTCTTTATGTTCATGATTGCTGTCATATTACACAGCATCATCAATAACATTATGCCTGAAACAGAACTGCTAACCGGCGAAGACTTCCTCTCCTCTCCATTCCTTTTAGCGCTGGCAAAATTTAAAATGAAGAGTCATTCATCTCGATCCACTGGCAAACAAAATCAAATAAATCAACACTTTCCCCAAATATAAAAATATTTGTGTTGTGGGTAGATAATTAATGAGCACAGCTGCACTAATTAAAAGCCATCTGAGTTCCATTAATCTTGGTTGTTGAGTCCCATCGTTTCTCAAAGTGGACAGCCACGCCTTTCCTATGCAATACCCGTTGTCCTTGGACTCATTTTTCAGGTGATTTGGAAGAGCATTGTTGCTTTATTAGCATCATGAAAAAACATGAAAGCACAATTAATAATACATTCCTAGATGGGTACAAAGAAAATTATTATTTCCCTCCATTGCAGAATACCATGTGTAGAACTGAGCATTGTAGCCACTAAAGCTTTACTTGGACAAAGGCAACCTTTGACAAAATGTTTGTCTTACATTGTTTTTGCTAACTGTGGGTGTACTGGCTATTTTGCCCTCCAACTATTTAAAGGAATAAAGGCTGTTTTTAATTTTTAGGGTTAAACAGATTTGACTTTGGTGATCTGGGTAGTCCACAAGATTACAAAAGCAATCTCTGGAGTGTTGTTCACAGGTTTCCACAGCAGAAGTTTCAGGCTGATATTCAAATGGTAAACATAAAAGTAACCAATTTAAAGTGTACAGGTAGGTGTTCTTCCTGCTAGGCTCTAGGCCTGCCGCACCACCACCGGTGCCCGCTTTGTTAGCTGCAGGGTCATCAGCTGGGGACCACCGCTCATAGATGTTTCGCCCCTTATCCTGGAAGATCTCCTGGTGGCAGGGCAGTGAAGGGGGACATCTCCCTGACACCTCCTGCAGCTAAACTTCCTCAGGAGTTGCTCGCTCCTCATTCCTTGTCCCATCTTCTCAGCCAGAGCCAAAAGCTTGCCTTCTCTGCCTCCTCCAATACCGCCCTGGTTGCCTTGTGCAGTCTGGCTCCCCGTAACCCCAGGTCCTTGAGCAGACACGTTGTTGAGTCTCCAACAAAGCCTCTAGCACCCACCTCCAATGGGTAGAGCCTCACGCTCCATCCACCATCTTTTGTGGGCTGCCTCCAGGGCAGAGGGCTAGAGGGCTTTTAATTTGAAACGGATACAGGAAGTGGCAACGCATGGCGACACCCAGCCGAGGCAACCAGTGGCGTAACTTCATCACTCAGTCAGTGACACGGTCTGCTGTGATAACAGAAGCACAGATTCCTCAGGAAGTCAGTTAGCTTTCCTGCTGGGAAACCGCCTAAAATGAGAGAGTAGGGGTGTGCGATATGACAATATTAGATCATGAACGATTAAAATGTCTCCATGATTTGCCTTTACAGGGAGATCATTACACATGCACAGTTCAGCTCCATGACGGAGCGCACTCTGCTAGCAGAAGGCTAACGGGTAACAGCACCAACATGGCGAGCACCTCACCACATCTCCAATCTGCTGATAAAATCTACAGCGGTTTTAATGTCCTGCTAGGAAGCTCACCTGCTGCACATCATGTTAAAATGACCACTTGGCTGCAGGTAAATGCCACTGTTTTGCTGTTAGCTCGCCTGCTAACTTAGCACTAACTTCTGTCATGCTGCAAGCTAGTGTGACGTCAGCTCAGGTGTACTGTGTTGGTGCCTTTTTTTAAACGGTGCACATCCTGCTAGTTATCTAAAACAACACACTAGTGCTTCTACACAACATCAACTGTTTGCTTTTCAGCTGTGAAATTAGTTTGGGAGTACTGTTAGTTTGGTTTCCCACTGCAATATCCATTTTAAACAAGGCCAAATAGACTGTCACTACTTTTTAATGCAGCTTTG
Source organism: Scomberomorus guttatus (assembly GCA_038419695.1). NCBI lineage: Eukaryota > Metazoa > Chordata > Actinopteri > Scombriformes > Scombridae > Scomberomorus > Scomberomorus guttatus. The sequence continues at coordinate 11,713,320 of CM076461.1, forward strand.
CACACCTGCTCTTATTTATTTATGGAATTGTCTGTGTTTTAATGTAATTTTATGTCTTTCATGGGTGTATGTTTTTCTGTTCTGAGCCTCTAACCTAAGACAAATTGCTATCATTATGTGATAGACAATAAAGCTTTTTAAAATTTGCATCTTGAGTACTGTTCTTCAGTATCTTGCAAAACAGTCTTAAAAACCAACATGAAAAAGAATCGTGATAAGATCGTGGATGGTGATCCTGCCTGAAAAAAATGTCATATTTTTGCCATATCACTCACTCCTATGAGAGATAGGAGGATTTCACAGAACTAACTGACCCACAGGACTGAAAAAGGTAACTCAGTCTCCTTGCTGGTTGTTCTGACAAAATGTCAAAATCATTAATCTTACCACTTTTGCTGTTAGCAGCGTCATTAACAGGCGGCTCGCTTTGTGCGTGAGCTTGTAAAATGTATACTAAGGCTCATTATCACGGTTTTGTATTTCTCTGTAATGTAGCACAGACATAAACGTGTGACGTCTAGTCGACTAATGGCTTGAACTAACAACTACTAGTCAACTAGAAAAATCTTTGGTCTGGGGCAGCCCTGATCAATATAAAATATTTGGGCATGTAAGTTCATTCTTGACGTTATTCTGGGAAAAGTAAGTGTTACAGGTTCCATTTACAACCACATCTTAGGTCTTCTTCAGCAAACGAAGCGGGCTCAGGAGTCAGTGTAAAACAATATGAAATATTTTATAAACCCACTAATCTGCAATTATTTTCCCTCCTTGTCAAAGAGCTCATCCCTGCTTATCTAATAAAAAATATTCATTCTTGGTTTGAGACATGCAGAGAGATGGATTGGCAATATCGTCACGGTAATAAATGTTAATCCACAACTTTACGTTGCTCTGACACAGCTCATAAATACTATCAAAAGCATAAACTGTGGTACACATGATGACTGAAGCCTCTGCCTCTTTTGCATGCAGAAGCTTTGGCAGAGACAGAGGGAGGGAAAGGAAGCATATGGTGTGAGACTGCCATAAACTGGTTTTATGAAAATGGCTGGAATGTCGATTGAATCTAACAGTACCTAAGGCGCTAACGACTCATTTTACCATTGCTCACTTCTAAATCTTCTGAGCATAATGACACAGCTTGATTATTGCTACTACATAAGGTGTGTTTAAGCTGCTACTAAAATATTTCTGTTTTGTGACATGAAATAAATATATGTATAATAAATGAATGTATAATTAGCTCTTTATGTGCTTTATGTAGCACTGATATACATGTTTTGCTCATATAATCATGAGTAATTATTACTTGAGTTACTGTGCCAGATCAAAAACTTGGCTGCCCATTGTGAGCTGCTGTGACAATTGATGATTTCAATAAGCTATCACTATGTGAGTAGGAGCACATGGCCTCCACCCTGAGTATATTGCATTTGTTACACTGATAGGATGTTGTGGGGTTGGAGTTTCATAAAGCGATGAAACAATTAGCTGATTAACCCATTAGTCGATCGACAGAAACTTAATCACCTACAATTTCTATGATAGAGTCATCATTCAAGTCATTAATCACGCAAAAGTGCTTCTCAGTGCGATGATTTGTTGCTTTTTCTCTGTTTTATATCACTGTAAATTGAATATCTTTGGGTTTTAGACTGTTGGTCGAACAGAACAAGACATCCGAAGATGTCATCTTGGATACTGGGATGTTTATTTTTAACTAATTAATTGAGAACTTGAAAAAACAAAGACAAAATCAACACGTTAATTAATAATAATGAAAATAATCACCAGTAACAGTCCTTTACTTTTTACCAGACTATGCGAATGATGAAAGAATTCCTGTCCTTTCTGTCCAGTGATTTACAAATTAAGTGGTTGCAACAGAGAAATATTCCTTTATTTGTGACACACAGTAGTGAATTTATTCTGATATTTATCTTTTCATTTAAGATGTAACACACTTAGACAAGCCAACCCTGAAAATTCTGAAACTCACTGGGACTTTCTTTAACAACTAATTTCCATTTAGTTTACAGATCTGATTGAAGGTTTACTGTCCTATGTCAGTGCAAAACATTTCATTTTTTCTGTCCCATGTGGTCATTCTCCAACATAGTGTGGGTTCTTCTATATAAGGCTGAATCTGTTTGAATCCCACAGACTCATTTTACCTACCACAGGCTGTTCTTAAAAACAGCCAAACATTAGCCATGCATATTGCTGTTTAAACCCCTTTTTTCTGAATTCTTAATTATTCATTTCTTCATATGCTTGGTGCAGTACATAAAATTGTTGACGGTAATCACAGGGGCAATGGCCATTAAGCCCTAATGTGGCTAATGTTTGCCTAATCAAAGTTTTATGGACGGCAATAACTTTGAAATAACATTTTTTTAATTATCCTTTAATTTGAGACGTGATATTGGTGCAATCTCTCATTGGAAGAAGGACCCAAACAATAATGATACCCTTGGGGATTGTTATTGTTGCACACATTAAAAGGTAAGAAGGCTGGACAAAGTACCTGCTTTTTATCTACAAACATCCACACTGGCAGGAAAATTTGTCTGCAGCTGAATTAACATCAGTTATTGATTTTAAAAAAAAAAGATATGATTCATCACACTGAAGGATTTTTTTAGGTCTCACATCATATTAGGGCTGGACAATATGGACAAAATCACAATATTTTTCAAGTTTTTTCTCTGTGTTTCTTCTATCATTGGTTGAATAGAGAAACTGTTAAGATTGATAGGTAAACAGTAATGAATGAATTCTAACATTTAATGTCATTGCTGGAGAAGCCAATATATTACTCCGAAATATGAAGGGCGGAAAAACAACGCTTGCAATTCATGTGACATGACGAATTTCAGGGAAGTCTACATCTTGTTATTGTTCCTCCTACCCCCAAATTACCTTTTCTCTGCACTTTCTTGGTGGAACATACAGTATTTACCCCCTTTCACAGTCCCCACCACCCAAGCACAGACGTTTGAGCGAGTTTATTAGTTCAAAAGGATTATTATTCTAATGTGAAAATGGAACTAATGGTGTGCCAGATGCTTTTTGCACAATTATCTGAGAAAACAAGTCTCAAGTCAAGTCATGTGTTATTATTTGGTCATTTTTCAGAGACCCTTCAAAATTGCCCAATTATGTTCTATTAAGGCAAGGCCAACCCTGTCAATCAATGAAGCAGCATTTGCCCCTGCCTTCAAAGACAGTCCACTCAAGATTTAATGGCTCTCAGAAGTTTTCACCGTGACAAAGTGATAATGTTGCTCACACTAATAAAGTTTGTTTTTCTCTAGATTCAATAATATCAAATTTTAGTTTTCAGCACATCTTTTTTCTTTTTTGAAAGGTGACATAAAATGTCATGTCTTTATAAATGCCAGGAAAATCTGATTTAATGACGTTACTACTGAAGACCTGCCTAGATGAGTTTAAAAAGAATGGAAACTTGGCAAAAAGTCTTTTATGGAACATTTGAAACACAACATTTAACTTGTTATTATATTGTCATAGTTCAGGACATCAGTGAGTATGTCAGATAAGAAGTTTTGATTTTGTTCTAATAATGAATTACATCTTAATTGCGAGTCCTTGTTCAGCAGTATTTTTCCATGAAGCAAACATTGGTGGAGGGTTCATAGAAATATACTGAACATACATACACACCACTTTCTATGAATACTCAGGAAGGTGTCATACCTGTCATACCAAAAGTCATACTGTCCCCTGTTGTCGCCCGAGTGCCGAAACTTGTGCTAGGTCAGCTCCAAACACATGCACTGCCACTGGGAATTTCTGGCAACCCGGGTGCCACATTCGAGCAAAACATCTGTTGTTTTACCGGTCTGGCCAAAACCATTCTGTCGCAGTGAATTAGGGAAATGGGAAACAGTGTCACCCATGAATCTGACACCATTGCCTGATTGGCTTTTACCCTGCATACACACAGTTGTGCATATATCCTTATTTGAGTCACCCACAGTGACTTTATGATAGCAAAGATGATGAAACCATGTGAACAGGACTGTAGACAGACTAAGTATGTTGTTCACTTAATCTGTCTCAGTCTCTTGTACGGTTGTATACAGAGTTACAGAAACATCCTACTAACATATTTTCTCAACTTCTATCATATGTAGCATTCTAAAAATACCGGGTGAATAGTAGGGAGGTTGGGATACGATAAATAAAGTCTCTCTGACGTGGCCCACTGCTGCAATCAATCTCCACCATCTCTCTGCATTCCCTTCTCTGCGTTTCTCTCTTTGTTTTCATATCTCACTGTCCCTCCCTCTTCGTCCTACACCTCCCTCCTCGCTGTCTAACTCTATCTTGCTTGAGAGCTAGCATATGTCTCCAATCATTTCCTCCCAGCCCCCACCCTCCCGCCTTCTCCTTCCTCCCAGATTTCCTCTCTCTGTCTCTTCCCCAGTTACTCCTTCATCTCTCCCAGTTTGACTTGAGCCATGACTGGTGCAGTTATCAATCACCAAAGCCAAGCCTTGTCAGGGACGACTGAACCCAGAGGCGCTCCCTCTCCCCTCTTTCCCTCTCTCTTTTATCTGTCTCGGTCTCCTTCCTTTAACAAATTTGTTCCAGTTAATAAGCCCTCCCAAATGACCCCCTCTTCCTAATTAAGCACAGGCAGCATGTAGGGAAATATGATACTTAATTAATGATGAGATAAACTCTCTCCCAAGGCCCTGTCAGAAAACCATGACACCATGTTTGGCGGTTTGAAATCAAATTAACACGCTAAAAGACACAGAAGAAATCTGATGGGTGATTTTGCTCTCCCCCTTCCAATTCTTCATCTGACAGGGGAACATGGTAAATCTGGATTTGGATTTTGAAACCAATCACTTAACTTGTAACCGGCTTGTATTGTCAACCAAGACATACTATCACGTGAAACATAGCAATGACGCATAGGCTCAGTTTATTAATAATCATGTCTTTATTATTTGTCCCAACAAGCTATTCAACCAAGACTTATTTGCTTAAATTGTTTAGTTTGGATCAGTGGAAACTAGAGTGGCTCAACTGTTAGTGCTGAAAATGCTGAAGTTAAGGTAATGTGTCAGGGTCGGCAGGGTTAAGTTTTTAAGCCAGGAATCTAACCCGGCAGCCGAAGGTTTTAATCCCATAAAAAAGCTCATATGACCTCAGCTCATGTGCTCCACACCCTATAATTGTCAGCTGGTTCCACTAGCCTAATGCCAGGATCATACTACACAATATCAGCCTGACAAGAATCGACCCACCAGATGGGGGGCATCGGGAACATAAATAAGTGCTGGGTGCGACAGTTGCTCATGTATCCTCTGTAGTGTGCCATAGGGGAAGACAACTGATGCAGCATCTGGGATACCTCGCAATATTCCAGCAAAAAGCCTCCTCTTGCCTTCTCTTACTGAGTTTGACACCTTCTATGACATGTTCCATGATGTTGACCCATAGGAGCAACAAGCAATATTCCACACACAACGATAAACATGACAAAGCAAGAGAAGAATTTTGTTGGTGCTGTCAGGTGGAACAGTGAAGTCTTGCACCTTCGCTCTGATCATCTAAAGTATGTATGTCACGCAAGTGAAAGGGGGGCAAGCTATGATTGTTCAAGGTCTCCCAAGTCTCTTGGCCAAATAACAGCAGCAATATATGACTGTAATCACCCAAACTGAGACAGTGACCAGTCGAAAGGCAAAAATATTGTGTTGTCCACTGTGCCAAAATTGTTTCAAACTGTTTGACTAACCGAAGTGGAGGGTCTAGGTACTCCCACTGAAACATCTTAGCCACTTATAACCAATTTATTGTAACTTTACAATAGATAACAATAATTTATGTCCCTCTGAAGCTAAAAGAAGGACCAAATGTCCTGACATTTGAAAGATTACAAAATAGATAGAGGGGTCTGCCATGAAGGCAAAACGGGGAATGTGTTCGGGCCCTTTTCAAGGCTAATTAGCATGTTATTTTATTTGAAAGGGACCATGTACAGTTTTAAACATAAATGTTGCCATTTGATGCACTGTACCAGAGTTAGCTTATAGCTAGTTTTCATCTGCAGTCCCTTGTCACAATTAAAACATATTACAGCACAGTACTAGTCAAAAAACATAATTGATAGCACCAGTAATTTTGGGGAGAGTCCTTCCTGTAAAGCATGAATTATACCAAACTGCTTATTTACTGACATAAAAAAACACTATACTGTATGTGAACACTATCTCTGCACTATCCATCTGCAAGTTACATGTTCTAAAATTTATGTTTTGGCATATTTGACAGTTAAAACTTAGGACTTTAAAAGCCTTCTTTCTTTTATGAATATGATCCAATAATGGACAGCAAAGCAACAGTTCAAAATATCTCTGACTTTGCCCTCAACAACCAACTATAATTCAGACAGCTTCAGTCAGACATACTGTCATATAGCACCATCATAATTGTATTAAATAGTAGAATATTTAATATGCAAATGATTGAAATATTCAAATTAGTTACAACAAAGTCCCCATATCAATCAGAAGTAGCTCTCTTACCAGTACTCACAAAGAATGTAAAAGACACTTGCTGCAAATCATTTATTCTCTCTTATCTCATTACCCTTTCTGTTTACAACAAACTTCAATTTCTTTAATCACGTCCAAAATCTCATTCTTTTATTATGTTTTAACAAGCATTAATTAACATCTGACACAAAGAATCACGTTTAATAATGCATGGATAATATTTTGTCCAGAACATATGGTGTACTTTATTAATATTCAACATGAATTGTGACATTCTGTCTGACAGGCCCTTTCAGAAATAGGCCATTTTGATGTGAGTGTAGATAGGGGTGTGTGATATGACAATATTAAATTGTGAACGATTAAAATGTCTCCATGATCTGCCTTTACAGAGAGATTGTTAGCATCGTGCTACAGAGCACATTCTATCAGTTGCAGTTCTATGGCTCATGCACTCATCTGGCCTCGGCGTTGGTTAGAGGTAAGTTTTTATTACTTATTTTTATGAACCTCTTACAGAACAGTGAATAGAAATGTATGAAAATATATAAGTATATAAGTTGTTGAATTGGCTGCTCCTGCGCTAGGCTAACATTGGGCACGCCTGTGTAGGGTCGCTGCTCCGGGGCTCCAGAGATGTGTACGTGGGCATCAGCACTTGGAGGAGACGCTGTATTTTTAGCAACTGGTGGAAAGGCCAATGCCAGCGGGCCAGCCAGTTAGCTAGGTCCTGGAAATATAATTTATCTGACGTCTAACATTAGCTGGCGGAGAGGCATGCTAGGTAAATGAGCTGTCTTTGCCAACACATGCTGAGTCAACGTTAGCAAACAAGACAGTTTACAAGCTAGTAGCAGCTAGTTAGCTAGCGTTAACTAGCCATAAATGGGCACAGAGACACAAATTGGCCTTGTTTTGGTCTCCCTCTACTCTTAACAATGCTTATTAGTGTCCCGCCGGTGTTTATCGTATGTTGTTACGAGTTCAGTGCTAATTTTCTGACCTCTCAGATTGTTCCAACAGCAACTGTGTATTGTTATGTGGAAGCACATGACTTGTGCAAACTTTGGCCTAAACGGTCTGTTATTATTTTAGGTTTTCTTAACTTGTAGGCCTATATTTTTTAAATAGGGAAATTAGTTTGGTTGTACTGTTCAGTAACTTGCAAAATAGTCTTAAAAACCAAGATGAAAAAGAATCATGATAAGATTGTGGAAAAAATCATGATATGATATTTTTGCCATATTGTATATAACCTCTAAGTGCAGATATGAGCAAAGTTATGAGTGATTTGTTTGCAGTCTTTGTCTGCTTGATATTTAAAAGACTCATTTATATCAGGTGGAAGACAAAACACTTTCAGAGAGGCAAGGGTGAGAACAGAACAGTTTGCAAAATATGATTTGAGTTTATACATTTATGACTTCCTGTGCTCATATATTAAAAAACAAAGATTTCCTTTGGATCTTCTGTGAAATATTAAATTTTGCTTAAAGCCTGCTGCTATAAAAACTGCATGTTCCAGTGTCTGTGTCTTATATCTCTCAAGATCATTTATCTTATCTGATAGTACCATGAGGAAATTTCCAAATACTACACAAGTGTGAGCCTACGTGCTGCTACTATTGACTTTTGCACTTCGTCAGCCATTTTTCCATATAATAATGTATGACACATAATTTACAAATTGCCTGGTTTGTATTTTTATACCCACATTCCTTAATCTGTCTCAAATTATGTTAATTTACACCAGCAATTTAAGGTCATGGGCATCATTTTGTTCCAATGCAAGAAGTAGCATGACGTTTAATTGATGCATGGAAAAGAAAGGGGGTAGCGGTTAGAGGGGGGGGTGGGTATACACAGCGCCTGAAACTGGAGACCTGATTTTTCATGTTTTTGATATGTTGACAAAAACATTAATCCTCTATTTGTTATAACTCACCCATCATACTGATCCTGTTTCAAAAAAAGTAATTGTATTACAGAAGGCAAACACAACTCAAATGCTGTTTTCTTTCTTTCTTTTCAAAATGTAATACAACAGTGATTTACAGGTTAAAAACAAAGAGCACACACACGATGAAATTAGGGGAGGAGGCTTGAGCTTCTTTGCAGCACACACACACTTTTGGGATTAAGACTGTCCTAAGAGAATGAGTAGACACAAAGGTCAGCAAAGGTGACCTACATTATATTATTTAAGCTCTAGCAAGGTACGGTACATAAGTAAATATGAATTCCCTAACTGCGTTCCCATAATACATTTTAGACAGGCCTACTTCTGAGTTTATGGTTGCAACATAACAGTACTTCTTGGTACCACACTGAAAATGAGTTTGTCACTTTGGCTTCTTGAAACAAGTCAGCCAAATGCATCATTTTCACATCATGTCACTTTGCCGACATCATAATTATTATAAAGACAGACTAGTTGCAAACTATTTTTACCAAGTTGGGCACTGAGAGTGTGTTGCCGGTTGAGCTCCTCATCCTGGAAATATGACTTGATGATGACAACTACATTTTAGCTCTTGTTCCCCCTCATCTTCAAATTAAATTTACACTGACTACTTTGATATGTGCAGAGTGAGTGTTTACATCCCTGTGGACTGTGTGAAAAATAAATAAACCAAAACTATCACATCCGCAAACAACCAACAACAAATCTGACATATTTACCATAACAGCCGTTCTGAACTTTGGTCTAAATGAAACACATCCATAAAATAAGTGTTTGTTCTGCACCGTCCTTTGAAGTTGGATTTGTTTTTGCTCTTTAATGATTTCTTTCTTCTGATGATGATGGAAGCCGTGCTGACACCTTCTTTTGCTTCATCAAGTTCCGCTGCACAATTACATGAATTTACTTTCAATAAATTACCATCTTTGCATACATCAGTCAAATCATCCAGCTGAGGCATTCACAAACAATATGCATTATTAATTTCATTGTCAGTGTTTATTTGGTTAACTTGTAACCGACTTGGACAGCCCATTGCCTTGATGATGCATTTAAAAGCATCAGGGTCGGCTTTTTAAAAGGAAATCAGGGGATGACATGCTTCCACACACCACTTCGCTCCCTGCTGAGGCCACAGAGGGAAAAAAAGACTGAACTCCAGTGAAAGACCAATCAAAAACTCAAAAGATGCATCACGAGCTGTCGAAGCCAAAACAACAGAATCGGGAGGATCATCCACATCACGGCGATTCTCAGTGAGTGGTTTCTAGCACTGATTGAGTATATTTCAATTGTACAAGTTACTCCTGTCTACAATAGTTAATTGAATAAATATATTGTATTCATAAAAGAGAAGAAAACAAAACATGAGCAAACAAAGAAGTTCAGTGAGAAATTATCTCTCTTTAAGCTTGGAGTGAGGAGTTCAGTGATCTCTAGCATGTCAGTCATCACTCCAAATGAGACAAGAGCTAAAACCTCATCAGAATATTTTAAAACATCTTCCAAATAGCTAACATCAAATAAAGTAACACTTAATTTACTATCAGTGTGTGGAGTTTTGTCTATGGATTCTGTATATGAACATAGAAAGATCAACAGGGAAAGGTCAGTGAGAAGTTGTGACAGAGAAAGTTTAAGAGAACGATGCATCCCTAATAGACATGTCTGCTAATGGCAGGAAAAACACAGCAAGTGAAGACAAATCAGAGCGAAGAAGCACCCTCTAAAAGTGCCATGTTGCAGCCATCAATTTAGCCCCGAGGGGACCTGGAGGGTGCTGCAATGGCAGCTCTCATCTGCCATCCAAACTATCATCCCAGTTGACAGCTCTTAGGTACACTCCCAGCTAAACTCCAAACTCTTGCACTGGCTTACAACGAACAAAAAAACAGGAGGAGGGGCGCACCATCTTGCCATCATTTCAGATAACTATGCATTAAAGCCATGTAAAAGCTGAGGGTTCTGTTTCCATATGTACAGAAGCAAAAAGAGATGTGTTGTGTGGAAATTGAGCTGAATTAGTTTACTTTGATAAGGAACATTGATAGTGGCATATAAGATGTTAATCAGGTGGAACAGAATGGGCAAATTCCCATATTACAAAGATGGAAACCTCTTTCATTTCCAACTCTTAAAATACAGTTAACTGTCATTTTTTTGACACCTTAACAGAACCGGACTAGAAATACCGCCTCACGGTCGTACGCCTCCACCAACCAGTCAAGTTGCAGTTTACATCTACGTCTCTCCAGACTCATAATATTTGTAGTAAAGACTTTGAAGGGATTTAATTTTTTCCTTGTATGTGTTCACATGTTTGGCCAGTAAAACCGATCCTGAGTTGTAGCCATGACAGCAGACAATGGTTCAGATATGGATGTTGCTGCAAAGAAGCTACAAATTCCAAAAATGTGGATGCTTCACACACATCTTCAACCCGGCAGCACAGAAGATCTTTACAATCACCACAGTTTCAAGATGGCCACAATGGTCACAATCTCCCTTCTGTTCCTGAGTTATGGTGTTGAATAACGGCCAGAAAAGTGTTTTTGCAGAACGTTATGATGTCACAGGGAAGTTGACCTTTGACCTTTTGGATATAAAATGTAATTTCATCATTTTATCCTACTAGACATTTGTGTGAAACTTTGTCATAATTAGTGTATGAATCCTTGATTTATGGCCAACAACGTGTTTTGTGAGGTCACAGTGACCTTTGACCTTTGACCACCAAATTCTAATCAGTTCATCCTTGAGTCCAAGTGGACATTTGTGCCAAATTTGAAGAAATTCCCTCATGGTGTTCCTGAGATATCGCAATTTTAAGCCACATAAGAAGGATGAAAAATGCTTAAATGCTGTATGTGGACAGATTTGTTACCAAATCATTTCAATTAGTTATAATTCCACCAAATACAGAAATTGTAGTTCTTTATGTCTGATATGTCTGATAATACCTCCAAATATAGCTTTATGATCAGCACCTCTTTGTGGCATCATAGGGTGAAAATAATCAGCTGTGGAGAAAAAACTACAAGCTGTTACAATACAAAAAAAAACGATTTTTGGATGTTAAATTACTTAAATTACGTCAATAACTTGAAGTTGAGCCCCCATTAAACTTAATGTGGCTTTCCTTTTTCTTTACAGAGTCATGTTTTATGTCACTGCATCAATGCATGATCCTAAAGTGGATGAGTGCCTGGCGCCAGTAGAGACGCATTGAGAGAGCTGGGACTCTGGGATTCCTGCTTTATCTGCCAGGCCTAATGATGGCATCCACCTGCTGTTTTATGGTCACAGCTGGAGCAGTGTAGCTCCCATTTGGCCCAAAGTGCACAATCTCTCTCTCTCTTTCTCCATCTCTCTCTGCCTTATTCCTTGCCCTCATCTTTACTCTTTCCCTTAGTCTATGCTTTCTCTCATACTTTCATCTCACTCATTCACCAACCTGCTCTCAACGTCCTCTTAAAAAAAAAAAAAAAAAGAAAGAAAAGAAAAAAAAAACACCCTTCCTTCACTTTGCCATCTTTTCTTTGTGGCTCATTGCCCTGATGTTCTTTTTATGGTCAACAGCCACGAGCTCCTCATCTGAGCTAGTCTGGCCTCATGTGTTTCAGGAGGGGATGAGTAGATGTGGGGGTGAAGGCCCACGAGGTGCCCATACCGCCCAACATCAGAACAATATGTCACACAGCTGCTTGATGACCTCGACCACTCAACCTTGCAGGGCTCTGACTGTGCATCCCCATCCTGAGGGTAGCTGCAACATGAAGGCAATACATCTTTTTCATACAGCAAAATATTCTTACTTTGTTATCACATGATTCCCATATAGGTCCATGACACAGTCAGCACCCAATACTGACTGCCTTTGGCATCTCTTGCTATTTTAGCCACTTCCCTGTTTTTGAAATGTATTCCATAATAACAGAATCTTTTTTGGGGTAATATTATACAGTCTTGAAAATTTGAATAGATATTTTGCCTGCATGCACTTGTAGATGTGGTAACATACAGCTGATATAAGGCAGCACAATGTATTGTGTCATACGTGGTGACAGCTTTAATTTTTTAGTTTTTAAATTTTAAATTTTAGTTTTATATGAACAAAAAAATCAAAGGACTAGTGTAGATGAAACCTAACTCTCCTCAGTTCTACAAAGCGTTTTAGCATCTTTCAGCTCAGTGTTTTGCAACTTTGCTGTTTTTGTTCACTCTCGTTTCAACCTCGTTTCCTGCAGCAGCTGTTTTCAGCAAAAAAGCACTGATAAACCCGCTGTACACTACTGCACCAAAGGAGTTTGTGTAGACCAAAACAAAGCTAAAAAGAGTAAATACTGAACTTCAATTCATCATGTCGCCAGAGACACAACTCTGAATAAATGCTAATGTTGCTTAATATCTGGTGGTGGTATACATAGGCAACTGTTTGCTGACACAATCAGCATATCAACTTTAAGGTGATAATATGTCAGGGTTAAGTTTAAATTATCAGGCAAATATTTGTAAAAATACTGTACATAATGTAGTGAAACGATGCAACATTGCTCCAAATTGTCAAAATCTGACCAATAACATCCACAGTGTAATTGGAACAAATTAGGATGCATCAACTCTCCCGTCTTTACCAAACTCAGATCATTATTGTTGAAAGACAATATTTGTAGTATCATAATTTCAAAGAATCAGATGACGACCTAAATACCAGTGCAATGCTGATTTTTCAGGAATTCATATCAAACATATTAAAACATACAGATGAAAGAAAAGACCATATGCATGACAGACATTAAAAGGTTGAAAGCTGTACTGTGTGTATGCATTCTACCACTGACTTACCAGGACAGCACAAGTATATTTAAGCATCTCTTCCTTGAGGAACCTGAGTCTGTTTTTTTGAATGATGAGCTCAGAAGTTAGATTATCATTCAAAACTTCAAAACTCTTATGTTGGGCACCTTCACTATGCTCTGCTATACTCTCAATATGTAACTAAGTATATAGACAAGGGTTGCACTTAAAGCTGAACAGCAAGGAATATTTCATCAATGTATCAGTAGAATTTCCAAATTATAAACCTCACCTAAACTTGCTACCCCTTTAATACACCATCAGGATCATAATTTTCAGCTCAATCAAGAAACCCTCAACTGGCCAGATTTTAGACAGGTGATCTCCAAGGAACCTCACAGCAGGTGTTTTCTAGACAACTTCTGACTGACTTGACTGAGGAAGATTGGAGTTTGGACTAAAAATAGGAGCAACAAATCATTTCTGGGAGACAAGCTGAAATTACTCAACAGCAGAAGGGGAAAAAATCATGATCGCAGCTCAGTCCCGTCAACAACCCAAGACGTCCTCAGAGAGAGGCACCAGCTTGACAACATGTCAATATCACTTTGAGTGCTTCTCAGCGAACACAGCTCTTTGGGAAATCTCATTTACTTCAACAGCTTTACACACAAAAAAAAAAAGACAGTGAACATTTGACGAACGCTTGAAGAAAAAAAAAACTGAGTAGTTGATCTTTGAGACCGCAGGAAGACAATTTTAAAAAAAAGTAAGACAACACTTCTTTGTTGATCACTGTCAATGCGTTTACTGGACCAGACGGTGTTGTCTAACTTTCGGCAGCTAACACCCGTCTGTCGGAGATCTTACGCTCACAGGAAAGAAATCGCTCTCCTTGAGTTTAGCCCCCAGTTCGGCTGCCTCTTAAATCTGTCACTCATATGCCTCTCAGAAGCTGACAGAATGATTGAATACAAGCCCGTATTAACAGTGACAACTTCAGCTGCAGTTAAGCAGACCTGAGCAAACAGAGCATTGTGGTAGGCAGGCACAAAACACAGACACAGCTCTCAGTCACTCTACAGGCATAACGGCAAAACAGGAAAGGATGAAATTTAACAAAGACATGACTTGAGTTTATTTATATTAATGAAACACGCCTCAGATAACGGTGGCTTTAAATTTTTACCATGTGGTATTTGTAAAAGACAGAGCAGTGAGTAATGTGAACAAGGAGCTGATCTTATTTTGAGCAACTGCACATATTAGTGAATATGCATATTGGAGCATGTCTTGCAATTTCCATATTTAGCTCCACACCCTTAGGTGGTTCTCTCAGTCTCCAGGGGCGACAGCCACTCTTGAATGTGATTTGTCCCAGGGGCTGTTACACATGCTGAATAAACATGAGCCTAATCCTCCTTCCGCTACACTTGTAAGGGGTCAAAGTTCGTATTTACAAGAACAGCAAATCCACTTACAATCAAAACGTGTTTTGAGAATGGGCCATTTTATATAGACTACATGCTAGCCCAACATAACATTTCAATTTCTTCTGTATGTACAGTATACGTCACATTTGCCAAAACTCATTTGGACATTTTTAATATCACTAAGTAGTAATTCTTCCTTTAAGAACAGTCACAACTTAAAGAAGAATACAGTCAATTTCTTCTATTTACAATCTTGCTGTAAATGCCTCCAATCTGTTACAACTATGAACTGCAGTAGCAAATGTGTTGCAATTTAGCATGGTACAACTTTAAATAGCTACACAAAGTAATTGGACCATTTATTGCTTTAATCTTTGAGTGTTCTCGTCATGATGCATATCAAATATTTTCCATCAAAGATAATATTCCTTTAGGCCTCTGGATAATCTTTTGTTCTAAAAGAAACTCTGCACCGTCTGGATGCTAAGCAGATAGGGAAAAATATATTGGCCTCTTTAGGATTTATGGAGTGTTAGAGCGATAAGTGATGCAAATAGCGCTCTGATCTCAAAAACAGACAAATGGGCTTCTGTTTACAGGTGGGAGATTCGTCAGTTTCCCCATGTGGTGCAAAATGCCCTAACTAGCATCTCACATGTCCTCTGCACTGTGTTCAGATAAAGTTGGCTTGTATCGCAGCTTTCTAAGGACCTGTAATGTGACTGAAATGCTGGCTGGACAAGGATAAAACTTTATATAATGATGTCCTGTCCATTCAAGAACACAAGGATTGCAAGCAAGTCTAGATTTTGCACTGTGAAAGTCTCTCATGTGTCTTTTCTCAATTATTATTCAACTAACATTTATTGTGACTGATTAGAGGATACATGATACTACAGTCTGTCATTTTTAGAACTTTACTTCCTCTTTGCACTAAAACTGTAGTTGTGACCAAATCAACACAATCTGTGAAATGAAATTGAAATGTACGCTGACATATCAATGTGAACACCACATTCCTCTACCATGAATGGGATTATGAGACAAAAACACAACAGGAAATGCATTTTAGCTCAATTTTTTTTCAAATAATCGATTAGTTGATCGTCAGAAAACCGATCCGGCTATTTTGGTAATCGATTAATCATTTCAGCCAACAAGAAAGAAAATGCTGAAAAATATGAGTATTGCTGCTTTTATTATTTACTATGATAGTAAATTGAATATCAGAGATCTGATCTGACAAAACAAGCTAATTGAAAATCTGAGAAACTGTGATGGACATTTTTTTCACATTTCCTAAACTCACAAATGAATCAATAAAATAATCAGCAACTTAATTGATAAAGACAATATTCATTATTTGTAGCCCTGTAATTTACAATTGTTTGTCTTTATTTACATTTAAAGAAGCAGAAGAACTTTATTTGTGGTTTAGTAAAGGCATTAGAGTCTGCATTCATTCAAAGAAAGACATCTGTGTGCAATATTCAGACATTGATTTCTATTTAAAGGCCAGTTAGCTTCGACAAATTACATCTGGACAGGGGCAGGACTTAGAATACAGATGTGAATGCTAATACTCAGTGGGGACAGCAAACAAGAAACAAACTGACTCAAACCTTGTTCAGACCTACAAAACATCAAGTAGACGCTGCTACGTCACAATATGTAGTTATATTTCACAGCATTGCCTCTTCACTCAAAAGGCTAATCGAGAGTGATCTTGCACCAATGTGCACAATTATGCGCAATCTGATGACTTATGAGGTTGCAACAATGGGGCTACAACAACATTGTTATGGTTAGGGTAAGCTTTTGGTCAGGGTTCAGTTCAGTGTGAGGCAGCCATCTTTTTCTAGCCGTGTCTCATCCACATAATCCTTTTATGCTGAGAGAATGTATGTCTCTCACTGTTTCCTTGAGAACATTTTGTTATTTTAAGATTTTATAGTGGCTTGATGGTCAGTGATCAGTGCAGCCTTGTAGCCAGCCCAACCCATATGCATGAGATTAAAATAGATTCATTACCTTTGGCGAAAGCACATGAAAAATCCATACAATAAAAATCTAAATGGTCACTTAAAATATTAATTTACCAAAGTACGCTGTATGAGTTTTTCCCTACTGGCAGGCTTTCCATGTGACAGGCCTCCAATGTTGCCTACTTGTGCTCTACTTTTAGCCACCAACCAGATGACTGACAGTGGTACATCTACTAATCAGGGTTTACGTGCTGCAAAACAACGTGGTGGTCCTTGTAGGTTTGAGTCTAAATGTAAACCTCTAAAACTCATTTAAAAATATCTCTTGTCAGAATCCGACCACAACGGTTTGTTTATTTTAAAAAACGGTTTCCCATAAAGCAATTTTAAAGACATGACATGATTCCCTGTTGTTGTTGTTTGTTTTTTTGTTTTTTTTGCTGTTATTGTGATGTTTAATTGTGGAATATACAGCACAAGTGGAGTAAGCAACCCACTTTTAATTGTCATTTTTTATTGCAAAACTACCTCCTTCTTCCTCTCACCAATTAGGGAATAAAAAGAGAATTTGTCTTTAGACTTTATCTCTGTATGTGCTCCATCTCCCTACTAAATCATTCAAGAGCACAGTGCTTCTCATTAGCCCGCTTAGCAAAACTTCCTCAAAAATCAAATAAATCAGCACCCGGGAATAGAAATTAAAGTCCTGCCTGCAAGCTCTTGGGAAGATTTTTTTTTTTTTCCAGTCTTCCTTTCAAAGACGACCCATACTTAAGATTTAGAGCACTGCAGTCCTGAAGGCTGGCTTAGCTTCACCCTTGGGTGCCAGCACAATGAAGGGAAACGTGAATGCTGGTGTTATGAGACAAACTGTATTGGCTATTACAGCTAAGAAGAGGCCCAGTTAAGACACTGAAACAGAGGTGTGATTAGAGGCGGGCAATATGCCGAGTGTTCTGGTGGCCTAGGGATCCAACACACTGATCATGTAATTGCATCATGCAACATGGGACCTTTGTTGCATGTCATCTCCCCTCTACAGTATGTCTCTACCGACCTTTTCTGTCACATCTCTACTGTCTACTATCGAATAAAGGCAAATAAAGTGCCAAAAAATACTTAAAGGGGTGGTGGGTGATATGATTATATCTACAGAGATACAATGTACTGTATATATTAGCTAAACCATTTATATCATGGTAGCTATGCCTTAAATAGGTCTGCTACGTTACATTTAATGCAACAAACAATTATTTTAATAATCTGCCAAATAACCTTTCAATCAATTATTTCTTCGGACTAGAAAATGTATGTAAATAGTCAACATCTTTTTTTATTTACGTGTTGTTTTGTCTGACCACAGTACAAAACCCAACACTATTCAGTTTCCTATGATGGAAGACTAAGAAAACCTGAAAATAATCACATTAAAAAGGCTGGCAACAGTATATTTTTGGAATTTTGCAGATTAGTTTTCTGTCAGTCGACTAATAGACAAATCACCCAATTCTTTCAACTCTAGTGGCCACTGTTGCAAATCAATGAGCAGCATTGATTTATTTAGGGCTGCAACTAACAATTATTTTCATAATCCATTAATCTGACAATTATTTTCTTGATTATTCAATTAATTGTTTGATAGGAAGGCACGGAAGATTTTCTCAAATAGATATTTGGTTTACTACAATGTTAGGACGAGGAAATGCAGCTAATTCTCAGAGTCGAGAGGCTGGAAGCATCAACTATTTGGCATTTTTACTTAAAAAAAAAAGACAATTATTTAAGAAGAAAAGTAGCTAAAGATTAATTTTCTGTTGATTGACTAACAGATTAATCGACTGAGCGTTACAACAACTGATTTTTGTATCAATATGACAAAGTTTCTTGATTTTTACATTATTGAAATTCACAGAGTTAAGACAGAGACAGACATTCACATCTGGTTATTTTATCTACCAACAGTTTCTCAAGTGATAATGATATACAGTAAAATGATATTCGGCTATAAAATTACATACCATGACAAAGGATTTTATCCATCTTGCCCAATTCAAGGTGTGACAGTGCCAATATGGAGTCATAAACATTCAACTACATATTGGGACAGTTCCAAATAAAATGGATAATATATTCAATTGCATGAGTAAGAATTCAGCCATAAAATACGGACATCTAGAGCAGAAAATGAGACAGTTTTAAGCATTTTTATGTGATTGTGGACACAAAATGTTTGGCAGCTTCTTATCGAGAGCTTCAATCTGTATGTTTCTGCTAAATAATGAAGAGCTTTCCAGGCAACAGATTCCCTGTGTGAGAAGAGAGTCAATACATCTTGGAACAAAAAAGCTGCTAAAACATCACCACAAATAAAGACAGAAAGAGAGGAGAATGATATTGCATTAATGTGTCAGCAATTTCAGCTCAAACTATCATCAGTAATAAGATTTTTTTTTTAAAGCCAGAAACAATCCTCTTGAGATTTTTTACTTTCAGTTCATGATCTCTTGATTTTTTTTTTTGGTTTATTTCTCCCTTCATTCCCACACGCCTCCCAGAAACGACGATCGATTAAATGCAAGCCAACATCTGACGTTGTTTGGGCTTGGTTTGTTTATGGAGGGTGATGGTTAGCCGCTGAGATGCAGGACTCACTTGGGACTGGACCAGTCAAATCTCGTCAGGCCCTGGATGACTAGATGAAACAGCCGTTCAAGGCCCATCCACACAGGTTTGTGTTCAAAAGACAGCATGGCATGAGGCCTGGGAGATGCAACTGCCCATGGGTGCGTTTATAAAAAAAATATATTAAAAAAAAAAAGGGAGCAGTGAGGAATGGAAAAAGAAGAATATGATTTATTTAGCATGTTTACTGTTTACTTTTTCTTGGAGAGCAGATTAATTTTTTTTTAAACAAAAAACAGATATGAAATCCCAAATGTATGAACTATCGATTCCTGTATTTGACGTCAGCACTGATCACCTGTTAAAAAAGCAGACTCTGACGTCTTTCACCTTCATGATGAAGTTAATTTTTTTTTCTGGATTTCTGTATTTAGCAAATAGTTTTACCATCAGAGATTCAGAGAGTTGGAGGTTGGGGTTTCAGGGTGATAACTGAAGTTTCCTCTGATTATTGATTAGGCCTCACAAAGGAATATGACCACTGTACAAAAGTATAATTACACAGCTATGATGTCATTGATTTAACATGTATGTTTTAACCTGTACCTGCTGTCACATCAGTGTTTCCCACAGGTTGAGAATTTACTTGTGGTGGTGGGTGGTGTGACGTGTGGCAGGCAGGTTTAGTAATAAACTAGTCAAACGGTTTATGAATAACAAAGTTAGAGTTCTTTGTAGAAAAAAACAAAACATTTCAAATCACTCAAGGTCCTCTTATTGGGAACATTTTTAGAGCTTTCACCTACATCTTTTGGCCTTCATCAATGGATGGAGTTTGTTCAGGCAGCTGATGTCTGTTTCCGGTGCTCGTTCAGCCTCTTGTTCAGGGTCCTTCACTGATGTAGTGTTCCCCACAGCTGTCGCAACTCCAGTCTTCCTCTCAGGAGGGTTCCTTCTTTGGAGTACCAGGGAGATTGTTTTACCCCCCAAAAAGTCCCTGCTGTCCCCTTTTCCATTTGCTGCTGCCGTTTTTAAAATCATATTGGAGGCTTTTGATTAATATCTTGCACTGCACTGTAACTTTTACTCTCCTGTTTTATCTCTCTTATTCTATTTTAGCATATTTTCATTTCCAGTTTAACATTTTTTAATTGTATTTAAATGTCTTTTTATATTGCCTTGTGTTTCTTTTACATTCTGTCTTGATGCCTTTTATGTTTTATATAAAGCACTTGCCTTGTTGTTGAAATGTGAAATAAACTTACAAATAAACTTGCCTTGCCTGCTGGTGGGGTAGTACTTTCCCAAAGTACAGGAACTTTGGGGGCAGGGTTCGCAGGGATGAATGTTACTGATTGGTTGAACACACAAAACGCAGCTGATTCACCTTGTGTACCGCTTCATTCACAAAACAAGGAAGTGCTCTAGTATCACTTTAGGACCAGTTTAGGACAAGGGGAGGACACTTCTCTTTGTTTGACAACATTAAAAGTAAAGTTAGACTTTGTTGTCAGCTTCCCAACTCATTTTAAAAAAAGACGTGAGAAAAAGAGAGAGAGTGCAACCGAGCTGGGAGCACGAATGAGCGAGAGAGAGGGAGAAGCAGCGCGGCAGTGGTCAAGTGAGGAGTGAGCGGCGGTAGCAAAAACAAAGCCCGTAAATGAGAGAAATAACTATTTTCTGATTGTTTCATGGCAGTTACATTCTAAAGCACAAATGAACACCATCAAACACTGAACAGATGATTTCCTCCTCTGCATTTCTCCTTTTCATTCATTCATTACATCCAACTCATGCAGCTATAAATACAAAGACAACAGGTCAAATCTGTGTTGTTTTGAATTCAGATTTGATCTACCTGGACGGGCCGCCTGTGTAGAGCCTATATATGGGAAACGCTGCACATGCATTAAAGACTGTGCGTTCAGTGTTGTGTCGACCACTGAAAATAGCTTTTTAACACTGAAAGGTAGAACTAAACAATTACATTTCAGAATAGTAGTGTGTCTGTGAGTGTGTATGATTGTTTTGTGATTGTGATGTGAACAAACCATCTTATTGTGATCCTGTGTATATGTATGTATGTGTTCTCAAGTCTCACTTGCAATAGAGATCTTGATCTCAATGAGATTTCCTGAATAAATAAAGCTTAATAATGATAATGAGGGAGCTCCAACAACAGGACAATTACACTTCCTACAGAACGACTGTTGTCTCGTATCAGTTTGAGCCAGAGTACACCGAGGAGGAAGTAGTGCTGAGGCGAAAAGACTGAGAAACGGAAAGGGCAACAAGAGAGGACACTACGGCTACATCATCAGCTCAACCAGAACGGCAGACGGCAGCTGGTTGTGAAGTTGTAATACATGTGAAATGATGCAATCCAGACAGATTGTTTCTGCTGCCATGAATGGGACATTTTGGAACCACCGTTGGAGGAGTTATCGTATGACAAGGACGCAGTGGATGAACCAACATGACAAAACTGTGCATCCCTCCTAGCTAGAATGTTTTTGATCAGAAACGTGATTTGCTTCACAGAGCAGAGTCCGTCCAATGAGAACTACTCGTAGGTGGGACATCTGTCCACTGAACTACACAGGAGTGTATATCTCCACCATGGAAATTAATCCAAGGTTAAAAGATTGTTTTTCATAATTAGCATGAGTTATGAATGCAGACGTGTGTTTTGGTGGGTGAAGTACTAAATTTTAAGGTGGGAGTATCACCTGAGCATTTCATTTTAAAATTTGAGAGAATCCTGCAAATAATTACAAAAGCTAAAACAAAGTAAATACATTTACTTTCATTAATTTTGGTTACTAGTACTTTTTTTTAACTTAACAGTTACTTTCTTACAGACAATCCAAGCAAAATGTCTCTTGTGATGAAATCTAAAGGCAGAACTCATGCACTGGGTCTCTATTAAAACATCAGGTAATTAACACCTTTCCTCCACTTTTAAAATCCCGATCGTCATTCTCATCACAACTGCCTTTTTTTTCCTGAAGTCACAGCCGCTCTAACACTATCAAAAGTAGCCTATTTAAATTGCAGAACACTCGCAGAGGTTTCTCAAGAGGACACATGTATGACGGAAGTGTCCACCATTAAGAGAGTTAATATATAAAAAATAGCACCGATGCAAATGAGGGTTACGATGAGACTACTTTGAGGCGACTTTGTGATGCAGCAGCTATTCATCACTGTGGCTGAAGATGCACTCATCGCTGTCCTTAGCTTTATCTAATGAAGCCCCCATATGCAAATGAGACTGCCCTTTTTCCTTGATTTTTCCTCTTCTATGTTTACAGCTGAATGTGGGAAAGGGGGCGTAACAATACGGCAGCAATGTTACAGCACAAGCACTCTAAATTCACAAGATAATGTATGTATAGAGGGCACCATATATATATTAAAAACCACACTTGCTATTGCTCCAGATGCATCTGTATACAACACACTTTTGCAGCATTCACTGACTTACTGTTTGCTTCTACATTATATTCCAGCTCTTTAGAGCTGTTAGCAAAGTCCTGACTGAAAATAACATTTTCACAAACCTAGTAACTTACTGTACTTGTTTCTCACAAGAAAAAACGACAGTATAGGTCTAAAATTTAGGCCGGCAAAAACGACGTTACGTCTATGCCATCGAGCAGCTGCAGTAATTATGACCCGAGGAAGTAACACAGTTCAGAGGACGTCAATATCAGGTGACTTGATAAGATGATTTTGCAATATTAGGAGGAGGCAGGTTGGGTGGATGGCTAGATAGTTAGATGGCAAAAAGCACACTTTGATGCTTCCTGTTTCCAACCTGAAGTGTCATATTTCCAACCATGAGTCAGAACATTTAAAAAACAAACAAACATAATGTTGTGGTGTTTAGTGTTGCCATGACGACAAATGTTGCGTAACTTTAAACCTGCTGTGCGAAACTTTAACGTATAAGTGATTCTTAGAACCTCTGTTACATTCAAGCCCTTGCCAAACGAGATAAATCTCCCTGTATTTCACAATATAGTGGAGTTTTTAATCTGGTGTCGGGTTTGACATTCCCACGCTGGCTGGATGAATGCATGAATGCAGACTTCCGCTAGCTAAGCCAGCTAACTTCTAGTTAGCTCTCTGTTAACTTCAATGGGGATAAAATAGTTTAATCGTGAGGCTCTTCTAGACTTTCCAAATGTTATTGGACCGAACTGATCAAATTCTGATAGTAAAACGAGTAATTTCACAGAGGTTGTATATACATATATATCAAATCAAATTTGAGGCTTGACTTAAGGAACAGTGTAGGTATCTGACAGAGAGCTTAACAACCAACTTTCAGACATAAATATTGAAATGAAAGATGCACCAAAGATGACAAAGGTACACCGTGCAAGATGCCTCACAGTTGTTCTTGCACACCTCTGTCTTTCAACAATACACAGACAGCACAGGTAGGCATCACCTCACACATAATATTCCTTTCTTTATGTTGCTTGGACACACTGTGCATCACACACTCTGCAGTAGCAATACAAAGCTTATCACATGTTCATCAACACAGGCTAGTCCGCAATCACCAAGATATTCCCTGTGGTATTACAATGTTGTTATCCTTGTAGTTTATGTTTGTCTTAATACATTCTCAGGCACACTTCTATGCACATACACACAGTATAGTCTAAAAATGACCATAAAAATGTGTGTTTACTCGGGACAAAAATAGCCTTTTCTCATACTTGATGACATACTGATGCTGTACTGCACACATTGAATCTTATCAAAGTTGTGAAAGATTGACAGTCAAAAGTTTAAAATTATATCAAAGAAAAAACTGCTTTAGATGAAACTGAGGCATATATTTGTGTAAAATGTTTCTGTATTGTCATTTTTGCTTCTAAAATGTACCTATAGTAGCGTACAGAGACCAGGCTAAACATCTGATTCATGTAAAATGTGAACATTTCAACAAAGATAAAATCTGAGGTAGCCAAACATGTATCAAAAGAGGCAACAGACAACACTTTCACGCTTAAGAATGCAACTAAATTTGGGATTCTGGTTCTGAGAGACTTTATAAACGCTGGCTTTTAAAAACAGATTTAAGTGACACGTAAACAAATTTTTCTAAAATGTGGGCATATTTGTTTGAAACTAATTATTCAAACAAATATGCCCACATAAAGGTCAGTCTCAGATCAGGATCTTCGACTGGCCTTGATAAAACAGCAACACAGTGTCACCAAAGCTTTCTACCTGGCTTACACAAAGCCAACTGCAGGTATATGTGGCTTGCCTCAATACAGTTGCAAGTAGTGTTTGGTGAGTATTCAATATTATCATTTATTGACTGCACAGAATCATACTGTGATAATACGATCACATCAAGACAAAATTCTTTACAAATTTCTTTTGTCAAGCAATACTAACGACTACTACTACTAAAGACTAAAAGTGAGTTGTTGAAGTGGAACCCAGTTCATTGTATCAAAAGAATTGAATGTGATTTTGACAATATTACATCCATTTTGTTTCTAGTTTTTAAAGAATTGTAACCAAGAAATGTACTGAGCGGGACTTTTACTTCAGTTTTCTCTGGTAGACAAACTATGTCAGTGTTTCTAAAATACCTCAAACATATGTTGGGCATTTCTTCAAATCCTCTGACAAACAAATATACTGACATATTTGTCATAAGCTAATATACTGTATCAGCTATTTCTATTGATTTCAACAATATTGCCCATTCTTAGTTGCTACTGACCTCCAGTAAACTCAAACAGACCTTCGTAAGAGATAAAATCTTGGAATCTAGAGAAATGCTGCATTGGGATGATGTGAACACACAGTTAATGACTTTTAAATGTTGGGGTATGAGGAAGTTTGTGGCCTTAATATGGGATCACTTGGTGAAAACAGAGACCTTTGACTCAGGGATGCCCACAGATTGATGAGGTGAGAGTAAAACAGCAGAATAGATGGAGAAAAGTCCTTGAGAGTAAAACACAGGAAGCATCTTGCACAGTCAGCTATAAAGAGAAAAAGCAGTAAATTAAATAATGTGCAGAGAGGAGGAGAGCAGAGCATTGGATTGTGGACTGTCTTCATAGCATTATATGATTTTAGCTCAACAGAAGTGGAAAATAAGTCAAAGAGTGTATAATGAAAAGAGAGCTGAACGGTCGGATAACATATTGCCAGGCAGCAGCCATTAACCAGAGCGCTGCAAAAGCACATCAGGGGAAAACTCAAAGAGATAGAGAGGCAACAAAGAAAGACAGGGGGAAGAGAGAGTGAGGGTTAGAGGCAGAGATGTGAAAGGAGCAAGGGAGAGAGTGCAGAGTGGAGTGTGGAGACTGATTGCCGTTGATCTTCACAATAAGCGGGGCCGACAAGCGGCGAGCGCGCCTCTGCTCCGACACTAATTGCCCGTGAAAGGTGACCCGCGGTGAGGCGGAGGCGCTCAGCTCCGATCGTCCTCGCCGCGCGACGTCCGCCCTGATCGCACGCGACACCAGACAGCCGAGCCGTCACACCGGCCACCAGCCCCACCAGCTCAACAGCCGGAACCCATCCGGAGAGAGAGACAGACAGAGACGGGTGAAAGGGACGGAGGATAGGGACTGGGAGAATTGAAAGAGCGAGGGGAAATAGAAACAGGACAGGGGACAGAAAGAATAGACCAAGATGGAGACTTAAAAGAGGAGTGAGAGCTAGGTGGAAACAAGAGAGAGAGGATCCGACATGGGGGGTGGGGGGTGGGTGGGGGGGGCAGGAGTTGAGAAGAGAGACAGAAAGGAGACACAGATACTGCATGAGCAGTGAGACAGGAGATGCAATGTTTGTAGAGGATGAACTGAGAAACTGAATGATAAAGAAGGGTAAAACTGATTGCACTACTTCTGTTGCCATGCCATAAATTGGTATATTTCAACGAAATCGATGCTATGGACTGTGTTTGTGTGTGATACAGTTAAAGTGAGTGTAAAGAGAAAGAGGGAGAGGGAGTGAGTAATAAGGAGGAACCCCTGATATCTACAACAAGAGTGTTTAACCGTGCATAATTTACTCCTACAAGTTTTGTAGGAAAATCATCTTCAGGCACACACATTAGAAATAAGAAACTGGGACTGTAACTAACGATTATTTTAACTATCAGCCAGTTATCTTCTTGATAACTGATGAATTGTTTGCCCTATAAATTGTTTAAAAAATATAGTAAAGAAAATTCAATGTGATTCCAATGTTTCTCTTTTACCCTCAACCAATAGAACAATATAAAACAGAGAAAACCGGATGTCTGGTGTCTTTGCATGACGAATGATGTAAACGACCCATTTTTAAACAGGTTTCCGAGTCATTTTCTGCTGATCGACTGCTACTTTCAGCTTTGAAATAGAAACAGAAAAAATATAAATAAATAAAGGCACAAATGTAAGAAAGAAAAAAGAAAGTTCATTGGAATCGAACGACAAAAGATGAACAAGAAGCTGGAAGAGAGAGAAGGATGCCTCGTGATTTTGAGGCTCCGGAGAGTAAAAGCAGCAGTCAGGGTGGCAACGGGGCCGCAGACAGTCATGAGAGGATAGAGAAGTGGGGAAAAAACAACATAATGGTTACAGATGATCAGACGAAGGGAGGCTGGTGCCATGAGATATAAGAGGGAGGAGAAGGCTATACTGTGAGTACTGAGAGAATAAAACGGCTGGCTGGAGTTTCGCCACAGATGACAGCTCTCCAATAAGCGGACAGCGTGTGAAGCTGCAGGCCCTCCTCCTACTTCAGCACTCCTCGTCTTCTATCCAGGACACACAATCAAATGCTGTCCTGATTTCTGCTGCCATACTTTGCTCTTATTGGATTCATTTACTGGGTTTCCTGCTCTTTACGCAGTTCAAACAGAAAAAGTTACTTGACTAAGAGCAGAGAGGAAAATGCTCTCTACTGAAAAGTGTTTTATATGTAACACAACTGTAAAATTCCTTTGAAATCCACTTTTCCTTTACTCACTGGAGCATACCGAACACTTAATAAATGCGCTGTATTGTAATGACTTCCCGTAACATTTGTCAACTTGTTGGAAACTTCCAGAAGCATTTTTATTATTGATTTTCCCTGCTTCTCCTTGGTTTTAAGAGGTTATGAGAGGATAAAGAAGAGAGACGAGCCTGGATCTTTTTACGCAGTGGAGCCAGACAGCTGGAGCCCGGTGAGGGGGAAGGAGTGTGGGCAGGCTACAGACCATTTTCCCAGCACAGATACGGAGATATTGGAACGCAGTGGCCATTAATAACAACTCAGTTGTCATCTGCACAGTCATTGACCCCCAGACCGGTCAATATGTGTGGAGAGAGTGAGAAAAAGAGTGTGTCTCCCCGTATGTATGTGTGTGGTATGGGCTAAATCTGCTGCTGGTAAATCATACATAAAAACATCAGAAAAAACTGCAACACATACTGTAAAATGTATATAAATGTGAAATACATATATATTTTATTGTGTCCATATATTCAACATATATCCATAACATAACATAATCAGGAATGAAGGAATTCTAGACTCAAATGTGTGTGTAACAGGAGACTAATTCACTTTGTGGGTAGCACCACCCTTTGGCAGTACACAGTATTGTATATTGGCAACACTTGCATGTATGGTTCATGTTAATTAATCTCCTTGCATGAAGACTGCATGCATTATGTATTCATCTTAAGCAGGGTACATGTGTTGGTGAAAACATGCCTTCATTCATATAATGATCTGTGGTGGTGGGTGTTTTTTTCTCTACTGTCAGCATCTACAATAAGAACACAGTAAATCCTTATTGATGAGATATACAGTAATTAAAAAACATGAACCGATAGATGTGATCAGATTTGATTGGGTTCGACATTAAATTTGATATTAAGTTGAGGTAATTGACTCTATTGCGCAAAAATAAGACCCGAGCAAAGAACAGTATTTGTGGAAAACTGTCAAGAGATATTATACTTGTAACGAACCCTCAAAAATCATAGATGGATATCAGACAAAATATTATTATTATTATTATTATTATTATAAGAGACAACTTATGACGTCTAAGACTGAAGATTGTCAGAGAGCATTAGATAAGTGAATGAAGTAAAGTGACCAAAAAAACAGAACTGGTAAAAAAAAAAAAAATCTTCTCAATTCATTAAATGTGGCTTTTGTATAACAGTAATCATCATATTTCATGCTGTCACTTTCTATCTAATTGCTCACCTTGGAAACATGCTTCCCTGCAACTATCGCTGTCCTACTAAGCACAGCACAGAAAAGACAGACACACACCAATTAAAGAGAATGCAGTCCTAGTTTTAGTTACCTGCACCAGGAGCACCTGACAAGTTTATTCTTTGCAATCATGTCATTTCTTAAGGAAGCGACAATACGAGGCCTGGATGGGGATATTCTGAGCGTACGTAGCAAACGATGCTCAATTACAGTCGTGGAAACTATCAGGTGAACACTGTGAAGTTTCAAGGTGGTGCTCAAAACAAGATGTTCGGTTGTTGCCTACTCAATCTGCAAGCGAGTGTACTGCTAAATGTGAGGTGTCAGTGCAAAAGAGGGTTTGATTTCTTCTTTTGCGAGGCAGCTTCACTTCCAGCCTCAACCGAAAATAATGACAGGTTGGCAAATGAGACAATCAAACACTAACAATTGGTGTCCACTTGCGCAGCAATATTAACAAATCTGATCTGATCTGAATCTGATCTATCATCAAGCTCACAACTGACTTCACGTTGGCCACGTCAGATCCTCAAGTCTCCTACCAAAACCAAGCAAACAACAAGCAAATAAGCTGAAATAAATACATTTAACTGCTTTTTTTAAAACATAAAAATAAGAAGAAAGAAATAAAAACCCTCTTGGAAATGCATGTAAATTAATTAATTAAAATGTATTCATTAAAATGTAAATTCATGTAAATGCCCCAGGAAAAAGTTATGATCATTGACATGAACATTTGGAAACTTAAAAATGTTTAACAGAATACAGATAAGATGTTGTCTTATGCATTTTGGTGTTTCAATGTAGGAGTGACTGACTATTTTTATAACCTGTACCTACTGTAATAAATATCAGTTTCAGCTTGTGCGAGTATAATATTAAAGAGAAAACAAAAATATTTGCTGCATAATACATTGGTCTGGTTTGGCCACATCACATTTCACTAGCCTGTTCTGCAACAAAATAATCTTACTGCATGTGATGAGCAAAACACTATATGAATTTTTGATGCTTTACGATACACGAGGATCATCTTTATACAGCATTTTTAGCAACTTTAAATACTTTTTAAAAAAAAACAAAAAACACTGTTTTTGGGTCTGACCATTTAATATAATATGACACTTAAGCATCAGTTTTTCAAGTATTCTGAAGTAAAGGTTTGTTTATGTGTTTGCTCTTTAAAGAAATGCATCTGTATCTGGGCATGGGTTGAAAACATTTGAAAATATTTTCCCTCTTTAAATGCAGCTCTTAAGAAAATGTCACATATAAACTGGGAAAGTAAACTGATGACGGAAACTTGAAAATTTGTTTACTTCTTTCATCTGTGAATTCATCTATATGCCGCTTTGATGGACCAAATTTTAACCTGAGTCTCGCAACTTATCAGCTGAAAGAAGCCGTCCTCTGGCTGAAGATAATAATCAAGCTTCTAAAGTTTGCCAGTTTGGCTACACTGCTACATATCCATAAGCCATCCAAGGGACTTTCTAATTAAGAAGTTACCATTCAGGCACTTTCTGTGCTTTTTTAAACACTTAAAAAAGTTCCTTAACTTCCTCCAGTCCTGTAAACTTTGTAGTG
Source organism: Scomberomorus guttatus (assembly GCA_038419695.1). Lineage (NCBI taxonomy): Eukaryota > Metazoa > Chordata > Actinopteri > Scombriformes > Scombridae > Scomberomorus > Scomberomorus guttatus. Next base: position 11,743,501 of record CM076461.1, read on the forward strand.
CTGCAGCATTAACTCTGAAAGTCAAGGAGCTTTGCTAGTTTCCCCCTGGAGACCATCCCCGAGATTTCCCTTTGCACATTTCCACAAGACTACTGAGAGTGGCGAGTGATAACGCGGTTTAAGATGCTAACACTTCGCCATTAACATGTGGCCAGTCCTAGCGCCCTCTCATCAGCGCCCCGAGGGTTTCTTCCTCTGAAATGCTCTTTTAGCAGCTCCCTGACAGGCGAGCGCTTGGCTTTCTAGTTAATTAAAGGGAAAAACATGGCCTTAACTGGTGCATGGTCGCGCCCAGCCTGCATAATGGGACGTAATTAACTTCCCCTCATCGTTACTTCACTTCAAAGGGTCGGTTTGAGTCAGCCATGCAGACACACACACACACACACACACACACACACACACACACACACACACACACACACACACACACACACACATATACACACATATATATAAGATGTGTATTTATTACTGCTGGTGCACATGGATGGGCCCAGAGAAACAGATCCCTATAGCTCTCCTCTGGGAGTTACATACAAGAGCCTCAACTGTCGGTTAGATCCTGGAAAAAAATAATGTTTCTGCTAACTTGTGAGTGAATGTTGACTACATGAACATACACACACGCATGCATATATTATACTGTATGTACTGTAATGCAAAAAATCAGGGTTTACAGGTTTGAATATCATGTTTAATCTTGGTACATGCTTTGCTGTGTTGCTTCCTTTCTACCAAGCTGCCCCTCCTAACCGTCTTCTTCTATACGAAAAAGAAACGTAAATCCTTCAAGAGGGGGGCAGTCTCTCAGACGGGCATTACAAAGTACCTCTCATTCTTTATACATATAATCATACAGTCCGCCTCGACTGCCCTTGTACCTTTTTGCTGACCAAGTGTGAACTGTAAAGTTTGAAGGTTAACTGATTGAGATAAAACTTTGAGTAAAAGGTCCCTCACTTGATAGTTGTCACTACTGTACAACTGTAAGCTACATACAGCTGAAAAAAATATTTTGAGAAAAAAATTAAAGCGAAACTACTTGACGTTTAAATGTATAAAAAGTATATTCTCTCTCATCAAAAACAAAAACTAGATTTCTAGGCAATAAAAAAATCATTTTTCTAAAACAGATGGGGTACGATCAAATGTTCTGAAGGAAAAGTAAAGACACCAAAGACGCGCTCCATAGCGGTGGGTAGTGGCAGTGCATCACAATGATTGTTTTGCCAGCCAACATAAAACATCATAAGAACAAGAAGCAAGGTGGTGAGCTAATAACGCTAGCTGTTAGCAATTGCTGCACACAACTGCTGTGGATTCAGATGTTTTTACACGCAGTAATCAGATCAGACGTATGCGTGTCTTTTCACCTCACTCGAAGACATGTTACCTTTACTCCCCGTCCCGGCCTTGTGTGAAAGTCTGTTGCCTTTTGAATAGTGTTTCTCTCTTGTTGGAATAGTGCTGTACTCTTTGCCACTCAAATAAAAAAAAAAATTTAAATTTGCCAGAATCTTGTAATTACCACTTGTGGCAGCAGAGGCTGCTGGTCAGTAAAAGTTACTTGACTGTCTCGCTTTAAATTAACATTTTTATTTTTAACAACTTTATTCAGTGCTTACACTTAAACTTTTTTCAGCTCTTCTATTTTCAGTGCCACTTCAACGTCTGTCAATATTTCATCTACGTTATATCAATATATTTTCAGCTGCGAGCACAATTAAATGAGCTTTTTCTAGTTATATCATTTTCTCTTTTGTTTGTCCTTTTTTGACCTCTTCCAAAACCCAATCACACATGTAAACACAACAGTACATGCACACACACACACACACGCACACACACAGCACCCACAGCTCCTTCCTTGCAGCAGCCCAACACTATGGGAAGAAAACATCTGAATGCTGACATCTGCCACATGCATTTGGCCGCCAACATCGAGGTGAGCCCAATGTTCGGAGAGACTTTTTTTTTTCCCTCCCCTCTTCGACCAAACCAAGTTACCGTGAATTTCCCAGCTGTGAGTGAACAAGCGAGCGACAAGGCTCGGCCAAATCGAACTGATGGCTGGGCTCTGTTTGCCTTTTGCTGTTATTTATTCATGTGTTTATTCTTCCTGTCGTTATCCCCTCTGATCCAGCGTCCCTCCATCCTTTCCTGCCCCTCCCCCAGGTGCCAACAAGGAAACAATGTCTTGTTACATCAGGTGTGATATGTACCCACCCCAACCCCTGTTTGCAGTTGTGTGTCCTCAACAGTCTCAGATAGCTGAATAAATCTTAAACTGGGCTTTTAATATAATTTTATAATAATAAATAAAGACAAAAACACGTATTTGAATTTGTAGCCTGATCAGAACCTAAAAAAAATATTTGTTAACCTGAAGGTCAACAAATTCAAACACTAAAGAATTTTTTGTACTGACATTAAGAGTATATGATGATATTTTTAAACCTGTGTCATAGCTTAATGGAGCGGTTTAACTGATGTTGACCCTGATACAACCCAAGTTTCTTATTTTTTTGCAAATGTTACTCTGCGTGTGCCGTGTGTCTGACATAGCAGAAGGTGAAATGTGCTTGGTGGCCGCTGGTGGTGATGAACAGGGTCAGAGTCGGACAGTCAAACAGTTACTGGCAGCAGGGGGTCCAACCAAGCACTTGTGACAGCAGAGACTGTCTTCCATTGGTCAACAGTGGTGGACACCCCTCTTACACTTGTATTATCATGTGTAAACTCAGTGAACCACACACACACACATTCACTCCCCCCCCCCCCCCATCATGAACAGTTGCCATGTCACAGTTGGTTGTCCCTGGATGAGCGCCACGGTTACCCTGAATTTACATGTGTGCTAATTAGACTGGAAGAAATGATTGGCTGCTCACAACATCGCAGTAAAGAGGGCCCAGATTCATACACAAACACACACACACAGACCTATGCTCGCCTGCCCGCGCATACACATATGGGCGGCCACATACACAAAGCCCTGGTGGACAGTAATGCATTAGGGCGTACCCCATCACACCGTGTCAAGAGACACACCTCGGCTGAGTTTGGGTTCTGTCACATGCGATTTACTCGGCGTCAGACAACCTCACACCCCTCCCTTCTGAGTGTACAAATCTATCTCCCTCCAAGTCCTGTGTATGTGTGTGTGTGTGTTGCAACGAGGGAGGGTGCATTAACTATTTCCTCCGTACTGGAAATTTAAGCCAACAGCATATGCTATGATGCTATGTTGTATTTTCTAGGTTGTTCTTCTGAATGTACGCTAGTGAGGTCCATATGTAAATTATTTATGTCTGATGTGTGCATACGTGTGCGTGCGTCAGGGTGGTTAGCACTGAAACCCCCACTGAGCTTCTCCATAATAGTCCTAAATCAGCCTTGTAATAATAACATCTCACCCTGTGTTATTCCTGCTGCAATCCTATGTGCTCAGGCCCCCCAACTTCTGCCAAATAGCCCCTTTTGATGTCTCTACTGCTGGCAGGACATAGTGGGCTCTTTACCCTCAGCTTCACAGAGTCATACAGTGTGGGGAAAAAGTGAGACTGAGCATATGGAGTCCACACAGCCATACTGTGTATATACAGAGCCATTTCCATTTCCTCTAAAGGGGGGTTTTCTCTTTTCCATTTTGAACACTTCTTTCAACTTTTTATCATCACAGCATCCAAAGGGGATATTAGATGAGATAAGTGGAGTCTGCTTTAGTGTTACATTCACAGAGATTTAACAAAGTGGAGTCTATTTGTGTTCCTTGGCTTTTCTTTTCCACAGCCAATCTGAATGTAACTGAGCAGTCCTTTTTTTTTCAGCTGGTGAGCTGAGACCATAAAAGTGGGTCATGAGATGTTCTGCCAGAGCCGTACTTAGAAGAATGTTATTCAACGGATCGTCATCTCATAGACAAGGTCAAATTGGATTACTCAGTTTAGAACCTCTGTGTTCTTTACTATTAGTTTCACACCAGTGCAGAGCACTGCCTGTCTCTATTCAGCTTCAGCTTTATAATCTAAAAACATTGCACAAGGTCAGTTGTTCATAAGTCCTGTCTGAGTGAGTATTAATATGCATGTGTGTGTGTGTGTGTGTGTTAACAGCAACTTCATGCTAGAGCGCGATTAAAATATTGCTGAGACACCACTGCTTGATTCAGTCAGACAAGGAAATACTCCTCCAGCACTATTTCAAATCTTTTTGCTCTCTTTCTTCCTGGCTTTCATTTGCCACACATTCCTTCTTCCCCACTTTACATCCCCCTTTTCTTTCTTTCTTTGACACAGGAAGATGAGCAATACACCAATTATTTGTGTCTTAGTCTTTTGGAAAAAAAGCAAGTTCCCACTCAAATCATGTTGAATAATTTGATTATTTATGCATGTGTTAAAACACGACCGAATTCACAGTAATTACAAATGTTTATGTACATTTCATGCATTGCAAATCTGAACCATCTGTTTGTGTGTTAGAATAAGTTGTTTGATTTACTGTAATTAAGGATTTCTGTTAACTATCTTCTGCATTGCTCAGACAGAAATGGAATTATTGGTACAAAATGTTACCACTAATACAACATATTTGCTGCGTCCCGTTTCATCAAGGGATTCTCTTAATAAGAAATGGATATTTTAGCATTTACACAGTACTGTGAGTGTGATGCTCAAATGTTATAAAATAGAGCAAAAGGGAGGATCTAGAGCTGAAACAATTAGTTAATGAACTGATTACATAATAAGAAAATGAATGGACAACATTTTTTTTTATAAACAATTAATTGTTTAAATCATTTATCAAGCAAAATGACAAATATTTGTTAGTTCAGGCTGCTCAAATGTGAGAATATGCTGCTTTTCTCTGCTGGTAGGACAAAACAAGCAATTTAGACTGAAGGAATAGTCAGTAAATAGAAAAAATAAAGGAATAAACAATAATGAAAGCCCTAGAAATATTTTTTAAAAGACATAAAGACGGGAACAACCCTACAGACAGTGACCAAATCCTACTGATCTACAGAGCACCCCATAAGTATGAACATTAAAAACCTTCACATTAAGAACAAACAGCTTTGTGCACTGCACTTTGCAAATATTTAGCCCCATGTTATTACTCCTAACCATCCTGTTGGGGGATGCTTGTGGGAACACAGACTATGTAGTGGTTTTGGCTTTGCAGAGAGTCACACAAATATCCAGCAAAGACTTGACGTGTCAATTAAAACACACAAACATGTACACATGTATAAAAGGAGCAAATAGCAGAGAAAAAAGTAGTCATATGTACAGGAAAAATTAGCAGCACAATAATGATATTACTCTTTCAAACATATCAAAGCACAGAGGAAGTGCAAGAGAGTGCATGTGAGTATGTGTGTGAGAGAGAACCAATAATACATTTCAAGTGGAACAAACACTGTTTTCAATTTTAGCCCCCCTCAAAGGTTCAGAGGTATCTATCATCCCTCCAGAAGAAAAAAAGGAAATCATCCAATTTAGCAAAAGAGGGACGAGCGAGAGAAAAATTTGAAGCCCCAATTACAAGTAATTACCACTTTTCACTCTCAACATGGTGAAATGATTTGATGCCTTTCAGAGGGTAGTCTGGTTTAGCTCAACACAGACATCTCCTTCTGCCTTGTGTTAGTCTTTGGCAGTGGTTAATACGATCATTTGGTGGAGATAAAAGGCGGGGCGGTTAAAAATGATGGCGCTGGAGCCGGATCTGCTGGCCATAAATCACACAAGGTGGTATTGAGATGAAGCGGAGGTATGCGCCACGACAGCCTTTTGCTGCGACCAACACTAGAAATGATAAAATAAATATATCTCTGAAGGACTCAAAAAGGTGGAGCATTGTGTGCAAGGTGTGCGTGTATATGTGAATACTTTGGTTGTGTTGTGTTTGAGCCTTATAGCAGGAAAGACTTCCATTAGCCAAATATTTTACTGCATTCTCACAAGAGTTTTGACTGGACTTCAAGTTTGGGAAAATAAGCTGTTAAAGACTGAATCCAGAGGTCAAAATATTGAGATTTTTTTGTCTGCTTGCTAAGGATTTCCATTGATTAGTAACACATATCACAACATGACACAGAACTGGTATTTCCAAGCTGCTGAAACGCTACCTGTGAGCTTAAGAAGGAAAACTTCTCAAATATACACATGAACGTAGATAAATAGTGCTGAAACAAAACTAATCAACTGTTTTCTTAATCGATTGATCATTTGAGTTCATAATCAAGCACAAATGCCAAAAAAAGGTTGATGGTTCCAGTTGGTTGATGGTTCAAAGTTAAGGGTTTGCTGCTTTTTCACCATTTCGAATGGAAAATATTTGGGTTTTGGACTTTTGGTCGGATAAAAAAAGTTGTGAGGGGAATTTTTCAAGAATTTTCTGATATTTTACAATATTAACCAGTGTTTTTCCTGGCTCAGAATGGGCCTGTGGGGACTTACTACACATAACAGTAAGCACGATCAGTCCACGTACAGTAAAGGTGATGAGTCTGTGTTACCTTATTTGACAGAAATCTATGCATTTTCCTGTTATTTCTAATAAACAAAAATGTCTATTATGCTTGAGTAAATGAAACCCTAATTAACAAAACAGGCTGTAATTCAGCATTTTGACTGTTGCCATCTTGGATTTTTGGAGCCAGAAGTGACCATATGCAGGTTTATGTCACTTCTGCATTGGTTTCATTTTTCAGACGTGGAGCTGCCTGATAGATAATGAAAATCTATAGATACATACCTATAGAGACATTTACCTACAAAGACAATAGTCTACAGTCGTAGTGGCTCTGTGAGGCTACACTACACACAGCGGAGCTTTGAGATAAATGCTAACGTCAGCATGCTAACATGTTTACAAGAACAATGCTAACATTGCCAAATTTCATGGCAGCAGTTATTGAGCCATTCAAGAAAATGTCAACCTTGTGATGGGATTAGATTACCAGTCAGGGGGGATGACCAAAGTTATTGAAATACACCGTCAGGAAACCATGAACAGCCGGGTTGAATTTCTAGCCCTATTTACAGACAGTGGAGAGACAACAGGAAATGAGATCAAGAGAGATGCAACAAAAGGTCCCCGGGCTGGACTTTGCAAAATCCCCAAAACCAAAGTCATGGTCAACAGGATTTATCCTCTGAGCATCTTGAAAGGCTGTACAAAATGTCATGGCAATCCATCCAATAGTTGTTGAGAAATCTGCTGGAATAAAGTGGTGGACTGAATGGCTGCTCGACTGAATGACCAACATTTCCATCCCTAGAGCCGTGCCGCTGCATGGATGAAAAATGGTCTGGTTTACAGGCCAGTAATAGTGAGCAGTGTGTGTGTGTGTGTGTGTGTGTGTGCTGATGAGCGTACACTGGGAAAACCACAGAACAAATATCCAGACAAAAGACACTTTTGCACCTGTGGAGAGACTACAGGGTGAAAACAAACTTGTTTTGAGGGTTATGTGACCCCTCTTACACCATTAAATCACAACAAAAGCCCCTCGAGACAGGCAGAGAATGTCCATCTCAGAAAGCCTGCTCTTCTTAGGCTGCCACAACACACACACACAGACACACACACACATACTCAAAGCAACAACTGCTGCTCACTCCCAGTATTGCATCTCAACATCCACACAAGGCAAATACAGTTCCAATCCACCTGGTCGTTTGATGGCTCACACACTCACACATGACAATGCATTGATTTTTATTTTTTCCCCCCTCCCCCTCTCTCCTAGCTCTGCTGGGTGCGTAGACGGAGCGGTGTGGAGAAATCCATTAAGCCGACACTTCTCATTTCCATTGACTGACAGGCCTTGACGGGCTCGGGCTTTTGGCCCACCCGCTTGACTGGCAGCTCGACAGTTAAACAAGCCCTCCAGTTGCTATAATAGTTTAAAACACTTTCAATTACCTGAGTCAAACAAATCCCGCAGACGAGCGCTTGGGTGCTTCTCCACAAGCAATCCTACACCCCAGCGGGTCCTTCACCGCCTATCGTTTTGTTTATCTGGAGATCACCCACGCTACGATGAAGGGGAAGAGTTTTTCTGGACAAAGCAAGCATGAAGTCAGCAAGGGAAATTGAAGGGTACAAACTGCAGGGTACTGAGAAGAAGGAGATGATTTTAAGTTTTTTTTACTTTTTTTTACATGGTGTTTGAAAACTCTACACTGTCTGTTTTGTATGGATGTGTTGCTGCATCTTCCCTCCACCTAAACCACAAAGCCTTCCTATGTCTTTGTGAGTGCAAGATTTATAACCAAACTCATTAAACATTAAGTAAATCAGTTTTGACCAACCTCCACACTTCTACTGTGAAAAGCACACAATAACTGGGGGGCGGGCAATTTCCACAAATCAATGAAATCTCACAGTAATAAGCCAGGCTCATAAATCACTTGTTAACAAGCACTTCACAGCAGTGAGGTTGACTTGCAGGTTTAAACACTCCTTGCATACTGTGAGACCTTAATTGCCAGTAAAAACATGAAAAAGGCAAATGTCAGATTGCTTTGCAGACGATTACATAAAATCAAGATGATTTTTTTTTTAATCAATTTGACTGTTTGATGACTTAAACATGTCAACCCTGAGGAGTGACACCAAATCACTCCTGTCACTTTATTAATATACTGTATTATATGTCTGCGGTTGTAAATTCTCTCTGCTGTATAACTGAATAAATTATAGGCAGTCTTTAACAGGTAGTACACTGGGGAAAGCATGTTTTTTGGAAATAAAATATAATTAAAAAAATCTATTTTTTGAAAATTACATTTCTGCGTTGCTTCATGTGAACCGTGGATATTGATTTCCTTTTTATTTTGTACTGAAAAAATATGTCTTAATGAAGTTTTAATATAAACAGTTTGACGACAAAGCAGAATAAGTTCAATCTACAAGCTTTTACAAGACAGAAAATATATTCTCAGTAACAACATACTGTACACCCCTGTACTGAACAAATGAGGTAACAGTTTACAGCATTCCCTAATTTGGAGGCACAATGTAATACGTTTATGTAATATAATAAACAACTGTATCTTGTAAAGACAACTGAGTCCTAATTTAGGATGACTGAATTTACCTTTAACGGTAATAAGCAGAGAAAGCTGCACACCACTTGCAATCAGCGCCCTTCTAAATGGTTATTTTTTATGAAAATAAAGGGAAACATGTAAACGCTTCGGAATAATTTAGCGGTTTGTCTGTGATCATTAATTCAAAATATGCATAAACTGTATTTTGTGTTCTTTTTAGTTCTTTTTTTTTGCCATTTGATATGGCCTGAGAGCCTTGGCAGTATACCTTTTCTGGAGGTTCGTTATGCATAATTATCTGGCATCACCAGCAGCACCTAGAGCTCTCGCTGCAGTAATAATCTCCATGTTGCCCCAGAAACACAAGACACACACCAGCAAAACAGTGAAGTCATCCCTTCTTTGTCCTTGAGTCGTCGTGAGTCGTGGAGTCGAGAAGCTGTGAGATGTGCAGAGCAGAGTAGAAAAAGAAGTGAGAGGGAGATTATTTTTTACACTTCTGTTGGTGGGTCGAGATGCATAATCAAATGTGAGATGGCCTTAAAGTAGGCATCCAGTAGAAGGTATTAGCAGTTTTTTTAATATGGTTTATTAGGAGTTACTGTACAGTCAGCCTGTTAGAGCCAAAAATGGAAGATATACTATGAATCTTTAAAAATACTATATGCTGTGGACATATCAAAAACTAAACTAAATGCAAAAAGAGATCTACTGATAAAAAAATAATGTATCACAGAGGTTTATCCATCGCAGACACACAGGTGTAGGCAGTCCTGTTTCATGACAGTTTGCATAAACTCTACATGTTTATGCAAACTTAAGTAGCTTGTACTTAAACTGCATTGCAAAGCAAAATTTTAAGTGATGAAATAAACAGATTTTTATTTGACATATCAATTTGTTTAATTGCCATTAAAAACAAATTCTGCAGTTTTCTACAATTGTGTTGCATTTCATTCATTAATCTCAGTCATCCTAAATGTTTATGGCGCTGGTTTGAGTCCAGCCGGGAACCTTTGGCTAAATACTACATTTTCTGGTTAAAAACAAACAAACAAACAAAAACACTTCTTATAGTGTGTTGGATCCGCTGCAGAGAAGCTTTTGGACTCCTGAGGGAATTCTGCTCTCTTTTCTTGTTCACTTTGACACCTCAGAGTTCAGATACAACTATATGTGTTGCCACCCCCAACATTCATAGATAGATAAACTCATTTTGGGGTTTATCCATAAGGTTAAGAAGGAAGGAAGACAAACATAAATATGTCACCACAAATGACATTTATTTCCTGAATAACAAGGCAAACCAGCTAAGCTTGACAGATGTTTAATTGACCATAATTGAACTTTTTAAAGTCCTTAACAGTAAAACACTGTATTTATTTCCTTTTTACTGATGTTTTGCTGATTCTTCCTTTTGTTCTGTGGACAGCAGATCTACCTCTTCAAGTGGAAAACTGGCAAGAAAATGATTGGAACTGGAATTTGGATGAAAAAATGTTATTTAAAAGACTACAGAAATAAACGTGAGGGAGAAGAGTAAGCTACAAAGTAATACTATTGATTCTTTCCTGTTTATTTTGTTTTAATGCTACCTAATTAGTGCTTGCCAGCTAGCTGAGCCTACTTGCTGAAATGACACAACATTATGACAGGCAGTAACATTCGAGCAACTACACATGACTTATGTGTTCAAAACACAGTAGCTGTGGGAGATCGTCCTCATAGACCATAAATGTCACTCTGCTCATTGTGGTTTAGTATGACTCAAGAGACGTTTACTTGCATTAGGGGTGTTAATGGGGACAAACCAAAATGACTTTGCAGATGCTTGTTTCTAACCAATTAAAAATTAGTAATAAGTGCTCCTTCTTCGGAGACTTCAACATGAAACCTGTCTGCATCATACTAGACGCACACACCATCTCACTTGACTCTTTGAGTTTAAAACATTGTGTTTTTTCTGGAATCATAAAGTATAAAATAATCAGCTATGAATAATAGGTGATACGATGCCTTGTTCAAGGTTTGGGAGATGGGAGATCTTGTTTACAGCCTCTAAATCACTCCCCACTGGTCACTGATTGGTTTCTAACAACTTAATTGATCTGTTGTGACTTTTAGAGTAGCTTTGTGAGGTTTTCAGGTGATCACCATCACTGCTGCTCAGCCTTGCTGCCAATTTTGCCCAGAGGCCACAGTGGTATTACAGCAAAAAAATCCCCTGCGGCCCAAAAAGCATTTTCCCCATAGACCACCATTATAAAAGAGACATCTAGAAAACTGTTGACAAGATACCTCGAACTGCAAATAAGGTCAATTATGACTTTTTCTGTTATGAATTTTTAATCCTGCTGGTTTGACATTTGTAAAACTTTCTAGAGCCTAAGAAAGCGATTTTAAAATCTGTGACGTCATTATATTATATTATATTATATTATATAGACGTCTTTATATGTATTAATGCCGAGAGAACTTCAAACTGTACGTTTAACTTTTTTTTCTGCTCCATGAAAAAAAAACAAGGGCAAAAGGAAACAATTTGTCAGCACCACAAGGACTGTGACAGTGTGGGCTTCTTGCACAAAGTAGTGTTTAAAAGGCAGCTTTACACACTTACACCTGTAATGAAATTATAGTTGCTGTGAACTTCTTTTCCCCACAAACATGCAATAATGTACAAGTTCCAGTGTGCTGCCCTGTCTGATGCTCAGCTGTGCACTGCATGTATGTTGTACACTGTATGTTTTTTGCCGTTAAACAAGTCTTTAAAGACAGTTATAGTTTGTGTGTACAGTACGAAAATGTAGGATCCTTATAACAATAGCCTGGTTAAGTTAACTTACATTAATTAAATTAATTAAGTTTTAATTGACATTTGAATCAGCACCTCTGATTTTCTAATTACTTTGGACATGTAGCAGTTATCAGTGTGTGACAGTCATTCATCATTTAAAACTGCCCAAAATTAGTAAAAAAGTATTTCAACAATACAGCAAAATACTTTGCATATTTGGTAAAGTGGTTTGTTAGTTTTGGTTTCTGTATGTTGGTTAAAAAACAAAAGTGTGGAGAAAATGTTCAGGTCTATGTATTCTTCACTCACGCACTTAATTTTGATTATTTACAGTTTTATTTCTGTGTCATGCCAAACATGCGGCCCATCAAGACCCCGCTATCTTAAAAAATAAACAACTTCTGGTAACACATATATAAAAGTATTTGGAAAAAGAAAAGAAATAACAAAAAAAAGAAGATTCAAAATGAACTGTTCACAGAAAAGAACTATTACATATCTACAACTTATTCCGATAAAAGGCTTTTTTTCTCTTCTCGCAAAGTAACTGGCACAAATTTGAAATGACAGTGAGACGTCAAGTGTGGAAACACATTCCACTACCTTCTCTATGGGGTCTCTGCTCAATTCAAGAGTCGTATGACCAAGAAATCCAAAGTCAGTGTAAGTATATTGGCACTCACGAGTGAAGAAGAACTATGGTGACAAATTCTCTCTCTGTCCTCTTTACCCGGGCTTCCTATCCTGGTCAATATAAGCAGGCGCCACAGTGCAAACAGCCCAGGACACACCATGTAAAGTGACTCTACAATCCTCCCTCCCCCACCCCCTCGGACACTGTTCGCCCTTAACAACAACCATTGATTTTTTTCCTGATGAGGATCTAGCCGGCATTTAATCTAACATTGTAACCCCCTCGCTGTAGGACATGGCTGAGCATGTCATGCTAATCGATTGGTCACAGCAACCAGTGTAGGTTGAGCACTTAACTTTACCTCAGTTGATGAGAAGGCGGAGGATATGTTATCTATCTATCTATCTATCTATCTATCTATCTATCTATCTATCCATCTATCCATCCATCTATCCGAGCACATAAACAACGATTTAATATAATGAGAAAACGGTTAAGCACTGAAACACAATATCAGTTTCTCATATCCTTGATTTTTCCCACTTCAAGGGCAGAGGAGCTCAGGATTATATTATTGTAAAAGCCTCTAAACCAGATGATAATTTACATTTAGTCATTGCACTTCAAGGTACTGTACATGTTTGACTAAATACACCATCAAGCCTCTTGAGTAGCCCATTGTTTACAGAAATCTGACTTGACCAATAGCGCTGCGATCAAAACACGGGTGGGTGTCTACCCATAATCCCTCTCTTTGTCTACTACAAAACCCTCTTTAGGCAAGGACACTGGGTTTAAATACTGCCATATGCAAATTGTTGCATGCAATTTGCATTTTTAAATATATCAAACCCTTCGGATTCACTGGATTCTCGGGGCACGCTGATCACAGATTTATGCACCTCTGTCAGTCATATTTCAACATTTCTATGCTTTTAACAATAACTCAGGAATGTGTATACATTTAATTATGCCCTGAGTGAAATTATTTCCCTGTAAGCAAAATATGTGTGTTTGCATAACTGCCTTTGTGCCTTCCACAGCTATTAACTATCAAGCCATGAAGCTATATTTACACCTTTCTCATCCCTCTGTGTGGTCAGCTTGAATTAAGGCACTTTAACACTGCTCACTGCTCATTAGGAAGCTCTTTAAATTCAACTGAAGTGTTCAAGATTTGTTTTAGGATTGAAAAGGTGCAGCTTTTCTACTCTGTTGCACATTTTGCGTTATTTGGACAATTATTTCTTTATCTTCCACCACAGCATCACCTGTAAAAAACATTGTGACTCGGAAAGAATGAAACAGAAAAAACATAAATAAACAATAATATAATGTACATGTAACGTGTATATACGGATTAATACAAGATTAAATGCGCAGAATTCCTGGTTTCTGAAATTAATGTTCTTATTTGTTCAGCTCAGCATCATTCTAGCAATAGCCATATAGTCTAAAACATAAAACACCGCACAAACATTTTATCTAGGTCTCCGTTTCATCACACACAGGATCACTATCACCACATAAATAAATAACCAATATATAGACTGCATCCCTATTGTACATCAAACACAGCCAAGATTACATGTGACAACGCTGGCAATTAACAATTTCTCTCACTCTGAATTCAAACTATAAAAAAAGATGATCAAGGCTCGTTGATATCCACAGACTATGCATAATTTATGTGGCTGGTACAAAATACCATTCTGTTGCAGTTCTGTTCATTCACTCAACTAATTCATTGAAATAAAGCGTCCCAAAGGGTTACCCATGTAATCAAGCCTAATCCCAGATTGATTTGAAAGCAGTGGAAGACAGAAAGCTGGAGAAATCTGGGAAAGCTCTCTGTCACAGGAGGAAGACTGCGGGGAAGCCGGGTGATCGGAAGAAACCGTTTAAAAGCTCCGGTTTCAAATGGCAGGATAATAAAATAGGTCTGGGAAAATTTGACTTAACAAAAGAATAAAGAGTGATGACAATTTAAACTACTCTGAAATTAAATTGCATTATCTGCTCTTTTGATTTTAAGATTCAAATTTAGCCAAAACATCTTGAAGCGCTGCTCATTCTCTTTTTTAATATCCAAAAAACACCAATTTTTTCTGAAGATTCTCATGATTTTTGCAGTTTGTCCTAACCTATTACTGTTCATATCAGCATAGATTTGATAGGGATGCAACTGTGTGTTTGTGTTTGTGTTGGCGTGTGTGTGTGTGTGTGTTTATGTATTCTGGGACTACTGAAGCTGCATCTCTGGAAGAAAGAGAGTACAAAGAGGAAAGCTGAGATTCCAGGATAGTGCAAAGACAGGAACAGTAGGCAAAAGAAAGCACGTGGGTGTCTTTCAGTGATTACAAGAGCAAGATGTGAGACAATACAAGCAGTGATAGAAGGCAACGATGATTTCCTTTTTTTATGTTGGACTGTATGATTCATATATAAAGACATACACGCCGTATTTCAGAGTCAAAAAGATGAACTGCAAGAGATGGCGGTGAAGGTGGGAATACTCAAGCGAGGCATTTTAAAAAATTGATTTACTGGGATGTTTATCTTTTACTTCTCTTACTGTTTTAAAACAAGAAGACTGCAATTACTCATTTTTGCAGAAAACAACAGTTTGGATCGTTTTTCTTAAAAATTAAAAAAAAAAAAAAAAATACAGTTATTACCCCAAACAGTATGCATCCGCTTCATGTAAATCTGCAATGTTAACCTGATCCCTGACCACCTTTTTCTTCCCATTAGTGTAGCAGTGGGGACAAATTATGGTCTCTGTCTTTGTCACAATTACCCTCTCGACACACTCTTCTCTACACTCACATGGCTACACAGCGGCTTCATACGCGAAAGGACTTCTCGAGGAGCTTCACTGCATGATTATCCTTTCCCACGGACCCTGCAGCCTCAGCTTGTCCCAGTTTGACTAACACATAGTGGGCTGAATGTTCTTCTTTGTCCCCTCTCTGTCACTACCAGATTATCTAAAAAGGTGCAGAATCTAAAAAAGGTTTGAAGCAAGCTGATACTGAATTAAAAGAAAAAAAACAACAATGTATTAGTTTCTCTGTGCTAATTCTATTTTAATCAGTCAAAGAAGTATTCATGTAACAGAGATTAATTCAAATAACTTATGATTTGGTCAGTCCATGCTTTTCCTTGTGTGTTGTTCCCTCCTCTCATCATTTGCCTTTAATGAAAAATAAATGTTGCAACAAATAAAAAGACGTGCACTTAAGTTCAGCAACACTATTTGTGGTGTTGTATTTCTACTCAAGTACGGGAATGTGTAACTCAAGTATCGTAGGTCATCAAGCTCCATCTACTGACAACATTTGGCCAATAAAATCAAGGGTAAAATGCACGCATCATACCACAGCATGCTACATCGGTGCATTCATTGTTTTGCTTTTTTCTATTCTGGAGAAAAACTATTTACTAATACAAGAAAGTCTGAAGATCAACATCATCTCTCTCCTTAGATTTAAAACTATAACTAACCATAGCCATTTTCTGCAACAGGTATATTTAATATATTTATATTTCACTCTTAACATGACAGACAACTGATAATTCATCATTTGGTTTATCACTTGCAATTTTTATTGTTTTCCCATTCTCTTCAATACATAATGTGATTGTTAGCTTCATTTTCTTTGGGACATACTGCATGAAAAATACATTATGTTGTTTGTATCAATTTGGATACAAACATACCTGCATCTAAAAGACAAACACTGAACATGTGGTTGGTTATGATATGTGTTTATATCTTTCTGAGTCACTTTAGTTTGATCTCGTAATGAATTTTTCCCACTATTTTATATTTGTGAGTATGTGTGCCTTGATGCGCCATGTCATAGTTTATTTGCAATGCTTCAATTAAAAAAAAAGCAAAGAAAAAAACTTTTGTCTGCCACACTGATGTTAAAATCTTACAGCTGCATGATGCCTACACTGACAGTTCAACTTGAAGTAGTTCAACAGAATAATTTGAGTATAAAGTAGTTCAGAGGTCAGCTGGCGCCATCTACTGATCTCCTATGGCCAATACAACGAAACGCAGTGAGTGAGCTCTTCTATAATCAACCACCACACAAGTGGGATTATAGAACCTAAAAGTAACGTAAGCAGCAACCCAAAACATAAGAGAAAAACTTAATTTGTGATATATAATCAGAATGTTTTGAACATGGACAAATTATACCTCCAGCTGCATGTGTTCTGGCTATTAATGGTAAGTATATACACTCATATTAAAACACCATGTATTGGTGGCAGCGTCAAAGGCAGCCAATACTGGCAGAGGAATATTAAACTCAAAGCCAGTTTCACAGGTCAACTGGCTCCATCTACTGATCACACAGGAAGATAAAAGAAAATCAAAGGCATTTGCACACATCCAACACTGACTATTACCCAAACTCATTCTTAGTTTTTAGGATCTTGATTTTAAAAAAATCATTTGGTCATATTTAGAGCACAGATAACAGAAAAAAGGCCAGATTGCTCCAGTTTGACTAACAGAGAGATGAAGAGTGCTGATCTTCACCCAGGCTCTGGCACAAGTACAGCAACAATTAGTTTCTGAAAGCTGAACCATCAGAGAAGAAGAACACTGTAGTAAGCTGAAATAGTCATGTTTTTAAAAACTGATTTGGTTTTCATTTCCTGCTTTTGTTGTCTTGGGTGAAAAACGTTCTGTTGCAAAATTACTAAACTTCATTTTCCATCATTGTCTCAAATCCATTAATGTAAGGTACATCAGCTTTCAACACAGGCAGACTGAATTGCTCAAGTAGAAGTAATAGAGGTCAGATGGCACCATCTAGTGGCCACATAAGGCAAATAACTGCAAACAGCACACACCTCATATACTGTAAGTGTCCCGATTACTGTGTATAATAACTGACCAATATTCAAAATACACAAGTTTTAGGTCACACTGCACAAAAATAAAATATTTTACAGGTGTGCCTAGTGTCAAAGCTGAAGACTAGAAAAAAAGAAGCAAGGAAATAAATAACCACAAAATAGGGCTGAAAGGAATCACAGAAAAGGCTTTTGACGTTCTTATTTTAGGCAGGGTTCATAACTCAACAAGAGTGAGACTCAACGCACTCCACACAGCTTTACAATCACTCTACAAGTCTCAACACTATCCCTCAACAACCACCTCCCTGACCCTGACATTAGGGTCACATTGTACTGTATATAACAGTGTTTTTCAATCCTGGTCCCTGTGCCCTGCATGTTTTAGATGTTTCCCTGCTCCAACACACCTGATTCAAATGAACGGGTTGTTTTCAGGCTTCTGCAGGGCTTGATGATGAGCTGATCATTTGAATCAGGTGTTTTGGAAGAGGGAAACATCTAAAACCTGAGTGCCACAGGACCAGAGGCCTGTACTACGAAGCAGGATTTGGGGTTAGCGAGGTAACTTCCGGTTTAACTCTGGGTTTTCAGGGTAACGACGGTGGTTCACTTCTTACTGGGGTACTGGGGTAACTTATGCTGAACAGCTAACCTGCTCCAGATCACAACCTGTCAACACCCTGACCGGACCGGACTGGAAAAAAAAGAGTTATCATTGCTACAGGATCCCGACATGGACAAAAGTCCTGAGTTTAGAATAAAGTGACAAATAAAAAAAGAGCAATATATTTTTATAGGTCAGTAGAAACATTTTATTGTTCCAGGCTTTCTATTTCCACTCTGGTTTTAAAACAGAGCTTCTAAAACCCCAAGTTGACTGAGCTAGTTGATAGTCATCTTCGTAGTACTGGTTAACTGGACGGCCAGTGTTAGGCTCAGTGAAGCCAGCTAATGAAAAGATATCCTGGGTATGTTAAACTTGCTTCGTAGTACAGGCCCCAGGATTGAAAAACACTTGTATATAACACTGAGTTAACCACAGTATCCTATTGAATTAGGCAAAACACTTGTATTTTTTTCATTAAAATACGTGTAACACACAACTTTGTAGACATAGGCAATCATCTTTCATTCAGACCTATTTTCATGCTAAATATCCACTACATTTATCTTCCCACTGTGAGCTTTGCTCCACTTTTATATGCCTTAAAGGCAAGTGTAAAAGTAGCTCAGCCAACAAAACCGACATGTTAGTCGAAGTTCTATTTATAGTGAAAAGTGTATTAAGTGTATTATCATTATTAAAATGATAACACAAAATGAATTTGCTGAACAGAGCTTGAATTTCATGCTGACTTTCAGTCCGCAAATGAAAAAAAATCCCAAATGGATCCCAGGAGGTTGTGTGTGTGTGTGTGTGTGTGTGTGTGTGTGTGTGTGGTGATTTACTCAATAAAAAGCTCTAGTTTAGTAAAATGTACACTTATCTTCACTGTTTAAACTAGAGCTGCAATGATTAGTCGTTTAATCTACATTTAAGGATTTCATCTTGGGCTTTGGGAAACAGTGATTGACATGTTTCACCATTTTCTGACATCATTATTCTTCAATCAACAGATTAATCGATAATGAAAATAATCGTTAGCTGCAGTCCTAGTTTAAACCAGGCTTAAGATAGTCTGACCCTCTGTTGCTTGACTTAAGCCTGAGTCAACTGTTTAGGTTAACTGAAGTCAGACTTTTCCCAAGTCCAGCTTCTCTAAGTGTCCTTTGTGAAATACTCTAAGAGCCAACTCATATGTGAACTACATCACCTGTCCCTACATACAAACCAGAATTACCAGTAAGTAAGATCTTATGAACAAGTGCGCTCCAATACTCTGCAATCAGTACTATAATTTGGGTATTTAACTTTCTGTTGAGACCGTGTCCAAAAGCATTTTAACTCTAAGTTAATACCAGGAATAACACTTAATAAACAGGCTACAGCACAACGCCACAGACCTTCACCTCAATACACTTTGAGAAATAAAAAAACAACGAAATTAGAGCACCAACTGTAAGTCATGTGTTTGTAGACGTATGGCAGCTAGCAAGAAGGAGCAACAAACAACATTTTAGCCATCAGCAGGGGGAAACTTCAAAAATTACTCACCATTTTGACGAGAAAACCACTTGAGAAAGAAGTCCATCCACCTCGTAGTGGTTGATAGCTTTACTGTTAGCGGTTATCCATCGTTGAAGTCAAATCTGAGGTCATTTTAGCTGCCTTTGACTCTCCAGAAGAAGCGACACAACATCCTTGTATGTGCAAACCATAAACTGTATAAAAATAATGGACGTAGCTACCGTGATGTCACCCATTGGTTTGTGGACTCGCGTTTTGAAGCTTCGAGTTTGCATTTTGACCGTCGCCATCTTGGATTTTTGGAGCCAGAAGTGACCGTATTTGGAACAGAAAGAGATGCTAACACTAACGCTAGCTGCTAGCTTGGTTAGCACAGTGCATTTACAGTCTACACCTATGGGTTAACTGTGATAATGCTAATGCTAATGCTAATTTTCGCTAGCGAAAAACGGGCTTTAAACCATTAAGACAAAATGTTCTTGAATGTATCGGAAAAACTGAACATCCGACTCCTTAGAGTGTCTTTTAGTACAACCAAACGCTGAACAAGACTTTTCTAGGCAATGTTACAATTAACTTTCATCAACTGAAAACACACTGTGAAATAACAGCAGCTACGCTTGTACTCTGTGAATCTGGGGTTACGCCATGGTTACGTTATCTAACCAACGTTGTCGCCGTAGTAGCGACTTGTCAATCACAACGTAGCCACGCCCCAAAGCATACCATGCTTTATCGTCAAATTTAAATTAGGTGGGACCATAATTTACTAAATGAACACAAGTCTGTATTGAAGAAGACTTGAAACTAGCAATTGATAACATAAACTCATTAGGAAACTGTTTACTGAGGTAATAAATCAAGTGAGAAGTAGGATCATTTCCCCATAGACTTCTATACAATCGGACTTCTTTTTGGAACCAGTTGAGTCGCCCACTGATGGCCATTAGAGAGAACCATGGATGTAGGTTTAAGACACTTCCGAATTGGCTTCAATTTTCAGACCCAGAACCAAAGAACTTTATTACTTACATTATGCTTCTATACTCTTTGTCGGAACTACTGTATGTGCACTGAAGGTTTCAAGCTTATATACTGTATCAAACTTGCGTAAGTTTAATTTTTCCAAACTATTTGTGATCACAAGCCATGCTCGTAGGCCCACGCCTAAAAACTGGATTTTAACTGAGCACAGAGAAACTTTCCCCCTTCAACAGATGAATGTGAAAACAGCCTTCCAGTGTCCAACTCTGCACATACATCATTCTGCACAGTGAAGCTCAACCATTCAACTGTAAGAACAAGAAGGAAAAACATACATTTGAGTGGAGGGGGACTTTAACCTTAATTAGTTTTGATGTTTTGAATTTTGTGAAGACCAACAACAATTTAATTTTCCATCACTGATTCAATGACCTGCTGCTTCCTTTCTCTTTTCTTTCTTTCACAGCCAACTGAAATTGTATAAAACAATATTTTTTGCATTATTTTGGCAGGTCATCAAACACAAAACACAGTATGTCAACAGCAATTCTTTCCTCAAATCATGACAGATACATTTTTAAATTCTCCTTTAATTATCTTCCAAAATATAGGCCAAAGTAGGTTAATTTGCAGTCTATAGACTTACATTTAGGTGGTCTTCAGTCAAATCAACTCACTCATTTGTTTTGTAAAACTGTCCATTACAAGGCAGTCACAAGAGACAGGAGGGAAATGACAGGAGAAAAGTTAGTGTTGTTGCAATTCCTGCTCATCACCAATAGAGGCCAGTAAAGGTCATACAGTCATTTTTTAAAAAGTTGTTCTTGTTAGCTTTTGCCTATATCCACTGCATAGTTTGTTGTCCCATGGTGATGCTGCATGAACTTAATTAATTCACAGATTAATTAATTAATTAATTACAATGTGACCTCAGCTGTCTGGATCCTTTGTTGATCAGCAGCTTTAATCTATTTAGTGAAGAAACGTTTTGATCTTCTAAAATGCCACAAGGACTGGAGCTATGTGTCAATGATTAAAGTGTTGACAGGTATTGAGCTGGCTTGTTAACTAAAGAGGGCATAGCGTTAGTGTTGTTTTGAGGAACAAAGCAGCCCCTGGCTCACCAATTTTAAAACTGTTACTGCTGATTCCTATGCACTCCTTGTTTAAATTGATGGATTATTTGGAGAGTTATTTCATTTCAGATGTAGCTATTCATCCTCAGTGGCGACCCTGGAGCCGCAGATACATTTAGTGATGGGCTTCATTTGCTTGACAAAACCCAGACATGCACTTCCAAGCTGTAGAAAAATCTCATGGCTTGTAATATCTGTTCACAATATATGCAGCATGAAAACTCTGCGTCTGCCTCTGTTGCAGAAAGTCAGACCAGCAGTCACAGGTGCAGCAGCAGAAATAATGTTGCATTCCCAGTGATAATGACTTCCACAGTGAATGAATGGACGCAGTTTAGGGAGTTCATCTCAAGGTGAGATAGCTGCACTGTTATTTATATGGTTTTTACACTTAGTGCCTGCAGTATTTCCCCTGCAAGGCAGTCCCTGACTTTGAAAATTAGTTTTCCAGTCACATTTGAACATCACATTATATGTATAATCTCTAGCGTGTACAGTGGTGTATGCTCACTAACAAATGACAATAGGTTCAGGGGTTGAAATGTACACTGCCAGTGATTATTAATCAGCTAAAATGGTCACAGCACATCAATTTTCAGGAAGTACAGAGACAATAAAGACAGACACGTTTTTTTACAAAAGCAATTAGCCTTTTTTAATCTTACATTGCATTGAAAATTTACATAATAGATTCATACATTTTACAAATAATTTCATCATAAAAATATATTTCTGTACAAAACACTTTTTTATTCTATATTTCATCTTTTTTTTTTCAAATGGTGAATATTTCCAATGTCCCCAGGCAGGAACGGCTTTAAGTCTTTCAAATCACATGGGTCTTATTGCGGTCAGTCAGTAGGAAAAGCCTGTGGCAAAATAGACTGAAGCTTAGAAAAAAATGACTTCTGATGAAGGGGAGGACTGGAGCAAGTGTGTGTTTTTGTGTTTGTGTTTTTGTGTTTGTGTGTGTGTGTGTGTGTGCGTGTGTGTTTTTGAAAGAGCTTGTGTGGATGACAGGGTTGGAGGGAGCTGGGGGGGAGTCCCATGGTTTTTGGTAGGCACTGTGTCAGATCCATACCGAAAAACAACAACAACAGCAACAACGACAACAACAGCAGCAGCAACAATCAATCCAAACTGTAATAAGAAATAATGTCACCATAGCGATGCAATGCGGGACAGTCACAGCGTGGATAAACGGGGAAACCGCAGCTACCATTGCTTTTAAATCAGTACTGACTCTAAAAGGAGTTTTCTGTCAGCTGGTTGCAGTCAGCGCCTGTGGTCACGACAGCAGGGGTTCTTAAAACAAAGTCGATGTTTCTCGCTCACCCTGGCACCCAGACTCATTAAAAGCAACTGGTATTCATCATGTGTTTGGGACACAAACTCACTCAATTCAGTCTCTCACTCCTTAAACCAGGCTCTTTAAAAGAAAACAAGTACTTTTTTAAATGGGGACCAAAGCTGAAAAACAGTGAGTCATGCTCATTGATGTGGGGACCAATTAATATAGGTACAGTATATGGTGCATTTTCAGGCCCAACCCTTACAATATGAAACTACTATGGATGTTATGCACACTCATATCCCAAATCTTCTCTCAGCAGTGGTTTTTCGATGGCACATGAAACCATCAGAAAGGCCAACAACATGTGCAACAACAGCTTCCTGTGGCTGACAGGGGCTAAATACGGTGAAGGTTGCCAGCTATAAACATTTTTTATCAGAGTTGGTAGCAGGCCAGATCTGAAAAATAGCTACCAGCCAAGGAAGAGTGATCTGAGATTATAAGGCTATATATTTATGGAATAAAAATAAGCATTCAATGCAAAGGGAAATAACAAATCTCAGTGGCCTTGGTTATATGTTTGAATTTACTCTGTTGTCAACTTGAAAACCTTGAAGATCTTTTCCCAAATCATCACTTCATCTTAAAGCTTCAGTGTCTCTGAAATGGCGTTCAAGGCCCTTTACAGCCTTTGAAATGCAATGTGCACACGCAAAACACTGCGCAAGAGTCATTAAGATTTATATGTTATTGCACCACACACAAGTGTATGATAGTTCTTAAGTGCCAAAGAGAGTACAAACGTCTTTGCATCAAAGTAAAGGTTTGTAAATTGTGTATGCCAATTTATAATTGATGCGGATTTCAGTACAAGCTCAAATCTGAATCATCTGAGAACAGAATTCTTGTACAACCATGATCTCAGACATTTCAGCATTGATTTGTGAGACCAAACGCTTCTTTAACAGAGGTGCCAACTTAAGCACCGAGACTCAGTGATATAAAACCTGGAGGTGAACTTGAGGTGATGATCCTTTTAAGATTTACACATCTTGTCTTTGAGGTTTTAAGACCTAATAAGGTTACAACCTGTTTATAATTGGGTCATAATTTCAGTAACATTTCACAAAGAAACCCATGGAAAACATCCTGAAAGCCACTCTTTTCAAACTACTTTTAACCCATTCAACATATGACATAAAAATACAAAGAACTGGCATGTCAATACACAACACACATTTTCTACATGGGTCAAAACATGTATGTGGTCCATAATCCACAAACTACATGTTGGGCAGTTCACCAGCAGTTATCATTAGTATCTTTACCATTAATATTATATCTTTTTTACAGTGCTTGTGTTTCTTATTTCACCATGGCCTTGTGAGAGACGATGGAAAACATTAATTTCAACCAGAGTCAGAGCTAGATAAGAGTTTGGGCATGTGTTATCAAAACAGTGGGTCCCATTAAGAGCTGGGGTTTCTGTGAGTTTTGACGTGAACATTTCTGTGGCTTCATATTACCAGTTAAGTTAGAAAAGAGTGCTGTTATTCCAGCTGATCGTTAAATTATAAATTATAGATGACACTGTTATGTATCTGCAGTAATCAGCAACTATAGTGAAGGGGCAGAAAAATAATGGCAACCACAGCACAAACTCCATCTATTAATGATTATAGAATAATCAGAATTTCCACCCCGGGGATCAATAAACGCTCATCTTCTCTTATCTTAGAAATCTGCCATGTGTAATAAATGTGTGATGAAACATTAACTTGAAACAACATGATTGTTGCTGGCAAACCTTGCATCTCAACAATAGTGACAACAACAACACCAATGACACTTATCATGATTGCCTCAGTGGGAAAGACAGTGATGGTGTGAGGAATGTCACGTTACACACGAAATTAAAATAAAACCAATTTCATGTCACAAAGGAAACAAAAGTATTGTTTGTGACTTCTGTGAACAGCACATAATTGTAATATCTGATATTTGTTTCTTTTTTTTTTCTAAAAACTCTCTGCTATAATCTGTCTTTCCCCTTCAGCCCCTCCCCTGTGGTAAATATATAGCACAAAAATATAGGTGGTGAATGCTCCCGAATATATATGCAATAGATTTACAGATCAGAAGATTCTGCAGCAATAACAAAGAAAGGAGAGAAGCACTCGCAGAGTGCAGAATTACAGTGGAACCGCGTCCACAATTGTAGGGCTATAACCCTGTTTGTCTGTCTTTTAGCCTGTCTGTCAAGTTATGTCTGTGTCTCCTGTCTATCAGCTTGTCTGTGTTTAGTTTGTCTGTAAGCCTGTTAATCTGTGTTTAAACCTGTCTATCTGTCTGTGGAGTGGAGACACTGGACGTCCGCAACAGTCTTAAGACCCTGCTTGTCTTCTTGAATGTGTCTATCTTTTTTGTGTCTAACTATATCTGTTTTTTTTTGTCTCGTAATACCACCTGTCTGCTTTCTGTCTGTTTAGATTTTCATTAGTGTGTGCACCTGTCATTTTTTCTGTCTGTCACTCAATCCCGTCAGTGTCTCTGTCTGTGTAACCTTTCTATCTGTCCATCTCTCAGTAGGTAGACAGGTAGTGTTCCTGTAGAATGTGCTTTAGTGCCAGAGCTTTCTCTGTTTCTCAAAGTCTTTTTCCTTTGTTAGTCCATCAGAGTCCTCTGTATCCATTCAGCGTCTTTCTCATCAGAATCCATTGAAATTCACAAGATCGCCAACATCTTTTCCTCAAGGCCATATTCTGTCTGATCTGATTCGTTACATAGAGGGAGGGCCGACCTCTCTCAGTAGTTGATTTCAGGTTAGACAGGCTCTGATTTGCTGTGTTGGGATTTTAAGACCTCATCTTTTCTCTTGATGACTCCCTTACTCTCCTTCCAGTTCAGTTAGGGGTTGTCTCTGTCTCTTCAGCCTCCTCTCTTATCCACTGGATGGGAAGGAGCAGTTTATCCATTAGATGAGTCAGTCTCTTCTCATCTGTTCTATTAGTGCTAGCTCCCCCTTAGACTCCTTTTAGTTTTGCTTTGCTCTAATCCCAGTTCAGTTAGGATTATAGCTCTGTCTCCAGGGCTCCCCCTTATCCTTTGCTTAGGAGTTAGTCCCTTTTCAAAGCAACTTTTGCAACTGTCTGCTAGCATTAGCCGTCTCAGATTCCATTTTAATAGAAAAAGACAAGAGACCGGTAATACCAGCCTCTGGTTGTCATGGAGACAGGAGGTTGTCCTCTCTGGTTGCTAGGGTGTTGTATTCCGTGGTCATTGTAGAGATCTGAGAGGCTCCTGCTCACAACTAGTCTGTTTCTAGTTTACTTATGGTCTGCTGGTGACAGTGTCTGTTACTGTCAGTTTTGAACCCAGATAAACAGCATTCTTTGCTTCACAGTGTCTTTTGTGACATCCTTCTCCCTCTGCAGCCATTTTGCTTCTGTGTTCCTCAAAGTATTTGTTCAGTACAGTTGGGGAGACAACATGGTACAAATGAAATCAACCTAGTTTTGTAGTGCAGTTTATCTCTATGATGTATAACCACAGCCAGAGTACTGATAATGTGCTCTCGCTCTCCCCAGGCAAGGACTAATGTTCACAGAGCGGACAGTGGGTCATTCTCTCCAAAACTCTGTGTGAAATACAAAAATCAGCACTGGGTTGTGGTGACATGTCATGATATCTGACTAGCAGGTCATGGCTTTATCATTGTTACTGGTATTAAAGACAGTGAGTGGGATTAAATAAGAAGTTGAAGTATAATGGCTATGTTCGATTTAGAATCAAATTATGAACTATCCTTGACCAGCTAAGACTTGGGGTTAGAGATGGATAATACATAGGCCGGTGTAGTTTTCATCCTTTTCTTGATGTCACATCTCACTGTGAGTTTACACTGGCTGTGTTGCATCCGTCAAAGATAGAAATCTTGCGTTTACATTTGTTTAAATTCAGTTGTGGATACAAAATGCTGCGAATGGAAGGAACCAACGCCGAGTTTTGGTTTCAGGTGGACAGTTTTCCCTCGACTGGGCGAGATTAGGCTTCTGAACTGGAACTGAAGGTCTTTCGTAATCAATGTGTAGACCATGTTGCTGACAATGTTGAGGTTTGAATCGAAGCATACGGCTTTCCCCTTTTCACAGCCTTGTACCAATTGTGGTCCCATTAGATATCTGAGTCATTAAGTTCAAGTGAGGATAATCAATCCTCAGACCATGGTGCAGACAGTATTTAGATTCGGATCGAATCTAACAGCCTTCCCTTCCACCGCCTTGGCGTTGGTGTTGTACATGGGGTTCTCAAAGGCAGCCTGGCCATTGTTGTTTTCATGGACTGAGCAGCCTGTGTATTGTGTTTTTGGTGTGGTTCTGTGAAAGAAACAAACAGAACAGCAAATATAAATACAGCGTTAGAGTGATAAAACTGTTCTAATTGTGTGTTAATATTAACATAACTGGTGGACAATAGCTACAAGGAGTCTTGGGAGTGGAAGAATAGTAAACAAGTTTTAAGAAGGATTAGAAGGAGAGTTGTGCTTATAGGAAGCCTAGTGAGATTCCATTCAGCCCATCCAAAACTAATTCCTTCAGCGAGCTTCTTTTGAGATACTAACAGCAGAACAGAAGACATTTGCATCTTTTAACGAGAATACCAGTCGATTGTGCTTAAACCACATCTCTGAAAAATCCAATTTACAACCTCCTAAGCAGAATTGTTTTGCAGCACAGTTTGCAATAGACAATGACTTAACTGTCTCCTAGCACCTCAGCAGCCCAAACCACTGGGGCAGGTACTGTTTTCATGAATCTGACAGCTGCTTAAATGTTAACAATGCCTTTTTACTTTTTGTATGACAGTACAAAAAACACAAGTGATGTAATAATTTAATGACAGGAACACATTTTGCATGACTTAAATGCAGTTCGTGTAAGTTTTTTTTAGCATACCTTTGTTTGTAGAGATAGAAGCCAAAGCCAGTGAAGATTAGAGCGAAGAAAGGCACCAAAATAGCGATAGCCACAGAACTGCTGTTGGTACCAAGCTGGGGCGGTGGCGAGTTCTGACTCTCCGACATATTCAGACCTGTTGCATACAAAGAAAGTCATTGTCATTGGCCATACAATTGGTCATGATGTTATGATGAAATGACAAAGAATTATTAATTTATTATTAGCAAAACTGTGATCATATTATTTTGGAAAAACTCAGTTTTGTTGCATGTTTAAAAGGAGGTCTTCCCAAGTGACAAAGTCTATACAGGACTGGCATTTCTCTCCACAGCAGCTGCAAGTCAGATCTTGTCAACAGTGGATGCTGGAAGAGCACAATTATTTTCTCTTCTTAGCATTTGCAGTTGAGCTGAGACTTACAATGTAAAGAAAACTAGCCAGATTGTGTAAATGTCTTGTTAATCCCAAAATAATGAGTCTACCATAGGTGCCATTTGCCTAGGCTTGTTTGTTGATTTTGGCATCAGTGCAGATCAGTGACTGATCACCTACAGTAAAGTAAATGACTCCTTTCGACTCAATTTGATTGTAATGGAAGATGCAGGCTGATGGAGTTTAGCCCTTTTAAGATGACTTCAAGTGTGAAGAGCAGCTTTTGCAAAGTGAGAATCTATCCACCGCAAGGCTGACTCAGTGTGAGCAGTAAGGTCATTATTGCTCCCTGATCACTTTCTCCATCAGTGAGATTCTTGCAAGCAGCTCATGTGATTTTCACATCTGTCATTTACAGTCAAAGCTGACTTAACAAAAACATATGCATTATTTGGTGCTGTTACTAAACTGAAGACAGAATTACCCAGTCTTTGAAGTCCAAACTGTCCATAGTCTTTTCCCTGAATGAAACCCTGGAATACGTAACTAGAACCATCAGGCTCTGCTGATACCTGGAAAGGAAATGAGGAGATGACAAAGACAGGAGAGAAATAATGGTTGAGAAATGGTTTTAGGGAGGGGACAGCAACGTACAAATTCAAGATATACTTCTGAATTTTGCTTAATCTATTGTTGAAATATCTGATAGGCAAACAATGTTAGATTTATTTAAGTTTACACACTTGAGTTAAAAAAAAGGATTTTTTTGCTGTAAATAGTGAGTAATACAGTTTTTCTGCAAATATCTTCAGACCAGCTGGTGCTATACAACTGCAGATACCCTGATGAATATTTACTGGATGCATCACTACAATGTTAAGAATTACACAAAATAAGGGAAAAGGGATTTGTATAAAAACCTAGAAAAACTAAGCAGATAACCACAGTAAGCTCACAGACAGTAATCACTGCAGTGATTTTCTGAACAAACAAGATATGTGAAATGAACCACACTCTTCCAGTTGTAGAGCAGTGACTGTCTCACCCTGAATTTGTCTGTTAAAAATCATAGAGTTAATGCACTGAAAATGTTTGGCTTATAGTTCTGATGACTGAATTAAATTAAATTGACTCCTTTGTATCCACTGAGACTTACAAATCCATCCATGGTCCAGGAGTCATCTATGATTTTGGCTGGAGAGATGGCTGAATCTTTCAGCTGGTTTCCCTGGTTCACATAGTTCACCTGGTACATCAGCAGGAGCAGCCTGGCCTCAGAAGCCTTATACACTCCTGGAGAGGACAGAATAAACACGTGGTTTATAATATCCCAGGGAATATGATTGCTAGCCTGCTGCAGAACATTACTGGATATCAGCATGTGTTCATTTTCCACTGGTGCATCAACAATATGTGTATATATCATGTCCAATTGGAAATTATAAAGATAGAAGAGAGAGACATGTTGTTGGGGCTAAAAAAACAACCATAACAGTACATTTAGTGACAGTAGAATCAGTAAAATAAGGGTAAAATTGGGAGAGAGAGTAAAACTTTGAAACCATGTATAGATCAAAATGGTCCCAACGCATAACTCTCTTTTTTTAACATTACTGTTCACGTAAGGATTAAGAAACGCACATACATTCGATTTATATCAATCAAAGCAAAAGCAAATAAGTGTACTTCCCAAATTGTTTAATTATTCCTTTAAGTACAGTGCTTATTTAAGGAAAAAAATGACATCTTAAGGCAACATTGAAGTTCAATGCAATTCGGCAGTGGCCCTTTGATGACTGCATGAGCACCACTTTAGTCATTGTTGATCTAAAGCTGTAGTAGCAGTATGACCATGCCATGTTCTGTCACATAAAGTTTACTATACAGTATGTGGACTATAATTAGCTGCAAAGTAACATGCCTGATAGGAGCAGTTCCATGTTGCTGTTGCTAAGGGTAACGTTGACTCTCCCTGTCGTGGAGTTGAAGCTGGTGATGCTCAGCGTCATAGGCTGCTTCCTCCCACGGTAATTATAGGATCCTTTCCATATGTAGTTGGGAGCAAAGACATCATCTGGAACTACAGAGCAGAGCAGAATAAAACAGAAATGTCAGTAAGACCTTAGATTTCATGCAGTTTAGTTAAATAAAAAAACAATCTTGCAGAATAAGCTCCAACTAAAAAAAAAGTTTTTTGTGTGCCTTATTGGAATAAAGTACAGTGACTACATGAATAGATACGAGTGCAAGTTCTTGCTTTTCCTTTATATTTTCTATAGTTACATAGGTAATAATCCCATTACTATATGTGCTAAGAAGCCAAGAGTTCAAGTGTAGCTTGAGACAGAATCTTTCAGTAGATTTAAAAGCTGCTTCTTGCTTTGATAGTTACAGAAACTTGTACATACCGCAGCTATAGGAACTCACTTGTAATGAGACATAAAGAGTTACTGAACTACAACTGAATAGGACAGATCACAACAGAGCAGAGCTGAAATAAATCAAGAACTAAACAAAACTACAGCATAGAGAAGAGCGTAGAGAACAATGCAGTAGCTAATTTACCTTTCTATGTGTAGTGAGGAAAAATAAATAATTCAGAACTATGATGGAATGCGGTAAAGTACAATAAAATTAATAAGAGCGCATGAAGAACAACACTGTGGAGCAGAAAAGAGGCAGGTGGAATGAAGCAGAGCAGATTTATTAAACTACAGCAGACAAGACGAAACCAGACCAAAATAAAATGGATAAGAAAAGTCAAGAATAGGCGAGGAATGACTTTACCAGCCTGAAATAGACAAGACTGTAATAGAACTGACCGTTAAGTTTTGGGCTGGGGGTTCCTGTTGGTGGTTTCACAGGTTTTTTCTTTTCTCCAGCTACACACATAAGAGAGACATAGGATGAAAGAAAACATCCCATTAAAACATGAGCAGAGATGTAGTGACACAGTATGAAAAGATATTAAAATTTTCAGCTAAGGCTCGAAGAAACCAGGCTTATACAGGGGAGAGTGCACTTTATATTACCAAATTAGAGTGCAGAGCTGGTCACTATTAGTTGCACATTCCCACAATGAGCAATGAGTGTGTTGAAAAGGGGTCACCAAAGATAAATCTCTTTAATGGTTATTTGTAGGCAGAGCAATGCAATAAAGTTAATGACCAATAATTGTAGTGCATATTAGATTCTTTTTAAAGAACCAGTGTGTAGGATTTAGGGGGATCTATTGGCAGAAATGGAATATAATATTCATAAATATGTTTTAATTAGTGTATAATCACCTGAAAATAAGAATCATTGTGTTTTTGTTACCTTAGAATGAGCCCTTTATATCTACATAGGGAGCAGGTCCTCTTCCACAGAGCCATGTTGCACTGCCATGTTTCTACAGTAGCCCAGAACGGACAAACCAAACACTTTTGCAGCCTCACCGCTAGATACCACTAAATCCAACACACTGATCCTTTAAATGTGGCCTTCAGACACTTCGAGTTTGACCATTCTAAACAGTTTCTATCATCACTTCAGGATGCAGCCATTGTTACCAACAAGCAAGGCAAGCAAGCCAGAGGGTATTTGTCCCACAATCTCAAATTGGATCAGAGAGTGCTCCCATTTTAAAGGCTACTTCAGGGCACAAAGGTGCCAGCCTTGGTGGAATGTTTTTAAAGTTTAAGTCTGCAGTTTTTTCCTTGCACAGTGGTGGCCTCACATCTTCATCTGTTAACATTGCTGGTAAATAAGATAAAAACTTAACATTAGTTCAAGTATCTCTATGATGCAAAAAATGCACAACTTGGCATTATATGTACATCTTGGGGAATCTACGCTTTACTATTTGAAAAAACACTGATGGAATATTCTGTGGTACGATCAAAAGCCGCAGAACAGCTACTAAACGGACAGCATGGTGAGATTGTTTAGTCAGCTAGTGTTTCCAGAGTCAACAATGAACTTTCAATCTCAACTTTCCTTTCCTGTCCTTAAAGTGTTGTGGAAATCTGAACGTTGACAATGCCATGACAACTGTGCAAACTCCATGTACTGTGGAAGATTGTGTGATACAACTGAAAGCTCCAGAATAGCTACTAAATGGACATTGTGTTGTTTTGGCAACTGTTGATCTAGTTTAAGTACAGCCTAATGGTGCGTAATCTATGCTAGTAGTTACGAGATGTGGCTAAGAATGATGGTCAGTAGGTCACAGTCCCTGCATTAGCACATGTATTCATTACAAGGAAGTACTGATAGACTGGAATAAAACCCACAAAAGCCTGGAAACCACCCAGACTGGCCTGGCTTGGCTGATCTAATGCAGGATGAAACACCATGGGACATTTTTTAAATCTTTTTGTATCAGTGATGCCAGACTCACCACCGACCCACAGGCCGACCTGCCCATCAGGAAAACTCACTCCAGATGGCCAGTATGTCCCTGTATGTGTGCTGAAAACATGTCTTTGAGCAAGACACACCTAACACTTTTACATGTTCAATCAATCTCAATTGCTCTGGATAAGATCATAAATCAAATGCACTTAGTAGATATATAAAATACAGATAAGGTTTTTTTTTTACCTCGACATATAGGCATCTTTCCAGTCCAAGTGCCATCACTCTTGCAGACTCTGTGTTCAGAGCCCCCAGCTAGGAAGTAGCCCAGCTGACAGCTGTACACCAAGGTGTAGCCAAAACCAGGGAGATCCATCCCCACTACGTCCACATGGAGCGGACTCTCAGGCTGCTTACAGGCATGGGCTGGAGGGTGGAGAGGGGATCAGTGCACTGGAGTTAAGAGTCTAATAGACAGGTAGGATGATGTTAACAACTCGAAATGATGTATGTTTCTTACGTATGCACTCAGGTTGTGTTCCGCTCCACGTCAGATCAGGCTGGCAGGTTCTAGAGGAAGAGCCCTGAATCAAATGACCTGGCTGGCACTGAAATGACACCACACTCCCCACCTGAGAGAAAAGCACACACACACACAAACACAGAAAAAAAGGGAGTTTGAGAGTATTCTGTGTGTTCATGGCACAGGGGCAGTGAATACCTTCAGAGGACTTTAATATTGGTTGAATGCTATATATGTAGCGAGGTGAACAAGGGGTAGAGAGTGTTTTTGGGGCTCTTTGCTGTTTCTTTCTGTTGAGGCAGCGCTGTCACTTTAAGACCAGCTGAAGGGTATATCTCGCGAGAGTACCGAACTCCCATGAGAGTTTGCGCACCGGAAATCTGTAGTGCCGCGAAACTAGTGAATGGAAGGTGTGTATTTTTCACGTATCTGTCGCAAAAATATCCTGATAAACCTTGTTCAGGCCTAACAATGGTTAGCAGCATCAGTAGATGAGAGTATAATTAAGCTAGCGGACTAAGTTTGATGAATGATGATTCTGTATTCTCGCTGGGTTTCTGTAGATTGCTAATACGTGTCGTGTGTGTGTGTGCGATATCCCCGCCACGCTGAGGGCAAACACCGAACAGCAGAACAACGTAAGTGGTGATACAGTTAACTAACAGATACAGTCACAGCAGCATAGGGGTGTATGCTAACTATTTTCACTAAAATGTGCCCTTTTTGTGTGCTTCTGCTGAGTTTAGAGGGGAGATAAAAGTGCTGTGCTGGCCTCCAGGTGTGTGTGTGTGTGAGCGCGCAGGCTGCACGATGGAGTACAAGTGAGTTCATGGTTTTCTTCTAAAAATGTGAAGTTAAGGTAAGAGTATTTGTACTAGTGTACTCTGCTGTGAGATAACTACACTAGTTGAGTGGTTGAACAAAGGTATTTATTTGTTGTATTTCTATTTTTTATTTATTTATTTAGAAAGTAAGCCACTACTGTTGTCTGTAGACACTTGATGTCTACAGTCATGAGATTTAGTTTCCTGTAGAAAATCTTGAGTTGGAGTCTGACTACTGTAAGCGTTGATGTACTATGATACTCAGATGACCTATCTGCAGCATTGTTATTAGCACTATAGTAGACTGTTAATTGAAAACAAAACGAGGGAAAAGTAATATTGTTTTGTGATCATTTTGGTTATCCTAGACCCTCCAAATTACAGAATTAATGCTGTTCTTTATTGAGTGCAGTTGGGGAATTAAAAGACCCACAACAAGAATTTAGAGGTGTCCGGTCCTGTCATTTATGAGCTGGCTACATATAGATGTCCTTTATTTCATTTATTAGAGGGGAAAGCTATTATACGAAATGAATTAGTACGGTCCTGACAAATACCACATAAAAGTTTATTCATAATTATGTAGTATCTCTTTTTCTATCCAGAGCATTTCATGAGTGGGCCTTGGTGATGCTCATATGATGTGCATATGGTGCAATGACGATGCAAATGTATGTAACTGTTTCAATTCAAACACCTTTGGTTTTCCTGAAAACATTACAAGTATCTCTCTTATTCCTTCAGTAGTGACTCCACATCGCAGATAGCTGACAGTAATCGAAGTCAAACCTGTTGATCACGTTTAAAGGATAGATTTTTTTCCCTCTTTTTATTCCAATACTCACTTCATCATCACCAGCTGTGAAAGCGTCCCTCCAGTGCGACTACACTGACAAACTCAACACGCCTCCTTCTGTGCAAAAATGCATTCAAAAGTTCAGCCGCAGCTACATTCAAATGAGGCTTCCAGTCTTTTTAGTATGGAATTCCTTTTTTTTTGTGTGTTTCCCCAGACAGCGCTTCCTTGCTGAGCGGCAGTAGAAGGCTACGTCCTGGTGGTTGCATGTAGGTTTGTTGCTGGGACACAACACATGCAACGGTAGGACAAAAATATGCACTTAATTTGACTAATTTGGACTTTTGGACTCTCTTTGGCTAAACTTTAAAATGCATTTTTGCATGTGACTGAGGGTTTTGAGGAGGAATGGATGACAGTGATCAATCACTCTTTCATCATACATATGGCATTTAAATATTGTATTTAGAGGGACATAAAAATTGTACCGTGTAATTACAAAGACCCCTGTTCACATCCAACTGGAGACCTTTGTTGCATGTCATCCCTTCACATAAAAATTCTGAAACATCCTTTAAGGAGCTCCCATAACCCATCATTAGTTTAGATATTCTTCCTACTTCTGTCTCTCCTTTTCTTCCTTCCTTCCTTCTTTCCTTCCTTTCTTTCTCTTTGTAATTAGATACACAAGTTACCTTGACAGGTCCCATTAAAGGAACTGAAACAACAGCCTCTATATTAATAAGTTAGCTACTTAGATAGGAAGGTAGATATGGAGTTAGTTTATCAGTGCAGATATTTTACCTTGAAACCGTAGGTCCTGTTTAAGGAGCCATAACGCGGTGTGCCTGGGTTATCACAGCTGGTTTTGGTCGGTTCTGAAAAGAAAAAGCAGCACAAGAACATAGGCAATTACCCACAAAATCTAAACGAAAGATAAATTAGCAGAAGCATTATATGCCCTCTCTCCACTCTCCTTTCCTCTATTGTTGTCATGGTAACAGTAGGCTACATATCCCAACATGACAGCAGGGGGCAGTAGCGCTTCATCAGAAAACGAAGCAGGGCCAGCTCTGTCAGTGAGTGTGTGTGTGTCTATGTGTGGCAGGGTCATCAGCATGTAAAGCACATCCTGACGCAGAGCTCGATTCAATACAGCTTCCGAAATGACAGATTCACTCTGCACCTCTCCCTCTCCTCTCTCTTCCTGTACCTCTCTAACTGCTCTCTCCCTCTCTCTCTCCCTACTTTCCCCCCATTTCTCTCTTCCTCTCTCTCTCTTTCTATCTTTCCATGTCACTGTATCCCCCTTCCTTCCACCCCTCCCCTCCCCTTGTCTGTCTTATTTAAAGAGCAGGCTGCCTCAGCTCAAAACTCATTCTGTTTCAGTCATATAGTAATACACATTACACACCAACATACAGCTGCAATCACACACTAATAAATCAAATAAAACACACAAACACACAAAGAGAGTGTACGTCCTTCACAGAAAAAAAAGCAAAACCAAGAGTCTTTTTTTGTGCATGCTCATGTATGTTTCATAGTTTAAAAAAAAAACAACAACAAACCAGAAAGATTTCACCTCACCGGCAGCATACTTATACTGTAACTACTTCTTTTTCAGTACGTATAGATTAAGTCTTAACATCAATGAAGTAATACTTCAGAGGGAACCACTTATTTTTAGAT
The DNA here is from genome assembly GCA_038419695.1 of Scomberomorus guttatus. Classification (NCBI taxonomy): domain Eukaryota; kingdom Metazoa; phylum Chordata; class Actinopteri; order Scombriformes; family Scombridae; genus Scomberomorus; species Scomberomorus guttatus. The sequence continues at coordinate 11,779,929 of CM076461.1, forward strand.
TGTCGATTTCACAAGAAACAACTTTATAGCAGCTGTACGAGCGCTGCTGCGTGCATGCCTTTATCTAGTGCTATGAAGGAATAAAAAGTCAAGAGTCTGTTCGCATTACAAAAGCTCTCATTTATTACAATTCATCACCGTACTTGATGTTTAAGCACCTGCTCTGAATCAGACATGTGAAGTGGTGCTCTAAACATCACATGTGGTGGTGAATTGACCCACTGGGACCATTTGTAACGTGCGCTGAATATCCCTTCTAATTTTCTTGTTAATCCCCGGATAGCGGCAGCCTGTTTGAAGTTGGATGTGGATGCCTGTCTCTGGAAGCCTTTTACTAAATACTGAAAGTTACAGCGTGTGCTGGTGTTGTCTCTGTCGTTTCTGAAAAGGGCTTCCCATTTAAGATTGCTACTTTTTAGACCTAAATGTGTAGACACAACTGATCCTTGGACATCCCTTCTCTTAGAGGAAAGGAATTTTATTAGTGCATGCGCTTTTCTTTTTCTTCCTCTTCCTCTTTTTACTTTCTATGTATAGTACAGTATGCAATCTAGCCTCGCAAAACTTTTGTTCTGGTGAATGTTCTGCTGTACAGTCTAGATTTAAGATGATCATTCAGTAGCCGCTCATTGTGGCTGCTGGAGAGGATCCAATGTCATTGTTGCTGGACGTATTATCAGAGCTACGTGCTCACCCTCGGCTCTTTTCTCCACTCCTTCTTCACGGTCTGTGTTTTGCTGAAGCAGCTCGGGTCTCTAAAGTGTGAAATTCACTTGGGAATGTATATAAATGTCTATATTTATTGATAATTGACATAAAATGCATATTTAATCACGCATTCTATCTAATGGTGAGAAAAGCAGAGTTGCCAATCTGGAAATTATACTTTCACTCACATCAGAGGAATCCTTTAAGGAAAGTCCCCCTAAGGCTCCTTGTTCATTTACAAGATTGTCTCAGATGAGGCTCCAGTCACTGTTCATTATTATTCCAATAACTCTGTGTAAGTTTAACTTTGACAGAACAGTAGTTGCTCTGCACAGTAAACCCATGAGTAAACTGAAATAAGGCTCTAAACTCTATAATGATGGGTCATTAATTGCTATGATCATTAGGCAGAGGGATAGACACCAGTCCAGGCTCCCCGGTGAGCCACAAACCAGTGATAATAAGCTGACAGGGTAACATAAATAAAATAATGTTTCATACTGTAGGTTACAAACCCACACAAATTGCCAGTCAGGAAAGTAAACACCTTTAAAACAAACAGTAATATTAATCAAAAGAAAAGATTTATATAGCAATGGGACAAAATTAACATGTGGAACTATTACATAAAAGCAAGTCTGTAACACTATATGTTATTTAAACCTGCAGTGCGGAACTTTTATATATAAATGAATGTCTGTTACATTCAAGCCGTTGCCAAATGAGTTAACATAATGCTGATGAAGCCTCTCTCTGTATTTCACAGTATACAGAGTTTTTAAATCTCATGTCGGGGGCGACATTCCTGCGCTGGCCATCTGGCCGTTAATCGTGCGGCTCTTCTAGACCTTTAAAATGTTATCAGACCAAATGGATCAAATTCTGATAGTGAAACGAGTCATTTCACAGGGTTTGTGTGACGCTCAAAACAATTCATCCAACGTTTTACAGCCGCAACAGTAGGTTACAGCCAATGTGTACTGGCCATCGGGCACACTGGGACTAATCTCAGTGGGCTGTCAGAAAATACATTTTTGGGCCGGTGGACCGTCAAAACATATCCGTTTTTACCGGCCCTCTCAGTGTGCCTGTCATTCGGGGTGGGCATGAGAGCGTGCTGCATGCCTGTGTCGGGCTGTATTCAGACCAAATCTGGTGTTGCGGCGCACCGCCGCAGGGTTGAGCAGAGGTGTGTGGGCGTGTTTGTACTCTAGAACGTAACCGCTGTGAAACAATCAGAAAATAACGTTTTATTGATCTGATTCACTGGCTTTCTCTTTACCACCGCTCTCTCTCTTCATTCACTCTCTAGCTCGCTCAACCACAGCTCTCTCTCTCTCTCTCTCTCTCTCCATTTTTCTCATCTTTTTTAAAATGAGTCAGGAAGCCGACAAAGAAGTCTAACTTTACTTTTAACGTCATCAAACGAAGAGAAATGTCCTCCCCTCATCCTAATAACGTCGCCCTAACGTCAAAAGTCCCACACTCCAGCTTTAAAAGAAGATTATTTTACTAGAATGACCTCCTGAGAAATCTCATTCTGAAATCTGGGGGCTCCGGTGGACCGACCATCACTGCCTTTAATTTTAACCCAGACTTTGAAGTGGTAAGACACCCCTGTCTGAGGATACCAGGCTGTGCTCCTGCTCATGTGGGAATAAATGATTGATGATGTAGTCAGGAACTATTAAAAAGTAATCAGTAAAATCTTAAATCAATTTTTAGTGGAGGTTAAAAGCCTTGGTACTGTATTTGAACAAGTTGGAGACTAGTGGAACACTGTAGTACCTGGGAACTTTCTTAACTTATAAATATAAGTAGAAATACAGTGCCGAGGCTTTGACTTAACTTTATTATCCAAGATTGAGGGCTGGGTGTTGAATCTCAGTACTTGTTTTTGGTACTGACAGAGCTGGCATTGAATATCTGGTCAAATTCATGAATTGTTTAGTTATTCTTTGATTAGATAGTTCCTGATTTAGATTAGAATTTTGCCAATTGTAGACTATTTTATTTAGACAAAGTTCTTTTACAGCTGCCTGCAGTTACTTTTTTTAAAAAAATGTTTGCAATTCTCAAACTAAGGAATTGAAAGTAAAATTTTGTTGTTGATGCAGAAACTCAGGTATCATATTGGTACTAGTATTGCAAAATTTATGGAAATATCAAGCTCTACTAAGGCACAACAAGGTTTTTTACAACAGGGTCTTGCAGTTGAGACCGAGTGATCATATGAAAAATGAAGAGAATCCGATTTCTCTTGGGAAGCACATTAAAAAAGTTCACATATCAGCAAAATACTGTATGTAAGGTTTAAATGTTTTATAGGCCTTTCCAAAAGAAAAAAAGACCAATAGGTTCAAGGGCAGTATTCCCCAATAAAAAATTGGCATTTGTATTTATAGTTCACTATAAATGTTATAATGAATGAAATTACCGATACAGCGTGGCTGGGTCCCACTCCAGGTACCATCACTTTCACAAAGTCTGGTTGCTGTGCCGACCAGAATGAGAGGTGGGGCACAACTGAAGGACACTTCTGATTGATAGATGAAACTTCGTCCCTCTCTGAAACCACCAACTGGAGTACCTGGATCACCACAAAACTTGGCTGCACACACACACACAGACACACACAGACACACACAGGCAATCCCATTTCAGTAAGTGGTGCCAACATAGCTGACAAGCCAGCTCAAGGACAAATGTAGATTTTGCTTCCAACTGTCATTGGTGATTGTCAAAGAATAATAACAGCAAATGTGTGTGTTTGTACCTGCGGTTAAATGTGTGTGTGCGCCAGTGTATGTGTTTACATTTGTGTGTGTGTGTGTGTGTGTGTGTGTGCGCGTGTGCGTGCGCTTACGTAAGCACTGTGGTAGCATGCCGCTCCAGGTGCCATTGGCTACACAGGTCAGGACAGCTGGGAATGAGAGCTCATATCCTGGTGAGCAACTGTAGCTCACACTGCTGCCCCATTCAAAGTCACTGCCCTGCAGTACCCCGTTGCTGATGGCAGGGGGAGCCGGGCAGGTCACCGCTGGGAGGGAGGGGGGTTAGGAGGTGTGAGGGGGAAAAAAAAACTATTTTTTTAGCAGCTGCAGGTGACACTGCTGCATCACTCAAAACCTGTCATTTAAATGTACTGATAGATGAAAGGGAGCCTCGCTGAGTGGCTGCGTACTTGCTGGTTTGAAAATGTATTTGCAATTTTTCTGCCAATTGACCAATATACATAATTGGTTAGACACTCATTCTCCATATTCAGAGACTCCTAACTGAATTAAGTTTCATTACTATGATTACAGGTTAATAGCTAGAACATAATTGCTGCAATACCAATGCCAGTTCCATATATGTAACTGGCATTTTCTTATTTGGTTCCTTTTCTTGATTTTCCTCACAGAGACACTGACTGAAAGGTTCTGTGTCAGTCTTTATATAGCAAAGGTTATACTGTGGGTGTCTCAGCAAAGGCTTACAATGTATTTAGAAATCACTGATGAATACAGCAGCTGTACTGTGCTGCCTGTACACTAACCCAGTGAAGTCTCCACAAAGTAGGGCTGTGCAGGATATATAGTGTGAGTGGTGGTTTTATAGTAACATTACAGCAGTATTAATGTTTATTAGCTAATATCTTTAAAGTATATACAAGAACATAGTTGGCTTTGATATAGAATACACATGGTTAAGCAACATATACCTGTACCTATGAGCATATATTAAATAGACATATACAGTATGTTGCTGGTGTTCATTACAATGAATAACATTACAGTTGGGTGGTTTAATTTACCTGTGCATATCGGCATATTCCCACTCCATGTCCCATTTTGGGTGCACGTCCTCACAGGCGATCCATCCTCCTCCATTCTGTATCCTGGTTGGCACTGGAAGGAAACATTCTGACCAATCGTAAAGTCTTCTCCATAGCGAAGGCCGTTAGCTGGCACACCCGGATCCCCGCAGTTTATCACTGTGGAGATAGTGAGTGGGGTTGGAGTGGAAGAGGTGATGAAGATTAAGATTACTTTTTTTAGGTGAGGCTATGGAACAAGATCATTGAAATAAGAAATTATAAAATGATTCCTCCTGCATACACAGGCTACTTTATACAGGAAATTCAAACGATAGGTAAGATAAGGGGGAGGAAGCCATAGACAACAAAGGTAAAAGAAGCAAAGAAACAGACACGACCACAGATTAGTTAAGAGAACAGGTGCTGTTAACATCAGTTAGTCGGTTGTTTTTTTTTTTTTGCATTTCTTTGTCTTTTTTTTCAGTTTTTAAAACTTGAAATATATTGGACATCAGATTGGCAAACTTCAGGATCAAGTCTATACATCTCAGAGGATTTTGTCTCAGGAATCCCGGTCCAAACAAAAAGAGATAAAAGTCCATATTTATATACAATAATTGCACTTGTGTGCTTATTTGTGGAGATTACAATGGATAGTGAATCTATGACCGGACTGTATGATCTCTTTACATTCTTTTATTGGCTTCACTTCTCATGAATGAAACAACAGAGATATTAAAAATAACTGAGGTTGTCCTGGGACTTTTTTAGGGAACATTAGGATTCCCCCGACTGTACAAAGCACCGTCCTTCATAGTCTAATAGCAGTTTAAATGCCTTTAAACCCACCCCAGATACTGTCATGCCTGTTAATAGATGTAATGTAATCTACTGTAAAAGCCAATTCCTTTAAGTCATGGATTCTTATAAACTTTTGGTTTCTCAGCATTTCTTTCTCCTTTGTCCCTTCCAGATGGATATTTTAAAGGTAATTTCTTTGCACAGTGCATTAAAGTCAGAAATGTCACTGAAGATTGGAAAACATTAAGATACCACTCCTCATGCGGGGTCCCAAGCAAGTTCACCCTGAGACATAATGCAGAAATGTGTTTAACAAGGTATTTTCTTCATATGTTAATCATTCATAGTCGTCGTATTTGTCTTCACACCCATGTGAGCCAGCAGACTGTGTAATATACAGCACTGATCAACACTTGTTCAACTGATATTTCATATGGGAACAGAATGTTATACCTTATGGTTATTTACACTTGAGAATTTTCCCACAGAGTTCAGAAAGCAAATTAGCTAAAGTAAACAACGATTAAGATTATTCATGTCACTCTTTAAAGTCTGTGGCAGGAGCATGAACATTTGAGGCCGATTTCATTACTCAGAGCCTATACTGTCACAGAATAATTTAGAACCGGGCATAAAATAGGGTTGCAAAAGTCTAGAAAGGCAACCTCATAATCACACATCAAGGGGTTAGGTGAGGTTTATGGATTGCAGACTTGACGTCATTGCAAAGCAAGGATTTAATACTCTGATTATATATAACAGGTAATACATAAAGCTGACAGTCTGCTCTTTAGCCTCCAAGTCCCTTCATGAGTTTGCATTTAAAATTATAAGGATATAACAAAAATGTATTGCAGAGAACTGTAGTTACTTACAGAGCATCAGATATTGTTAAATTATCTATAAATCGATATATCAGCCATCCGCCAATATACAAAAGATATCTTACTGGTACAGTTGGGCTGTGCTCCTGACCAGGTCCCGTTGGCCTGACACAACCTGGTGGTGGCACCGGTGAGCAGGTAGCCATCCATGCAGGAGTAGATGACAGAGTGAGAAAACGTTGTTCCATCCAAACGAAATACTCTGCCATTACTGGGAGTGCCAGGGTTACCACACTGGACAGCTGGGGGGAAAAAAACGAGAGAATGAGAGAGAGAGAAAGCCTTGTGCATCTAATTGAGTTTCAGCTCTATGACTAACTGTCATCAGTCAGTTCTTTTATGAGACTGTGCAGCAAATGGATGGATCTATAACTGGGTCAGTGTCAAGTCGCTGGTTAGGAGAGGTTGAGATTACGTAAAAAGTCTCTCCCTACGTTTACAGAAGGGCTGCGTGCCGGACCAGGTCCCATTAGGGAAGCACATCCTCTCGGAAGAACCAATAACATCATAGCCCTCCGTGCAGCTGAAGTAAACCTTGGAACGGATCCTGAAATCAGTTTGTTCCCTCGAACCATGGGAGGGGATGCCAGGATCGCCACAGGAACCAGCTGTGTCGCCTAAAGGAAGAGAAACGCGGGGGGAAAAAAAAAAGACAGAATTAAACACATCAAAACTAGAATACTTGAATCAACCACAAGCAACAGCTGCATTTTCTACAACATGGAATATTTGAAATGAAAACTAATCACGCAAAAAAATAAAATTAAATACAATACAGATTGCTATTTGTATTTCCCTTTTATGTATGCATTTCATGTCGTAATTAAATGAAAACACATTAAAAGGACAATAATTGAGCCTTTTGTCTAATAATAAGTGAATGGATTTTTTTTCATTGTGACATGGATTTTCCATGTCATATTAAAATCAAATCACAACACAGAAAACGATGTGAAGAGGTGTGTTGCATTTCAGTGTTGTACAGCAGAGAGCAGCATTGAACTGCCAATACTAAATACAAAGCGCTATCATTAGCTTTCATGAGAAGGTGCAGGGGGGCTTTTTCTTTTTCGAGATGGAGAGGCACCCTTCATGCCAAAATGAAAACGAACAACTGTCCAATCACAGCTTGGAGGGCGGGGCTTATCTGTGCGGACATAAGCTGACGACAGCAATGATAGACTGCCTTTCAGGAGGGATACTACTATTGACTGCACATTCAGTTACACTTAAAGGGATCTTGGCACAATTGTTGGTAAGTGTTGAAAGCTAAGCTAATTAGTGTTACCTAGCTAGCGTTAGCTTACAGTAAACAACTAGTTTACTGTCCATCTATCCCGTGGAAGAGGATAGATGGAGGAGGATAACAATACCAATGTTTATTGTATTTTACCTTAATTCTTTGTTTCATTTAGGCATTTTCATTAATACAGAGTGTACTTCAAACCTTAAAATGTCTTTAAATCAAAATTAAATATCCAAATGGAGAAGAGAAGAAACAAAGAAGTACAAATAAAACGATACAATAACTAACTTGTATCAATAAGTTATTGACACAGCATTGTAGTGAAGTGTGAAAGGTGACTATTTGCTTCCACCTCTAAAGTAAATACATTCTTAGGGTCCCTTAAGTATGAAATGTCTGCTTACAAAAAGTAGAGGACCGCAAACATATGTCGGCAATAAGCGCCATATGTTTGCCTTAAGAGCGTATATGTGTGTATGTGTACTGATGGTTGGGTAGTAAATGGGTGGCAGTGTGTTTGTGTGATCCCTGCTTTGCCCTTGTAGAGCCGCCTGGTCAGCAAATTCTGCCTGACAGACAGAGCACGCTCCTGGGAACTCACACACACACACCCACAGTAACCCAAATGCACAGGTGCGGGAAAATATGTTGCTCCCCAAACATTTTTGGTCTCTACTGGCCATTTTGTACATGGTCTAAAATTTGCATCAGCTTAAGTATGTGTATGATTAATGTCAAAACCGGAGAAATTTCTGTTAGTTTTGGATAGCAAATAGAACACAGAATGAATATTTTGTATTTTTACTGCAATTTTAAATATATCAACACCATTTACAGCCATTATGTACCATTAATTCACATTTTGTGTGAAAAAAAGTACCCTAACAACTTTCCAAATGTATCTGCAATGTTTTTGTGATTTTTTTTCTCATACTTTTGACAAATAACCTAATTCAAAAATGTCTCTGTTTGCTCTACACTGCAAATATCTAGAGGCTTGCTGCCAAATTGAGCTTACACATACCACAGACACAACAACTAATGACACAACATCTTTTGTAATGCCTCAGGACTTCAGACAGTTTTTCAGATGTAAATAAATAAGCCTCTACTGCATTGTGTCATCCTTATTTGTCTTTAAAAGCTTGGAAATGCTCTGCAATATGATGAATGATTTTTCTTTCTGAATATTGAGACTCATCAAGAATCCACCTGTCAGGACACACACACATCTTCAGAGACACAAAGGTACCATCTACACTTCCTGTGGGACACACACACACACACACACAGAGCTCCAAAGTCCCCATGTAGCCTCAGGTGAATCAGTTCCCAACAGGGAAAACAACCAATCTACCTGGTGTCACTGGTTCAAGTGTATGTGTGCAAGTGTGCAAGTGTGTGTGTAAGTTTCTGTGCATTGTGAAAACTAATCTGCCGTTTCCCTCAGGTGACTTTGGAACAACCACTAATCGGTGACACCCACATTCATCTGCGCGCACACAAAAACATCTATTGGATTGAAAGATTTTGGCCGTCCGCTGGCTTGGATAAATTCATTGGTTACTGAGCGAAAGCTCCTTTGCCCGGGTTTGCACAGGTTCTCATAAATCTGAAAAAACGACTAAGCTACAACACTCTCAATCGTCTGATTCAAGGACTTACTGTGGGACTTAGTGTGGAAGAGAAATGATGAGCGTGGTGAAGTTTCTTATGATTTTTCTTTGTAACAATCCAGAGCTACATTTTTGGAAATATGCTTATTTACATAAGAAGATCGATACCACTCGCCATTAAACATGAGGCTACAGCCGGGAGACAGTTAGTTTATCTTAGCATGACCCCAATGCCTATCCCTGCCGGTGATGGGCCCAAAGGATGGTGACTCCATGGGTCAGGCTGCCAGGTGCTCACCCGGCAAGCTCTCTTCGCAGGTCTGGCTCCAGAATTGCCCCCAATCTCTCTGCTCTGGGCGTGGTATGGCAACACTTACATTGCCCTTCTGTTTCGGAAAACAGTGGATTGCTCCCTCCGGGTTGGGAGTGGGTTCCTGTACGGGACAGCTGTGATGAAGAGGGAGCTGAGCCTGAAGGCGAAGTTCTGAATTAACCAGTTAATCTACGTTCCGATCCTCACCTATGGTCACGAACTTTGGATAGTGACTAAAAGAATGAGATTGCGGATACAAACGGGCAAATTGAGCTGGCAGGGTTCACCCTTAGAGATAGTGTAAGGGTCTTAGACATCCGCGTTGAAAGGAACCAGCTGAGATGGTTCAGACATCTGATAGGGATGCCTCCTGGGCGCCTCCCTTTTGAAGTTTTCGGGGCATGTACAACTAATAGGAGACCCCAGGGTAGACCAAGAACTTACTTGAGGGCCTATATATTTTATCTGGCTTGGGAATGACTCGGCATCCCCCAGGAGGAGCTGGAAGACAGATGCTCGTGAGAGAGATGTCTGGAGTAGCTTGCTTACCCTGCTTCCATTGCGACACAACCCCGATGAGCGTCGGGAAAATGGATGGATGGGTGGAATGTCCCTTAAAGTAAACGTAAAAGGAATTTGATTTGAAGCTTCAGGTCTAGACACAGTAACCACTGGACCTGCTTGGCTAAAGTAAGTATATTAATGCCCCCCTAAAATGTGTGTGGTAATATAACCAACATTACATCAGAAACATCATTTGCTTATCAACAGAATTGCGGAGCTAGCACTGCTAACATGGGCTGAGCTCATATCTCTGCAGGGCCCTGTTACAGACCTGCAAGGTAAAAACCATGAATCACTGCTTCTTAAACTATTACCCTCCCTCACCCTGTGTCTCCCCCAGGCAATTGCTGTAAATAACAATGTATTCTTAGTCAACTTGTCTGGAATGTGTTTTCAGTCGGTTTGTTATATAAGCAGCAGCTGGGAGCCTCTCAGTCTGTAGAGCCATAATCATGGCCCCAGCCAGCCAACTGAGAACCATCTAACTTAGACGGTTGTGTGATGGAAGGTAAGAACGCTTTCTGTCTGGAGAGACAATCTAGTTTAATAAGTGGTGAGGTATGCATACACAGTGAATCCAGCAGGGAGGAAATATGCTTGTGTAAAGCAGTTTACAGAACAATGACAGTGGTGCATCCACAGCTCAGCATATTCTATATAAAAATCCACTCACCCCAAAAAGACAATATAACTAATGCTAGTGAGAAAATGTATGGAATGTGTTTACATAAATTGAAGTATTTAAATATTACTATTTAATATTTAAAGAGCCTCTACCCATCATTATTCTTATCCTTCTTCGTTATCTTTTCAGCCCTTTCCCTCAGTCCTTTCTCACAAGAATACAACCCCAAAAAATGTCCAAAATAAGACTTAAAAGAGGTTTACAACAAGGTTAAATTCAATTAACAAGAGTCTCCTAACAGAACAGAAATACAGGTCCAGGGTGTGTGTGTGTGTGTGTGTGTGTGTGTGTGTGTGTGTGTGTGTGTGTGTGTGTGTGTGTGTGTGTGTGTGTGTGTGTGTGTGTGTGTGTGTGTGTGTGTGTGTGTGTGTGTGTGTGTGTGTGTGTGTGTGTGTGTGTGTGTGTGTGTGTGTGTGTGTGTGTGTGTGTGTGTGTGTGTGTGTGTGTGTGTGTGTGTGTGTGTGTGTGTGTGTGTGTGTGTGTGTGTGTGTGTGTGTGTGTGTGTGTGTGTGTGTGTGTGTGTGTGTGTGTGTGTGTGTGTGTGTGTGTGTGTGTGTGTGTGTGTGTGTGTGTGTGTGTGGCAAGGTTATGCTCCACAGCTTTTTTTAACAGACAGATACTGATATATTCTCTTTTCATGGACCCACTCTACCCTCTATCTGTCCATCCATCCCTCCCATTATCTCTCCCAACTGAATGCAAATGTTTTAAGAAAGTGTGCCTGCAGGATGTAAAGGCATGAAATACTCCACAGTCCGTTGAGTCTACATGTTTTAGATCTCTCCCCTTTTCATCTACAACTCATATCCATCCATCTCTTCTTCTGATAGGATGGAGTTTAAACTCTGTATATTCAATAGAGGTTAAAATGGTTACCAGAGCAGAAGGGCATGGGCGCGCTCCACATCCCATTGAGCTGACAAGTCCGGGATGATTCTCCTTTCAGCTGTCTTCCACCCAGACAGGAGTACCGAACCGTTGAACCAAATGTAAACTTATCTCCACTCAGCACACCGTTAGGGGGAGAGCCGGGATGACCACAGTCTACAACTAGAGACCCAGAGAGAGAGAGGGTGGGGGGGGGGTGGGACAGGCAGAGAGATGAGGTGAGTTTTGCGAGAAGAACTGCAGTGACTGCTGTCAAGAACTAGACATGCAGATTTGGAAACTAAAAGATGGCTGTAAGATTAGGGGTACAGAGACAGACACAGGAAAGAGAAAGACACAGTGCTTGCTAAAATTTCAGGTACCCTTTGAACTAGGATTTTTTTGGTCGGTTTTCATTCCCTTTATTTACAAGCTTTTAGCAGAGTCATTACTGGTCTTAGCCAGGCATGGCATATATTGGTATTGGTTGTTGGGCTACTCAGAAATGCCATCAATTTGCATGTGAGATGTACTATACATATTTTTAGAAAAGTTTGTTTGGAAAAAAAATAGTTTGTCCACAGGTTTTAAACACCGGGAAGATATCTGTATATAAATGGATCGACCATGTTTATAGAACATTCTGAGCTTTAGTAATGTCAAAAAATGAGGAAACTGAAAAAAGATAATATTAATGGATTTTGTCACTACTATTGCTATTCTTTGTCTATAATTGGGGATGATGTAGTTCTGTGTTTTGGAACTACAGTTCCCATAATGATTTGGGGGGATATGGAGTCAGTGTGAGTTAGCTGTGGGCTAGACCTGAGCCCTGTTTCTTTAGCCTATATTTGGCAAATTAGACCCATTAAAAGTCATGCCGAATTAACTATTAGCAGTTCCTGTTTGCGCTGCAAATGTCAATGGATTATTTTGACACTGAAGAAAAGTCAAAACACAAAACGCTGCAGTTATGAGGAGCGTATTTTTTTCAAATTTACTTCAAAGTGGATTTATGGACTTTTTTATCGCCACATCTGAGTCATAGCCCCAACAAGTGAGTTATGACTCTGAGGAGAAGTGTGCTTATTGCATCCATTTGGTGCAGAGCGTTAACAAAAGGAAACAGTCAGAATATGTAATCTAGATCCAATTCCACTGTTGTCTGTCCCATAGTCCCATCAGGTGAAAAGACAGCGATAATGGTCATACTAACCTATACATTCAGGTAGAGGTTTGTCCCATTGTCCAGTGGGCTGACACGTGAGTACAGGTGATCCAAACAGATAGTAGCCAGGGTTACAGTCGTAGAAAACCACAGTGCCAAAGGTAAAGTTCCCATGCTCTATTTTACTCTGCCGAATGGAGTTGGCCGGGATGCCTGGATCAGAGCAATTGACCACTATACACAGAGAGACACAGAGATGGCCACGCACAAATACACAAACAGAGAGATAAAAAAAGCATGTGTTATTTGGCATGAACCTGGAAGGGTCATTTCTCTTCCCCCCTTTCCTTTTTTTCCCTCCCAGTGAATTGCACTGGGATTACAGCTCTGTAAAATAATATAGGGCATAATTGGAAGGTTGTGGTGAAGAAGGAAGAACTGATGTTTAAAAGGGTAAAGATATTAGTGAAGGTTAGGTGATCTTATGGTGGAGACATGTTTGTATGACCCGGTTCCAGCCCTCCATGCAGTGTAATGGCTTGTTATCAATCTGCTGTATTTTTTTTTCATTGGCACTTCATTCTGCAAACTAGGCAAGATGCTGATAGTTTCTGTGTAAATCTTATTGCCACACTTGTTGGAGAACAATCAGTGTGTGAGATTTATGTTTGATTGAAAATAAAAAATCTTTCACAGGGCTGGAACAAGGAAAGGGGTTGAAAGAGATGTAGATGATTAAATCTACCTCAAAACTTTTTGAAAATAAGTTTCTATCTGTGTCATAATGAGTTTCAGGGATAAGATGGCAGAGGTGTTAAAGCTGAATTAAGTTAGAGGTAGAATTGAGGTGAAATGGGGATGAAAAGAGTAGGGGTAAATAAGGATGGTGGTTATAATAAAAAGGTGATAAGAGTAAATAAGAATAAGAGTTGAGGTGGTGTAAAAGGTTAGGGATAAATAAGGTTAGGGGTGAATACACTTAACTTTTCTCCCCACCTTTACACGTTGGGGGCGGGTGGCTCCACTGGCGATTGGCCTGACACTTAGCGCGTGCGGGCCCCTCCATTTCATAACCCCGATTACAAACAAAGCTGACCACATCGTTGAGGTTGAAGCCGTTTCCCACCGTACGACCATATATGGGACTTCCTGGATGGCCACAGCTGATTGCTGTAGAGAGGACAGTGTGAATCATGGATACTTATACCTGCATACAGATTTTCTATTACATTTAGTTAAATCTATTTGGGACTGTGCATAACAAATTAGCATGCTTTAAAGGATAAGGTTTGCTTCATTGTATAATATATCTCATGAAAAGACAGAAACCAACAATTTTTTTGTATTAAAGACATAACTCTTAAAAAATAGGTCACAAATATACAGTTTCATTTTCTAAAAATATCAATGCATCAGGTAGCTTTTTACACAAACAGGAGTAAGTAGTGCATTTGTTGGGGACTATTTTCAGTTGCAGATTAATACACATTTAGAGCTCTATTGAGTATGGACAGCATGTATGATTGACTCTTACTCATATATAAAGTACAGTGCTATTGTTCACGGTAATGAAGGAAAATGTCACCCGGTGCAACAGTATGGCTCATTGATGTGTTTTTAACAGTTTTGGACAACAATGGTCTATAGCACAGAGGGAGCAGCACTTGTTAGTTGGATCGATTTAATGTTGGTTTGGGGCTTTTCATGTGGTTTGTTGACAATAGGAAAAATATAGAATACCAGCCACCAGCCTTATCTTTTAACACTTTAGAGAGTGAATTTATTGCGCGATAGACGTCAAAAGCAAAAGCAGTGGCCCCTAACTTGAACTAGCACTACAAAGCAGCATGGCTTAGGTGTTTTTTCCCAGTGCACTGAGTATATTTGAGTTATTTGAGACATGGCTATGATTTAGCTGTATCTGTGCCCTGAATGAAGGTTTCTGTAGTCATAGCTGACCGCTGATGTGATTTAGATGCAACTCCATTCTATTTCATAAATGTTGCCTCATTTTCTCATCTAATTACAAAAATCCAATTCGGTAAGATTTCTTCTTGATATGAAAGCCACAAAAAGATATTGAACCTAAACCAGAGATTACTGTATATGCCGTGTAGAGATTTCTCTGTCTAGAAAACCACAGAAAGCCCAGATCTAGACCAAGTTTAAATGCCTTCCCCACAGTAATTCATAAATATTCACGAAAACATCAATGGAGACCGAACTGGTGTCCCGATTTAGGGTCATCACTTTGGAAATATTAGCACTCGCCATCTTGAGTGTTAGTTTTGAGTGTCCTCTGTTTGGCATTGTGCATCATAATTACTCATCTTGTTAACTTCATTCACTGGGGCTTCTTAAAAGTTTGTGTGAGTCTTCATTGTGCTGACAACAGCATTTTAATGTTTGTGTAAACACAATTTACAGTTACTGCCAACCCCTCTCTCAAACACTCCCCCTTCAAATGTATGGCTTTATAACGAGGAGAGGAGAGGAGAGGAGAGGAGCTTGACCATAGTAAAAGAAAATAGGAAAGACACAGGCTGGGTGGGTGGAAAAGTGAACAGGGAAAAGGAGAAAACCAAAGAATAGAGAGGGAGAGACGGTACTAATGGAGGAGAAGAAAAGACAAGAGAGAAAAAGAACAACTGAGGTGAGGAGAGCAGAGGAGAGATGATGAAGACAAGATGTGAGCGAAAGGGAAGAAGCCAAGGTCTTTTTTTAGTTGATCAGTGAGAATCAGAAGTTTGTTTGCTTTCCTAAGATACAAATTTATCTGACACCGTCAGCATGCCCTGCAGCTACACACACACACGCACACACACACGCACATATTCTCATCATAATTCTGTGTTTGTGTCTCTAAACAAGAGCCTCTCATCTCCATAATTACAGTATAATTTGGCTGTAAAATGATTTCCCTCAATAACTCTTGCATGAATAACCTCAATAAAAACCTCAATAAACCTCAATAAAAACAGCATGGCACAGAAACACCCCCAGATACACAGATGGATACACACACTATCATAACCGGATAGACACAGATGCGTGCGCGACCCAAACACACATACATGCACAAACACATACATCCAAACTGAAGTCTCCATATTGAACATTTCCTTTTGTTTCAAGAGTCATAATCAAAAACAGTTTCATAGAGAAAATAAATTCTCTTTCATGTGCCTTCCACTCGAGACACATACGTCATGAGCGTCATCTTTTAAGCGCGGTGCTAATTTAGCGAACAAGCGGGCTGTCTCTCTTGGAAAAAAAAAAGCGTCTGTAATTGGCTTGAGATGGCACTCATCATCGCCACCTTAACCGTGCCCAGTTGCTACCTAAAAACATTCAGGATGCTCACAGCAAGTGACCAATTTTAGAGGATTTTCACAGTACCCTGGATATGTCAGAGCTTTCTGTTTTATCCTCAAGCCCAGCTATTTATCTCATCCAGACCACACTGGCAGTTGGGCCCCCTGGCCCTTTATACAGGACTGCTGGAGTGAATCTGCAGAACCAGCACTATTGGGCAAGTACCTCCGGGACGGGATATTTCTCAAATGCAAACCTCATGCTGGCTGTTTTCAAACAAAAGGTTTATTCTAAATGATTTCATTTCCTTTTTTTAATTTGGATTTTTTCACTCTTGATGAAACTAGACAGGGGTTTATCGGCTCTACCAGACAGACACCCTCGGTGGAGACTTTACTGCTGTGTTACAGTAAAACTAATGTTAAAGGTAGCTTCGCTGTTGATACTGAATATCCGATGTTCATTGTTTTTCATTTGTACAGATTTTTACCGAGAACAAACCCTAGATTTTTTGGAAATGAGCAGATTTTATATAACACACATTCAAAGTGTTTCCTGCTCCAAGAGGTCACTGGTCACCATACTTTTCACTAAACGAGGTCGGCTGGTGGCGAGTGGTAATAGTACCTTCTGATTATAGAAGGCGAAGAGGAAAAAAAAAGGTTTATTTGGTTTCACATAAAATATTTGGCTCTGGACATAGTTCAAAATCATATGAGACAAGGGCAGCAATACATTTCTTTGCTGATCATCGTTTTCCTTCCCAGCAAGGATCCCAGCAAGTGTTCACTGTAACACAATATCACATGCTGTAAGTGTGCAATGGCAAGGATCCCTGCCTACAAATGTAATTTGATGATTAAATATAACATGTAAAGTTGACATTTGTGAATCGTATTGTCTGTTTATTTACAGTGCTGCACTGTGATCAGGTTGTTTTTGTAATATTTCAAATACACAGATTAAAAATTCCTGTATTCTGTTTTGTGTGCAAACGCACGATTGAGCACACACGCAGACACAGAAACACACGTAAACCCCAAAGGATTGTTTCCAGTTAGTATTCCCTGAATTCCTATTTTTGTTATTACTGAACCACAACGAATGTATGACTGCAGGTGTTTTTTTAATGATATGTTAGATCAAATCACATCACATCCAAGGCTGCACTCCTCATTTATTATTTCCCATGGACTGACTCTACCTTGTTCTGCTGTAGAGGACATTTTTGTCAATGACCATCAGTCTGTTTCTGTTCTATATTCAAGGCATTTGGTAAACATCTATTTGATCTGCTCTTCATAATCAATGAAACCCATCAAAATTAAACTTGACTTGTTGCATTAAAACTGCAATGCAACGCCTCACAAATACTTTATCACACAGTACGTCTTCATTTGTCAAACACAGGCTTTTTCAGTGGTTATTTGTAAAATATATGATATTGATTCTTCACCTCCACAGCAAAAAAAAAAACAAAAAAACATTCAAATGAAAGTCAAAACTTCATTCCCAAATTGCATCTATTTGAAAAGACTTCAGTTTCCTTATTTGGTATCTAGCCAACAGCAGACGGTTTAAAGACGTGCCAAAATGTTTGTTTCCTCAAACAATCTTTATGGTAATGAAGAGCTTCATCTTTTATCTCTTTCATCATTTACAAATCCTGATCACACAACTCCACACTAGTTTCCTAGTTTCCTCTTACATTTTGTTATCACTACAAAGTTGTGAATGCGGATGATTTATCCCCCGCACGTTTTCACCATCAACAGGATAGAAGGTGGAAGATTTTGGAGTTTGTCCACACAAAGTCCATTTCGCCATGTTTCACAATTATAAACTTTTCATTTTCCAGAAAGAAGAGCATCCCTGAGGGAGCTGGGGGAAGCTGGATTTCTGCTAAACGAAACTGTTAACTAGCAACGGAAAGTCAAAGATCAGCAGATATAATTTGTAAAGAGATGCGTTTAAGAGCTAGTTAGAGTACGTAGCTCAGTGTGTATTAACAGCGTTTGGATCATGTATAAAAACTAATGACATCTGGGTGTGTACATTATGTGACTGCTTGTATTTTGTTGAACAGATAGGCAGCTGTCCAGACCACCGGTTGCCATGGAGACTGTTTTCTGCGGGAGAGGCTTGGGCTAGTTTATTCGCTGAGATGAATCTTTAGTTAGTGCTAAATGCGTGGTTGTGTGCTTTTCTTACGAATGCAGACGGGCAGCTGTCCAGACCACTGGTTGTCTTGGAGACAGATTCGAACTGATGAGCCTATTAGTCGAAAGCCAGGCAGACACTGATACATGACCGTGTCACGGTAACCAAAGTTCTCCCCGATGACCTGGCCATTTACAATGCCTTCTGGGATCCCACAGTGACCGGCTGAAACAGAAACAAAGACAGATTCAGACTGCAGATAATACTAAACTTGCCTCAGATATGCTGTTGTAAAGGAGCCACTGTAATTTTACATTAACTTAAGCTGTAACAAGACAAAAAGGGACAGAACGTCAAAAAGTAGAAGGTCTTGGTGCTTCTATATTTTATTAAAAAACAGATTAATGGGGATCATTAAGACCCTGTATAAACTGTGTATTTGCAATTTTATTCTAATTTTCTTTTTGAATTTTCTTTGTGTCTGTTTAGCTTCTTTTAGTTATTTTTTGTTAAGACAGAGGAATAGCTAGATATACAAATATTTCTGTCATAACTAAACTGTGCCTTAAAGACTTATTGTACCCATGAGAAGGGTTCTCAGACATTTTCAGGGATACAAAGACAATGAATTTGAAAAGGAGGTTGCACTTCAACAATGGGATTCTCAGTGGAGTGCTAAACCCAAAATCTAGTGAGCATGTTCCAAAAAAATATGAAAAGGTAGCACATCTCAAATTTCAAAGTCAAGCAGGTCAAAATTCTGACATTTAACGTTTGGCTCACAATAGAAAAACGCTTACGTGTTTCGGCACAGAGCCTTCGTCAGAGCATTTGAAGTACACAGGTTCAATTTGGTAATATACACAAGGGCAGAGATAATACACAGCTGGGAGTTGGAGCCAATTATTTAGGAACCAATCCCTTTTCTTATCCCGTGGTTCTAGATACAGGGATTTAAACCCCATTAGATACAATATGAAGCTTCACAAAACACTGTTTCTGGCCATCATTGATTCACTATTAAGAGCATACACTAGATGGCAATAAAGGGACATAGATCACAAACAGTCCTAACTTAAAAAGCATTTTAAGCTGTAGTCATCATTAAGTCCATTTGGTGTCACAGTACTGAGTCTGTATATCCAAAACATTTCTCTGTGGGCCAGTTTCATCACCTCGTCTAGTGGACATCATGTCTTTCTCGACCCCACAGAGTTTTAATAAAGAGGGTGAACAGTGATTTGCTTCAGCATGATGCAGTTGCAGTTTTGTGCTTCAATATTCGTTGTTTAAAGGGTTGTTTGGTTTGTCCAACGTATGCTAGACCACAGGGACATAATAGCATGTAAATCACATGCATACATGTCAGTTGTTGTCAGCCGTGTGGTCCCGTTTTGAGACATATTTTTGTACGTGACATGACATGTTTTTTATTGTAGGTGCTCTCCTGAATGAGAAAGGTTGTGGGGATTTGCAGAAATGTTTTGGATATACAGACTCAGTACTGTGACACCAAATGGACTTAATGATGACTACAGCTTAAAATGCTTTTTAAGTTAGGACTGTTTGTGATCTATGTCCCTTTATTGCCATCTAGTGTGTGCTCTTAATAGTGAATCAATGATGGCCAGAAACAGTGTTTTGTGAAGCTTCATATTGTATCTAATGGTTTAAAGGTTTAAATCAGATTTAACTAAATACTTGTGATTGGTGAAAAGTGAAATGTTAGTATTTTGTCCTCCTTGACTTGGGAATGTGAGATGTGCTACCTTTTCATGTTTTTTTTGATACAAAGATAATATTAGCAAAAAACAGTAACATTTTGCTTGGGCGTCGGAGTTTTAAACACACCTTAAGGATTTAATATCTCCTCGGCTTAAGATGCAGCTTGTTTCCTCTGTGTGGGGCATTAAAACGTGAAACATCTGCTGAAACCTTTTGCAAGTGTGTGAAAGCAGGCGATTTGCGATTGGAACCAGGTTTATACTTTATATGAGACATGTGACTCACACACACACACACACACAATGAAACATCAAAGTGAGAGCATAACATGCATTACAGCCTCACAAAATATTAGAGGTTTTGTCACAAATTGGATTGCCTCTCGTGTACAATGAAGGCTCAGGTGGTCATTTGCCCCGTACATTTTCACATCTGCGT
Source organism: Scomberomorus guttatus (assembly GCA_038419695.1). Classification (NCBI taxonomy): domain Eukaryota; kingdom Metazoa; phylum Chordata; class Actinopteri; order Scombriformes; family Scombridae; genus Scomberomorus; species Scomberomorus guttatus. The sequence continues at coordinate 11,800,221 of CM076461.1, forward strand.
CGTTCCTTTTAAAGCATCCAACTTTTAAATGAAGATGTCCTTGTGCTTTTAAAGAATTTGACTTGGAACAGGATTTTCTTAAAACCTGTTTACTCCCTGATAAGATAGGCAGATAGACACTTTATTAATCCCAAAGGGAAATTGAAATACCAGATCAGATCAGATTCATTCCCAGAGAACTGATTGATGCGGAGAGCTAATGCAAGATGATGAAAAGGCATTTTACAAAGTGGAGAGGAAATGTGTATTTTCAGTTGTCAGAGAGTTTGTACTGAGTATTGATTTATTCTTTACAGTAGATAAAACCTGCTGTCCCTCTGTCAGCAGATGCTCAGAATTCAAAGGTAGCCAGGGAAGTGGAAGAGACAGAGAAGAGAAAAGGTTGCTTCATATCACCTTTGTCATTTCGCACTTTCTTTGAGGTGTTGATTACTGGAGTTAAAGGGCATTACTCAGTTGAGTCACACACTTTACTTTCTTGAATATATTGCAGAACTTTGGAAAAAGAGTTAGAGCCTGGACCACAGTTAACTTCTTTATAAAAAAAAAAAAGGTATCACACAGTTTCAACATACTTTATAACCACCGTTCAGTAAACAATAGAAAAACATTAAGGGCCATAAATATGTAAAATAAAGTAAAATACCTTCAAGTGTGTTTTGTTTTTTAAAGCAGGCACTTCAGAGAAATCATTTGAGCTTTTCCTAGCAGAGAATTTTATCTATTTATTTATTTTTTATCTCTTTATTGATCTGTTTGAGGCAGATCTTAAAGACAAATCTTCTCTTTGGGGATCGTTTATCATATCAGCTTTCATTACTACGACTGAAACGGCAAAATAATTGCACAGGCCTACATGTTAAATAAGCAAAACATGCACAGTCAAGCAAAACAAGTTTTGAAGGATAATAAGAAAAGTTATTGAATGAAAATGCTGTTTATAGCACCTTTTTAGGCCTCAGTTTATTTATTTCTTGACAGAATCATGCCTCCTCACTACATCATAAATCCCCCTCAGCCTGTGAAGTATTCTGGGAAGCGCTGTTGAGGTAGTGAGGTTTCACAGAGAAGTGACAGCACCATGTCATAACATCTGTTACCTCTGGCTTGCACACTGACAGAAGAAAGTAGCTGCTTTTTTTTCTGGTTTATATATATATATATATATATAAAAAAAAGAACATTCAAAATGAATTTAGTGAGCAAGCAGCAGAAGTTCTCTCGTGATAGTTTTGCTTGTGAGGTGGTCGAGGCCAGAGGGGAGCAGCTGTGCAGCCAGACGAGAGGTGCAGGGCACCTACCTACCTTTGATACCTGCCCTCATTAGATTGACTTGAAAAATCACATCTTTCAAACTTCCTCTCTAATGGGGGATGTTTCAGCGCGTGCGAGTATAAGTGTGTCAGTGTGTGTGCGTGCTAACGTGCAGTATATGTAATAAGCCTTGAATTTCAGTCACCAACATTGCATGCGCTATTTTAACATACTTTAAAATGTATGTCGGGATAGCGTTAACATCCGTATACCTAAACATCGTGTTTCCGTTCCACTCCAAAGCCCAGACGACAGGCACTCCCTGACAGCTGACCCCACCAGCATGAAGCCGGCATCGCAGGTAAAGATGGCTGTAGCACCAAATGATGCCTGAGTACCAATCTTCTTCCCATTGGGTGGAGATGGCAGCTCACTGCAGGAGATAACTGAAGCACACAGTCAGACACAAAGCAATTTAAACGCAGTTGTGCACCAATTTAGCACCAAGTTAATTTGAGTGGCTGGTAGAGCTCATTGGTTTCAGTGAGGAATGCTACCAACACTGGCGAGCTCTTTATCACGCAAATTTGATGCCAGTGTTGTCTTTTTGGATGGGCTGCAACAGCGGGACCAGCCCTATAAACGTGTAAGTCTGTCCCTGACTGACTGACGCCTCGGTCAAGTGTCACCACTTCCTGTACCGTCGTTTCAAATTAAAAGCCCTCTAGCTTTTCATACACAGTCCAGCCATATACTAGGCTTTGACCTAGTCTTGTTTTCTTATAGTCAGAGAAGCCCAGTGAAGAAAATAACTGTAAATTTCCAAATGTCATGAAATTATTTTAAGAAAAATAGCATATATTCAAAATGTCAAAACTCCCCAGAAGAAAAATAACAGATGGCAGTTTAAAAAGGTCAAGGCAAGTCTTAGAGTATGTTAGAGTGAACTGGAAGATGTAAAAATGTTTTCCTCACACTGTAACTCAGTCATCATTTCAACAAATTAGTAGGAATAAAGAAAAAAATACATCAAATTTAAAGTAACGTTAAATACACCTCTATACTTAGAAAACAACACATTTCACATGACAAGTTTTTTTTTGTTGTTTTTTTAACAGGCTGGGCAGTTTCATTTGTGTTTGTGTATATTATGTAAGCTATGTTTGGTCCTTACTGACTGTAGCTGTCACAAAGCTAGCTGCTGTTAGCTGTTAGCGGTTACTTTTTAAATGTAATAGGTTACAGATTACTAGTTACCCTGTTAAAAATGTAATAACTAATGTAACTATATTAATCGCTTCATCAAAGTAATGTGACACGTATATAATGTCACATTTGATTACTTTTTTAACAAATGTTTGAAACTGGGCCATAAAGCTGAAACGTCCAAAAAACATAAATTTAAAGTGGGCAGTGTGAACCTCACTGTTAACCTCATTTCTAGCACTGAAAGATAGTGATGGAGTTGATGGTGTTGCACTCAAATTTGTCCCGATGGCTTTGCTGACTCACGTTGTCTGGAAATATGCCAAAAGAAGGCATTCCTGCACGGTGAATAGATTGCTGCCTAGATTTAAAATATTAACAAGGAAATAAAATAATCTGACTCTTGATTTGCCCTAAAACTGGGTCACCCATATACCCCTATTTTTTATTAAATGTATGCCAGACTAAATAAGTCCCATTATTATTATATCAGAGTAAACACACAAAGTGTTTGCACAACTTACACTAGCATTAGGATCTGAACACAGATACAGTGTGTCTTAATTGGCCTACATGTTCAAATTTGTAATAACAGCCAGCTCATTCCTGATACGGTTTTTTCAGTTGCAGCGGTCATTACATCATCGCATGTCTCGGTTACTCACCTTGACAGTGCGGCCTCTCGTTTCTCCAGCTCCACATGCCATTGGGCAAGCACTGGATGTGGGCGGGGCCTAACCGGTAGTATCCCGGATCACAGGTGAACACTATGCGAGTCCTGTATTCATAGTGTGAGCCGTTAACAATCCTCCAGCGGCCGTGCTCCAGAGAAAATGACCCGATGCTGGGACACACGACCACTAAAGAGACAGAGTGGAGAGAGAGAGAGAATGAAGCCTTACAAAACTGACTTACATAAAAAAACAAAAAAAAAACTCAATTACCATTTTATATATTATTTATATATTATTTTAAAATAGTGTCAGATACTTAATACCCTGCTGAGAGTCAGGCCAAGTCACTGTAAAATATCCCACTGGTGCATAATGATGACTGGCAATTTAAATAACAATGCCTTAGTTAAAATGCCTGCCACTCACATATGTTGCTTAGAAACTAGTGTATATATAACAGACATTAAACAATATATCATTTAAGACTTTGTGCTTTTTTGTGACTAAAGCAATTATTGCAGTCTCTTATTCACATTCATGGATGTTTTTACAGCTGTGGCTTTACTGTTTTGATGTGTCCTAATTAGTAACGCAGCCAGATTTGGCATTCATATTGTTGATATTCCACCGATATCTATGTGTCACTAACCTGAACATCGTGGTATCTTATTGTGGTTGCTCCAAGTTCCATCAGGCTGACAGATGGCTGACGTCAGTTCTTTACTGGAGAGTCTGTACCCATCGTTACAAAAATAGGAAACTCTTGTTCCGACAGAGTAGTCAGCTGTTAAAACGCCGCCGTTTATCGGAGCCTTGGGCGCCCCGCATGAGACAGCTTGGGGAGGACAGATACACACTGGTTAAGATGCAAACTGACACACACAGAAGCCCTAATGCTCAGTTATGTCTGTCAAGTATGTTACGTTATGTATGTCATAAAACAAAAAAAAATATATACAACCGAGAGATGCTTGATTCCCAGTTCTAACAAAAATACATCCATCTTGCTGAACATGCTGCTCCGAGGTGTTTTTAAATAGACTTGGCTTGTAAAGCACCGCACCGTGTTATTACACAGTGTAGACAATCTGCTATACATCCTTCATTTGACTTTCTATCAATACCAGCTACGAGCTGAACCTACCTACGGTTACTTGAAGTGTGGGACTAGACAACGGCAGGTGCAACATTAAAATTTCATCAAATCTTTGTTTAGCGTAGTATTTTTTTTTTTTTAAAACATGGAGAAAAGGAGAAAGAAAAGGCACTACCTGAAAATAGCAGTCATTTTTTTATTGTTCATGTTTCATTTCATTTACCAAATGGATATCAATTTTATGTGACATAAATTGCCTGCGTATCAACAATTGCTCTGGCATTTTACTCACTTCAAAGTGGAATGTGTCTTTGATGGAGCAAAAAGAACAAACAACATTTCAGTGCAGTTTAAGAGCAGTTTAAGAGCACAAACACACACAGAGACACGCACCTTGACACGCGGGTAGAGGAGAGTCCCAGGCGTGGTAGCCGAGCGACGTGCGGCGACAGGTCGCCGTGGCGTTGCCTATGAGGCGGTAACCGCGGTCGCAAGCCCATCGCACAACGCTGTTAACATGGCCGCCGCTCTGAGAGGAGATAGAGCCGTGGAGGGGGGGAGTCTGGAGTGGAGCAGTACAGGGCTGGAGGGGAAGAAACACATTTAAAAAAAGAGAGATTTGAAATGATTTAACACGGGGCGGTTTACTAAAACTGGAACTAGAAAGTTAAAACTAAGCAAGAAAACCTTGTTGACATGAAATATCAAGGCAGATAGCTTCAGTATTACTATTAGACAGTTTCTATTCTATACTATAACCATTGTATACTGTGTTGTTAATGTACAATATTGATACTAGCAGTCCAGGATGAGGGCTACATTCTGGTGTCATGGAAAGAATTTCAGAGATTGTGAGTAAAATAGAATTTTTAACTGACTACAACTATGACTTAGATTGTGTGCTTTAAACTATTAGAGGCATACAAAGGAGCAGGATGTCGACACTGTAAGTACAATAGCTTCTTGCTGGGCAAAAACTAAATAGAAGTGCTGAGTAGAAATATTAACGACCACATTCATAACGGTGATTAGGATCTATCCGACAAGCTGTATGAAGGCCAAATAAACTACATAATTTGTCTCTCTTGGAGCTTCTTTTTTGATCAAACAATCAATGAGCAGAGTTACAGTTGATGTCAGACACAGGCGAACACACACACAGCCCGCAAAGTCATCAGGAGGATGGCTATATGCGATATGATGAAATATTCTGACACCAAGGGACATTAATCCTTTACTCCAGACAATATTGGCAGCAGGGCAAAACAAGAAGGAATGCTGCTGCAACCGGAAACAACCTGGCAACAAGTTTACCATGAACTCCGTTTGTCTATAGATTACTGACATACTGCAGTCTTTGTCTCTATGGTAGTAGATAACGACCCTTATACATTGATGCCAATATGTGGAATGATAAGTTACCAGTAGCAGTTTCATTATGTTCCTCAGTCATTGCATTTGAAGATTACTAGGCCTGGCTCCAGTAAGATGTAGATTTGGGCCAGCTGCCTGGTCTGTAACTCCCCACATTGGGCAGGTGCCCAAAATAAGGTCAATAATAAGGTCAATAAGGCCTTATTTATTGGTTCTTTTATATGTCCCTCTAATCTGCCACTGGCCCAGTGTCATCTGTGTGGTGACCAAGCACCACTTAAGCGGTAGTGAAGGGCTCCTTACTGTGATTTTTCTTGAGTTTCTAAACATTCAGAGTCACTGCTGACGATGTTTTGTACAGTCTGTCAGTGATTTCTAATTAAGCTCTGACACAGCTTATTTCTAAAAGCACTAAAAGTTACCGCAAACACACAAATGACGGCCACAGTAGGGGCTGGTATCACCAAAGTGGCTTTTAGTAAAGCAGCCAGCTGACAATCTCTTATCAGATCCCATCCAGCGCTACAACTGTTAAGAGTAAAGTGCTGGTCAGCTGATGATTACATTTACACAAGGAAAGTTTTCGTGGTTATACTGACAAATATTTCTTGTAAAAAAGATAATATCAATGAAATAAAAATAATAAAATAATAAAAAAACATCATAATAATACAAAAGGTAAAAATTCCTCTTTTTAAATTGAAACTGGGCAGATTTTTTTTTCACTGAGTCTGCTGTCATACACTGACCTTATTGTGCAACTGGCATTCTTTAAGGTGAATCCTGATATTAGAGGTCCTACAACATATGTTAAACAATCCACGCAGATGCTCACATTAATCACAGCTACTGAATAAGGTTACAGAGTGGGAGCGTCAAGGGAGGCTATTCTGTTATTATTCAGAGTATAATTCATCATATAGAACCTCTGATTTAAAGGTTAAAAAAGTAGAGCTCCCGACTAGGAAGTTAAAAGTACAAAGCAAATAAGCCAAAAAAAAACAAAAAAAAAAACAGGTAGTACTGTCTCCTCCCCCTTAACTGTCAAAAAATGCCCTTGAATAACGCACTCAAGACGTATTACCCAAGAGAAGGTGCTTAATGCCCAGAAGACTAAACTATACTCAGCACGCCCAGGTGCAAGACTGTCTAAATGCAGAGCTTGCTGTAAAACAGCATCTGTGCTCATCAAGCTCTCCTTGGATGAATAAAACTTAAGAACTAACCCATTATTCAATTTAGTAAACTGCATAGGAGACAGACAGAAGTGAGGAAGAAAAGTATGCTGAAGATGGAGAAAATGCTTAGGTCAGCTAAAGTTACCGATACTGTAAATATTTTGTTTTCCATGGATTTTTTTCTCCCCACAAAATCACAAATTGAGTAACTTTCTCAACTAACTTTTGCTTTTGCTGTTGTGCAAATCATAATATATACTCAATATATATACTTTGACACAGTTTAGAGGCTAAACACGTCACTCAGCAGGTCCTTCTGTCTGTCTCTGTCTCCCCCCGTTCTTATATCCATGCAATATAATAATGTTAAGTAGTAGTAAAATAAAGTTGGGATACATACTTTGGTACTCACCAACATAGCGAATTTTGAAGCCTTTCTTGTTTGTGCCGTGGTCTGAGGACCAGCGAACCAGGAACTGATGACCAGAGGTTGTGAGGTTAAAGGGTGTTGGCAGGTCACCGCTCAGCGTCGCCAAAGTGGGACTGTTTGCTGTAGGACCTGAGAGAGATCAAGACAAAGTGAACGAGATGGGGGGGGGGGGGGCGACAAAGAGAATGAATAAGACGGCGAAAATAAACATCTGTTCTATTTTATTACTTTGTATTGTTCTGCATTTTGTGACATGACCCATGGGGGTAATTAACGTGTCATCTTAACATACTTATCTTAACTCAAGTCTTACTATACTCTGTGTCAGTGTGTGTGTGTTTGGGTGTGTTTTTTACCGTCAAAAATCTCCAACATGTCAAACTCTCTCTCAGTGTGGAAACTTTCAAAGGTAATGGTGACGTTGTATCCTTTTTCTACTGTAATGCTCCACGAACACATTTGGAGATTAGGGTAGCTTTCTGGCCAACCGGGGCTCAGGATCACACCTGATGAGTCATATCGCACATCATGTGCGGGGCATTGGACTATGGGCAGAAAATCAAGGGTTATGTTCAATGTGGCACGCAGTTTTTTTTTTCGTTATTTTCAATGTTCTCAACATCAAGTAACTGAAATATTAATTTAAAACATTGCTATTGCTTTTGCACTGACATACACACACCTTGGCATGTTGGAGGCGGTGCATCCATCTGCAGCCGTTCTCCGAGGCGACAGGTTAGAATCTCACTGCCGACTAATGAGAATCCAGGATGGCATCGGTACCGGATGATGTCACCTAGAAGCCCAAATTCAGGGTATGAGGAAGGTGTTTAGAAACAACGGTCAAGGCAGTGAGAAGGAAACAACACCGCTGGTCTCTCATATAATTTACAGTCAGCAGTGGGATATAAGTAAGCACATTTACTTAAATAAAGTACTTGTATATACCCTAATAGTATGATGTCTTCTGTGGAGCTTATAGAGAAGATCACTGTTATCTTGTTGGCAACTGAAAAGTTACGTTCGTTTGCAGTATCCATCAGGGTAACATGTCGAGAGGCACACAGACAGACAACTTACCTATCTCCAGCTCTCCATCTTCCATCAGTATGTCAGCATTGGGCACTTCTGGAGGAGGCTGGCAAACCCTTAATTGGTAAGCTGGGATGGAAAGACACAGCAGAGGAGAGGAGAGAGGCCAAGAACAGAGACAATATATGAGAATACGTCAGAAGAAATGTGGTCGTTAAACCTAACCTGAGTTGGTCTAGACAGGGGGGGGAAATTTAGGAATGTCCAGTGCTTTGAAAACTGGCAAAATGACTTCTTAAGTCTTAATGTCACTTGCTGTTGTACCTGCACTAATGGAAAAAGCTTCCAGCTGTCTGTGCCTTAATGACTGCACACGACTTGTTTTCTGTTTATCTTTATCCTCTTATTTAATCTTGGTTGTTTCAGTTTAACTTCATTTTTTAAGTTCAGCTGGTCAGGTCAGCAACGCATGGAATCAAAAACAGAGCGGGTACACAGATACAATACTGCCTTGAATCATAAAAAAGGAACAGACTTCACAGCTACTGGGCTGAAGGCTGTAATCAATATTACTGCATGACCATAGATCACTCACTAACAGAGAGAGAGAGAGAGAGAGAAAATACAGACAGACAGAGTGAGGGGAGAGAGAGAGAGAGAGAGAGAGAGAGAGAGGAGGCTGAGGGTTATAAGTCAGGATGAAATTGACTATGAAAATGAGACCTGCCAATAGTATCTGCTTCTCTCATGCATATCAAAGCCTGTGGTCTGTGTGTGTGTGTGTGTGTGTGTGTGTGCGCCGGTATGTTTCTGCGTGTCTGTGTGCATGTTTGTAACTATGCAGCTATAGTATCTCTAGAGGAGAGGGTCACTGTGAGCAGCCATTGATCTCACTAATCTCCAAGACTATTTTTTTTTTTTTTTTTTTACAGCTACTTCCACATTCATGTCACATTGGCCTTCTCAATCTCACGTGCAGGACAACATTATCCGCCGCTGTATGGTCCTCATCTCCGTATGGAAGCGCTGGCATTCAGAACCCCTCGACCCACAGATAAATAAATAGAGGGACAATGACACAGATAAACATCCCCGAGCAGTGGGTTGGTGCTTCTTTTGGGGTTTATTTGGCATTTCAAACCAAAACTGCACTTTAGCAGCTGTCTCAGATGCAAACTCTGACATTCTGAATTTCAGTTGCGTCACTGAAGGACACTGAAGAAGAAATGTGGAAACTTCGTCCCTTACTGTTCATGCTGGAGAAAAGGCCCGTCCCTATTCTTCCCGTAATTATCTACCAAGATTTTAAGTCCTTTTTTTTTGTTTTCTTGTTATATTGTCTACTAAAAGAGAAGTGAAAAACCATGCCAACAACCACTGCCACGCATGTCATCTCCTTTTCCTCTTATCCATCTTCCCTTTCACTCTGTTCATCCTCCTTGAAAATAGACTTGAATCCATCAGATGGTACTGTTCCTGTGTGAGTGTGACAGCTGACAGTTAAAACCTGCCAAAGGAAATTCATTAACAACGTGTCATCTGTCTGGAAAAAAAAAAGAGGAGAGCCTGCTTGAAAAAAACAACTTGACATGTTTTCACTGAAGAGCAGTGAACAGGAGCTTTTGAAAAGAAGCAAATATAAGCTGCATTAAGAAGAGGGAGGGAGATATATGTGTGTATGTACTGTATGTGTGTGTGTGTGTGTGTGTGTGTGTGTGGGTGGGTGGGTGGGTGGGTGGGTGATGACAAACTGCTTCATGAAGGGTAAAGAGAGTAAAGAAAGATCTGACTCATTAGAAGTCATTCTATAAAATTAAAACTTCATCCAAGAAAGCAACTATTTCAGGAACTGAGCTGAGAGCACTGATAGCAGCCGTAGCATTATTATTTTTTATGGCGGCTGCAAAAGTATTGCCAAAATACAAGGTCTCATTATAAAAAAAGGTTACTTTTTGGCTTGATGATGCAGAAAAGGTGCTTATAAAATATTTTTCCCAACCTGTGGCCAAAAACATTTATGAGCATTAGACTGAATACATACTAATTATACTGTATATTAAAGATTGTATTATAGTGAAACTAAATTCAAGTTTTACACAAATGCATAAATAATGATTTCTTATATGTATGGAAGATTCTTCAATATATAGAGGTTCCTAAAGTTTTAGGGCAATATTATAATTCATCTGGCAAATATAACATTTAAAAACCATCATTAAAAAGATGAGTTCACGAGGTCAGCACATAAATGATCACGTGAGTCTTCAAACAGCCAAAGAAGAGCTAAATCTTTTCATATGACAGTGGATGGATGCAGACAAAAATGACAGAGACCGAAGTGTCTGAAGATTGATGTTTGCGGGCAGTCAGGTGAAGAAGAGAGAGAGAGACGATTGGGGAGGTTTTCATCTTAAATAGCGATAGAAGACAAAAGGGAAATCTAAGTGCACTGAAGGACCGCAGCAAAAGATTGAAATGAAATGAAAAACTGAACGGCACAGACAGTTTTGGCATGGAGAAAGAGCAGCTCAGGACCAGCAAAAATACAATCTCCACAACTCTGTGGAGGGGACATGACTGTGTGTGTGTGTGTGTGTGTGTGTGTGTCAGACAGCAACAAAAACCTTTCTGTAACCCTTCTATAACCCTTCTTTTCAGGCTGAGAGTCTTACTAATGAACAAACTGATTTCATTGTCTTCATGAAAATATCCCATTTTTTTCTAATTATTTTTGTTGCATACTGCAGGTTTACCCTCCTTTTAAATGACAAATTAGTTGCATGACCACAGCACTAATTATAACTATTTTTCTTTCACTTTTTTTTGGGGGGGGGGGGGGTTCTTTAATGTTTTTTTCCTTTTGGATCAATATCCTTGTCAGTGATTGTTGTTTATTTGTATTAACAAACTAAAGCTACCACACACCACAACAACTGGATGCAAAAAAGCATCAAATGAAAACAATCAAACAGCCTCATTCTTATAGTATATGAAAATATCCCATTTTGTGTCTTGTGCTGTTTTAGATGTATTTTCTTGTTGAGTTCTGTGCTTTGTGCTTTAATGTACAGTATCAGTCAAACGTTTGGACACACACTTTCCCATTCACTTCAATGATAAGTATGTCCAAACTTTTGACTGGTACTGTGTGTATATTTATTGTTAAGTTTTGTGTATTTTAAAGGGCCATCTAAGGATGGCCATTGCAAACTAGCTCAGGCTATAAATGCTGCGGTATGTTGCATTAGTTCATGCTATATACTTGTCCTTATACAAATAAAAAGTAAATAAATATATCCATTGGTAAGTGTTGCAAATACTCAGCTGTTCATTGTCCAAGCTTTTGGAGACACAGACCTACGTCAGAGTGACTGTTGTTTTCTTTTTTTAACAAACCAACTTTGTGCGCTGCTACTTTTCCTTCCAACAATAGCAGCATTTTCATCATATATGTTATTGGCAGGTTATCATCTTACCTTACACTGATCTAGAGGATTACAACAGTACTTACACAATACTACTGATTCTATACAGTGTACTGAGCAAGCAGAATCTGAAAAAACTGGACTTGCATATCACCCACATGTTAATCACACAACAAACACTTTGCTCAAGTATTGCATTTGTAAACCCAAACCCAGCTGCTATCATTTCACAGTAGCGGGCTATTAGTTAACACAGTAGCAAGAATAATAGCATTGAAAATGCCTCAAAGACATTCCATTGATTGAAGGTGTAAAATGTTGACTAAAGAGGACCTCTCTCTCTACAGTGCTGCAAATACCAATTGTATTCACAATACGAGAGTCATATATTATTAGTGAGACAGGGATGCGGATGTGACGAGAAGCCAGCTTCAGTCAGATCGTAAAACGCTGCAGTGGAAGAGCAAACTTTATGAGTCAGAATGATACAAAGGAAGAAGGCCTGAATGGAGCCTAATGAGGATGAAGCTGAAGAGAGTCTAACACACCAAACAACAAACAGATCGATGCCATCACTGCAGCCACAACTAATGATAGCATTATAGTTTTACCAACAAAACTCAGGAAAACAAGGCCAACTGCAGAGAATCAAATGATGTGTTCCACTTATACCACAGACTAATATCACCAATAGCTCTGTGACAATGCTGATAATATTGTTAGTGTCGTACCATGGTAACTTAAGACAAAGAAGCCGGCTCCGGAGAAGTCAGAGTGGAATTTGATGAGGATGATGTTGGAGGTCGAGTAGACAGACTCCAGAGCCGTGTTCCCGCTAAACTGGCCGATCTGAGGAGATGATTGGTCTGGACCATCCCTGCAGAGAAACAGAGAGAAACACAAGCACACAGAAAACTAATGTTACAAAGGGGGACTAAAGAGCCTAAAATGAATGGACTTGATCTTTCTTTATAGAACAATAGGAGAGAAAAGTCAACCTAAAATGTAATTTGAATAAGTTACTGCCATCATCGCTGACAGTTAAATGGCTATTTGTGACCAGGAAATGGTTTCTCCGAGGCAAGAAACTAAGATAGAAGAGACTTGACGACATTTATGAGACAAAACCTGGAGCTGCTCCATTGACTGCGGATGGAGATGGACACTGTGTGACAAAGTGCCAACGCCCAGAGTAATTGTGCATGGAGATGGGGCCATCTTCCTTCTCAAAACAATCCACACTACAATGTCACAAAGCTCATTTAGATATAAACCCTTCCCAAACACAAAAGAGCAGTTCTTTTTTTTTTTTTTTGTCTCTTGATACCATCCCAGTTCAAAAGAGCTGGCCCTCTTACTCTTGCTTTGGGATGCTCAAGTTCATGAATATTGATTGAATTGTCTTCAGATCATAAGAATAACAAATGTAATTCCTGTTGTAGACTTGGCTTTAGTTTTGCCACTAATATCAGCCTGGCATTCATGAAAAGTTACACAATTACCACAGCAGGCAGACAGGAAGTCATCTGTCAACTGCCAGGTCAGGCTCTTCGTGTAATGTCATGAGCATATTTCACCTTTAATGACAGCCCCACCAGCTGTCAGAGTGGAGCTAACCAATAGCGGCCTCATTATCAGTGATTAAAAAGTATCATCATGAAGTTAAATGAAATGATTATTTCCTGCTGTTAAGTGTTTTTGGATGAGACCAATTATACCTGTCAGGTTATGTAAGGAATCATCCCCTCCTCCGATTCACATTAGGTGGTTCAGAATAATCAGAGTAGCCTCATCCATTGCTGATTATTGCTGATGTTCACACTCCCTAACAGGTTTGAGTAGTTTACTGCAACATATACAGGTCAGAAAAGGTTTTACAGTGTGACATAGCGCAATAAAAGGTACATATATGATAATTCGTACGATGAAATCTTGTAGTAAGCCTCCTCGTTTGAGACCAATTAGCAGACAAAATGACTGTCAAGTTGGCTGGCTCTGGGCTGAGGAGACCGCTGTGAAAATCACACCTTTACCATTGACACTGCGCTCTCTACAGGGAGCCAGCTTTGTGGCTGTGTCACCGAGATTGTGAGTTTTTAGTGTGCTTGCGTGCGCTTGCTGTCTTTGCTTTGTGTGAGTTCTGCAGTTTGTCCACTTTTCCTGACAGCAGGGTGAGGAACATGCCGCGCCACCAAATTCATTGAATTCACACAATTGGCTGTGGGTGGACGACACATGGCTCAACTAGTGCTGTGGTGCAGGGTGAGAGGTGGACAGACTGGATGTTGCATTTTGGAGCTACATCTACACTATAGATAGTATATACAGTGTATAAACAGACCCCACCACGATGGATGGAAGAAAAAAGTTGTTGCACTTGATAGAATAGAATAAAATGTAATAAAGTCAATAGAATGGAGCTGCATCGATTAGTTGTTAACTATTAAATTAATTGACAACTATTTTGATTATCAATTAATCGTTTGGAGTCTTTTTTTTAAAGAAGAAAATGTCCAAATTCTCTGATTTCACTTCCAGCTTCTCAACTCTGAATATTTTCAGGTTTCTTTTGTCCTCTATGACAGTAAATGGAAGATCTGGGATAAAACAAAGACACTTGAGGACGCCATCTTGGGCTTTGGGAAACAGTGATTGACATGTTTCACCATTTTCTGACATTTTATAGACCAAAAAACTAATTGATTGATAATGAGAATAATCATTAGTTGCAGCCCTAAAATTGAACAGATGTCAGCTTTGAAATACTGATATTTAGTACAAGACTATTTTGTATTTATGTGCATCTCAGCTCTTAAGTGCCATGTCTAATTATTTGCTTGGTGCTTTTTTTTTTTGTTTTTTCTAGGCAGTAATTGCACATTTTGGTTAGTTGAGCCTCTATGATTGATAGTAAGTAAGAATTACATTTGTGCCAAACGATGCAAAACTGGCAAATAACTTTTCAACAGTATGTTGACAGTAATAGCTCAGTAATAGCTAAACATTAAGAATTTTATTTGGCAATGTTACTTAAGTGGGCCCTGAAAGATTAGGTGGTACAGTGAGTAGGGACTAGCATCTTTGCATCTAAAGGAGAACCTTCTAAACTAAAGTCTTCCCAAAGGTGAGATAGACTTAACTTGAGACTCTGTAGATGTTATAGTAACTGACCTCAGGTCACGTAATAGGATCATTTACTCAGTCAGAAAGTAAGGGAACTGTTTTAAAGATACAATGTTCAGTTTCTTGGAGTTTTTGTCTTTCTCTGGAGGCAAAGAGCTATTGATGTAATTCTTTGATATGGTCTCTATAGGACACTTGTGGGTCATCCAGATACTTGTCCGGAAAAGGCACATTAAGTTGCCAGGGACTAAATAGATAGCAAAGTTTTTATAGCTATTTTAATTTCAGAGTTTGCTGGCAGCTGTGGAAACATCCACACCTGGAAATCTATAACATCATGAGAGGCTCACAAAAGTAGCAAGAAGACATTTCGTCCTTCTGTGTTGGTCTAAAAATACATGATTTCATGTGATAAACCAGTTCTTACCCTTCTGTTGTGTTTTCCCTGCTTAACCCTGCCTCTCCATGTCTGTATGCCAGGCAATGTTTCTACACTGCTGTCTATTTCTTCAGTTAAGGGGCAGCAACATGGCAACCGTAGAAATAGATTGAAGTCTATTTATGGTTCTGCCACCACTTTGTACCTGCAGATAACTATGTAACATGGTATCTAAGCACCATTTAAACACCTACAGTACATTGACAAAATGTCTTCTGTTGCCAATGGTGGCTTTCCTCAAGAAGAATAATGAAGTGAGAAGTGAAGGCGGGGAGAGAAAGATGTATTGTATATAACGTAAGACCCACTGAGACTTGAAGATAGTGTAAGTAAGAGAGGAAGACTTATGGGTAAAGAAAGACGGGAAAAACATGACAAGAAGGAAATTATGTCAGAGAAACTATATTCAAAGAGAGATGTCTGTAGTCATAGTAACCCTTGCAGGAATTTAGCCAATTAGTGACCCGCTCTGAAAAGATGTTAAAGAGCATGACATCCTGTCTTAGTGTTTATCAGAAGTTGTCTGAAAATGTGGTACAAAAACTATTGAGTCCAATAAAAAGGTTAGTTACATAAACCTTCAGAAAGCAGGAAGAAGATGATAAAGGACAGGCAGGAAAAAACAGTCAGTTTTTTTTTTCATTTCTTCTTCTGTGTAAAGCATCTTTAAATACCTTGAATAATAAAATATAAATAAAATGTATTACTATTAACAACAAGTAGCACTTAAATGAAGATGTACTGAGTCAGTAAAGAAATAAATATGTGTAAAGACAAATCATTTACACAACCAGGTAATACCTACCAGACAGTAATGTAGTCATATATGGGCTCAGTGCTTAGTACGGTAAAGTTGATGTAAATCCCGTGTCCAGGAGGAACTCTCACACTCCACACGCAGTCCTGGAAGTTGGGGTATTCCTCGGGGTGACCAGGAGAGTAAATGGTTCCATTTAATGATGTGATGTTACCACCACAGAGAGCTGTGAGATAGAATATTAGCAGAATTGCCCTTAATAAATTACCAGGAAATTAGTATTACCATTCTGAAGTTTGAATAATTGAAAAACACATCGCTATCAGCCACGTAATGACCACTGGATAATGCCTTAATACCTTTAATAAATTGTCATTACAGTTTTATTTCAGTTCTGCAGCTCAGGTATTCCTCTAGGGTGTAGATGTTGCTCTTTAGTAATGTGTTACCACTGCTGAGAGCTATAAGACTGAATATTTATGATATTTCTCATTTAAGAGTCCTTGCATAAGTGTTAGTGCTCTTAAGTCTAGCCTCAATATAAATAAGAATAATAACAGAATAAATTTAGGATATTATAATTTCATGATGTAGTTTCACCTCCACAATTAGCTGGAAATGTATAATAACAAGATGCCTGCCATCCTTCTAATTTTCTTTAGATTTATTTTATCCCTCTTTCTGTGGTAATGTAGTTTCTCCAGTTCATTCAATATACTAGGGAACAATTTTCATTTTTTTAGTGTTGAGTTACAGGTTGTATATGCTTGTAATTGCATTGTACATTCTTCCCCACTTTGCTCTCAGAGTAACATTCAATATCAACTGGTTATAATAGAAATATCACTTTTGGGAGTTAGGAATAAAAATACAGGAAATAGCTCCAGCTAGGAGTGAGATAAACTAGGAGTAAGATAACTCTGTTTAATAATGGACTGATACTTCGACAGAGTCAGGAGAAATATGAAACATCATTACCAATACTCACAACAGCGATAAAATCAGTGCTGAAATGCTATTACAAAGTATTTACAAGTGAGGCTGTTTTTAGGAGGGATAGGGGAATACATATTCTTTCAAAAACTGCTCTTTTGGCAGTTTGCTTATTTTCTTAGGATCTGGTACATGATGGTCCCATGTGTTGCAAACCCCATATAAACATAAATTATGTCTGTGTAAGGAAGTGAGATATTGAATATTAACAGTTTATATTCCCTTCACAATACAACTCAATTTCACTTCTAGCTGTAAACATATGAAACGTCTCTACAGGGAGAAAAACACTAAAGCACGCATTTAAACGGACATCGTCATTCTGTCATAATAATAGGCACGGGGATGACCATCTCAATTACCTTCACACCGTGGGAGCGGATGGTTCCAGTTCCTGCTGATTCCATGTAAACATGTCAGCGAAGCCTCCCCGATCAGAGAATATCCAGGCAGACATTCAAACGACACCGTCATCCCAACACTGAAATCCGTGCCAATCACTATGCCGTTTCGAAATGGCCGAGGGTCTGGACAACTCTGGAGCTGATAGGCTGGAAAGATAATGACCCATCCCAAATTAGTCAAGGAAAATGACCAAAAACAGCAGTACTGTATGTCAGGGAGACAGTGTGTGTTTCTTTTTCTGTGATTGTGCACCTTTTTGGAAAAACTAAAATCAAGTCAGTCAAAAGATACATCCACTGAATAACCAATAATCATGAAATCTAGAAAGTCCAGTCATAGGAGGAAGACATCAAAATGAAAAACAGCCCCATGCCCATGACTAATTTAAACAATCTTGCTCTTCCTACTTAAAAGTCATTTGTCAGTACTAATTTTCACAGCGAGTTCAAAAGAGCAACTCATAATTCCTCTGGCAAGTTTAAGAAAAAAAAAAACAGTCCCACTGCACTCTGCAACTGAAATTTCAAAATTCTCATAGAAATACACTGAAATATGAATGCTAGAGAAAGTATCTGGTAAAGAAATATCAGATGTTTCACAAATATATGTGCTGTAGACTTATGGGTATAAATTAACGTTGCTGTATTTTTGACAAGGGCGTTATGCGCCAAAAAAGTTCTTACTTGTTCAATAGATATTGACTAAATATGATATTCTGCCATGCCAAAGTGGTATTTCTGCATGAGTACAGTAGTACCACCAAACAGTAGCAGCAATACTTTTTCCTGTTTTAAAACACTTTGACAGAGCCCTTGTCATGAGATAAAAGGCATTATTCATCAGCTACTCTAATTTGCACATTAATGGAATTAGCCTTAACAAATTTAGGCTAGCTACAAGATGTGTCATAATAAATATAAGACTGCTCAAAACCTTTTTTAGAGCCAGATAGAATAAATATAAAACTCATCTTATTTCACCACTGAAATTAATCCAAAAATGAGGATGTGTATGCACCTTTTAATTTCTTAAGAAGTCAAAGACATATTTTTTATTGTTGGCTGAAAAAGTACATCATTTTGTTGTTAGTGGCCTCTGAGAAATGAGCAAGTCACAGTCAGACGGTCGTCAAAATCTAATGAAACAAGTTTCCAGGTGGGCAAGCTAACAACACAGTCAGGCGTCTGCTCTTTTTTTTCCCTCTGCTTAGCAAATGATCAGTGTACAAGTGAACAAGATGTCAGGGTGAAACTTGTAGTTAAAACAACATTTACCTTGATACGTGATGTGAAACCCTGGTTTGTTTTGTGAATAGTCACTGTGGAAGAAAAAGCTGGTCTGGTGGGTGGTGCTGAACAGAGGTTTTGGGACGACTGGACCGCTGAATCGGTCAATGACCGAGCCGGTCTCCAGCGTTCCGCTACGGATCTCTAAGTAATCATGGATCGCTTCAGTGGAGAAGTTCACAAACTGGAGATGGATACCTGAGAATGAAAAACAGTGTATGATATTTACAGCATTTAGCAACGGTTGACAGACAGAGAAGCTGTCAATAAATGCTGATGCATGTGAACTTCATCAACACTGATTAAGTTTGCTGGTGAGTGAGTAATTAAATAAATCAATAAATAAGATGCGGTAGATACATGAAGGGGAGACAGAAACAGAGAGAGAACCGCACACACAGTTTCTTATTTAAGACGGAAGTTGACAGTGTTTCTTACCGAAACCGACAGGTAAGTTGACTGTCCATGTGCAATCTAATCCACTGGGGTAGTTGCCGGGGTAACCAGGACTTAAAATCACCCCACTTACATCTGTCATGGACCCACCACACTGGGCTGGACGCACACACACACACACACACACGCACACACAGAAAAAATAGGAAACAGTAGTTCAGTGTTGAAAGCAGTACATCAAAAGCAGGAGGATGACCTCACGGAGCACAACAGACATGCTTTTCCTTTTTGAAGACACTGCTACTGACCACACACTTGAATATCCTCAACCTGACATTTTGCATCAGTTTAAATAAAGCATTAATATTCCGAGGCTTTAATAAATTCCCTTATTGAATAAATTACCATTGTGCAAGTCGATGTGTGTCCAGGGCTTGTTTCCACTAGTTTGCTTCGGTGCATGCTGATGCTTTGGCACACTGCGCGTGTTTATGGCAGACTCTGACTTAGCTTTGCATCAGTTTAAGAGCTTAATCGTATTCTGCACAGAATGCTAAATAATCAGCTCATCACAGGATGGTAAATTGATCAAACAGCTTGTTTTTTTTTAGAGAGTCGGCGAAGGCAAGGGAGACTGCTTGCATCATTTCTGCAGCAGGTTTTGCATGCATAATGTCTTAGTATATCCAGGCCGGATTGCATGCATGCGTGTGTCTGCATATACAGTATGTACAGTTGGAAAACACCTACCAAGACACAGTGGTACAGGGTAGTTCCATCTCCTAACAGGTCCAGGCATACAAGTGATATGGGCATTGCCCTGGAAATATAAAAGCAACCACGATCAATTATCACACAAGAAAATCACCCCAGTTGAATAATTGAGTTTAGTATCAAAGCTGTAGTAATGTAGAGCTGTATATTAGTTGTGAGGAAGGCAAACTTCCATTAGAGCTGTATACTGCACAGAAATTGGGCAGACCACACCAGAGACATACATTATTCAAGAGTTGTGCAAACCACGCCAGAGTTGTATGTTTAGCAAGAGCTGGGAAAACCACCTGAGAATGGGGTTTCCTACTGATTTACAGTTTATATATCACTTTGGTTTGTGCAGCCAGGGGATAAAAAGAGTGAATGGCGCCACATCAGAGAAGCTGAGCAGCCTTTAATGATTACACATACAGTACAGTTCCTGGCAGGCACTGTGCATTAAACAGCTGCAAATTGTGGTGCATGTGTGTGTTCTGCGTATCTGACATGGCTGCCCTCCAATATGTATCTGTGCTTCTTGGGCTATAAATCTGTACAGAGTGATATCCTTGCGGGTCGTATTTTTACCTGAAGAGAGTAACCTTGTTCACATGAAAACTGTACAACGTCTCCCACCATAAATCTGTTGCCTTGTCTTATTCCATAGTTTGGAGTCTGGGGCTCTGGACATGACTCCAGACCGATAGCTAAAAAGAAATGTTAAACAAACAAGATTATAAAAGTTTCTGTCATTATTATAGCGTACGCCACAGACAAAACTATAAAGTCAAACATCCTACCTGTATATTCCAGGTGAAAACCAGCAGCTGAGACACTAATATCAGAGCTGAAGCTGAGATAGAGGTTGTTAGATGTACTATTCAGGAGAGGGGGGATGGTGGTGCCTGAAAGCAGAGAGAGAGAGAGAGAGAGAGAGAGAGACAGAGGGCCGTGATTTTTTTTCTTCATTTTTCAACTGAAGCCTAAAAGCATATGATCCTAGTTATCTGACAGCAAAAGAAACAACAAAAGCCTCCCAAACCTACATTTTCACTTTTTTTTTGGTTTTGTTTATGAAGTGTTCTTGAAGGAGGTAGAAGGGAATTACTTTTATTTGACACATCTGTTTTATTTGAAACCTCTTTTTAAATGTTGGCTTGACCTACTTAGTGTAGCAAAGCAAAGTACAAAGTGAAAACTGTGATGCACCACTGAAGCAAAGCTGGCACCGTTCAATAGTGTATTTCTGTCAGGGGCTTTCACAATAAAAAAAAAAACATAATGGATGATGCACTTTAATGTAAAGGAATTATTTCTTAACCTCCTCTAATCTCCTTCTCTTCTTCTTCTGATGTTAGCCACTTGAGGAGTTTTATATTCTCCTCAAGGCCAGTTAACTGTGAGGACAGCCGGTGTTTTTGTTGTTCAGTGTCAGGTGCGTCAGCAAAACTCGCAAAGTTGCTCAGAAATTCTTCTGAAAAACAGTGAAATAGGCTGATGGATATTATTGGTTGCCTGGTTTGAGGGGAAATAATTAGCAGATTTCTGAACAGTCTGCCGCCCCCCTGCTGGTCCTGCTCACATTCCAGAGGAAAATCTCATTCATTATCATGACGGAAAATAAAAAATGATTTTTTTCTGTAATAATAAATGATGAATGATGATGAATAATTAACTGCATGGATTTAACCATAATAGTTATTTTGGGATGTATGACAGTATTAATTAACTGTTGTAATTAACTCTAGTAAAAAAGTTTTATCAATGCCCTGCATGTATTTACTCAATAATATTTTACAGTGTATGAAAGTGGAATCGGTTTCTTGGTCATTGCATTGCCTACTGAATAATATAATCTCTTATCCTGATTGTTGTAAAGATGCCAAGCCCTCCCATTGATTATTTAACACAACCTGCAGATAACCAGATGACTTTGCTTCCCTAAAAGCAGCATTATATACCCCAGAAGATGCTGACTCCCCCTTTGGACCACTCCTTGAATTATACAAGTGAATAAATCCAAGGTAGTAGTCAGTGCTGACGTCCAGACAGGTCACACTAATGTCACCTTTTTTTGGTGCTCTGTTGAGTTCACTTTTTATGTAATTTCTTTCTGCAGGAAAAGATGAGACGAGAAATGTAGTGTTTGTTCATTCTTCATGTATGTGAGAATTATGGAAGGAAAACATAAATACATGTCAACAATATTTAAGTTGATATTATTATTGATAGGTTTTAAGAATTACATTATTGAAAAATTGACAGATCTGCTGCTGCTGTGTGAATTGAAAGGTTGTTGCTGCCACACAAGACATATCAAAGTTGATATAGATAGAGGCTAGGCTACAAAACCGCTAAACAGTCATGGAAAGTAGTAAAACAGAGCAGTAAAATTATTTGTTATGCTATTGAGCTTGTTTATAGAGATAAATCACTGGCAATTACAGTTTATACGTGTTGCAGTTATGTTGTTATTGTTTTTTATTCAGTTGTGAATATTAAGCATATGGCAGTCTCAATGAGTTGAGAAATAAATCACTTTCTTTTTCCACAAAAGTCCTCGAAAACATAGCTAACAGCACTGTGCAGTAAAATTTGGGAGCATACAAAAATGTCAATTAGTGATGCACCCCAGTAGCCTACTGGTGGGTGTTTTTCATTTCATCTCCACTTTAAATGTCAGAATTTGCTGCTTTTCTTGGTCTTATGTGATAATAAACTGAGTATGTTCAGGGTTTGGACTGTTTATTGGGCAAAACAATAAACATTATTTAATGATGTGACCATGTGCTCCAGGATATAGTGGTGGTCATTTTTCACTATTTTCTGGTGTTTTATAAATCAACAGAAAATAATCGGCAGATTAATCAATAATGACAATAATCGGAAGTTGTAGCCCTGTTTACCACATAACCACAACATCCGCGGTTTAATTCTGGTTGCGAACCTTTGTTACATGTCATGCAGGTTCACTACTCCCGTTTCCTCTCTCTGTGCACTTTCAACTTTCAAATAAAGGCAAAAATGCTAAAAAATTATATATATATGAAAAGAAATAATTAATTATTGCATTATTTTGGAATTTGTGTGTTTGACAGATGTCATAGGCTGTTTAGGAAATATCGATTCCTAGTAGTGAAGAAGACTTGGAAACACGTCTCATATGTCTTTCAAGGAATCACAGATAAAAAAAGCTTGTGTCAGTGTCAGTGTGCTCCTCTGCCCCTGCTGGGAGATGCAGAACGGGACCAATACTAACTACCAGCTCTAACTGCAATCTCAGCAGGGAGCCACATGGCCGGCATCTTGTATGTCTCAAAACAACATGACAACTTGAAGTGTTTTTCAATCTGTATTGCATTTAACTGTCAAGATATATTTGCTGTGATCAGGTTACAACAGTGCGTCTTCTCCTTAATTTAGTTACATAGATTATGAATGCTTTTGCGAGGCCCCTGGCTTTAAAATGATTATTTCACCGCCGCTAACCTGTGCAGTTGTGACAGGCCTGTCTTAAGAAGAAATGTTGAATGTTGATCAGCTGTATACTCCCAGTTAGTCAGACACGTTACTACCAAATTAACTGCTGCTATCAAAATTAGGGCAGTAGAGAATAATTCTCTATGAGTCTAATTCTAGCTTTTGTGAATATAATACACTTCATTGCAGATGTTTTGTTAAGATTTCACCAGAAGATGTCAACAAGTATTCACACAAGGTTGGATGACACACATACAGCTAATTTTTGAAAAAAGCTATTAAAAATACTTCCATAATTGCAATTTAATTCTTAATTGTACCGTATGATTCATTTCTAGTTGACAGTAACTATATTGTTACCTAATAACAAAGTACCCATGTGCTACCATAAAACTGAGATTGCAAAACTGAGATGCAGTTAGTGTTATTTTAAATAGCTGTTTTTGCCTGGTTACATTTTGCCGAGAATAGCATTCACATGCATAACTCTGAGCAACTCTTATTTAGAATACTGAAAAATGAGGTTTACCAGAGTAGCTGCCCAGTCTTGGCGCATGGTTGTCGGCACCATCGTAGAAATCCAGAGAGTCCCAGTTATGCTCAGTGGCAAAACTCACAACTTGTATCTGGAGAGACAGTGATAGTGAGATGGTAAGCAAGACAGCAACAGATTTTTTTTATTGACCTCTTGTTTTGTTGTCATAAATGTAAGCATCTAAATTGTCATTTGAATGCATCTGGTAAAATGATGGGAGTAAAATACATGTATCTGAACTGACACAACTTTCAATGAAACTGTCAAACAACCACAAAAAAAGGAGATGCGAGGTAGAGCTGTGTGTTACCAAAAACAATCATTAAACTGATGAAAAACTAAATGTTCTGGAGGTGTCTATTAAACATTTCTAACAGACTCCATTTTGTGTCAGAGGCATCTTTGTCTTTGCATTTGTCCGTGAGAGCGGTTTAGCTTTCACGCAATCAGGCATTATCTCTCACAAATAGATCCTATTTGTTATCTCTGGATGGTCCCTCTTTCACAAACCATCCATCCATTCATCCTTCTAATAATACCTTATCTTCCCTGACATCCTGCCTGTTCAGCTTTTAAGCCAATGATACATAGGTCAGCCAGGAAGCAGCATGTGACAAGCGCTACCTGTATTCCAGCCCCTTCTGGAACAGAGACCTTCCACACGCAGTTCTGGTTGTTGTCGTAGGGCTCTGGATAACCAGGTGACAGGATGGTCCCGCGACGAGAGGTCAACACGCCCCCACAGGGAACTGAGAGAGAAGAGTGAGTAGACACACAGGGCAGAAGAGCACAGAAAGAGGAGAAAAAGCAGAGGTTAAAACAACACTTTGTCAGCGAGTTACTGGAGAGCAGGAGAAGGTGGGTTGTACTCTCCCCACTGCAGAGGGAGACACGGAAAGGCCTGAGGCCTATGTGACATCTCCAGCATAGGCAGGCAACAAAGCTATCTGCATGTGGGCTGTGTTTATTTGTTTGTAATTGATGACGTTACTGCATTCTGAGCAGGAAAATGTGTCTTCTGTCTACTTTCTGGATTCATACCGTACCTATACAAGTCGGCAGGGTGTCATTCCACTGTGCCAGGTTGTCCGGTACACTCTCACAGCGTATGGCGGTGGAGCCATGCAGGACATAACCAGGGTTGCACTCAAACTGCACCAAGGAGCCAACTGCAAAGTCATTGCCAAGACGCCTCCCAAAGCGCGGCTCAGGCACTGAACTACACTGGGTGGAGCTGGTCCGAGGTACAGCTGGTAAATGAAATAAGATGACACAATTATTAAAACATACCAATGTCAGCGGATTATTAGTTTAACTGGGGTACTGTGTATAAAAGGTTCATCACTATAAAATCACTATTACCCCATAATTCTTATAACTCAAGGTTTTTTGATGCAGTAACTAGTTTTACATACAACATCTAGTCTCTGCCAAGCCAGTATTGCAAACCCAGAGGCCTACTGTTAATCTACTATTATTATTAGTTTGAAAATTGCTGTTTTTGATTATTCCTGTTATGCAGATTTTGCTGAAATACTGTACACAACTCCTCCTGCTACTAATAATAACAACAAAAGCAGTCCTTTAACTGTAAATTTCTGTTTCATTGACTTTGCCTTTTGGCTTCTTTTGATTGACTGACCTTGGTAGACAAAGTGGAAGCCTTTAGCAGTTTCTGGTCCGACTGTAGTAAACTTGATGGTGATCTGGTTACCCGAACTGAGAGGGAGAGACTCACCTAGACAGAGACAGAGACAGAGACAAAGAGAGAGAGAGAGAGAGAGGGAGGTAAAAACACATCGATAAAGTTAGAGCTCCTTTAGGCTATCCATCCATTTGCTCATGTATCCGTCCATCCAGCCATCCTTACCAGAGTGAGACCCAGAGAGAGATGACAGCAGTGTATTTTGTTGAGTGGGTCCATCATAAATCTCTACCACATCGTTTAGAGACGTCTGGAACAACACAAACTGACCAAAGAGGACTGGAGACAAAAAAAGGGGGAAAAAGACAAATAAAGAGAGTTAACCTCACTTGAATGGCGGCAAATTATTATTCCATGCCGCTGTTTGCACCTTGTGAAGTCAACTATTGGCACAATTACAATTACATATCATGGCATTTCATAGTCAAAACATCTCCTTATCTCCATCATGTGCTAGTCCAACCCACCCCTCTGTCTGGTAAATCAGTGTTGTCAGCTTGTCGGAAATCCTAGTTTTGGCCAAACCCTACTTACTTTTATCATATAGTTATAGTATATAGATCGTTTTCTGTCTCCGCTACTGTATTTCAGGCAGGTAGAGTGAATGGCACATGTAGTGGCCTGTCAAACCTATGTCACAAATACTGCTAGCCCGCAAACCCACAAAGACGGCTTACATTGGCTTAAAATCAATCCCGTGTTTCCCAGCAGGAAGGAATGTGAGCACTGGGCCATTAATTACATGCTACAGTTGTAAGGACAGTTGTTTTACTGCTTCAGTACGATAAAAGGTCAAAACACTGCTGCAGTAGCCAGGAATTAAACCCAGGAATCCCTTGTAATAGTTGGACATTCTGCTGCTAAACCATGAATTTTACAGTGTAGCTGCAGTGGCAGGTAGCATTAGAGGACCCCCTGGAGGCTTCAGGCCCCGTATTTGCTCAAACTAGTACAATCCTCTCTGTCTTGGAAGATCATTATGACTTTAAAGCGGCAAATCAGTAGCTGTAGTTGTATAAATAAAAATCTGTTTGTCTGCGGCACATGGAAAACACACACACAAAAACACACACGTATCACCTCTCTATCTCTTCCTCCCTCTCTCCCTCTCCGCCTCCCTCTTTGGCCCCAGAGGCTGAGGTGTAAAGGATTAAATCTGAACATTTCCAAGGATATTCGACAATAAGAAGGTCACTGGTCACTTTGTACAAGGCTGTTTCTCTCTGTGGGAGTTCTTTTAAAGCACGATTCGCATTCTGCTAAAACACTGCTCTGGCTCTTTTTGCTTTTATGTAAAATCTAATTTTCATCTTAAAATAATGACAAGGGGCACTTTCTGTTGCTATTGAATTCTTCCTGTGGGTGTGAAAGGCATTCTGACAATAAAACCAATCATCAACAGAGTTTAGTTCTGTAGGGCAGATGAATGTAAACTCTTCTGCTTGTGTCTTATTGCCCTTTCATAGCTGTACATGAGGATGTGTATAGGAGTATGGTGTTGAGTGGACATAAAGAATGACAAGATTCTGCCTGTCAGCAGAAATAGTTAAAAGCTCCCGCTGCGTATAGATTCTAAGGAAATCAGAGTGATTAAGGTTTCCATCATTCCTCACTGTGATATCGACATGCCGCGGAGCAGGTGGATGAGTTCACAGTTGAAACCATTCAAAACGGCACAGATTTCAGGCAGGAAGGCACACATGTGTGGTGCATTCCCACACAGAGTCATTAAGCATCAACACACATGGGGAGCAGCTTATGCACTGTTGAGGTCTCACAGTGGATTTCTCTCACACTGATATAACAAAGGACAACATAATGTATATACATACCAGCCCACAAAGACACAAAAACAGCCACACACATGCACACACAAGTGATCACAGCAGTGTTATCCCACACTGAGTTAACCACACATCTTATTGGTAGTACGATCCCTGCAGTTAGATACACGCAGTAGATCTGTTCAGTCAACCAAGGTTGCAACATCTCCAAGCGAAGTTATAATCAATCCGCTGGACGTGTTATCAAATGATTGAAAATCTTTCACTGTTCATTTGAAAGGCTTCTTCAGCTCTTGACATCAGAT
Source organism: Scomberomorus guttatus (assembly GCA_038419695.1). Lineage (NCBI taxonomy): Eukaryota > Metazoa > Chordata > Actinopteri > Scombriformes > Scombridae > Scomberomorus > Scomberomorus guttatus. The sequence goes on from CM076461.1 coordinate 11,827,851, forward strand.
GGAGAAAACCTGGGCATCGTTCCCTGTGGAGCTGCCATGCCTCCTGATGAGCTGCCTGAGTGGGTGTCCTCGACCGCGTCCTCATTCAACAGGAGGTATGGCATCTCCATGGGGATAAATGTCAAGAGTTTTCCCCACCTGGTGTTGGAACTGAAGAAGCAATTTGTATGATTGGGGAAACGTCATCAACCATTTAATAGCCAGTCCAGTGGTAGGATTTCAAGCAGTTTTCAAAGCGAAGTCACTGCAACCTGGAGCCTATAACCTTCACTTGCTGTAAGATCCCAAGATCCCCATGACAGCTGCTTAAAAATCTGGGCATGGTGTAAAGCTAAAGCTTTGTTTAACAAAACAATCTCTGTCTCTTGGTCTGTGTGGGAGGTTCAGTGAGGCTCTCTGTGTGTCTCATACAATATGTAGGCCAACCAAATGTTAGCTCCTCTCAGTCAAAATGTCTACATGGAGATGACACTCAAAAAGCTGCTTCGCAAATATAATAAGACAGCAACCGTCAACAGCCTCAGGGAAAGCTGCTATTTATTCATAACACCACAGGGCATAATTGGTCATTATATCCACCAATTACTGATTGTTTGTAAAAGCTCAAGTCAGACCCAATGAGTCATACTAATGATCAGTCAGCCAATAATTTAGATGTCAATATGTGGTATTAAGATGGAATATTATATTAAAAGTGTAAATGTGTTAATTTTTACCCAGCACAGATAATAAGTCCTAAAAGTGCTATACAGTAATAACAACTATTAAATTTGCATGTCTACCAATCTGTCTCCATGACAAGTGAGCAAATTACATGTGCTCATGCAAACTGGGATACAGTTGAAAGCTCCAGAAAGAGCAAGTAAGTGGACCTTAAGTTGGGATTGTTTTGTCAAACTACTATTTCCAAAGACAAAAAGTTTAATACTTGATATTGACACTGTTTTTTTAATTATTTAATTTAATCTAACTCTTTATTCTACAGTGTGTGAGACATTTAATATAAATATAATTGGTATATGCTACTAACATGAACAGTTCCAGACAATGTTACTAGCAATACCAATTTCAGTAATTTTTTTTACAAACTACTTATGACAGCACCCTTCCCATTCCTTGCCATGACCAGAGGTTCACATGTCCTCTAAATGACCCCAGGTTCCCAACACAGCCTCACTTAATGAGGAGAATCCCCTACAATATTCATACATTCATACCGTATCAATTATGTCTGGCTTAAGAATCACTGATCAAATGTAGCCGGGTAAAAAAAAAAAAACTGCCTCATCTTCAAATTTCACTTCAATGATGAAACCCTGACCTGGAATCAAATAAATGGTCAGCAACTGTCTTTTGATCATGTGTAATATCTCCACTGATTCTCACTGCGGTTTAAAAACCCCAAAGGGGTCCTACAGGGGCTTCCAGTGTATCCCCATTATAAATCAGGCAAGTTTTAATGTCACTCAGTAAAAGAACCATAAGAGCACGTCAAACAAAACATGTCAAAGAAAATTATGATCACAGGTTTCATTCTCCACTCCTGTCTCTTCACCTACACTTCAGAGCGCTTTGCACTTGCATTTAAAATATTTTTCAGAATAAAGAATAAATTAGCTTAATAATGACTACTTTTTACTGCAGTATTCACTCTAGCAAACTCAATTGACACATACAGGTATATAATTCTGTAAAAAATACTCAGATGGTATTCTGTCATATAAAATCTTGTTTGAATGCATGTGTTCATTATACTGTGTATGTGAATGAACTTACCAAACTCTCTAGGTACAGATATAGAGTAGACACATGTTTGTCCAGAGGTGTAATTTCTGGGGAAGTTTGGAGATAAAACAGTCCCCTCTGATCCTGTAGAACGACTTCCACAGGGAGCTGGAGACAGAACATATACATAAGGACAGGAAGTGAGGCACATAATCACACACATATACAGAGATAATAACAGATTGTTGAACTTAAAATAAGTTTAAGATGTGTGTGTATGTGTGCATGGATTCTTTCTCCCAGTATGTGGGCTTTAGGGTGTGTTACCTTGACAACTAGGCAATGCCCTGTTCCATCCAGGTCTGCCATCATCTCCCATACTGCAGGTTAGAGTAGAATAGCCCTGCAGAAAAAAAGAAAAAAAATACTCTAGGAAAAGCAACCAATCATCCAACAATCTGACCAATCAACCAACCACTAATCCAACCAACCCACCATCCAACCATCCAACCAACAATCTGACCAACCAACCAACCAACTCAACAACCAACTAACCAATGAACCAACAAGTCACCCATCCATCCAACCACCTATCCAATCAACCACCAACCCGACCCAACCTCCCACCCATCCAAACAACCATCCACCCATTTTGTACCTGCAAAACATATCCGGCCTCACAGTAGAAGGTGACAGTGGATCCAAGTTTATAATCAGATCCCAACCTGGTCCCATTCAGAACCACACCTGGGTCAAAACACGATTCCCTCAGCTTGGCTGGACAGAGAGAAAGAGATTGAGAGAGTGAGTGAGAGGATGAGGCAAAGAAAAAGCGACAGGCACACATGAATAATAAGGCAAATTAATAATAACTAAGTCCCTAGCCATAATCAAATGAGGCAGGCATTTCGTTGGCCTTTTCAGCAGTCTGTTTGACTTAGCTTCCTTTGCCAAAGATGGAGCAAGAACGATAACTTCATCCCCCCGGCTTTTGTATGCTACATGAACCTTGTAAATTATGACTTTGGCCCCCCTCCCAAAAGATTACCGGCCACTCTACATCAACTTAAGACTTAATTCCTGAGTCCACATGAAGCCAATGTTGATTCTTTTGTGCAAGTGAATCAAACTCATCCCTCTGACATGCTTACTTCAAAAGACACTAATTCAAGAGGGACTTTAGTGTGAGCAATCATTATTTTTTCATCTTAAAATCAGCATGATGCATGCTGTCATCACTGTGGGAGGCTAACTACATGGCACTGCTGTTGTATACATGTAGATTGAGTGTTTAGGGGCAGTACAGTAGTCTTCTTTGTTAAATGTGAAAGTTCTAAACAAATTTTGGAGACATCCTGTCATCACAGGAGACATCTGAAACTTTGTGTCATGTTAACTGTGAAAACCTTAGAATTTCCCAAGTTACCCTGGTTTTGAAAAACAGATAAAACAGAAAACAGCCCCTGGTGTAATTATACCAAGCAGATTGTATTAAAATCATGTTTCAACAAATGACAGTCACAAAGCAGCTAAAAAACACTCCCAGTTGGGATATGTGTCTACTGTTTTTTAGACATAAGACATACATGTGTTGAGTCTACTTCCAGGTGACATCTGGTTGAAGATATAAGCCTTTAAATACTGAATGTAGAATAACTGACTAATCATGATTTATATTGTGAATGTATTTAATGATCATACTGTACTGAAACTTGTTAAGAAGTCCCCAAGCTGTAAAGACTTGAATATCCTTGAAAATGCAAAGTCTGTGGTTTGTGCTGTTGGCAGTTGTAGCTTTTCTTTGAGTGATTTAAAACCTATTCCAGTCCTATACTTTATATAAGGAAGGTGGTACTATTAGTAGAATATTTTACCTTTGTATTCCAGGTGAAAGCCAGTGTAAGAAACAGACCCGTCACTGCGGAATGCTAAATGCATGGTATTCGAACTGCTCTCTATCCGCTCTGGGAGTTTGCTGTCCTGGAAGCTACCAATCAGAGGACTGTTGCTATCTGGACCATCGTAGATATACAGGAAGTCATAGTTTGGCTCAATGTTGAAACTACAGATAGATGAAGAAAAAGGCAGACAGGAACAAGGGGTAAGGGAGCAAATGAGGGCAAGCGGGGTACAGAGAAAAAAACTTTAAAATTTTAGTACTGAGTGTCCAGCAGGAACTTAGTGTTTTGCAGAGTTGTTTTTGTTTTTTAATAATAGAAAGCATGTGCAGAAAGTCCCTGAGAGTGATGAGCGCTTAGAAGATTTTCAGAGCATTTTCAGAGCACTGAATGGTAGAAGTTATGATTTCTATTTTTAGAAAAAAGTGTTGCGGTCCCAAAGGGTTTTTAAACTCTCATTCAGTAAGAACGGAAGCCAGTTTTTGATTTTTTGATTCAAGCATTTGTTGCAAGATAAAGAAAAAAAAGGACTGGCAGTTACATGTCCTTTATCATCTCATATGGAGTGATTATTTTCTTTCTATGGCCACTGCAGCTAAAGCAATCTAAAAGATACCAGGAAGTCAAAAAATATTTTGTTAGTTCTGAAACTTATTGTCAACTGTTCAACTCATTTTAAATTTTGGAGGATTGCTCTAGGGATGTCAATGACAATGTCTGCTAGTCCAACACTTTGTCCAGACAGAAATGATTGCCATGAGATTTGGTACAGTCATTCATTGTCGCTAGATGATGAATCCCAATGACTTTGGCAATCTCCAGACTTTATCAAAACTTCCACTTGTCCAGCGTTTCAGTTCTTGATGGCATACGTCTGAACAGGGTGTGATTTGTGTAAAAATCAGAGGGGGGGATGTTTTTGAAATGTTTATATTCATGAAAATAAATCAGAACCACAGTGGGCCTATATGGACTACGACACATATTAGGCTATTTCTTGCAGCTGTTACAGTAACGTTTATAAAATAATTATGAACGTTAATAAAACAATTAAGAAACTTGAACTTGACCACTGTATTTGCAGGAATATATTAATTTAAATTTAATTCATCAAGTAGCGTGATATTTTCACTCTCAGTGATGTCATGTCAAGTTCATGCCTTGTCCTTTCCTCATCCGGACACATAGGAGATGTGATCATATACAACAAAACAGAAGGTTACATGCTAATTTAACATGCCAGAATTAAATCCCCCAATGCTCCTTTTAGTACTGTGGATAGCTCAGCCAGACGTGCCAAAACACTTAATGTCATTCTTGCAAGACACTGATTAATTCAGCTATATGCACAGCACGCTGCAAACCACAATATTGAATAGAAAATAATCACAACGTGCAATAGCACAATAGAAATGTTGCCACCTCAGTTAGGACAGGGCCTTTGTCCATAGTCATTATACATTTCACTGTACAGTAACAGGTGTTCAGTAAAGAAAACCCTGGATAAATAAAGGTTTCAAAACAATCAGTGGACTTGGGCTGTTAAACCAAATGGCAGGTTACCTGATGAAGGCCAGTGACAGGACAAAGTCAGAGTTCACAGCAATGAGCCAATCACAGTCCTTGGAATGGGGGTAGGGATGTGGGTAGTTGGGAGACAGTATAAATCCATTGGAGCCTGTCAGGTTTCCTCCACAAGGAGCTATGGTGGGAACACAGGTGAAGATATACATTAATTATCATAAAGTCTTTTTTTCATTTTATTTAGTGATTATAAGTCATAAGATTTATGTGATTTTTCTATGTATTTAGTATCAAGTTCAGACCTCTAAACATCTTTTTACACAGTGTCCTTGAGTAAAGTACTGAGCCCTAAACAACTCCAGTTGTGTATGCAGTACATCTATTGAATGTCCCTATAAATATATGGAGCTGGACTTTTCACCTAGGCAGACAGGCGGGCTGGGTTGCCAGTAGTATCTGTTATCCACTTGTATACAGGTGATTTTGTCATCCCCCTGGAGCTCGTATCCTGGGTCACACTGAAAGGACACTGAATCCCCCGGCTCACGGCCATCTCCACTACGACTGCCATTCATTGGTACGCCTGGGTCCCTGCAGGCTGTAGCTACTGAGCCTGGACAGAAACAGAGGGGAAGAGAGGGGGCAGGGAGAAAGCGGGGAAATGGAGGAAAAAGAGAGCAGGGGAATTATAAAAATCCATGTTACAACGGATATTTATTGCTATTAAGCTAATGCATCAGATTTTGATTCTATCTTGATTATTAGAAATGTTGACATTCAGATGTAGATCCACTAGAAACTCATAACTCCTCTCCTTGTATTAATGTTTATAGTTGTAGGTATTACTTACTAGAGAACTGAATAGCGAATCCTGACTTGCTGATGTAAAAATCAGTCTCAAACTGAACAGTGACAGTGTTCAGTGTAGAGTGGATTCCCTCTGGTAGCAGAGAACCACTGAGGTCTGCCAAAGACATTTCATTCTCAGGTGGTCCATCCCAAACCTTCAGCATGTCGTGGCTGGCTTCAGTGTCAAAAGCCAAGAACTGAAGACTATTATTTACAAGAAAAAAAAAAGACAGTCAACAGTGTAAACATGATCTCTTTATTAAATTAAAAATATGTTTTCTAGTCTGTTCCAAACATTTAGAAAAACAGAGGAGGATGTTGTGGATGTCGACACCTTTTGGTGGTGATTTAATATGAGTAATAAAACTGCCAAACTATTTGCTAAAGTTAATTTTAATTAGTAACTAGTGCTTGTATAAAAACATTTTTCTGTTTACAATATGCTTATTAAATTGAAGGAATATATTCGGTTCAGTCGCTCAGCAGGTATGATCATAATGCAATTTGAGATTTTCACACCTGGACATCATCACATTTTCAAAATAGCTATTTACACTCAGAGGAAACTGTTTTTCATTCCCACATTTCTGCAAACGTTTCAAAACAGGCACTGCAATGAATCACACTGTTTAAAATATTGGAATGGTTTTGGGATGCCCACATTACCTCACAATGTTTCCTGAGTCCACCTCAATGGTCCAGGTGCACCGTAGGTTGTTGTCATAGGGAAACGGGTATCCGGGGGAGAGAATCCGCCCTGAAGACTCACCTTTAAAACGACCGCCGCATTCAGCTGCACACACACGCAAAGGAGAGAAACATTAGAGACTGTTAATACTGTATGTACCCACATACAAAACTCACACACATGTTCCTGTAGTTTGTTTGTATATCCGATTATTTGCGACAATTGTCACAACATTAAAAACACCATCAATTCAAGCCGCCAACCAATGAGTAAATAATGAGGATTTCCATCTGTATTTAAGTGTTACCAGATGTATGACAAGTCAACCATTTATCGATCTGAGGCAATTGTTTATCAAGGCAATCAGATTCACCAGTTGCACCTCAGTAGACACTGAGAAGTGATTAAGTGAGCACTACAGAGACAAATGGATTAGGAAAGAACTCTCTTCCTGTGTGTATCTCTGTCTATCTCACTGTTTCTCACAGAAGAGAGGAGACAAAGTGCTGATTCTGCATTCCTCCCTAAAGAAATCACCACACATTATATAACAAAAAAATAATCCCCCCCTCTCTCTTTGTCTCTCTCGGTTATATACTTTCACATTCTCTACCGCCTCTCTGCTTCCCCTCCGTCCCCATGTTCCTCCTCCCTTAGGCTCCCCTCCCTTCGTAGAATATATTATCTCAAGTAATAGGAGCAATATTAAGAGTTGGGATGGGGCAAGAGAGAGGAAAAGAGGCAAAAGAGATAGAAAAAGGAGAGAATCAAGGGGGGGGTAAAGAACAAAACACTACGGGTAATAATAAGAAGCAATATAATATTAAGACTGGAGGTTAGCTGAGGTCACAGTATGCCACTGCTAAAATATAAAGTCTGGGAATATCAGCCAGTGGTTTTATGAGTGTTTCATTATTGATAGTGAGAAGGAGAGAGACTTATTAAGCTGAATCCAAAATCAGAAGTTCAGAGGCAACGATGAAGGAAGAAAGGTGCTTAAAACATCGGGTTTGCTGTTATGCTTATAGCTTCCATCTGTGGCACAGCTGCGGCGGCGAGAGAATCTAATCATCCAATCAAATACCTACTGGTAAGGACTGAAAATGTTTCCAGATAGGCTCCAAATAGTATACAAATCAGAGCCTTTCAGGTACAACATACCAACACATGGATGGATGTGTGAGAGTGTGTTTATGTGTGTGCCTGAGCTCTTGAGCTCTGAAATTGCACAGCAAGTAAATGACAATTATTGACTTGTTGACATCAATATTCAGAGCTGCGGTTTGTATTTTCCCATTGGTTTGAAGCCTTGAAAAATGAATTAAAAAGGCAATGATGTTATAATGGAATATTTAGAAATACATCAATGCTCAAAGGGGAGTTGCTTCCCAGTAGGTTGCATTGTTTCCCTAAAATGGCCGTGCTTTATTACAGTGGTTTGTAGCAAAACTAAATCGATTAAAATGTGTTTATGAAGCAATTCTGACAAACAGGTTTGTCACTTGGCCCTTAATAGAGTAAGAACTGCATAAATACAGGTTTAAAACAAGCAGAGAGACAATTATGACAATATTTGCGCAGGTGTGTAGGTATCTTGTTTAAATACATAGCAAAGCATTGCTGGGTGGGGTGGGGGCAAAAAGGCAGTCTCCAGGAACAAGGAGCAAATCATCCACTGCAGGAAAGGAAATGGATCAATTGGGCAGAGGGACTCCAGGTGCTAAACTCTCCTAAACAGTCTTCACAGATATCCTGCGAAAATCAAAAAGATGATTGCACAGGAAATTGGACTCCACCTGTTTTCTTTCCAGATTATTGAAGGAATGTTGCTGTAAGCAGAGACAAGTGACTCTGCGCTATAGTGCGGGCAGGTCCATGTAGAGTAATGCTTACTGCTACTTATAATGTACATGAGGTGAGTTTGCAGTAAATGAGATATTCCAGCTGGAGAATAGGTTGATACCATAATCAACTTTGGAAGAAAGAGCCCTGAAAAGAGAAAAGGAACCTTTTGCAACCCAGTCTCACATCAAAATGTGTAATAGCTACATTGGTCCACAGCACAAAATGTATTAGTTTCGGCTCTAAAATTGTGAGATGCAGTTATTGTGAAACTAGTATGTTTTGCGCTGTGGACCAACATAGCTATTATACATTTTATGTGAGACTAGGTTGACTTTTGTCATTTTTTTCCAGTAAATATATCGTGCTTTTTCTTGTGCAGCTACCAATACCTTTGCAGGTATTCAAAAAAAAAAAAAAAACATGAATTAATGGCTGTAGGTAGAAGTGGTTTGCACTGTGCACTTCACAACACAAAAAGCATCAATACAAGTGAAAGCAAAGGCGACAATGAACCCTGCTCACCTTTCCCTCTCCAGCTTATTAAAGTGTTATTCAAGGTTCAACCCATAACTGTGTGTGTCTGTATATATCTGTCTCCCTCCAATAAACCTCTTTTTAAAGTGTAAACTGCTTCCCATAGCAAGAGACATACCGATGCAGGAAGGCAGGGGGTTATCCCAGGCTCTCCTTTCGCCTGTCATACACTTCAGCGTGGAAGCCCCGTGCAAGGTGTATCCGGGCTCGCATCTGTATGTGATGCTGCTCCCGGAGAAATGACCTTGGTCGTTGACCTTGAAGCCAAACTGAGGCACGCCTGGGTCCTCACAGTGAGACAACTCAAAACCTAGAAAGAGACAGAAAAATATTTACAAAGTACATTTACCTTTTGAAACACTCGCTTTGGGACAACTAAGACCCGCTGGAGAAAATTGAATTAGTGTTGTTTAGATGCATAGCAATATTCCCTTAATATCTGGCACACTCAAGTATACTGTTTGTGAGCTCGCTGATATCACAGGTCCTGTTAAGCTCTCATGCCAATTTAATAAAAAAAAATATTATATTAGGAGCAATATTACAATATTAGGGGAGATACTGGGGCACGTATACACCTTATCAAATTTAATGTTGTTTTTCACAGTCTATGTAAGCCCCGTTTCCATGGTAATATTAAGAATATTCTGTTTATTCATGCACACCATTTCGGAGAGCAGGATATGAAGGGGTATATAAATAGCTATAAATAGCTCCTTATAAGACTTTAACCAGGGTGTGATCTATGGTATTACCTGAAAGACGAGGAGCACACGGATTTGAGCTATCATCCGGAAGACTGCAGTAGCGTCATGTCTAAATCCTTAAAAATGGCCATTTGCAAAGCTGTACTTTTATCATTTGCCAATCTGATCACACCTGCCATCATGCTGACATCTAGTGTGAATGATTGCCATCTAAAATTGTTCACTGTAGGTTGATATATATGACAAAGTAAATCATTGTGAATAATTCTTACACAACTGAAGTTTTATTGAACTCTTGCCCTCCTATTAAGCATAACTAAAAACATAATGTGTGACATAGTGGTTCATTACTGCTAAAAAAAAAAAAAAAAAAATGCTGCTGCAATGTTTTTTTCAGCCAGTGTCCTTTTGCTTGTACGGGAAACCAACTTTTATCTGCATCAGTATGGGGAAGGTGAGGTGCAGAGGAGTAAGTAAGTAATGCTCCACTCTACTTGCTCACAGCAGAGAGACAATGCAACTTCAAAGTGGTATGCAAATCATCCTGTATGACTCCATTTAAACAATTAGATTTTCTAATTCCAACTATGCATCTAAGAGGGCACTGGCAAATGTGGGTGTGCTTTGGTGAACATCAGAAGGCACCTTTAACATCCCATCCTACGCTGAAATCATGGCTCTCTGAAAGCTTTGTTAATCAAACGCGACAAGTTCCTTGTGATCATTTCAGCGGTGGAATTTACAATCAGTTCTGTGATGGTTTCATAAATGAGAACCATTTAAAATTAAATTGATTCAGCAAGTATGTTACATTTGTCGGGAATTAGTACAGCTGTCACATGGTGTTTAATTGCTGAGTTGATGTGATTCTGATACTGACTAGCTTTTACTCTTTATGTGCTGTCTTTGTTCATAACAGCTTTACCTAATGTTGCTGCATATAACTAAGTAATGTACAGCACACTCACAGCAGGCCCTCGTTGTTGTTGTTAATAATGTGCCAGGTTCAAACTAATTTGTAGTCCGTACGTGCTTTCTTGTCCATAAAAGCTTGCTTGATTACACGCTAATCCTGTCTACATGCAATCTTTTTGTACGTGTTTGTGAACACCAGCTTGAAGCCTCCTGCTACATTTACTTATTTTGTTTTCTACTCAAGATAAATGTTGTGATGCCAATTTGAAATAGAGGCTCCATTAGAAGGGTTTATACTAGAGTACAGTTGAATAAAGTTAAAGTCAAGAGTACTTTGCCAAAAAGATAAAGTTGTTTTGCGTTCTTGGTCACAACAGAACTCAACCGCATACATTTGGTTTCGACTAGCTTAGGCTGTGTGCACTGCAAAGGAGAAAGTTCATACTGGTTGGCTGTGTGCACTCACTGGAGTAGACCAGTTTAAATCCTTCCCCTGTGTTTTCTGCATCACTGTAAAATTCCAGCCACAGATGGTTCGAAGTGGAAATCAGCGTCAGGCCCAGCATAGATGACCCAGTGAATGCTCCAAGAACATGGGCTGTGTTGTCTTTACCATCATAAATCTGGAAAAAACACCAGTAGAAAGCAGTGATGATGCAAGTACAACATAATGAGATAGTCCATTAGTTCAAAGGCATGAATTTTCATCATCGTCACCGATCTGTTTAATATTTTAGGCAATAAGAATGACGGAAAAATCTCCAAATGTGTGTGTACGTGTGTTTACCTTGAGTATATCCCCCTGGGCAAGATGAAAAGTTCTAGCAGAGATATTGATGCCTTTCCCAGCCTGCACCTGGTTATGAATACACAGTGAAATGTGCCAAAAGTTAACATTCCTATGGAAGCCCAGTATCTATATTAAATAATATTTTGACCTATCATTAGGCCCTGCAGTGGATCTAACGTACCTTTAAGCTGCCTTTGAATCCCTCCTTCACAGAAGTGAATAGCAGATACCTGAATGCTTGACTTTATACTGTATCTACATTGTTTTTACTCAGGCTCCACTACAGTGACTGGCCCAAATGGCTTGACAGACAGTTCCATGACCAATAGCTACTAGTTAGCAACCTGTCTGCTATGAGAAACATTTTGTGAATCATGTCCCTCGACCTGTCTCACCAAAGAAAGAAGATGGTTTCAATATGAGGTTGTGTGTGAGTGTAAGAGGGGGGGCAAGGCAACGGTCATCAGGTGGGAACCTTCTCAACACAACACCAAGAAGACTCAACAGTGTGTTCCAGCGTCCCATTTGACTGCACCCACACACTCAATACAGCCCTCTGAAGCATATTCCCTTCTGTCTATAACCAGACAACATCATTAGCTAACGGCATGCTAGCTAGCAGCAACCAGCTAACAAAATGTTCAGATAGTCAGTGCGTTGCAACAACAACCGAATCATCCTCAGCTACCTCACTTTAAACAAGCATACACTTCTCTCTTGTTTCATAATCATGGGATAACAACATGCTAGTTAACTAGCTTAAGCTAACTATCAACATGTTAAGTAAACCAAACAATCTTCTTCAGCTACCTCACCTTAGCATTAAGAATCAGCATGAAACCAAATTTAGATTTATTGACCGACAAAGTAGAAAACATGAACTCACAAAGATTTGAAGACAGCAAATAACTTCCACTAATTTTCACAATCAATTTTAATACCTTTTATGAAGTAATTGCAAGGCACAATGAGTGACATTGCATTGATTGATTAGGAACACATTATATGTGTTGTCAAATCTGCTCAGCTTGGTTACCTGGATGCTGTAGATGCACTCGTGGTTGTTGTCATAGTTCATCGGGTAGTTTGGAGAGAGAAGGATCCCTTCATTGTTTATAACTGAAGAACCACATTCGGCTGATGACAAAGACAGAAAACAGAGAATTAAAACAAACAAACATATAAACTAAAATGGTCAACAAATAGTAAACAAATCTTTAAGAGTTTTATAATGATCTGGTGGGACCATGTGGGAAAACAGCATTTCTTTCTTCTCTCTATAAAGTTCAGTCCTACTGTATAAATGTTTTTTATACATTGTACGAGCAGTCACATAGAACACAGAGTGAAACGATTTTTTTTCATCTTACAGAAGATGATGATGCCTTTTTCCTCCATAGATGAATGAACACTTCTAATATGTGCTTGTGTGTATGTGTGTGTGTGCATGGGAGTAATTTAATAACGCCGTTAAACAGCTGTGTTGTCAGCCATCTACTTCTGTTGAAGAGAATGAGGAGCTAGTAAAATCCAGAAACTAATTTCCCTAACGATACCCGCTCTGCACTTCTCACGTGTTTTCTATCTACAGTAGCCTATCTATGTCTCCTTCCTTTCTTTTTTCCCTCCCCTCTCCCTCCTTTTCTTCACCTCTCTGTGTCTCTACTGGTGTAATAGTCATATTACAGCTGTCATACTGTCAATAAATCACGCTGCTACAGTTTCCATTTAGAAAATTACCTCTCCACCCTCTCCCTCTTTCCTCCTTAACTCCCTCGCTCTTGCTCTTTCTCTCACTCCCTCTCTATGAATAGCGCTCCTTTACTCTCCGCTATTTCAATCAACCTGCCTCCTCTGCTTCTCCCGAGTTTCCTCTTTTCTTATCCCTCTTCATCTTTTTTCATCCTTTTGTCTTTTTCCTCCTACATCTCTCTCTTCTTCCTTCACAGCAGTAAATAGAAGATAATGTCTACAAATTATAGAAGAGTATAGGAAACAAGCCAAAGGCACATTTGATTCTACAAAAGAAACTTTTCTGGCCCTACTGAAAACGTCCTTTTGGACAGTATTGAAAAAAATATGTTTGACCTGCTAGGGAAGTCAAAGCCACCAAAGCAAAACTTTTAATCTGCAAAGTACATCTCTTAGTTAATTAAAATCACTAAAGAAACACTCACATTTGGCTTTTTGTGTCTTTCCATGGCAACCAAACAAGCAAAAGTTCACAAAACTAAAATTTTGTACAGCTAATGCAAAAATTTAATAGGTGGTCTCATCTTCTCTTTTCTCTCCTCTTCATCTCCTCCTCCGTGATGTGCATGACATCATGCAGCAATGCAACACAACACACAGGAACTAAATATAGCAAACTGCACTACACCATGGAACAAAAAGCAAAAAAGACAAAGATGTAAAAACTGCCACTGCTAACAGTTTGTGAAATGTTCTCGCCAATCTAAAATGAAGTAACGTCTTCTTTTACAAAATATGGATGGTAAAATCCGTCTTTCTGAACCTGAATTATATCACGCTTCTTTTGATGTTGCTTAAAATAACATCTTTTGAAGGAGTGCAGACATATTTTGTGTTGTCTCTTTTCCTATGTGCTCTTAATGTTGCCCCTTATTGATTCTACATTTGCACCCAAATCAAATCTCATTTGCAAATGTCTTGCTTACAAAGACCCTGAAGTTGCTGGTACAGTACAAGGCATTGATCCTTGTGGGGAAATATATGCTCTGTATTTGACTGATCCCAACTATTGAGAGAAAGTAGGCACTAGTCTGAATACTCCTAATAAAGCTGGAGGAACACAACGCAAATGCAGGGAGATTGGGCAAAGAGGGATTTAAAGTCATGACCCTCCAACACCATTTTGTCATTTTGGTTACTTTCATCTTAGCTTATTAGTACGAAATTGAAACACAGTGTTTCGGTAGTGTCTCTTTACTGATCGACAGCCTACATAAATGTTCTCGAGAAGACAAGCTCACTCGAGTTTGGAGTGTGCCTGTGAGTGTATGTTTACAGACAAATTCCGGTTGTAGACAGAAGTAGACAAGCCGCCATTACTGCGGTGGCGCCTCGCATGTAAACACGTATATAACACTGTAACATATGGGAAAGGAGCTCACATATTGGGTGCTTTTGCCAAGAAATATGTCCAGGAGATCCTATAATAAATAAAACTCCAACTTTTCAATTAAATTTGGTCCCATTTTACCAGACTGCTGTGCTGTTATCAGCTGCCCCAGCAGTAAATTAAAAAAAAAAAAAAAACGGAAAGTAAAAGCCACAAGGCTCTGCTCCATGAAATATATTTAACTCCAGTAAATCTCCATTAAATCTTCATGTTGGGATCGCATTCTGAGCACTTAAGACCGAGCGATCTGCTGACAGATGGTGAGCCGCCACCCTGCATATTTCTTGGCAGCTTGGTACTATGTTTCCTGGCCGAAATTTCACTTTAATTTACACTATCATGTGTTTCCGATTTTTATTAAATAGTGCATTACTTCTGACTACAATGCAAGAAATCATGGAGTTTAACGATTTAGATCATAATAACTTCTGCTGGATTTAATTTGCTACACACAGCACTTTCACATCCAGATTCTGGAGGTCGGACAGAAGCGTTACATTTGTTATTTCTTCCCCTAAAGCCTGTGTTATAACCAATTTCAGACCCGTGCTTTTAGACTCAATAACTTCCACATTTACACAGATTACTTTCATCTGTCAGAGGGGTAACTGCCGACAGTGATTAACCCAAACATCTCTTCTTCCACTGTCAGTCTATATGTGTCCCCTTCCACTCTGCCACTGCAGTAATGGCGGCGGTGCTAAAGAGCACAACATATAAATCAGCCAGATTCGTCTATATGCATGACAGCCCATATTTAAATTGACTGTCAATAAATGTTTTGAAAACCTACGGAGGTACAACTTAGGATATTCAAAATGTTTCCCCTCAAGTTAAAAGATTTACGTCTACTGGACACGTCTTCACCCCACTTTGACTCATCTGGTTTTAAGAGTAAATGCAAAAATTGTCCCTCAAGTTACAGAATGGAAACTTTAAGACAATGCCTGCTTCAAACAACTAAACCCCTCTTTTCTTTTTCATGCTCACGTATCATATACAGTATATTTATGCCTGCCTCCCAGGCCTTATGTTGTTTTATATTGTATTCTGTGCAGAACTGTCCCTTTCACTTCAGTTTATTCAAGTCATTCAACAGCATCCACAGTAGCAGCATGATACATCCTAAAATGCTCCATATTAAATGAAAAAGTTGGAGTAATTTCTGATAATGTCCTTGCTTGCAAAACTCATAATTATAAGGGCTCGTACAGGATTGTGAACAGGCCAAAAAATCTCTGCCCACTCACATCCAAGAAATATCACTGACATTTATTGTTCATCCACTGATTTATACTTGGCTTGTATAAATGTGGCTTTTGAATAGAATGCTGTCTGTGGGACTCTTATTCAGTTTAGTGCCATTTTGTTCTCTGTATTTAATACATTTTAGACACTGTTGGGCAGAGGCATATTCAACTTGAAAATCTAAATCCAAGGGGGAAGTAAAAACACCAGTCATGCTCCTTTTCTGCTCTGAAAAAGTTTTTTTCTCTTTCAGTCGCTTCCTTACGGAGCCCGGGAGGGGCCATGGAGAAAAAAAATAAGTAATTTGTGATGTCGATTTAGTAATTTGTGCTCTCAAGTTAATAATTTGTGCTCTCAATTTAATAATTTGTGCTCTGGATTTAATAATTTGTGCTCTCAATTTAGTCATTTGTGCACTCAATTTAATAATTCGTGCTCTAGATTTAGTAATGCATGCTCTCGATTTAACAGATTTTACCCACATGCCATTCTCTAGTCCGGCGTACATCCTCACTATGGATCACTTGGATTTAATATGATTTCATTTTGATCTTGGACTAAAATATGTAGATATACTTTAACCACAACACTGTGAATACGGGATAATGGACTTTTTCACCATTAACACTTTCATGCTCCTGTGGATGTCATTCGGTTCATAAAAACTCAGCTTCAGGGTTGTGGACATGGATGTATTATCCAACCATCCATTTTCTACAGGCTATCGTTTATCCTCCAGAGGGTCGTGGGGGAGCTGGAGCCGACCTCAGCTGACATTGGGCGAGAGGCGGGGTACACCCTGGACAGGTCGCCTTTCAAACACAGAGCTGACATATAGAGACAGATGACTATTCACATTCACACACCTACGGGTTATTTAGAGTCGCCAATTAACCTAACCCGCATGTTTTTGGTCTGTGGGAGGAAGCCGAGCACCTGGAGAGAACCCACACAGGCACAGGGAGAACGAGCAAAAATGTATATATGTATATATATATATAAATTATGTATTATATTCTCTTAGTACATCCATGGTTGTGGAGTGCTTCCTGGCTGCTTTGATCCAGCTTGGCTTGGATCAGTAATTGATGTTACAGGGGAAATGTATTCCCCGCTGCTTTCGTCAAACTTCCAACTGACTGGAAAAATAGTTACATTGAGAGCGCAAATTATTAAATCGGAGCACAAATTATTAAATCAAGAGCACAAATTATTAAATCAAGAGCATGAATTTTTAAATCGAGAGCACAAATTACTAAATTGAGAGCACAAATTATTATTTTTTTTTTTCTCCATGGCTCCTCCTGGCCTCCATACTTCCCTCAGCTTTGTGTTGCCATTTTCTTCACTATCTTGTAAAAGCAAACAAAGTTATTGGCCTTGTGTGTTTGCTGGCTTTTGAACTGAGGCTGCCCAGGTTCATAAAAGTATAACATGACATTCAGAACTACGTTTTTTTTTGCTTGTCAACAATCTGGGCAAACACTTCTGTGTTTGCAAAGAACCTCAAGACACTTGCAGCAACGCAGCACCCTGTTTTAAAGACACATTGTCACTGGAGCCTTGCACTCTGTTACATCAACTGTTCACCAACAGAGTTCTTTTTTCTCTTTGTTTGTGAAACCCAGAATAATTAACAAAGTAATATAAAGTATTTGCATTATTAATCAAATCAGAAACTTTTCTTGGTAGCTGAATGGTCACAAATGTAGACAAACTATTCTATATGTGTCCCGTCTTGACTGCTGTAACTCCATTTTCACTCGCAGTATTGATTCTGCGTCACATACCAACACATCTTGGTAAAGGAGCGCTCCACATTCTGCGACCACCTCCCAGACAGATTAACTCCGGCGCCCCCTCAAGGCGGTAACCCATGTTGCAGGAAAATGATAACGTGTCTCCAATGCCAAAACTGTAGCCGTTTCTCCTGCCGAACCGAGGCATCCCAGGGTCCTCACATGGCTCCAAGGTGTATTCTGCAGGAAAAAAAAAATAGAAACCGAATACATAAATATGTGAATAAACATTTAAAAAAAAATCTAAATACATTTTAAAATTAGTACTGTATTTGGTGATAAATTGAATAAGTGCCATAAGAGTAAGTGAGAGAAGATAAGAGTGTAAAATCAGACAACCAATAACTTTCACTCTCAAAGTCGTGGAAAATCAACTTAAATGCTTCAAGTAAACCAACATCATAACCATTAAATATTAAATGAAACATACAAACAATCCATGGCCATGACCTCCATCTCTCTCTGTTAAAAATCCTTTTCAATAATTCAATGACTCCTGTAATAAAAACTCTTGAAAATGTATTCCATTAAAATATAATATTTGCACAAGAGCTTGTGAATAGTTAGCACACAAATTCTGAGCTGTCCTGAAATGCACTTGTAGGAGACGTATTTTCTGCTGGCTGAGAATAATAATGCGATGTGTATTTCAGAGCGTGCTGCAGTATGACACAGCATGTTGAGCGTGTTGAGATTGGCAAGTCGCATCTCTGGTGACACCTCCCATGTGTTACACTCTGAGTATCAGTTTACGCCATCTGGTAGGTGGCAAAACGTCCGTCAGTGTAGACTCAGATCTAAGTACTTCTTTTTTTGTCTGTGAAGCGTCTCAGTCACCCAGGTCACGGTTATCTGAGTAGGGCTGAATCGAGGGCAACTGCGCTGGGTTGTAGATACTCAAAGACGTTTCTTCGGTTCTAACTGACTGGCGGGGAGTCCCAGGTATTTAATCTCTGTGGAGTCGTTATCAAGGTCATTGATACCACTTGGTTCGTTAGTGCTCCTGGCTGTTGTAATGACAGTCGTTAGAGTCTTTGGGGACACCTGAGGCCTGGTGTAAACGACAGTCGTCGGAGTTGTCACATGAGGCGAAATGTGACTGGTTGTTAAGTCTCCTGGGGGAAGAGATTTAAATCAGCATTGTACTCCTTTTTTTCCAGAGTGAAAGAGAGTATTGAACGGGAAGTTAAGCAAAGGATTTTAATTTATAAGGGGCAGATTGGGCTTTGTCCCAATTATACCCCTTAATCCTTCACTTCATTTTGGATGAGATTGGTGGTGAAGTACACGACTCTGGATTGGGATAGGATTTGTGACTTGTACACATCCCGAGGAGGCAATGGAGATCCATCTCCATCTCTTTTCTTCTTGTTATGCTGTTTAATGGCGGATTGCATCCACTTTAATGTTGTGTAACCTCTGTTCAGCTCGTGAGCTATTCACAAGTAGTTTATGGGTAAACCTCGAGGCTAGTGGTGAAAATATCTCAGTGTAGAGGGAGAGTGAGAGCGAAACATTCACTTAACACAGCAAATTTTTGTGTTGGGGGGGGGGGCTGCGCCACGTAGGGTTATGCAAGACCCTCCACATGTGGCACAAGAGGGCAAAAGGCACATTTTTGTGAAGTCAACGACTGAATAGGACACCACTGAATCATAAGATGTAGGAAGCAAATATGACCACTTGTATTCCCCGGTGGTTCACTCACTTGTCAAAAAACATAACACTTTTCTGGTCTTTTTTGTTTTCTTGTTTGTTTTTGATTCAGTATATACACCTGAGGCTCCCTGTAAAGCAGTACTGACACCACAAACTATCGGCCTGTTTCTAAGCTGCAAATTAAAGCAAAAGCCCTTGCCAAGTAGCTTGGATATGCACAGCAGTCTTGACAATTTTCTGTCATGGTTACTGTTGGTTGCGCACCACTGACACAGCACTTGTGAGAATCTCCAGTGACATCTTGATGCATGGTTATGCAGGAGTTGGTTTTGCTGGATCTCAGTGCAGCTTTTGACACCGTTGATCACTGTATGTTGGCTTTTGTAGGCAGGTGTTGGCCTGGGTCAGCCCTGCAGACTCTTAAAACTCTGGTGGTGCAAGGTTCGGTTTTTTTTTTGCATTGCATATGCTTCCCTTAGAAGATCATTTGTAGCTTTAAACAGTACACAGCTGTGATGTAACCTGGTACTATAGTGAAACAATACATTGGTGCTGCACAAGTATTGTTCAACAGTTATGCAGATTCAATTATACATCTCATTTAACTCTAAAAATGTAAAAAGATGTTTTTTTTTTCACAATTGCCTAAATTCAATCAAGAGCTGGATCACAAATAATCTGATGGCATTCACCAAGTCTTATTGTGTCCCCGTCAGCTTTGTTCCGAGGATGAAGGAAAGTCTTTCTCTTTCATCATCTGTTATGTATGATCCAATTCAAGATTCTTTTGATTAGTTTTGCAAGGTCAAGCGTCCGTCTACATTAGGCTGAATTCACATTTAATCAGGCATTGTGGCGAAAACGCCAGTCCTCTTCTTCATTTGAAAGGGGGTAGTGCGTTTAGGCCGCGGGGCTGGGGGCTGCAGGGGCGCCGCAGTGGCCTGCGGTGAGAAAGTTGAACCAGAATCAACTTTCGGAGAAACGCAAACCCGACGTAACGCTCCGGTGGCAAATCACAGCCAGTGATCAGACTGATCAGAGCTGTACGACCCTGCCATGAGGGAGTACAAAGACGTTACTGGGAAGAGGGGATGACATCTCTCTTCGTTTGATAGCGTTAAAAGTAAAGTTAGGCTTTGCTGACGGCTTCCCGACTCAGTTTAAAAAAGACGAGAGAAAAAGAGAGAGAGAGAAAGAGAGAGTGGATGAAGAAAGCGGTGGTAGTGAGAAAGCCGGTGAATGAGAGGAATAAAACATTATTTTCTGATTGTTTCACAGCAGTTAGAAATAAACACGCCCACACACACACCCCCACCCTGCACATCCACACAACCCTGCGGAGGAGCGCCGCAATGCCTGATTTGGTCTGAACACAGCCTAAGTGAGATACTACTTTTATCACCAGAAGATCACTGAGATCCTGTGATTTGGGCTTGTTGGTTGTAACTCACTCCATCCTTCAAACTAAAGATTTTGCTTTTGTGGCTGTGACCTGTCAGACCTTAAGACCCACCTGGTTACATCTGCCTTTGTTTGGCTTTCCACACTTATAATGTGTCTGTATTTCGTGTTACTTTACTACTCTCACTACATTTCTCTAACACCTTCACTGCTTGAGGCAAAGCTAAGACAGATCATTTACCACAATACATTGTATGTAGACTGTGAGTGAGTTCATCCTGGTAGAAATGTTGCTCTCCTCTGTTTTCTTTAAAGAGAAGCTATTATTTCACTGTTGTGGATCTTCAATGTTTCTAGGCAAGACTGATAAGGGTGTTATTACTTAACTGTTTTTCATTCAGCCTGGTTTGGATTTACAAACTTTAATTAGTTCTACAGTATCATACTGAATTGTTCCAGTATGCGAAGTAAAAGGGAAAACTGACGTCTTGAATGGCCCGAATCGAGGCTAAATGGAAACTAGACCTTGTTGAAGACAATTAGCACAATATGACTGTTGTTAAGTAAATTACCAGAGAAAGTTATGTTGAAGCCCTCATATGAAATGGAAAAGTCAGAGATGAATCGTAGCTGGGCTTTGAAGTTGCCATAGAGACCAGCATTGATGTTGCTAGGCAACTCGTTGCCGGTCAGGCGAGCCAGTGGTTGCAGGAAACTCCCGTTCTCAGTAACCAGGAGGTAGTCGTGTTGGTCCTCCAGATGAAAAGAATTGAATTGAAACTGGACCCCTGTTAGACACACGGAGGGCGACACATAGACAAGAAGAAGAAGAGTATGAGAGTAACGTATAAACACAATCAGTATACAATATTTTACAGTCTGATCACAGAAGATACAAAGTCTACGTTATTGCTGACATCATGACAGGTTAAAAATACATGAAAATTAACATTAACATTAGTTGAATTGTAATCTATGAGTGGTATTAATGTATTATACTGTACATGCATGGCGATTGCAAAAAACTTGCTATAACTATGCTATAAACAATAGGAAACAGTAAGAGTTCATAACATAATGCAAGTTTGTAGTTGTAGTATAGCATTATGCACAATGTGTGTATGTGTGTGTGTTCTTGGTACTTCTACTGCTGCACTGCCGTGTGTACCACTTGCTACTCTCTCTCACTCTGTCTCTCTCTATTAAGGAGTGTGGATCTGTATGCGTCTCTTGCCTTTCCCGTGGCTGACTTCAACAGTCCAAGTACAGTTGAGAGATGAAGGGTAGCTATCTGGATAGCCGGGACTAAGGATGGTTCCCCAGGGACCTCTAACATCTCCGCCACATAGAGCTGGATAGATTGAGAGAGACAGAGTGGGAGAGAGAGAGAGAGAGATGTGCAGAGACAGGGGACGGAGGCAGATAGAAGGTTAGGATCAGATAGTTGATAGCTAAAACAGATAATGTTTCCCTGCGGACCTTTAATACCACTTCCATAGTCCATACACACACATACAACCACAGACAAACACTAGATTATTAGGATAGAAAGGGCTGTAAGCACTGACAGTTGCAAAATTTGTGTTTTGTCATCCATTAGGAAGTGTTTGAACGTGTATTCCCTTAGAGCTTTACTTTAAATGTTGGAGCTTGTCTTTTCTCTTTTATTCCTCTCACTGTTGCACAAACATGAATAATGACAATGATGGATTATTCACTCTTTATGTTTTTTCATGTCCCCGAAAACAGCCAACACCTGGTTATGAGCGCTGCATAGGTGATCCCAGTAACTAAAATTATCTTTCTGTTTAAAGAATCTAGTTGCCTGAATTTTAATTAAAACTTTCTTTCAGTTGTGTTGAGACAGCTCTTCAACACATCGACTGCAGGTCAGCATATGTGGTAGAGATGATGACAGTAATCATAGTCCCCTGCATCTCTAAACTGTGACATGCTCATCAGACAGAAACCGCTCTCACCAACACATCCTCATAATTAAACGACAGTATAGGTCTGAAATTCAGCTGGCAAAAAAATGACCTGTAGTTACTTTTCCGCCATCTAGCAGCCGTAATACACTCCAGAACGACCCATGGGAACGTAATATGCCGCTTTCCAAAACTGGTACAAATCACTGTTAAAAAATAATTATGTTTATATGGTGTGACAACGCTGGTTGAGTCGCGTAGGCAAAACACTGCCTACCCAACATGCTCAACCAACAGTATCAGTCTATAAAGGCTG
The DNA here is from genome assembly GCA_038419695.1 of Scomberomorus guttatus. Lineage (NCBI taxonomy): Eukaryota > Metazoa > Chordata > Actinopteri > Scombriformes > Scombridae > Scomberomorus > Scomberomorus guttatus. Next base: position 11,850,819 of record CM076461.1, read on the forward strand.
TAGACTGCTGTAGACAAAAAGCACATAGCCTGTACAGTCTAGAGGTGTACAGGTGTATCTGCACCGGCAAGACCGGCTGTTCATTGGCTCTACAACGCACAGAACTGTTAACTGTTTTATTGCAAAAAGGGGCAACTAAACATAAACCCAGACAGCAGAGAAGGTGTTAACTTAGACAGAAATTGCACATGTAGGCTAACATATCCCTTGTGCATTCACTATAGCCTACAGCCATTGTTGCTTCAGCACTGGTCACAAAACACCAAATCTGCACATTTCACAGAAAACTTTGATGTGAAGCACCTGGATTTTCCATTCTTGACTGTGCAGGGTAATACACACACATTTGGCTGTGAATGTGTTTCATAAATGGCACATAAATCAGCGGGTGAACCCATAACCACGAGAACATGATTGGAAGCGGGGGTGCTGACTATTAAACCCCCCCCTCCCCCGAAAATGTTCGAGTTTATTAAATACTTGCAGCGATCCCCACTGCAGCAGCAATGATGAGTGCATCTCCCCATTGAGAGAGATGCTGCGTGCATTTACATACGAGGCACAGCAGTGTAACTTCATTGATTATTTAAATCTCCCGACACGCCGACAGGATCGGTCAGGATCTGATGTTAATTAACGTTCTGTGTTCTTCTACACATCCAAAAGGTCACACACACACACACGGTCCAGGTTCATACAGTGAAACTGTTTGCAGTAAAGCAGCCTGATAAGTCCTGAGCTCCATCAGAGCTGTCAAAAAAATATTTCAGAGGCTAAAAGTTTAATTCTGTTTCCTCTGGAGAGTTTCCTCTGTCCTGTCAAGTTGATAACTACAGTTTTTAGTAGTCGGGCTGCTGGAGACAATTCTAACCGGCATGTCTCAACTGGGTCCATGAGTCACGTGTCTCACGCCCCGGTTCTTTTCCCCACTCCACTATCTTTACACGCAGGGTCTATTTTTGGCTAGCAGAAGACAACACGAGTGGGCATATAGGCTGCCAGCCACCTGGATTCTGCAGCACCCCCAGCACCCCTATTTCCCACAGCTATGGGTTAACCCACATCAGGCTGACTGACCAGGAGAAAGCACTATACCACCAGGGAGCAAGCAGCTGGGCTGACCTGATTGTGGGCTGATGAGTCTGGTGGACTCAGTCGATGGAGGAGGTGGAGTTTCTTCTTCCGCAACTTTTTTTCAAATAAGACATTAAAAGCTTTGTTTGGCCACTGCTGTAGCGTTAACTAAATCGCCTGAAAAGTAGCTAGCTGGCTGAGGGCTGCTCAGGGAGGTCTGTGTGTCAGAACCAGAGCAACCAATTACAGTCTGGAGACTTCCTACAACTTATTTCAACCGTTCCGTTAATCAGACAACAAATTCAACACACACGTCAAGTCAATAATAAATCAAGTTTATATTTATTTATTTGGTTGGGTGGGCCAGTGCCTCAAACCACTTGGTTAGGGAAAGATCATGTTTTGGGTTAAAATGATCACTTGAAACGTGGTTTATACTTCCTTAAAGTGACGCAACCCACGTCGTCATGGCAACACTAAACACCACAGCGTTATGTTTTGTGTCCGGTTCGAAACATGACACTTGCAGTTGGAAACAGTAAGTGAACGGTGGTCTCCTGCAGCGGAGTTCACGTTTTGCCATCCACCCAACCTGCCTCGCCTTGGTTTTTTTTTTCACCCGCATTCCACAAAGACCCGCCCTACTCAGCCTTTGATTGGCTAGTACTCGTTGCCCTCGTTGGTTAGGTTGGTTAGGTTTAGGCATGAGGAGTAAGATGGTTAGGGTTAGGGTAAAAATACAGGGTCAGAGCCAATCAGAGGCAGAGGAAAGGTGGGTCTTTGCAGAATGCGAGTGGAAAAAAAAATAATGCACCCACATCCTCCTCATAAGGCCACATCATCTTATCAAGTCACCTTATATGACGTCAACTGAACTGCGTCCCTTCCTCGGGTCATAATTACAAAGGCTGCTTGATGGCGTAAATGTAACTATAAGTCGTATTTGCCGGGCTGAATTTTAGAGGTATGTTGTCGTTTGTCTTGTGAGGACGGGCTGGCTCTCACATAATTAGGGTAACACTGTGCCGGGGTTCAGAGGAGCTTTCTGTGGACCCCCGAGAGCACATCCACATTCTTAAAGTGCTAACACATTGTACACTGTACATACTTTCTCCACCACAACATAGTCGTTAAAAGTTCAAGATTCAAACTGCTAATACAGTATCTTCCATATTGCAGTGACTTATCACAACTGCCAATTTGTCCTCACGACCACATTCCTGAGTAAGTTAAATATGTACTTTGAAAATACCTATTTGACGCTTTATCTTGTCTGGCGTACAAGGTTAGGAATCACAGAGTTAACTGAAAAATAAGTGAAAAATAAGTTTTTGTCGGCATTTATATCATTAATTCTGCAGGAGACAACTGAATCAAAAAATCTAATATATTCAGTGGATGTATTGTGAGCCAAGAAATGTGACAAAAAAGTAGAGAAAAACAAAGTTATGGGAGCACTTTGCAAAGTTGCTTGTTATATAACAAGTGACCATCTAGACAAAAAGTGTAATTTATTTAATTAAGAAATGTGGGAGATGTGAAACCCATTTGTAAGATTCGGTTGCCTTGGGACATACTCTCTGAGCTCTGAGCTGTTTTAAGGCAGAAAGCCAATACACAACATACAACAAGTGTGCATATTGTGCAAGAGCCATAAAATGCCTTTTATTTCTGAAATCTATTTTCTAGTAATTCTAGTTTGATTTCAAGTTATTCAAAGCGGTGGAGCAGTGAAGCAATACAAATGTTTCTTAGAGACTATTTAAAACATTTTGGCCCCAGGATGACCTGCGAGTTCTGCACACAGTTCAGTGGTGCACATTGTTATGCAGTAAGGGACACTCAGAGTTGAAGCCAGGTCCTCAGAAAAGCTTGGAAAAATCTGTTGCTCATTCTATGCATACTAATGCATGGAATGAGCTGGTGCTTCATTTCTGCTCGCTCCAGTTGGTTCATCCTACAGTCGGAACAACTTGCCTATCATTTTCCTTTACAATAAACCTATAAAATTCCATAACATTACCTCAAAAGTGCAATGGTGGCAGAGCAGTTGGGCGGCATGATTAGGGAGAAGGTCAGAAGGTAAGTCTTTGAGCAGGACATTGTACTATTCTCACTGCTGACAAAAGCTACAGCCGCAAAACTGAACAGGCAAGTCATACATTGAAAAATGTGCTCAGACCACAACAGAGCATCACTATCTTCAGACGTAACCACCGCAGTTTTTACAACGTCAGCGTTCCCCCCAAAAAAAACAAGGCTGAGTGAGTAGTGAGAACATTTCCAAACTAAACAAATACACACATGCAAGCAGGCATGTGTGCACATACGCGCGCATGCTGTATACAGCATGCACTCGTGCACAAAGCTTGCATGCGCACACACACACGCAGCGCTATTAATTATAATACTTTTCTGCCAGGAAGCTCTTATTGTTGAATGCTGAGGTATGTGAGAAATCTAAAACACTGCATTACATCTCGATCTCTGCCAGTTCTTTCTCTGCCCCTATCTCGCTCCTCTTTTTCAATTTGCTTTTTACATCTCCTTCCACCCTTCTCTGTCAGTAGATTTTTATACCCTTTCTCTCCTTTCTTTTTCTATAATGTGAATAAAGTGGTGTTGAGAGATTCTACTATAACATCAATCTTTGGACTTCAAAAAAGGCTGACAAAGTTTATATTTAGTGCAGTTACAATTATATAACTGGAAATGGATACCTAAGGCTTTATTGTGGTCATTCTTTAAATATAAACATTACATAAAACTATTCTGGTTCAAAATGTAGGAATATTTAAAACTTGTCATTACACGTTACATTACACAGACATTTGATTTCTCTTTTCAAAGGTTGAGCTTCGATTTGATGCTGTCTTGCTTGAATTCATTGCATACTACTTGTCAATCATCAAACTTTACCCACCACAGCAGCAAATAGTTTCTATATGTTCTATATTTGTAGTTATTGGTACATATTGTGTAAACACAGGCATTCAGCTCACAAATTCTGGCCAGCATGTTTGATGTTTATATGCTCAAACTGCCTCTCAAAACCACTGCCAGTCCCAGAAACTGTACAATTTGTGCAAAAAAAAGTGGTTAACAAGCGAATGAGCCAATAAGCCGAACCGAGCAAGCTGCCACAAAACTGATGCAGCAGTGCCGTGTCTTTCTTGTCCTCCCCGCTCCCACCATGATTGGTGAGAGAGAGAGAGAGAGAGAGAGAGAGAGAGAGAGAGAGACGAGAGAGGAGAGAGAGAGAGGAGAGAGAGGAAGAGAGAGAGAGAGAGAGGAGAGAGAGAGAGAGGGAGAGAGAGGAGAGAGAGGAGAGAGAGAGAGAGAGAGAGAGAGAGAGAGAGAGAGAGAGGAGAGAGAGAGGAGAGAGAGAGAGAGAGAGAGAGAGAGAGAGAGAGAGAGGAGAGAGAGGAGAGAGAGAGAGAGAAGAGTAGAGAGAGAGAGAGAGAGAGAGAGAGAGAGAGAGAGGAGAGGAGAAGAGAGAGCGAGAGAGAGGAGAGGAGAGGAGAGAGGCTCGTAGAGGAGTCTCCTTTCTCCCTTCAACCACTCCTACACCCACCCTCACTCCTTGATTTGAGAGAGAAGAAAGAGGAGGTGACAGCCAACACAGGGCTCTCGTCAACCTTACCTCAAACCTTCCTGTGTTCACGGTTCACACAGGAGAGAAAGGTGACAGGAGGCACATGGATAAAAGTCCCACACACACACACACACACGCACAGGCACAAGTACACGTACAGGCATGTGCTGACACATTCAATACACCATGGGCAGACACACACACACACACACTACATGCCCACAGATCCCTAATCTTCTTCTCAAATCATCCCCTATCAGCCACAGCAGCCTTCACTGCAAATTGCCCCTGTGTGCATCCAAGTGTGTGTGTGCACGGACACGTGTGTGTGTCTACAGTATGGGATTCAACCGGTGGTTTTGTCGCAGAACAACATGTTCTAAGTGACTCAGCTCCCCATATATGGATGGCGGGCTCTACTGCAGCTCTTTCACACACCACATATTCATTTTCTTTTTTTTTTAAATGGATCAACTAGATAATCTATTTTTGTATCAAAAAAAGAAAAAGAAAAATGATAAAAATGATAATTATGTCTGTGGACTTATCTTACCTTTCATCTTAAAAATGTGTTTTTTAATTTATCTGGTAAAAGGAAAGTAATTTTTGGATAGGTGGATATATTTAAATTTGGAACAAAACTCCTCATTTGCAGTATATATTGTCAGTGCACTTTTATGAGCAAGTGTGCAGTCAAGTTGACCTTGCCATGACATGTCACAATGTCTTCACACTGACCCTGCATGATGTGCGTTTTGTCTCTGCATCAACGTCCAGATGAAATGTTGTGTTGCATTTAATGTACTTTCTTTGCACTAGAATGATGTGAAACAGAGTGATCTTATATTTATATATGTAAAAAAATACAAAGTCAACAGCTTGTAAAGTTAGAAGGATAACAGGATGGGTAATGACTGTCTCTGTCTCTGCCCCCACTGACCAAAGATGATACATGGCTGAGGGCTATTTAATAACTGCTGTTAATATATATATATATATATATATATATATATATAATATATATATATTTTAAAGCAAGGAAAGTACCATTATCAATCAAGTACCATACATTAGTCCGATTGTGACCCTCCTGTAATTATGATGGAGGATATGTCAAATTCTAAGAAACTTCTGTTTCCGATCACATCTCCCTCAATGTCTCCCTAACTAGAAGTTCTTCTCAGTTATTTACCGTCACATGTAGGTAAAGGGTGGCTCCACCAGTGGTTCTTTTCACATACTAGCGGCTCCTCATGGCTGAGTCTGTAGCCAGAATCACAACCAAATGACACTGTGGATCCTATGGAGAAGTCCTGTCCATACCGAATACCGTTGACAGGGATACCGGGGTCCAGACACGAGTAGCTGTCCACTGTAACACCTGAAAAACAAAAATGGTTGAATGTCTAGATGGTATGCACATATGGTACAGGCAAGCTTGATCATGTTTGGTTTTGCTGATCTGCCTAATCTAAAACTCAGATGGTTTGTATCTCTACATAAAGCACCGTGTTGTGCAGTTACGGTTATTTGTTGTTGTTTTTTTTTTTACAGGTAAATGACCTGCTTTCATCTTGTGAAAGGGTGTCTGGTGGGTTCCTATTGTGATGTTGTGTCCTGACATCATGCACACCCACTGTGAGGGTAGTTAGAGACATTCTGTGAAAATGTTTTTCTCCAAAAATATATTTTCGCTGGTTCCCTGGACAAAAATGGAGGATGATATTTTGTGTTTATGAATGCATGTCCACATGTGCATATGCATAAATGTACTGTATTCGTTCCTGACTTACTTTCATATAAGATTTTGAAGCCAGCATTCGATCGGCTGTTATCGGTAGTAAAGAGCAGATACAGAAAGTTGCTGCTGCTGAACAGGAACTGTGGCACCTGGGTACCATTAAAAGATCCAACCAGAGGAGACAGGACGTTGGGTCCGTCGTGGATCTCGAGGAAGTCATAACCCAGCTCAGTCTGGAATCTGTGAGACAATAGCAGAATATAATTTGACTTTGTTGCAGATATCTCATTTTGTCAGTGTCATCAATGACAAAAAAATGACAAAGCTATCTATGATCTTCACAAAATGGTGGGTCTGTTTGCTGCATTCCTTCCATTTATTTGCGACTGAATCACTTTGATGGCTAATTGATCCTTAAAACCTGCTAAATTTACAAATCAAACTTAGCTTTAAAATAACTGTTGGAGGAGAAACATTCACATCTTCAACAATGAAAATTTTACTTGTTATATTTGTGCATTATTTGTTTAATTTAGTTGCTACAATAGGACAGGATTAAAGCTTTAGGAGATCCAGTCTTCAATGGTTTTCAAACCTTCTAAAGGTTGTTGAGCCAATATTGTTAAATGCACTTTACAAGGAAATAAATTTGAAACAGAAACTCAAACCAATGAAAAATGATTTTAAAGGATCCTCTAAAGCAGGGGTTGGCACCCTTTTTGATATGAAGTGCCATTTTTAAATTTTCTTGTTAATTAGTGTGCTATATCAACATTATGGTTAACATTAAGTTTAATTATGACACCATATCTAAATTTAAATCTCCAATGAAGCTGTAATTTTATTCCATCCATATAGGCAACGTGCCTAGCAACATTTTTGATAAACATTTTTCTCCCACGATCAGGACATTGAAATTATGAGTGCTGCAATCCTTATGAAAACATCCACATCTGAGTTGAAATCATTATCCCTACCAACCTTCCACCAATCTTGTTCATCAGCAGTATAGTTAACAAATGCAAAGGCAGCAAATGTCAAAAAGGGAGAATTAAGTGTAACAGACAGAAATATGAGCACTATACAAGAATCCTACCATCCTTGAAAACATCCACATCTGAGATGAATAAAAGAGACTGGGACAAAGAGCTCCATTATGCAAAGCCACGTGTGCTACAAATAAACCGACGCCTATCAATCAATTTGATCCCTGGCCCTGCCTTTCTTTGCTGAGCTCCATTATCTGGGGGGCCGTACTTAGTCACTTTAAGTTGCACACAAGCTTCGCAGTGGTCAGTTGTCAAACGACTGTGGGAGGGGCCGAGCACGCTCTTCACATGCGAGAATATCTGCGCACAGACATATGTTGATCCGAAGACCGTCAGCAAAGCCAATGCAATGTTCCTGAGACAGCTAAACTTCTCTGGAAGAGATATCCAGCAGGTGAAGATGCAAGTTCCGTGATCATGCCCTGCTGAGTAGCAGATCTGAAAAGCATGTAAATAACTGTGTGACTTGCGAGAAAGTCGCTAAAAGAGAGAGAGAGCTAACATTACTTGAGTAGATCTAGTGTACGTTTAAATGTACAGTGGGTAATTAGCCGCAGTAATGAATATAGCAAAATTAACTGGGTTGAGATGCAGAAATGCTACCAATGACACTGAAACTCTGGCAACCTGAAATGAGACAATACGCTTACTTCAGAACGTCACGTCGTTTATGATTGCTTCTCACAATTTATTGCGTAATTTTCGTAGTAAATGTCTAAGCATAACCACGCCCAATTCAAACCCAGTATCAGAAGAGTTTACAAAAACTTAAATGACCTTATTTCGAATTTGGATTGAAACTATCTTCTAATACTTTTTAGATGCTTACTATTATGTACATAAGACCCAAAATTACATAGTTAGAAGGCTGTTGTGGAATTGGGTTTGTCTGAAGTAGCAGAAAGTGGAGGTAGCAACATCGCTTGAAAAAATTGCCAGCTTTCCAACAAAAGCCGCCCATGTGTCCAACATGTACAAAACAGTTTGCCCTGCACCTTGCAGTTGGAGATTGAGCTCCCACATTGATGTGTCCAGTAATATCCGTGAGAAACATAAGTTTCACAACCCATTTCTCATCCTCAAGTTCTGGATAATCTTGGCCTTTTTAGGCCAGGAAGGCCTTTATGGCATCAAAGCAGCCGACAAACCACTCCAAATTTTTTCCGCAGCTTAGCCAAACTAATCGCTGAGTGGAAAGGGATATTTTTGTATGAGCAGTCCATTTCCTCAAACAGGGACTGGAACTGTCGATGTGTCAGAGCAGATTGTTTAACTATGAAGTTAACAACCTTCACCACTGTAGCCATGACCTCATTAAGATCTGAATTTGACATCTTTGCACAGAGGTTTTCTTGGTGTATTAAGCAGTGGAGTTTCATGATGGGGTGACTGACTTGTTCCTCAATTAATGTGACCGCTCCCCTCTGTTTCCCGACCATGGCAGATGCACCATCTGTTGTCACTGCAAAAAGCTTGCTAATGTCAATCCCTCGCTCCTCAATATGTCCTTACCTTTTGTTGTTTCAGGCATTGGTTTTCAGCAGCAGACCTCCTCCCTTATAGTCAAATCACAGTATCTGGCCAAATGTGGTATGTCATTCACATCCACACTCTCATCAAGTGTGATGCTAAATACCATGGACCTCTTTCAAACCAACTGTCTGCTGTGCGCTAACATTTGCTGCCATTTCTTCAATGCGTCGTTCACCAGTTCTGGCTGACATGGGAATGTCTTTTGTTTTTGATTTTATTGTCTCTTTGTTTGGTAAGCCATCAAACAAAACCTCTGAGCTACAGAGGAAAGCCTCCTTAATATATTTGCCGTCAGCGAATGGCTTTCCACGTTTCGCAATGCAATGAGCAATGCCATAGCTTGCCTCATTAGCATGATTTTTAGCAGTGGCAAAGACTTTGAGGGTGTCTGCTTGCTGTGCGTGTCCGAATGTGTCTGCACGGCATGTTTGATGGATTCAGCCTTGTCTGCCTCATCCTTGAAAGTTTTCTCGTGTTTGGTCTCAAAATGCCGTTTAACACTTCACATTCAGCAAACAACATTTTCAAGACATAAAGTACACACAGCATGGTCCTTGTCAAACACAAAACCCTACTCTTCTGTCCACGAGGGCTGGAACACCTTTACTTTAGCTTTCTTAGCTAGTGGGCCTGCTATCGTCTACCGAGCCCACTCCTTTTTTCCCCCACCTGCATTCTGTGAAGATCTGCCCCTACTTTGCCTCCGATTGGCTCTGACGCTGAATGTGGGTGGGGAAAAAAATCAAACTACTGTAAATAACAGGCCGCGCAACTGCCAATGGCTGTGAAAGAGGTAATTTGTCATGCGGATGAGAGGGCGCTTCAACATTTCCAAAAAAGTTCCTCTCTTGCACTTATTGCTAGTGTGCCATTGGTTAAGCTACCGTGTGCCAATGGTGGCACATGTGCCTAAGGTTGCCAACCCCTGCAGCATTGCCTCTTTCATCTATTCCCAGCTCAGAGAATACATAATATAAACCAAAACATTACCCTGCCTTCTTGATCAATAAACAACTCTCAGTATTAATTATAGCCTAGGAAATTTAACACATTATTATATTTTTGGTGAATCCCTATTAACTTTAAGTCTTGTAAATCTTTGCTTGTCAAAAGTAATTGATGGTGATTCTGATGCATCGTCACAGTTCTGCCTGTTCAGGGCTCTGAGAATTATGCCACCCACCTGTCAAATGTGATTTTGATGGAGCGTCCGGGTTCTGATTCAATCACCCACTCACAGTTGAGGGAATCTTTGTAGTAACCAGGCCACCCTGGAGACAAAATCACTCCACTGGGGGCTGAATAGTGGCCTCCACATGGGGCTGGAGGAGGAGAGGGGGAAGAAAGTGAGGGAAAGATATGAAGCAGAAAAAGAAGATGAAAGACCATCAAAGTACAGTCCAAGACCAGCTTGATGTCTTGTGAGCAGCTGAAATGTAAGCAACTTGTACTTTTATTTTAATGAATCTTTAAAGTCTTGGTCAAAACCTAGTATATGGCTGGGCCGTGTATGGTCAATGTGTGAAATTGTGGCCAATGTGTTACAGGGATAGTCAGTGGTAGTGTCTGTAGTGTGAATTCCTGGATATTAAATGTTTATCTGCAATTTTCTGTAGCTGTCCCAGTAATATTTGCTGGTAAAGTGTACTGAAGTAACATATCACATGACATGGTTAAGCTACATTTGAGTAAAAAAAAAGAGGTTGTAAATACAGTTGTAAGAACAATACTTTCCACTCATATCTTTGGCTGTTTGATTTGAAAGAGAACTTATTTTAATTCTAATTATAACTATTCTAATTATGTGTTAACTCCCTCTGCTCTTTCATCTGTTTCACTCTGCGGATGTCTCTCGTTTTTCACTCTGTATTGAGTGTTTTGTCAGGGTGATTGTTATTTGGGGTGCTTTACTGTGCGCTCTCCCTCATGCCTCTATGTGCCTTTTTTCTGCCTCTTTCCCAGTCGATGATCACGGAGGCTGCAGTGGAAATTGTAAATGAAAGTTTTGACAGCATTTTGGGTGCAAATTCAGGAGGCTTATCTCCCCCCAGTTACCACAGTTACAGTCAAATCAAGCGCACCCGCGGAGCGTCTCTCCTGCTGGCTGCTGACATCGCTGTCAGCAGCCGGCAGGAAACACAGTCACTCTGCGTCACGCTGCTGTCCTCCACTTCCATCATCTCGCGACAATTCATTTTGAAAGAGCAACAGCCAGTGGGGAAACTCCAACACTCAGCTGGCCAACCAATGGTGAAACTTCATCACTCACTCACTCATGGACAACTGCAGTTATAGGGCTGGTCAGTGGTCGGTCCAGTCAAAAATTGCGCCCTGATGGGAAATATCTGTCTCTACTATCTTGAAAAATGCTCTACTATCTTCACCAGCTCACTTTCTCTCTCTGCCTCTTTGGTCCTGACCAGGTATCGGACAGTAAAGTTGCCCTAAAACCAAAAAAAAATGCTGAAAGATGCAAAAACGCTCAGTAGAGCTGAGGGGAACAGCAGTCGGGTGATAGTTTTATGTGGATTTGTCACTGTGAGGGACATCTTACAAATTACTTGTAGTCACTGCATCCATTGTTAATGTTAAAATATTGATAGCACAGCTTTAAGAATAAGGAAAAGCAACAATCTTGAACATACTTTGAATATCTTTGTATGCAACAATCAGGTCATAGACTGATGGACACACTTATGCATCATTAGTTGGTTCTACTGCATGTTCATTGAGAATACAGATGAACTGCATGCTCTATTATTCTCCTTCATCAATGAAGTCAGAGGAATTCTTAAATGTGCCATACATAATGTAAGGATTGCATTAAATAATATGCAAAACAAACATCAACACTTAAAAAAAAACATGAACAATCAAGCATATTCATAATCATCATTTATAACTCCAAATGAGAATTTTTAGCAGAATTATCTGTATCTGTTTTTACAAGGTTATATTAGACAGGAGAGATTGTGTTCCAGTTGCCTTTTAAATTTGTTCTGGTTCAGATTTTAACTTAGTGTCTGAAGTCTGTTTGTTCTGGTCGGCACCTCTTGAATACAAGTGGATTTTCTATCTAAGTAGTTATAGACACACATTAGCTACAATGCTTCTGTGAGCATTAAATGACCTGGAGCACAATTAACATGGCCTTTCCTTTGTACCATCAACCGTAGCTCCTGTATTAGAATTATCTTTAGTTAATTGTAGCTGCTGTTGAAGATATAGCTAAATCATGTATGAAGTGTTAGTACTTTTGTTCCATCTAAGATTAACAGGTCAAATTTACATGTCTATTTTTCTGTATTTTCACACAAGCTGTTGATTAGACTCTGCACTAATGCCAACTTGACAAGTTATTATATATTTAAATGGTGATATAATAATGAATTACTCTGACTCTATATTTTTGATAAATGACAGTGTTATAGTGAGGAATGGATATAATAATTATATATGAAATAGCTGCAGTCAAAGTAGAGAGGTGTATTAACTAATGCAAAGACTTTTCTTGACTTTTCAAGGTAGTGGTCATGGTTCCTTATGACTACAACATACTACTATGATGATTATATCCAATTATAGCTAACATTTATATTAACATTTATATTAGGGCTGTCAATCGATTAAAATATTTAATCGCAATTAATTGCATGGATGTCCATAGTTAATCATGATTAATTGCAAATTTTTATCTGTTCAAAGTTTACCGCAAAGGGACATTTTTCTCTTTCTCTTATCAACATGGGAGCGGACAAGATATGCTTGCTTTATGCAAATGTATGCATTCATTGTTGGAAATCACACAATTAAAAACACAAAACAATGACAAAGATTGTCAGAAACCCTCACAGGTACAGCATTTAGCTTTTTAAAAATATGCTTAAATCATAATTTATGGCAAACTAAAGCTCAACAGGCAACATATGGGTACATTGTCCGGCTAAATTTTGCATTCCTTCAGTACTGATTAAAGACCACTCCCTGGATCCCTCACTTCAAAAGCAAATCACACAATGTAATTGTGTCCAACTTCACATGGGAAAAATAAAGGCTCACAAAATCATCCCCTTGTGCTATGGAATAAAAACACAATAATACAAAATAAACCAAACAATAAATAAAGCGAGCAGAAAACAGTGGAAGGGGAGTATAAGAAAGAAAATTACTTTCACTCTTTTGTCAGGTTGTGTATCTTTGATACGGTGGTGGCTCTCGATGGCAATTCAAGTGCAGTCGTTGGATGCGATCCAAATTATTTCACGCAGACCCTCGTCCTCCACAATGTTAATTGACCTGCAAGCTGTAACCACCCATTTAGCTATTGCTAGCTTGCTGCTTGTCCATGGGACGGAAACAGCTTAAGTAAGCACCCCTTCCTTGCTCCAGGTAAGGAAGGTGGTCTGGTGAGATACCTCACTCGTGTTTCAGAGACCAGGGTTAATTTCTTAACCTAAAGTTCTCTTTCAATATTTGTTTTGGTATCTCACTATGGGGTATAGAGACTCCCGTATTGCCAGACAAGCTTACCTTGAAGACTGGTCATTAACACATAGAAAGTGAGATAGTCATATTTGGTACTGAACCCACGCTCAAGACCGTAGGAGACAGTGTAGGCGCAGTAACATCCAATTTGTAGAATGTAGTGAAAGTGTGAGGCATTGCCCAGAATGCAGCTGCACATATCTGCCCAGGATGTAACCATACCGCGAGTGGAATGAGCACACAGACGTGCACTGGGTCGCAACCCCTTGCTATTAAAGGCCATGGCAATAGTTCCCATGATCCAGTGTGACAAACGCTGCTTCATAAGAGGTTTTCCCAAATGTGGTGTAGCCCATGACACAAATAGCTGGTCTGATTTCCTGAATCCAGCTGTCTTATAAACATAGGTGTGTAATGCTCGCACTGGCAGAGTGCATTAAGCTGTTCATGCTCCTGCGTGGAGAAAGGAGGATAGAAAGCTGACAGCTCAATAGCCCAGTATGATAATGCCAGGTGAAAAACCTTGGGCACAAATGTGGGATTAGGTTTTAGTAAAACCTTACAATCCCCCGTCAAACACTGCATACATGACGGGTTCACTGACAACACATGGATGTCACTCATGCGTTTTTCAGAGGCCAACTTGAGTAATAAAGCTATTTTAATGGAAAGCATCTTAAGCTCCACCTGTTGCAATGGCTCAAAGGTGGCAATTAAATTTGTTGATACTAGCTGAAGATGTCAAACTCCTTTCATAAATTGACAAACGAGAGGATGCTGACCTGCCATTTTGTCCCCACAGCCTATGTGACACGCCGATATAGCAGCTAAGTACACTTTGGCAGTAGAGAATGCCAAGCCTTTATCCAGTAGCTTCTGTAGAAATGTCAGGTATAAGGCTCTGGACACTGGCCACGCACCCTTGAGCTCCAGCGGCTTGTTCTGTCTCTGGGTGCCTGCCTGGGGTTGGGGTTGATGTTTGGGGATGCAGTTAGCAGGTTGAGCCATGGCTCAAACAAAATTCTGCCAGCGTGCAGTGGGGGGAGGGGGTGGCACTTTCCTGGAGAGACACAGCTGTAGTGCTTCACCTTCTCTCTTCTTTTCCTCACAACATCTTTGCATGGTGGCTACCGCTGGGCTGAATGAGACTTTTTGGGTCCATGGGGATGTCAAGGAGTTGAGTCTTCTCCATCTGAGAAAGACTGGATAGGTTTAGCCATCTATCTCTCTCTTGAAGGACCATCAGGGCCATTGCTCTTCCGGAGGCCTGGACAGCACACCTGTAAAGACCCAGGCAGAGGTCCATCACCATGCACAATCCGTCCCACAGGGCTGGGGTGGGTGAGGTTGACATGTCGTCCTCTAATTCGGCCTGGTAGGCCAGCAGCAGCGACAACGCGTTCAGTCGTTCACCAACATGGTCACCGCTTTGTAGCCTTTTTCAGTCATAAATGACTGAAAACAATCGTCTTTGGAAGGCAGGGCGGGGCCTGCCGAAGTCATTGTGGACTTCTGTGTAGGTAGGGGAGAGATGCCAGCAGAACTTTGACTGGAGGCAGGTGGGAGAAACCTTCTTCTTCCATGTCGACCCAGTCCAGCACCAAGGAGACCCAGTCGACCCCTGGAGAAGGGATTGCTCCATGACTGGGTTGCCTCTTGCAGGCACTCAGAAACAACCAGCAGAAGCTGTCTGGTAGGTAGCCTTTTTCCCTTGCAGTGAGACTTGGTGGTCTTGGTGAGGACTTCTGGCGTGCAGGTCCATGCCAGCAGTCAGGTTTAAAAATCCACTGCCAGCCGGTGGCTGTGGGTGGCAGCTGTGGTAGGCCACCATCCTCCTCGTCCTCTTCAGAACTGAGGCTAATAGACTCGTCCCCTGAGTCAGAGCAGAAATCACGTCTGTCTGCCAGTCAAGACTGGCGTCGTGTAAAATTGCTTCTGGGGGACAGTGCAGGGAGCGTGTCCCATAGTGAGATACCAAAACAAATGTTGAAAGAGAACTTCAGGTGATGCAAGGGGTCATCATAACAGAACCTTCTTCTTCTTGTTTTACGGTGGTTGGCATCCAGCTTATTGGTGCATTACTGCTACCTTCTGCTCCAGAGTGTGGATCAGACAATAGATTTACAATCTAAATCCCCATAACAGAAGCTGCATTAATGACGTCAAAAAAATGAGTGGTGTTAAAATCAATTTGCATTAATGCGTTATTATCGTGTTAACTGACAGCCCTTGTTTATATATGTGTCGACGAATGTGTCAACTTCACGTTTGGGTTATAGGTCATCTCCATAGATCTCTCCCCACGTAAAACTTAAAAGAAATGGTTTTATATTCTCATATACTACTGCAGTGAGAGTATGTTTGTAAGCTAGTGACTAGTGCAGCAGACTATTAACAGTTATTTCCCTGGACATTTAGGTTAACTGGCCATCTCCACAGTTCTTTCCTTCAGCTGTGCTGACAGCAGATAATTTCCACCTCCTGGGTCTTTATGCTGTCGTAATGATGATATCTTGGATGACATATAGTTCCCGAGTTAATAGTTTAATCAGCAATCTAGTCAATATTTACCTTCACATTTAGGGATTGGCCCACTCCACATGACTTTTCCTCTTTCTAACTGACAGGAGATGGTCTCGGTTCCTTGGGTTTTGATGAAACCGTCTTCACAAACCACAGAGATGGAGCTGCCAAGCTGGAAACTGTCTCCAAAGCGGCGAGCGTTGATGGGAATGCCAGGGTCTGGGCACTCATTATGGCCAAATGCTGGGATAAAAAGTTACAAGGAGACACAAATATGAAGGGAAGATATTGTAGATTGGATACTCACAGAGAGAGACAGACACATACAGTACACAAGAAATGTTATTAGAGAAAATGAAACCAATACTTTACAGATACTCACAAGGCAAAATTTTGCTCATCATTTTTTTTAACCAGTCATATAGATCTATTGCTGCAACATGATGTCTTTGAGTGTTCAGTCCTGGCCAGGAAACGTCTATAAATGGCTCCTGTAATCTGTCTGTTCTGTATTCGTGCCATGTCTTTTTATACTTTTGCTCATATTGCTCATTTCTCATGCTAGAGTATATTTGCACTGTGCTTGTTTTGGATGTATCTTCTGATAAAACTAATGAGAGCATGCCTGCTTCAGGATATGATCTGGCCCATCAGATTATAAGGCTGTCAAATCCAGCTTTGAAATGTCATGTTTGCCAGCACACCAGCAATTTGGTATGAGTAGGCAACAGACATGGTGAAACATGAGAACTGCTGTGACCCACAAAATAAAAAATGTCATACATAAACAATGTTATGAGCTGAAATCACAGATACACTACATGGAAACGTGTGGACACAACACTTGAACATGAGAAGATCAATTTCCATTCTGTCCTGTATAGAGATGTATTCAGTCTAAATTTGTTCAAAGACTGCAAGCAGGGCAAATTGTTTACCTCCATCAAAGTAAACAAATGTGCTTTCCGACAAATCCAAAACTACTTTATGTACTGTACAGGTTATATCCTGTTGTCTGGCAAGCTCGTCATCAATACAACTAAGACTCACCTGGGTTTTGATCAATTACAAAAGTTTTCACTGCTGACAACTTTACAATGAAGACAGAAGTTCTAAAATGCTAACTGCTCCTAAAACCTTAATGTCTTGGTTTCTTTTTCGACAGAGGTTAAAGACACAAGATAAGTGTTTAAAAAGGCAGTTTTTGATTTTTGGAAGGTGTACTGCTTCACTGTTGACGGAACTAGGCTAACAGTTTCCGCTCGCTTCGAGTCTTTGTGCTAAGCAAGGCTAAATACATCCTGGGAGTCTCTCTGTACTGGACACACAGAGATGAAAATATCAGACAACAAACAATTTAAAAGTTCCCAAAAAGTAATGCTTGCCTTGCCATATTTTCCTTTGCTCTGCAACCTACACCTCTATTCTTAGCTGCTATAATAACCATATAACCCCTCTTGAATCAATAAAATGTGCCTTTTGTCTTGTCTGGAGCAACTCTCTGTGTTGTTAAAGCCTCTAGTCTTATCTAACTTCTAGGGTTTGAAAAGAGCTTAATTCTAAAATGAAACATCCAATATTTACAGGGAGAAGGGTGGTTGTTACAAATAAAACTATAAGCAACTACTTCTCAGCCATTCTAACATTGTCTAGAAAATAGTTTGATTTTGATCATGACAAATGAAGTTTAGGTCACAAAATGGTTTAAAGTATGGATGGATATAGAGTTTCACAATGAAACCACCTCAGACCCAATACAAGCACTAGAGGTCTAGGCTGAAAGTCATGCATAAAATTCATATATGGTCATATGAAATGTGCTGCTTTATAACTTCAGAACAGAACAATGCATCAGCCTCAGAGTCTCTTGCATTATTCTGCCACAAAAGAAAATAACTATGACCTTATATTATTCTTATTCCTGTCGTAACCATGTATCAAACTTCAACTCGGAGATTTAACCCTATTTTGCAGCAGAACAAATAAAACTGGTAATTTCACCGTATTGAAATAGAAACTTAGAAAAAAAATGAAATAGGAAAATGACATACTGCTATAAGTGATATTAAATCCTCTTCCTGACATGGAGTGATCAGCTTGAAACTCTAGCCTCAGTGTGTTGGTATTGGACGTCAGATGGGAAGGACTCTCAGCTCCAGAAAACCTCCCGATGACAACAGCGTCATTTGTCTCGCCATCTTTCACCGTTAGGGAATCGTAGGGTGCCTCTAGGTCAAAGTCATTAAAGGCCAAGTGGATTCTGGAGCCTGGCTCTGATTGGATGAGCCAGACACAGTTCATGTTGTTCCCATAGCCTTCTGGGTAATCTGGGGAGAGGACGGTGCCTGAGGGAGCTGTGAAGTTGGACATGCAGGGGACTGTGGGAGGAAGAGAAATACAGAGACAGAGACAAATAGAGTGACACAGACAGAGAAATGGGGAGAAATGGAAATTTCGGAGAGGAAGGGGAGGAGGGGGAAAGAGATACACAGAGAGAAAATTTCTGTTAAATATTCATCTCCACAGCATCATCGGTCATCATCTGCTCCAGGCGATAATAAACTCTGTCCTGTCACCATGGTGACAGGTCAGATTGAATGTTATCAACGTCACAACAGAGCACATGCCATGGTTTTTGAAACATTCTTTCCTCTGCAGCCATATCCCCTATTAACCAACAAATGATTTTAATACTTACATATGCATATGGGGATGTTTGCCGACCACTGATTGTTGTCTTGGCAGGAGATAGTTTTCTCTCCAATCAGCTCGAAGCCAAACTGGCACTCAAACCTAAGGATCCCTCCATTTGAAAAACTGTCCCCTTCTCTTATTCCATAGAGAGGAGTTCCAGGGTCGCCACAACTCTCCTTGTCTATTTCTGTAAAGACACAGTTTCCAAATAAGACATTCACATCTTTGTAGACCTTTGATAAGACTGGTGATATTTAGATTTTTCTCCTTGTAAACAAATCCAATGAAAAGACCAAAACTAATAATGAATAATGGATGGATTCCTGTTAACAAGTGTTGTCTGTGTAGCCAAAACCTGATGTAGCTTATTACTCTGTGCTGTAGACCTCCACTGTTGATTCCACAATAAATGATTAAAAATACATCAATGAGCGCCACTGTTGCACTGGGTAAAAAGTTCCTTCATTACAAAGAACATGGGTACTGTAGTTTTGAGTCAATCATACATATACAGCCCTGCTGATGTAAATACTCACAAGAGCACCAAATGTGTATTAATGCAAGCTGAAAATATTCCCCGACAAATTCGCTATTTACTCCTGTTAGAGTAATGTTTGCTAAGTCTTTCTGAAAAATGAAGTATACTGTATATTCATGACTGATTTTTAAAGATTCTGTACAGACCAAACAGTTTTGTGCTGAGAGTCACAAACTGATCGGGGAAGAGATGGACTAGGGCATAGTTGGTTATGGTCTTCTCATGGGATTTGTTGAAAATGATAATATAGAATATCACCAGCCTAACACCCCAACATGGA
The DNA here is from genome assembly GCA_038419695.1 of Scomberomorus guttatus. Taxonomy (NCBI): domain Eukaryota; kingdom Metazoa; phylum Chordata; class Actinopteri; order Scombriformes; family Scombridae; genus Scomberomorus; species Scomberomorus guttatus. Next base: position 11,870,331 of record CM076461.1, read on the forward strand.
TCTTGACTAAAGGTTTGTAGATACTGTATCTCTATTGAGAAATAACATCTGACACACAGGGTTGGCATAATGAAGTTAATTGCATAGAATAGAAAAGTTAAGCAGCTTAATCACAACTAAAAACACGGGCATCAAGGTGGATTGAACACTTTTCAGCTAGGACGTAATTTGCCAGAACTCAGATAAAAGGTTTGTTATTTGTCAGGAGGAAAATATTCATCTTGAAAACCACATCATAAAAATGGAGCCTTCACAAGTGAAAACGAGGGAAGTGACACTTGAGAAATATACAGTATACTGTACAGCACAGAGGGTTTTCTAACACTGCCAACTGGCACGCAGGCTTGTAGTGCTGACCCAAGATGCAGTATTTTCAGTATGTTTACTTTAGAAAATGTTTTTCAGAGTCCATTATCATGAAGTGTTATTTGTTGAATGAACCCTGAAACTGTATGTTTACACAGCAAGTGAGGCGAAAGAAATCAGTTAGAGCCACATGGATGGCTACTATTATTAGTTCTTGTTTTGACTGACATCTCTCCTGTCTTTGTTTTTGGAAAAACGTGAAAATGATAAGACAATGAAGATTAGTTAAATCTATGACTAAGCAATGCCAGTTACATTTGGCAGCCAGCTCTTTCAGTGTCTGTTGCTGGAATCCAGCTTTAATAATATTTGTGCAGACATCACCGTGCAGTATTATCAGCCTCAAATACCCAATGGTGTGAAACACTATGTCATGCTATAGTACAAGAGCTCAAGACATCATCCACTTTGAACAGAAATATACTGCCAACAGGGTAGACTCTCGCTCGAAGATGATTGGCTCTTGGTTTGCTGCTTCAGGCAAATTTGTTGAATGTTTCTACTTCTTAGTTCACGTAGCCTAGAGCAAATATGTATCCATCTCTATATCTATGCCTTCCTTCCCCCGAGTTTGCAAGTATTCATTTTTTTCCACATTTAGTCTGATCATAAGGTTATATAAATAATAATAATAAACTTTATTTATATAGCACTTTTCTTAACAAAGTTACTAAGTGCTCAACAGAAAGAAGAAAAAAAGAATGAAAAAACAGCAATTAAAAACAAAAGAATAACAGAGGGGAATAAAATGAAGTTACACATAAATATAAACTGTCAGAAGTGATATAATAAAACACAGCAACATATCAAACATTCATAAAAGCTTTCCAATAAAAGAAGAGATTTAAAAGACACTAAAGATGTTGCCTGTCTGATCTCGATAGGCAGACTGTTCCACGGTTTGGTGGCTCTAACAGCAAAGGCCCAGTCACCTATGGTCATTAGCCGAGACCTAGGAATAACCAGCAGAGCCCCATCCACCGATCTAAGTGAACGTCCAGGCACATAGGGGGTTAATACGTCCTTGATGTAATTTGGAGCAAGGCCATTTAATGCTTTAAAAGTGATAAGTAGGATTTTAAAATGTTTTCAGTGCAGAATCTAACAGGCAGCCAGTGTAAGTTGGCAAGTACCGGAGTAATATGTCCTTATCTCTTAGTGCCAGTTAAAATCTGGGCAACAGCATTCTGTACCAGTTGGAGTCCGAGAAGGGAGCCCTGACTGATGCCGGCATGAAGTGCATTGCAGTAGTCAAGGCCGGAGAAAATAAATGCATGTATGACCTTATGCAAATCAGTGTGAGACACTGACAGTGTGAGAGAGATTTTTTTGAGTTGAAAAAAAAAGCATGACTGGACAACATTTTTCACTTGAGCAACAAAACAGAGATCTGCATTAGAAATAACTCCGAGTTTTCTAGTGGATCGCTTGATGTTTTTGGTCAAGGAACTGAGCTTACTGTGAAGCAGGCTGGTAGAATTTGTGGACCAACGACTACGGCCTCAGACTTATCGTTGTTGAATTTTAAACATCACTGAGGAAGGCAAATAGATTATCAAGGCTGCCGGGGTTGTTGGTTTGAAGAGGGATATATAACTACGTGTCATCTGTGTAACAGTGGTGGGAAAATACCGGTCCTGAAAACAGCAGTGGGCCAAGGATAGAGATGTACTGTAGATATATAAAATGGGCAATTTGCTATGACAACAGAGAAAGTTGTATTGGAGACGTATGAAAGTAGTAGACGTAGAGCAGTCCCTTTAAGACCAACCCAGGTTTCTAGACAGTGCAGGGGAATGGAGGGATCGATCATGTCGAAGGCAGCGCTCAAATCTAAAAGCACCAGGACTGTGCAGGACAGCCACCTTTCTTTCAGCTGTTAAAAGTAGATCATGAGGGCTGTCTCTGTGCTATGGCGAGCTCTAAACCCTGACTGAAAACTATTAAAAGTATCATTACTATTCATAAAAGATATTAATTGAGTTGAAATAACTTTCTCAAGCACCTTAGATAAAAAGGATAATTTAGAAATCGGGTTGTAATTATTGAGTAATAGGGGATCCAAATTAGGCTTTTTCAGTAATGATTGCATGTTTAAAAGAAGTGGGAAAATTACCAAAAGTTAGAGACCTGTTAATAATTAAAAGAATAAAAGGACCAACAGAGGGGAATATCTCTTTAAAAAACTTAAGGATAATATCTAAACTGCTACAGGTAGAGGATTTCATTTGAGAAATTATTTTATCTAGTGCTGAGATATTAACGGTTTGAATCTGGGAAAGTGAAGCAAGATTATTGTTGGAGGTGGGTAGATTTTGTGGATCAGGTAAAATTTGAGACCGAATGCTCTCTATCCACCCGATAAAATGAGCAGTGAATTTCTCTGTCCAGTCATTTTCGGGTAGATCTGTACTGGATGGACCATTGAGAACAGGATTGATTACACTGAATAAGACAGATCCTTCTTTGATTCTATATAAAGGTGCCACTGTGTCACCATAATTCTCTTCAAAATTTTGTGTATGGTATTTCTGGAAATATACCCTCTATTTCCCCAGCCTTCCTCTCCTTTATGCCCCTGATCTCCTCTCCCATTTTCTGTATTATTTACAGGAGTGGTCCATGGCAGCAAGCAAAGGTGTGTGCTTGTGTGTGTGTGTGAGTGCGTGTTTGTGATGTATTGCATTAATTTCCATCATGACACCGTCTTTATGAGACCCACAGACTCAACCAATCACAACCTGCCTAACCCACATGCTTGTGCCTGAACACACACACACACACACACACACACACACACACACACACACACACACACAAGCATACGCACACATCTAGCAGAAGAATGGAGAGCAAATTGCTTGGGAGAGAAAACAGGCATACTGTCGGAACATTCCTACACGCATACTGTACATGCATGCACACACACACACACTTTTGCTCCCTAAGCACCACACATCTTTCTCACTCTCAAACACACACACACACGCACACACATGCACGCACGCGAATAATCCTATTGTGTTTGCAACAACAAGGCTGACAAATTCACAAAGGGGATTAGGCTCCTTAAAGCATATGTATGTGCGCGTGAGTGTGTATCCAGCATGTGTGCAACTTCAATATTATGTTTGTGATTGCACGTCGAACCCCTATTCCGTTCTGTTCCATCTATAATATTCCATCAGGCTAATGGGAATACACACGTATGCACACAAACCTGCACACACCACACAAACACACATGCATTATCTAAGAGAGTACAGTAATAGATTTTGGGAGGATAATGAGATTGGGAGAAAAAAAAGCTTATTGGCTGATTCTCTTTTGTGACTGTTGCAAAATTGATTTTATCGCTAGGGTGCTAATAGTGATCAAATTCTGAATGTATAGTTACATTCATACTGTCTACTGCAAGTTCTGGCTGTTGATGTGCTTTATTTTCAGTATGTGTCCCTTACCAATGACACTGAAACAAAACCGAGATGCATTAACTCTTTAAACCACACAAAATAATAATCTAAGGTAACCACAATAGTCACAGGAGAAGAGGAACTGAGTGGTAAGTCTATTATGTACTCTCAAGCAGGTTTGCAGCGTGAAGACGAAATGAGAAATTCGGCCTGTCTAATTAGCTTGAGGTTGTCTGAATCTGTGACCTGAAGGGAGTGGCTCAAATTGACTTCACACTGTAGACATCAGTGCGGATGGTCTGTTGAATGAAAATGATCTCCTTTATTACTCTCACAATACTGCCATTTTTCCCCCCCCTGCCTCTCGCAGCTTCCAAACCAGGCCACTGAGGAGCTTTTGAGGATTGATTTGATAAGCGATGTGTATGAAAAAGACATCAATTTTCTGTTCTCATTAAAAGACACAATCTCTGTCGGCTCTTGTTACAAAAAGTGCACAAAGTGGGTTGATGGTGTAACTCCCGAATACCTGTAACTTTCTTCAAATAGGACTTCAGGATCACGGATAATAATTGGGCTGTTTCCTTTGATCTGGACATACCATAGTGCAGAAAAGACGTCTCTCCACTCCTGTAGAAACTCCTCGACTACAGGCCCACGCTCTGTCTCATGACCTTGTACCTGTAATAGGCTTGTGATTCCAACACCATCAGTGAATTTCAGGATGTGCCTCTCTTCACAAAGATTCCTGCAATCATCTATGTACAGAAAGTACAGGTGACGGAACAGTACACCATCTCCCACCATCTAAGAACAGCGTGTTACAAAATCTGAATAAATAACTAAATAAATGTTGCATCAAGGAACACACAATTGCTTTAAGCACACTATGTTATATCAAAACAAGTGAATAAAACCTATAAAAGCCTGCTGAAACTACACTTAAGAAAGGTTAAAGAAGCGTTTCCCAAACCTCTCTTCTGCATATGGTAAAAACAGAGCATCTAATGAGCTCTAAACCATCTGGAGCTCCTTCTTGATGAGCCTCTCAAATGACTTCATGACCAATGAGGGCCAAAACAACATCTTGTACAGCAGTGAACAGTCAGTCCCTGTCCATTCAATCTATTTTCATATTTTAGGAAATCCCATTGTTAGGGAAGTTGCTATTGATGTTTGAAATGACCATCAGTCAGAATAGGAATCGGGACAATTCTTCACTGTCACTGTGCCAGCTCAGTTAGCCAATGCCATACGTGATTTGAAATGTATGGAATATATTATTAAGTCTTAATGAGAGAAACAATCCATTTTTTGCAATGAATTTTGACTGAATGTGCTACAGATAGTGTGTTTCAATATCGGTAACACTGGTGGCCACAAGGGGACTGAATATTACATCAATCAATAATTCATGACTAGAAAATGAAATGCTGTTTACAGTTCTGTGATTAAGTAAGCCCTGCCCTTCACAGGTTACTGCTGAAGCACACGTGCATAGATTTGCACATGCACACACACACACACTGACACGAAAAAGCGGCCAGCTTTGGCTCACCACCCCAATACTGAGATTGACTGTAAAATTGAACCACATTTCTTTCGTTATGTTGTGAATGAATATTTCATGAATTCATATTTGATGGTGTTTCAGTCGCTTTGAATGAAATGCGGTTTAGTGCTGTGATTAAGAGGCTGCTCAGTAATTTGACTACAGTGTTGCAACAGGACAGAGATCCTTTGGGTCCCGGGGACCCAAAAATCATATGGGTGCAGGAAATATTTACACTAATGCTGGTTGTAACGATTGGTCAGCATCTTTATCTTTTTTTTAGTTCAATTTGTGTCCCTCATGGACTCTTTCACCAAATTGCTTTCTCTCTCTCTCTTGCTTTCTAAATCTACACCAGTCTTGTAGTCCACCTGATAAGTTGAGTTTAAAAGTAAACCATGAGACAAAATTACCACCCCTAATCCAAGAGAGAGTGAAAAACAGAAACATAAAAACAAATGGAGAGTGAATAAGTAGAAAAAGAAAAACTGAGAGAAACAAGAGTGGTCAGCTAAAAGGTGGTACACGTAAGGAGAGGTTTTTGATACAGGAGAAAAAAGGCAGAGGCAGAAGGACACAACAGCAGTGCAGAAACACTTATAATAAAACACAAGAAAACACAGTATGAAAGCACAAATGGAGGGAAACATCAAGAAAATACAGACACATACATGCATACATGCAGTCTCTCTGTCCCTCTCAACACACCCACCAGTTGAACCAGGGGTCAACTGGGCAGTAAAAACCCACCTTGACATCTTTCCCTCCAATAAAATACATCACATATTAAAAACCGTAAAAAGCAGATGAAAAATGTGATGAAAAAAAAAGAAAAAAAGAGTGATGGTGAATTGTCAGTGAAGACAATTTTTACTTGTCGCCGAAAGAAGCTGTGATTTCATATGTTTGACGCATAGGCCTTAGCTGCAGAGTAATAGCGGGTAAGCTAATAGCATGATAGATAAACCTGGAAACATTTGTCATGAGATGAACATGTGCACCATCAGGCCCTCGTTTACAACTGTCTGTGAAGCAGGCACTTGACGTTTATGCTGCATTTTGTACTCTCCTAGCACAGTGCTATATAACACAGGATGATGGGATTATGCTAGAAGGATGGACTTATAAAAAGCCAGAGCTGGGGAAGCATGGAAATGAGTCATGCCGGAAACAATTTCTCAGAATCACCATTCATGTATTTCAATAAAAATGGATAAGAGGAGAGGCAAATATTTGCAGTTATTGTTCTGTGTTTTGTATTATTAAGGGCCACCGTATTGAAAAAATACTAAAATGCAGGCAGATTTACATTCACCATGAACTTTATTAGGAACACCTGTTCAACCTAATGCAAGCCAACACAACAGATCTGCCATAAATTCTACTTTTACAAAGCTTATACATTCTTAGTTTTTGTTGACATTGTCAGAAAGGTGATAATTTTACTTTATGTTTATTATTGAGATTGTAGTGGGTGGTGGTGGTGTACTGGAGTGCATTATATTGAAAAGTGTCCCTAATATTTTGCATCCCTCAAGAAAAGGATATCAGAGACATTGAACTTTGGAGGAATATACCGTCTATCTCCACTTTTTTCAAAAGTCGGCTTGCTACAAAGAGCCTCTAGTGGATGATGCTAACAGCGAAAAGGAGGAGGATAGTAACGCGGCAGTACTAGTTTAGCTGAGCACTGGCAGAGAACCACAGCCCTGTGACAGCCAGAGCCACCTGTTCAACTGCCCCACCCTCATCTCCACCTGAGCTCGACAGGCAGCCACATCATTATCTGCCTGCCCGGAGCTGCCTTCCCTAATGTGTATGTAGCCTTGAGGATGTTTCTCACTTTGCCGGTGACAAAATGCGAAGGGGAGTGCTCATTTTCCCACATGGCGAGGATTAAAAATGAACTGAGAACAAGGATGAGTCAACAAAGCTTGAACTCTCTATCAATACTGGCAATAGAGTCGGAAACTGGACTTTAATGATGTGGTGGAGGAATTTTTGAGGAGAAAGGCCAGAAAGAAGGCCGTCGCATGATGTAGGCTTTCTCTCACATTATTCACACATTATGGACTATCCTAATTTAAGGTATATATTCTTGTCTCCAAGGTGTTGTGTTTATACAGTGTTTATACAGGAAAATATTAGACTATTGGGCTCAGGGACCTGATATTGGTAATGCGTTATATTTTATAATGCTGATGATTTTCATGAAATCAAACCCCATTTTTGATGGTATTTGCATTCAGCAATTTTCTGTCTATAGTAGTTTTTATTGGTAGTGAGTCAGATTGCCTACCTAAGCATGAGGGATTCCCAGGAAAACAAAGCGTGCAGCCTCACTGTTTACGATTATCAAGCTAACACAAAACATGCTATAGCGGCTGCTTCACATTAAAAGCAAAAAATCAACTGGCGAAAGAAACACTGGGTGGCTTTTACTGTGAAGCAGCCACAAGAAACTCAATTTGTTACAGAGGTTAAGACCGACTGCGATCATTCACCATCAAAAATGTGTCTGCAAAACGTTTCCTCTGCTACTCATGCAGCGTGCGGCATTAAATTGGCTTTAATTAATATTGTCAGTCTTGTTTATTAAAAGAAGGTGCATTTGTTTGGCTGCACTATAAACAGAACGTGGTTGCTGTAGCCATGGCAACAAGAGGCGTCACCAAATCGACACAACGCAAGTCAAACCCATGTAATGCTCAGTGTGCTCATTTAATCTCACTAACTGATTGGCACCCTGAAAGGTGTGATGGCTTGTGACAACCATATGTGTTGTTACTCAAGACACCTGTCTGACAACACACACCACAGTGTATCTGACAGTTCAATCACTGTGACGTACAGGTGTCTTTATCTGCCACATCCCCGGTCAAAATGTGGCTTTTCTGTGCAGCAGGTGAGTGAGGGCAAACAAGCACCTGTGCCTGATCCAACTGTCAGGAATCAGCTGGTGATTTTAAGTGGACCAGAAGGCTTACTCTGTGTGAATCCTGCATCAATCCAACTGGCAGCTGCTGCGTTTAAATTATAGAAAGCAATGGCGGTGCCCTAAAAATCCCACTCTGTGGCGGCCCTTAAAATCTCAAGTGTGACGAGCTTGTGATGGAATATTGCTGAAGCCCCTCCGAGATCTGCCAAAAATTTTGGGAACAGACTTTGCAACCAAAAGACAGATTACAAGCAGTAAAACCGGTGCATCCTTATCCTAACAATCCTGGTGGCCACACAGCAGCTACGAATATGACTGAGAAAGTTAATCATATATTATTAAGAAAGAGACTTTTCAGTTTATATTAAAGCTGTATGGGCCCCTCTGCGACCATTACAAGAAGAACAATATGTGCGTTTCTTCTGCCTGCTTTGTGTTTTATGAAGTGATAACACATACTCACATATTTAATATGTAGTATTTATTCCAGAGACAACACAATGGAAACTGTATATGTGCTCTCAGCGCGCTGCGTTTCACGAGGTTATGTATTCAAAACTGACACATGCAATGCACAAAATGTATAATGCAGTCACCCTGCAACCTAAAAGGAAGTGCATTAGTAAATATGAGTAAAATAAGTCAAATCTAACTAATATGTAAATTATTCCTGGAAAAACAACCTGAGATACCAGTTTTAACCTTACAGAGTGACTTGCTGTAACTACACTGTTTTATTTTATTTTCAAACCAACCCAAAAAAAAAAAAAAAAAGAGTCAGATATCCTTCTCTAAATATATCACACGGAGAAACTCTGGCATGCATCCATGCATTAAGACATTCAATATCTTTTTCATTTCATAGAAAAGGAAAATAAATTACTGAGACCCTGTTTTATTGTTGTTGATCTCAAACCATAAAGAAAATTTAAGGCAAATATTATGCTTAGAAGGTTTCTGTATATAAAGATATTGTATAACTCTCCTAGAATCACAAACATACACACACACACACACACACACGCAGATTTATTATGCTCTTCAACCTCAATAACACCTCTTTATGGATTGTGCAGAAATATATAAGCTTTTGATAAATTCATTTATTCATATGGTGGACAGAAACTCACTGAAACTTTAATGTAAACGATGTCAATACCGTTGCAGTGCTCACTTAAATCTATAACTGTGACATTCTATGGTACGGGTAGACTGAAGGATTGCTGTACAGACAGTCTGGACCGCTGTGTGTAAGTGTGCGTATGTGATTTGTATGCCTTACAACAGCGAGTGGAGTCAAAGTGTTGCCAGGTTGGCGACCTTGGCTTTAATAATAGATGAATGGTGACAAGAAAAAGAGAGGGACAGAGAGAATGAGACAGAGAAAAGCTGAAAGAGAGTGAAAAATAGAAACATAGAAGGAGGGCCGGTCATTTAATAGGTGACAGGAGAGCAGAGGGGTGTCTGATACAGGAAATGGGTTGAGAGGGGAGAAGCAGAGAGACACAACGTAAGTGCATTAGAGAGCAACTAACAGAGAAAATGTTGTGATTTCAGGAATGAGAGAATGGAGGGTAGAGACGGGGCTAATGAGGAAAAATGAGATGGAGAGAGAGACAGAGGGAGAGAGAGAGAGAGAGGGGAAAGGGGGAGCGTGTGAGGAGTGAACGAGGTGAGTGACTTGGTGGAGCTTCGCTGGCTCACTGATGGAGGACCTGTCTGACACATACACACAAAAAAACACACACATACACATACAGTGTGCAGTGCATCAGTGACTGTGCAGCAAGGCTAGAGTTACTGATAATGTTTATATTTCATAGCCAAGGTCTATGGGATGTGGCTTTAGGAATACACACACACACACACACACACACACACACACAGTCTCGCCCCTTTCTCACATTTCTCAAAAACACACACACACACATCTTACACAGCCACCCACTAATACCACAAGCACCCACCTTTATAGTTAATCTTGTGGGTGACGGAGCCAGCACCCACAGACAAACACATTTATCATGCACTGAGTATTGATAGAATTTTTTCAGGGTATTTGGGTTTGAGTGAAGATATATACATCCAGGTGAATGTTTTCTGCTTTTTTTTTGTCACTGTAGTGTATGAAAATGTACATTAGGAAGATACATTATTGCTCTGGATTATTACAGGAACACAGACAATGCTGCACTTCTGAGGCTGATATTGATATTTGACAATTAAAAAAACAACAACTGATTAAATTTGGTAAAATTTAATCAAGATACATTATATACTGAGCAAGAAAAGTAATCTTGTCAGTGCACAAACATATCTCTGGCATTTCTACACTGCAGTTTCTTCCTACTTATCAGCCGACATATGTACCAACGATTTTCTGGCATTTGACTAACCCTGTGAGATAAATACAAGATAAATGTATCACATTGGTCTTTATGTAAGTATGGAATAGACCTATTGTACCGAATACAGACGGTTAAATCCCTGCAAAGAAGAGAACACCAGATCACCGCGCTCACGCAATGGAGCATTATCAAAAGCATGGATGCATTTAAATGGTGGTTCTCTCCATTAATTTCTCTATTGATCCCTATGGGGATATTACACAGGATAAATGAATTAGGCTATGTGCGGCTATTGTGATTGAGTTCCTAAGCAGATTCCCTTTATGATTTTAAATTGGTTTGACCTCTTGGATATTTCTAAACATGCAGTTCTTTATCTATTCATGTGTTTCAAACTATAGCACGGCTTAGAGCACATTCTGACTCACACTACTTAAACAAAATCAATGAAACAAGATGATTGCATTAGTAGAGTTCCTTTAAGAAAGACAGATTTGTGGTAGTTAATAATTTTATATTTGATTACTTTAGTACACAACATTATATGAGATGTTTATAAATGTATATTAAATGCTTTTATATAATAATAACATTTGAAAATACAGAACAAATGTGTAAAACCCGAAATCCATTTGGACTGTGTGTTCTTTGAATCACCATGTGGTGACTGTATCATTTACATTTCAAAGTGAAACCCAAGGAATGTAAAGGGCAAAGATATATCAAAACAATGTGTCATTGTCACACCATTTTTGGAACTCACTGCATTACCAGATTCAGCACTGTGACCTCATTATGACAATAAATCCACAGATGATGACACTCAAATGAGGCACACAAAGTTCATTTCTGCAGCAAAGCACCTCTCTGTGTTTCATGGACTGTTATCAAATTCACACTACATCTATCAAATAGATAACTCTGGAAAGGTTAATATTTCTTGGTATGGTAAGAGCTGAATCAACAGAACGGACACAAACTTAGCTTGTAATTGATATTAAGATAAAGGTCAGGTGTTGCGAAACAAACTAATTTAATTTTAAAACTAAACAGTAAACTAACAGATAGAAAATGTATCTTGCTGTGATATAGTTTTAAAAATTAATACTTTCTGTCTGATCAAGGAAAGTTGTCCTTTTCCCTCAGGCGCTTTTCAGTGAAAGATCCTAAGACACCAAACTCCTTGTCCTTTCTTGGAGTTGTAACACCAAAGTCCTGTAAAGGACTCAAAATAGACCACGAGGGCAAACTGTTGACATGAAAATCTGATCTAGTAATGCATCTCAGAATACCAGAAGCATCAGGATCATGTTTAGTCTCTGTTAAAGCTGCACTAGAATGGAGCTCCATCCCACCAAAAATTAGAGAACTGGACACATACAGTTCATCTAGAGCTCATTTAAAGAAATGGTTAATTAGTACTCAGCTCTGTCAGCACTAAAGCTCAATTACCCCTTACTGTCCTCAGTCTGTCTGTGCTGAACTTCCCTTTCTGAATTTTGTTTTTATTAACATTAATATATTCTTTTTTCTTCCTTTTATTATTATTCTGCATGCTTATAAATGATCTCAATAACTTTGTAATTTCAGTCTCATATTCTGTTCATATTCTGTTTTTAGGATGACTCTGTAACACCTGTCCAGGGACTACAGATGAAAAATACTCTGGTGCATTTGCAGCAATGTTTATTAATGTGCACTGTCCCAGTTAAATAAACCAACAAATAAAATAAATAAATTATAACGGTCTGATTGGGAGTCTCCCACATGTGGAAGACTAAGGGTGGACGTGCACCTGGGTAAACTACTACTTTTGAGGGTATCCTCAAAAAAACAAATAATCTGCAAACCATCTGTACTGCTGGACTCATTAAAGATGACTGATGTGTAGTGACCTGTCAACCCTCTGTGGTTTAAGATATGATAGGATTGCCTGTGTCCACTCCAAAGACAATCAATGGAAGAATCAGTGTCACTTCATTTATCTGATCAGCTCTTGGTAAATGTATTTTCTCTAAATTGTTCCTGTGAAAGAATTTTCACATATGTGTCATATATGAAATGCTCCTATTTTCACATACTGGGATTTCTGCATTTACGAATTAACCAGTATAATATTTTCATTCACAGATTGATGTTGTCGGCAGGACCCCAAGAGAACAACGACTAGTAAGTGCAAAGTTTTTTTTTTAATTTTGCCTTGCCAAGTCTGTGTTTGACTGGATCAAATAAGACTGTGTATTTTCTGCAATCTGGCTGTGAGCATCCAGGACCTGAACAAGGTCAGGGTTCAGCGTCTGGCAACAGTGTCCTGGCTGAACTCTCTGAGAGTGTTGCTCGGGATGAATGTGCCATACAAACCTCTCAGTGGATGTTCAAATCAAAATTGATAAGTTAAAAAAAATGAGCAGAAAAGAGAGGAACCAAGTGAGATAAATATGGTTTAACTCGATGTGTTTTAATAAGCGCTGAGGTCAGTGGTTTGTGAATGTGACCACAAACATCAACAACCTGGTGAGGGGCAATGTGTTTACTTCTTGATTTATTTTAGTGATAAAACCATGGAAATATTTATATGCGGCATACTTTTCTGATAAAATGAATGAAAGTAGCAAACTATTAGCAAAGAAGAGAAGAGTAAAAACTCAGTGGATTGACTTTGTAAAGTCAGTTTCCTAAAAAACTTTTTTTAAGTTTGGATTTTCTTCACAGCCCCTTCACTCCCCCCTCTCTTTTTCTCACACACAAAGACACGTTCATTACTCACCTTTATAGTTGATCTTAAATCCTATAGATCCGACACTCTCGTCTGACTGTAGGTGAAGCCACATCTGGTGGGTCATACTGACTATCAGGTCAGGAACAAAGCTTCCTGATAGGCTGGAACACAAACAGGCATTACTATTAAATCATTGTCATCATAATTATAAAACTGTCATTACCGCAATCACGGCCACAATCAAATTCTCAAGTGCTGCTCTTAGTGTGAACAAATTGCTGGAGCAAACTGTGCTGGAGTTGAATACTTTTGGTTTGGTTTGCTTTGGTTTTGCAGAACGCTGCCTCAGGAAAGCAAATGACTTAGAGTACACTCATACTATCTCGCCTTTTTTTTTGCGACTGCCAGCGCCTTTTACACATGAAAGTTACCAGTGACGGTCTGCAAAGTGAATTGAAATCATCTGCTTTGTAAAGGCTCCGCATCTGTTATCCTTTTGGGCACTGCAGAGCATTTTCAAAATTCAAGAACAGTTCATCTTTTTAAGTGGGGCACACAGAATGCAGACTGCTGTTTTTTTTTTTTTTTACAATGCGACTAATTGCAACAAAAGAAGATGGAGAGTTTGAAGCTGTGTTGGCAGCTGACGGCTTACATCAAGAAGCAGAGGGAAAGTGGTGCTAGAAACTTGGTAGTAGTTTTTACTCTGATCACTTAGACCTGATATGTTGTGTTATGAAGCGTTTGAGATACTGACAGCAGTGTTGTTGCTCATGAGGGCACCTGGCCATTATAAAAACACAGTCTGCTTTATCACATCACCGAAAGAAAAAGCAAAAATGCAGTCAAGGCAGCGCATTTTCTGAACGCTGGTGCTTTCATATTTCAGAGAGTTTATCTCATATCATTACTTTGGTGAAGCTGTTTTGTTGCCATCATCTGCCTGTTATAACAGAACATGCTCCTTATGTATCCACTCAGCGAAGCTACACGCCGACAACTGCACAACAGAGCAAATTCAAGGTCGTCATTATCAGCGGGTAAGTAGCAAACTGTGTGGGGATAGAGGTACGGCATGAATGCATGATTTTCAAGCATGGCAGAAGCTTTGAGAATGTTTTAACTGACTAAATACCTGTTTTTAATTAGATGAGCATTGAGAGTTTATTATATACTAGCTTATGCTTGATTTCACTCCCCATTTCAAAAATTAGCAAAGCGCTGATTTATTGTGATATATACATTGTTGATGTAACTGCATGGAGAAATAATACAAGCAGCAGAGAAGGGCGGACGCTGCTCGGCTGTAGTAAGTGCAAGGACATTAAAATAGGGTAATGACAATAAAGTCTATGATGAAAAGCTATAATTAATAATTTACAACTTCTGCAATGCTGTTATTAGCCTACTAGCCACACTAGCTCCCCGCAGTTTATGATTACAACTTTGCTTTCATGTCCCACCTGCTTTTAGCCTCAAATATGAGCAGATTTTGCCACTCAAATCCAGTCTGACCTCACTTTAAGGCTCGAATTATAATTTCAGAATATCTTTCCTCTGGAGACTTGACAAGCAGCTACTGTACTATTCTGTGTGACAACCATCACCACTCATGTTGGCGTTCTTAGAGATTTGATCCAACGTAGGATTTCTCTGATTCGCAGATGAATATTGTAGTAAAGTCAGTTTTATATATTTATGAGGCTCAACATCACAAGTTTGTCTGAGCAGTCTACAAAACATTCCACACCCTCTATCTTTGCACACTAGTTTTGAAAAAGGAAAAACTCCGCAAAAAAGTCTGTCACTTGAAATAAAGGGAGGTATGTTGAAGGAGAGTGTCATACTTACACCTGTAGTATAGTTGTAGGATCTCCCACCTCCCCTCCGTCTCCTATCGTCAGAGTATCATAGGCTATCTCCAAGTCAAACTCTTCAAAGTTGATCTGGATTACCTTCAGTTTACACACACAAAAAGACAAATACACACGTCAGCATCATCGCTCAAGTTGTTAACTCAACCCAATCAAAGTTGATCTGGAACTGACATTTAGATTTAGGGTCACTAATGTCTGGGCTACCACAACAATAGCCACAACATATGCTTTCAAGACGCAGATCCTTAAAACATATAGCTGTTAAAAACACACCGAATTAACGCATCACACAGTGTGGTATGATTTCATTCAGTGTAGCAAGAAAGAACAAGGAAGAGATGAGGAACACCTCCTGTGCTGCGCTGGACGCTGTGAGAATCAGCACACAGCTCAAAACTCTCATCCGGAATTATTAAACCAACACTTTCTGTTTCATCTAAGACCAGAGAGAAACACATTTGGCAGAGGAGAAGAGAGAAAAGGAGAGGGCAGGGGAGGAAAAGAGGGAAAGAAAGGAGGAGAGAGACAGAAAAGGGGGGGGGGGGGGTTGGGTAGAGAGAGGGAAGGAGATGGAGGCAGATGGAAGAGGGGTGGAGAGAGGAGGAGGAGGCGACGGAGAGGAATGGGGGAGGTGATAGTGAGCACGTCTTTGATGCTAGCAATGTAGAGTGTTAGAATATTTATATTATAATATAACTAGAATTCTGACTTGACCCTCGGGGGACGATTGAAACCTCACTCACTGCCGAGCCTTCCTCCTCTTCCTCTCTCCTTGTGAGGAATTTTCAGACTTCCAGATTCAATGTTCTGCTGGAGGACTTCAAACGCATCATACAGGTCTGAGTCTCCTGTATGCTGGTGTGTTAACAGTGCGCATGTTTGCCTGCATATCAGTAACTTCTTATTTTTGAGCATCTGGTTTTGTGTTCTATATTTAAACATTCTGTTTGAGTCAGACATCATGAATATACTTCTTTTTTTCCCCTCCTTTAATATCTCCTATCTTGAACACCTGGGGACATGATACCATTATGTTTAAGTATAAACAGCTTATCCTCACTATGACCTAAACCGTTGAATCTATGAAGAAAAAGAGAACAAACTGAACCTACAAAAAACAGTAGCCGTACCTTTCAACTCACCTGCTGTTTTACTGTTTTATCTTTAGCAGTGTCGCCTCATTTGCATTTCTTCATGTGGTAATTATTCATCTCTTTCACACCAAGGAGCTCAATAATTTCCTGAGTTTGCTTGTGAGAGCAGAGACAGACCTGTACTTTATCTGACATTAGTTCTACACGAGATAAATTCGACAACTGATATGGCCGCGACAAAAAACAATTTAGCAAGCTGGAGAGCGCCGGCACAACAATCACCTGATGTGACCAGAAAAGAAGTTAAACGAGGGGGGCTGCAGATATGAAGCGGTGATCGCCCGTTGCTCACAGTGCTGACTCGCTCTTATCAGCATATAAAGCGGCAGATTGGATTAAAGCATTACCTACAAACCTGCTCAACTCTCACACGAACGCACACACTCACAGAAACACACTCACTCACACAGAAAAAGACGGCTTTGTGGAGGTTAACGACTGGAAGGTCGTTGGTTCAATCCCCAGACCGGTATGATAAATCTGGGTGGGATAAGTGAAAAAGCAGTGCTTGCCCCTCCCTCATTACCACCACTGAGGTGCCCTCGAGCAAGGCCCTTAACCCTAGCTGCTCCAGTGGAGCTGCTCAGTGGCCGGCAGGTCAGACTGTGGTTGTACTGGGCAGCTCCCAGGTGTGATTGTGTGTAACTGTGTGACTGTGATCAGGGCGTTTCTGCAAAAGAGAGGCTTCCTCTCAGTGAAACTCCCCTAAATAAATAAAACCTAAAAAAAGTGTCTATTCCTGTGATTACATAGTCACCATTTTCACAGCACATCTGACAATAAACAACATACACCAGTCACAGGTTTTACAAAGTTCATCAAAACAATCATCTATCTTGCTTTTTAATTGATAAAAATGATGATTATCATATTAAAATACCATGTTAGATACCTAAATTTAGTGTATTTATGTTTTGTAAGCTCACTTAGTTATCCTGGTGGGGCCACCATTGCAAGAAAGGCAAGCAAAAAGATGATTTACAGTAAATAGCATGCCTCAAATGCACCTTGTTTAATTATGCAGTTGGTGTGGGAATTTGGCTGTACGAATAAGTTTATGTTCTTATTCTCATGAACTACCAGCAAACAAGATGCTGCAGGGCATGTTGCTTTCCTGCAACACATTCAATAATAAGTTTAGTTTCTAACAGTCAAAACCATCTACAAAAAGCGTCTTTAGGACGTACCTCTTAAACTTCTCACCAAATGTAATCTTCTAGGTTCGTATTTCTATGTTTTACATGGTGTAACACCTAGCCCTCTAGACATGCACATGCTTCAGTCAGCGTGTATTTTTTACAGCATTGTTGCGTATATATACGTGAACAAAACATATCAGGCGTTCTAATCTGGTAGAAGCTCTGTGTCTACAGATGCCTTTCATTTGGGTGTCTGAAAAGATCGACTTTGTTTAACCTTTTCTGGCGGCCGGCGTTATTTGGCTTGCATTTGAACACGCAGTGGGGAGCATTTACTCAACGAAATGTTTTTGCAAAGAAGATGAAAAATAAACTCCCGTCCTACAACATGATAGAATGAAAAATAATTTTGCTGAATGAACACGATGAGACAGGTGCAGAAACGGAGTGAGTTACACATACTGTAATGTGAACTGTAAGTGGCTGTAATTAGTTGGCTAGGAAATAGAAAGCATTCACCATGTGGCGTATAAAGACAGAGCGAGGCCTGTGTGTTGGGATGATGGAAA
Source organism: Scomberomorus guttatus (assembly GCA_038419695.1). Classification (NCBI taxonomy): domain Eukaryota; kingdom Metazoa; phylum Chordata; class Actinopteri; order Scombriformes; family Scombridae; genus Scomberomorus; species Scomberomorus guttatus. Next base: position 11,888,406 of record CM076461.1, read on the forward strand.
GCGGACTATTTATCTCCTTGTCTACGTCCTTTATATAACACCCTAATGCCACATCAGCACTGTTCACACAGCATTAAACACAGCTAGAATATAACTACATTACACTGTGCCCGTGTGCCTGATGCATGTGTGTGTTTACTGTATGAATGTGTACACTGTGCTGAACTCAACTTAGATTGGAGCCTCATTACTGACAATGTGTGGGTACATTTTTGTGTGCGTTCTGTATTTCTTTTAATGTACTGTGTGTGTGTGTGTGTGTGTGTGTGTGTGTGTGTGTGTGGGTGTACGCACGATAGATGAAACTGAACACTACATATTTCTCCTCTCCTCTAATTGGTTGCTGTTCATGCAAACATCCATCTCGCTCTCTCCCCCTCTAGTTCTCCTGCCTCTCTCTATCTGCCTCTCTCGCTGTCATCCTCTCTGTCTCTCTCTTTCTAATTGGCTGCTGCATTCCTTCTTTCCATCCATCTATGGCTTCTAGCCAATGAGGCGATAGAATTGGATTTCTGCTTGATAAAGCACTTCCTTTGGTTGTCGTGGAGACAATGAGGTTGGGGGAGGCTCCTCCCTACCCATACCATAATAAGATCTAGGAATACCTTGAACATACAGCGACTGTAGGAATATCTGAAACACCTGGCGAGCGACACAGTCAGTGATGTAAAGCGGGCATAGACAGGGCTGGGGAATAATAGATTGTCTGTGACAGTATTACAGTAAACCCTCTGCCACCGGCTCCCCTTGAACGTGCCTCCGTCTAGATAGTATAAATTGGGCCGTTGTGAGAAAAGCTTGGCTTTAGCTGATGAAGACTGATGACTTGAGCCCGTTGCAACTTAGTGTTTTTCCATTACTTCTGTTTCATTTAGCTGAATCCACCAGGTGCTTCTTTTTACATACCAACTCTGGACAGGAACCTGTGGGGAAATGGTTTACTGTTGCTATGCAACTACTGGAAGATTCATTTGAATCACAGTGCTCTCTAATCTTTAACATTTTTAACCTGAGCCCTAAAAAAAGAGCTATACTGTTTACGCTGTCGAGAAGATGCAGAAGCCCGCCATTTGACTAACACTGCCAAGAAGCCGGCACTGTTCATGCCGACTGATTTCTTGTGATTTCTGCCTTGTGTCTTGAATGTGCATGTTGGATTTTTGTAGGCCTAAAGGGCATTACTGAAAACAATGCCTGTAGGTTAAAGACAGAAAGACTACCCAAAAGTGCACCATTCCTTTCTTACTGAATGCCCTTTTGTTACCTTCCATATTATATGGTGGTGTTGAATATTCAACATGGCAGCAGCGCAGTAGTCGACGTGTTTCCATGGGTTATGCATTTTACTGTGCATGCAAATGCTTATGATGTGATGCAAAGCCCGAAGAGAAGAGAAGAGAAGAGAAGAGAAGAGAAGAGAAGAGAAGAGAGGAAAAGAGAAGTAAAGTTTAGTAATGGCCATCCCATCCTGCCATCCCCAAGGTTAAACGGGAACAGGAGAAAATGAATTGGCTCTAAAGGTTCATTCTGCCCAAACTAAATGAAGCAATAACATCAGAGAGCTATGGAACCCCATTAACACTTAACCTGAGTGAGAAGGAGCAGAGGGGTGGGCAGACAGAGAGGAATGGAAGGGACAGAGATGTAGAGAAACAAAGAGAATACTCTTTACCTTCAGAGTATAAGAGGGAGATAGTGAGAAAGGTAGAATGTGTGAGAATATGTGCAGTGGAGAGAGTGATACGAGTGTAACAGCGAAAAACAGATTTTCCCCCTCAAGAGCCCTCCTCCGCCCTCCCTGTATTCTCTCGTTCTCCCTAGTAATTTGATGGTTTCAGGCTGAACTCTTTAATGAAGAATCTGGGTAATTCTGAGGACAGAGCCTCTGGGAGAGAGGGAGGAGGGATGGGCAGTGTAAAAAAAAAGAGAAAAAAGAAAGATGAGACAGGGAGAATGAGAGAAAGGGAGTAGAGTATGAAATGGGGAGAGATGTGTACAAGCACTAAAAACAGCTAGTGGGAGAGGCAGGATCAGTTTGGATTATCCCCTTACTCTTCCTCCTCTTCAGCCTCAGATTTGCCCCCCTATCCCTGGTTTGAATATTACCATGCCTCCACTCTTATTACCTTCTCTCCTCAGGAGATAGACTGACCACTCACCTGCCCGCTAAACTGTTCCTCATTCACTCATCAGCCTCCTAATTGAGGAAAGCTTTTTACTGCCAGTACGCCAGATCGTCAACGCTGCCATTCTGTTCGAGCCATTCTTGCCTGTTACCCGTTGTCTACCTGCCAGTTCCCCACTGTTTGTTTGTCTCTGCCACCTGCAGAACAGAAGCCTGCTATGTTGACCCTTTACTCCACTAGATGGATCTCTGAGCCTGCATTTTTCTGTAGCCACCGATCACATGAACCATGACAGAATGTGAATTCCTACGCCATTATGAGCCTACAAATACTGAAAGGTATTCAAAACTAATTAGCTAAAGCTATTAAAGTTAATCTGCATGTGGTGTGGTTACTGTGGTTACTGTGGTGTGGTCACTTATACTGTAGCTTCTTACATTTTGGACTCCCTCAGAACTCAACACTGCCAAGGCGGCTTGCAGTGCGTCAATGGTGCGAATTCACCAAATCAAATTTCGCCAAAGTTGAACTTGATGTGAAAAACTTGCATGGATTTACTTTGCCCCTGACAGTGAATATGGCGGCTCATTAAATTAATTACAATGGAATTGCCGTAATTAGTGTCTGCCGGGGCGAAGTAAATCTGTTCAGATTTTTTTGCTGTTTTAAATGCTGGTGTGACCAGGCCTTGGCTGAGTCAACATGGTTATAATTGGCCATTCATGTGATTTATTTTCCAACGCATTAAAAAGCTTTTAAAATCTTTGATGGCCGTCTTTAATTCAAAAAAATCCACCCTGATTTGTATGATATTGGCTTTGTTCAAGAACCAATCTTCTTGGAATAACTTAAAAGTTCTGTCTACTGGGTTGTGTCCTTTAAATCATGTCAGCGTAATATTTCTAAACTTATGTATAAAAATAACATTTTTGGAAAAAGTATTTCTTCAAATTGATTGTCATTGGCTTTATAAACATCTTTAAAGCTTTAAAGCATCTTTCTTTACTTTTTGCCCAAAAAGCAAGATGTAGATTTATATATTGAGGTTTGGATTTGTACATGATATGACTAAAATGAATGCCTTAGCATGTGCCTCTTGTGGGTGTCCCATATGAAATCCACAACTTGCACAAAGACGTGAAAACTTGATAGCGATGGGAGATTATTTTGGGGTGAAATTAAAGGATCTGTCACTCTTTGTCATGCTCATCCCTTTTCTTTTGCGTTGTATCTTCATCTGCCTCTTTAAATTGGATTATATTTACAAGATTTCCTCCATCCTTCTGTCTTGCACCACTTTTTTTTTTTTTTTATGTGTCTAACTGACAAATGTGATGACAGCTCCCCATGAAGCCCTAAGCCCTGCAGGTTGAGTGAGCTGGCAAGTGTTTGATGTAGAGGTCTTTGAGCAGATTTGACCCCTGAAGCCAGAGTATCTAGCCTGACCACTACCTTGTCAACCTCAGCTGCAGAGTAGATTTAACTTTAAATTGATGCAGTTCTGGTCTATGCAACATCTTGACTCAGCCACACTTAACGCATCTTCACTTAAGAGATCAAGACACAACAACTTACCTGCTAGGATGTGGCTTAGTCATGTTAAAGATGCCTGTTGTTTTTAAAGTGTTGTATTTTTGCCAGAAGCAATCCACGCTGACTGCTTTGCTTCCTCTTTTGTTAACACTGATTTTCACCATAATCGCTCTTTTTTTAAAAACCTGTTTGTACAATCTTTATGTGAATTTCTGCCTCTGAGAATATCAATAATTGCCATAGTTTCAGGGTGGAAATGTAAGACCCCTATAGTGCTGAAGTGATTTTTTATTGTTTTTATTGTTATTGAAAGCAGAGTATTTTTAAATGGCTTAAAACATGTCTGTAGGGGATCCTTAAAAGTGACATTTAAGAGTTACCAAGTTGATTTCATGTCAGCTGGGGTTTGGGTCTGTTTTTGCTCTTTTTTTTTTTTTTTGGTGCATTTTTCCGTCAAATGGATATTATATAGTCCAGCAGCAGATAGGAATTTAGGAAGAGAGAGACGAGTATGACATGCAACAGAGGTCGACAGAGACTGCAGTTTATGTGGTACACGGTGCATGGCATGTATGATGTAGTGTGGTAAAAGACATACATACGATTCAGTATGGTGCATGACATTTGCATGATATAGTGTGGAGCATTACAGTATATGATAAGGTACAATCTGTAAGGGCCTGTAAAATAAACGGCTATAAAAATCACTTGGTTGAACCGCTCATCATTTCGGTCGGGATGTTTGGCAATACCTGTAATCATACATAATACATACACATTCATTTTCAACTTCTTTCACACACACACACACACACACACACACACACACACACACACGTGCATGCACACATACATGGCGGGGTGCAGAAGAGCATTAGTACTGTAGCCTTCAACAGTCACATACACATTGTAGCCTTCATCAGAGAATGTATTGCTCTAGGTCATAAACCAGAGGCCTTGGGCACTGACAGAGAGTTGTGTGTGAGAATATGAGAGAGAGAGAGAGAAACAAAGGTTTTGAGGAAGAGCGGAGCAACAAAGTGTGTGTGTGTGTGTGTTAAAAAGGGTGTATAGTGTTTATTTGAACACATATGTGTGTGTGCTAGCATATGTGTATGTGCGTCCCTATGGTGCTGACGCAGGTGTTGCCATTGACGACAGAGCGGTCACCACAGTGACCCTGAGTGGAATAAGGATGTGTCTCCTGAATACCAATCAGATTTCTCCTGGGAAAAAAAAGCAACCAATCACAGCTATCCATCTAACCTCTGGCCTATCATGTGCCCCTTTGCAGGATTAACCAATCACACAAATTAGACACTGATATGCTCTGACTTGCATATAATTTACAGTATCACCTACATTACATTATTATCAAGTGACATTTCAATTATGTAAAAAATGCAGCTAAACTAACTTTCCTGTAAGAACTTTATAAATTCAAATAAATAAATAATTCAAGTGGAGCAAAGCCTGAGAGCCGGCAGACAACTCCAGCTGCACTGTCACACTCCAATACGACATACCCTGCTCACTGCAACATACTGTATATCCAACATTTTAAGATGACATGCATCACCCAGTCTTGCTCTGCCAATGCCGCTGATGCTTATTGAACATTTCTTAAGCTCCATTTCTATCCCATCATTACCTGAGGGCATTAAGTTCTCCTTGGGGGGAGAACTTTTGCAAAATGCTGCAAAGTCGTTACACACAGACACATGTACAGATGCACATACAGTATCTGTAACATACAAAGAAATTGTAGAGTATGAAGCATCATGCGCCAGAATAGAATGTCCTCAATACTCCAGATGCACGACCAGTGAGTATATCTCAGATATTACCTATTTTAAAGCTTTGTTTAACAATTGAAGTGATATTTGGCCAGTGGGTGACTCGTCTATCTTGACACTGGGCAATGTTTTAAAGCAAAAAAACAGAAATGGTCACTTAGAGAAACAAAGCAGGAGTGAGAGAAAGAGATTTACCTTATTAGGATTTGAAGCTGTAATTATCCAAACACACTGTGCATTGCTCTCATATTGAATTGGGAAGTTAGGAGATGTAAAGGTTCCTGACGGCCCTTGAAGGTTACTGCCACACGTCTTCACTGTGAACAGAAAAAAAAAAAACCACATAATATAATCGTTATTAGTAGCAACAGCAGAATTAGCAGTGGTATTAGCAATAGCAGTCGTACACTGTTGAGTCTCTGCACTACAACAGAGAGAGTGACCTTTATAATTAAACCATTTAGGTACTTAGCTGGAGATTCTCAGAATAAATCCCACAGCAAAATGTAGCATTTGTGGGTCACAGTAGCAGTGCAGCTGCAATTAAAAGTGACACAGATACGATTCAAAGAGCTACACAAGAAAGGGTGTGGTGGCAGAAGAGAAGAGACGAGTCAAGTGCAGACAAGAGCAGAAAGAGGGACAGAAGGTCAGATAGATGTTATTGATACTGTCAGCGACATCTCCCTGGATAGCAGTACTTAATTGGAGGCTATTGGCTGTGAAATACCACAGGATTAGCTAGAGTTGCAGTATTGACTGATAGAGACACTCACCAGCAATTTACTCTCAAAATCTATTGAAAGTCAACAACTTCCAACCACTAGCAGTAGTAGTAATTACATTCCATCTTAAAAAAAGATTTGAAACATCTACAGCTCAGCATGGGACCACACACATCTTACATTATGCATTACAGTGTGAGGATTCAATTCAAATTTTTGTCTACTTGTGCAATGAAGCTTCTGTAGATTTGGTGTATCGGTGATGTAAAACTAGGTGGTCTGAGTGGAGATTTACAAATGAAGAGCAAGGTAAAACCTACATAACCCCCCCCCCCCCCCCCCCCGCATTTACACATCTCTCTGCACCTTCCTGACAGCACATTACTGTATGTCAACACTTGGGTTTAAAAAGTCACAACTGAAGCTACAGTCAGTGGGGTGTTGAAAATGACACATGCTAGTTGTTCGATAAACCAACTAAGCCTTTATTAGCCTGTGTGTTCTGACTGGATGTGATAGAGAACCTGCTTGTCTGTCCTTGGGTTGTCCTGTTAGAGTTGGGAGGTAATTTTCTGGTTGGTTTGAAGCAGCCTTTGTTCCTTAATTAGTTTGTTCAGTGGTAGGCCGCAGGAACACGTACAGTTAACAGCCGCACACACACACACACTCACACAAACACACACACACACACACACACACGCACACACACACGCACACGCACACGCACACAAAACAAAAGCACATAAGCATGGTCACATCTTACAAACAGGCACATATGCACATGCAGTCACACTGACACATCCTGCTCAGTCAAGAAACAAACAAACTTAACATGCGAAATAATAGACTTGCACGCGCGCACAATTAGCGGTGTCACAGTGCAAATGCGTAAGAGCACGCACAAGGACATCCAAATATATTTCATACATACTCAATACACACACACACACACACACACAATTCCCAAAAAAGCACTTCCACTCACACAAACACACCGGCTGCTACTGTGACTTAGCGATCATGAAGAAGGCAAGAGGCAACTAAAAGAATCACACCAAAGTGTGTGTGTGTGTGTTTTTTGGAGTGTGTAATGGGGTGTGTCCGTGAAGTGCTGTAAAGACAGTGTCAGAACAAGTACAAGACCCCTAAGAGACAACCTATATCTCCCTTGTCTGTCACTCTTTCTGTGTCTCCCTGTCTGCTGGACCACTGCCTGAGTTCCCCCTGACTGAACCCAGTTGATGCTTGTTTCTCTAATTCTCAATGCATCTTCAGTTGACCTTCTCTTGTGCTCAGCTCGCTGCAATTTATACACTGGTAGAAATATAGAGATGAAGTGTGTGTGTGTGTGTGTGTGTGTGTGTGTTTGTGCGCGCTTGAGTTGCACGTGAGAAGTGATTTATCTGCATGTCTCAAAGTGTGTGCGTGTCTTTGTAACTGTGTGCGTTGACAGCTCAATCAGCGTGGCCTGAACGGATGGCCGGCCCATCACCGTGCCAACAGCAGAATGGGCACGGTGTTGCTATAGCGATAGCGAAGAGAGAGTTATCACCGGTATTACCAGAGGAGCTAACATCCCATAATTTATATTAAACTCCATCCGTCTCTTGGCCCGCGTCTGTCTCAATCACGTTCTGTCTCACTCCCCTGCGCTGTCGTGGTGCCTCAATCAGCTGATGTCTGTAGTTCATGATTTACATTACACTTGATTATTTGCTCTCAGTGTCTGTCCATCTCTTTTTCTCTCTCTGCCTGTGTCATTTATCAGAGGTAACTTACATTTACTCAAGTACCTGCTTTGGAGGTCCTAGTGTTTTACATGACTTCTACGTTTCACAGTTAAATAGTGTGCTTCTACTTTACTTTACCTCAACATGCTGCGATAACAAAATGCTACTTGCATCAAAATCAATACTCCAGTCACATCATATACTATACACTCACCGGCCACCTGTGCAATCTAATGCAATCCAATACAACAGCTCTGCCATATAGTCTACACTCACGAAGCTTATACATTTTCAGTTTTTGTTGACGTTGTCAGAAAGTTGATAATTCTACTTTATGTTTATTACTGAGGGCGTAGCGGGTGGTGGTGGTGGTGTACTGGAGTGCATTATATTGAAAAGTGTTCCTAATATTTCGCCCTCCTCATGTATGTTAATGGAGTGGACACAATATTAGGAACACTTTCCAATATAATGCATTTTTTTTAATGAAGTGGCTGGTGAGTGTATAATACTGTATACCACTCAAAGGCAGTTTTTCTGCGTGATGAGAACTTTTAATACTTTAATTACATTCAGCTGACAACACTTCTGTACTTTTATTCAAAGCAGAATGAAGTGATTATTTTGGCCACTGTAACGAGCTATATACAGTACACAAACACTGGCATATTAGCACCTATCAAACTGTTAGTGCAATACATTACCAAACAGCATTGCCTATTTAAACATCCAACAGATACAAAGTGACAGTAGCATTCATTTGGAGTGTTTCTGGCTACCTGTTGAATGTAAGTCCAATATTCACTCTCCTTTTAGCTCTTGTTTACCATTTGATGTCAGGCCGGTAGCATACAAAGGCTGTTTTGCTGAAAAACCTAGCTGTTGCAGCTGGAAACGAGAGCAGATTTGTGAGGTGGAAAACCAAAACAATGAGCTAAAAGATACTAAAAGGCTGCGAGGAGCTCAGTGGGTTCATCACTACAAGTGGCATCTTTCATATTACACATCATCATATTGTGCAGCTTTATGTAAGATAGTGAAAGCAGGACTTTTGGAGTATTTTTACATGTTGGTCTCACTTTCAGCTTTGTCTCCGTGTCTCTCTCTGTATCTCTTCCTCTCCCTCTCATCATTATTTATACTGGCACACAGTATAGAGGGGCTTGAAGCCAAAAGGGCCACACTATCATTGAAGCGATAATGAATTCTAGATCAAATTAAAAATTTTGATGAGGTCTATCTGGTAGCGATCTATCTGGTAGCGCTGTGTGTGTGTGTGTGTGTGTGTGTGTGTGTGTGCATGTTTATATATTCAGTTTCGAGTTTATATATTCAGATCAACTGGATTCCCCCAGGATTCTCACTTTCTCTCTCTCACCCTAACACACTCTCTCTCCCTCTCTCTCACACACACACACACACACAAACAAACAAAAACTGTTAGGATGCAGACCAAAATCAAATGATGTTTCAGGCGAGGATCACATTGCCAAAGCCTATGCTGTAGCTCCAATGCCCTTGCTCACAGTTTTCCAAAGTTTTATGGCTTCAGAGCATAACTGCACCCCGTAGGCACTGAGAAAGTTGCTGTGAGAAATGTTTTTTTTTTTTTTTTTTTTTTGAGTTTGAATTTTAAGGCTGCACAATGTTTTGACTTTTTCTCCGTTCTAGCACAGCAGTTTCCTTCGGTCTGATCTCTGCCTCACACTCAAGGTCTATAACTCTGCTGCTTTCTCAGCAGGATGGCCTTTGTGGTTAGTGAGTCGTCTTCCCCAGTGGAGGGCTCAGGTTCAATCATCCATACAGCAATACCTGCTGAAGCATACACTACCAAGGACACTTAACCCCTACCTGTTCCGGATTATCCACCTGACCCTGCACCCTAACCAGAGACCATGAAGAGAATTGTTGGGTAAGGTAAATCAAATAGAAAATAAAATTGAATCATGCGGATGAGTTTTCAAAAGTACACAATTTATGGACTGATTTGAAAATGGTATGGTAATTAATGTTCTCTTGGTTCAAACACATCTTTGGTCATAGAGCTGGTTTGTTTTGGTGATCTGTACATTTACCATTACATTGCTATTAGTTTGGCTCATGCCCTGTGTCCAATAAACTTAAGGCCTTCCAGCTGTCATTGGATAGACTGTAAAGTAATTTCTATGTTTATGAACTCAGAAAGCATTCAGATGGTAAGCTACAGGCCGCGGTGATGTTGTATATAAAACAGTCCATCACAAAATGCCTGCAAGCCAACTGTTATGTGATTTTTAAAAATAATTATAATGGAAATTTCTTTATAACAGGAACTCCATGATTGAAGTAAATTAATTATTAAAGGAACATCACCATAAAAGGAAATTTCTCATTAAAGCAACTTTGACAAGGATGATGTGTAACTAATTAGACAGGTAAGCGAAAAAGGAAACCGCAAATCCTAATTTTGAGCATCTTCAGTGTTCCTGTTGATGACAAGAATACAAATATTACTTGCCAGGCTATCGTGTTCATTTTTAGTTACAGTAGCCTCATGTCTGAAGTGTTTTTTTTATGGAACCAACAACTCAAATTTATGAGTGAGCTTTGACCAAAATCAGACTGTTGAAGTGAAAACCCTTTATAAAGTAAATGTGGTCACACTGAGGCTCAGATTAGAGATCAGAAGTTTCTGCAGGACAGGCTGAATGGCTGCTCTCTAACAGGCTGCCTACAGGAGCAGATAGATTGACCAATGGACACAGAGACTGATTGATGACATCATTAAGCTGGCACACAGCGTTCCAATGGCCCTCGCTCTGGTTAGAGACACACACAACACAAAAGCACACATAAAGAGACAGTCATGTAGCCACACGTGTTTCCTTTGTCATTTTCTTTATTTCCTGTTTGAAGTCAACATATGTGCATGTATGTGTGTGCGTGTGTGTGTGTGTGTGTGTGTGTGTGTGTGTGTGTGTGTGTATCAGGATGACATATAGGACCCTTCGTTGAGTCAGTATATTCAGGCAGATCAACTGAACTCCCCTGGAGTTGATACACACACACACACAAAGGCAGAGAGAGAGAGTTGGCTCAGTGGCCTTGCCATCTGTCCATTAATCAAGATGCCACATGGACACTCTCTCTCTGTCTGTGTGTCTCTCGCTCCCTCTCTCTCTCTCTCTCATAAAGTGTTGTAGGCGTGGACAGAAGGACATTGTGATTTGATGGCTATTTTTATAGTTTATTTTTATTTAGTTTTGTAATTGTTTTATTGTATCTAATAAAGTGATTACCACTCTGTCCCTGTCTCCCTCTTTTAGTCTCTATTTGTTTCTCTCTATTAGTTCACTGATATGGCATAAAGGGCACATTTTCAAGATACATTCACTTTATTTTCTCTCTAATGTTCCAAAAGATGCATTTAGCTGTATTTAAGCATTTTGACAGAAGTGACCCTTTAATAAGTCCGCTGGCTTGATGCTTCCTGACAGATTGCCTCTCTCTCAATGTTATTCATGAGTTTCCACTTTAGGTTCTGACTGGTCTGGATGTAAAGGTCAAATCTCAGCTGTGTTCAGCTAGACACAGCCTCTCTCTCATTCCATTTTTGTTCAATAGGATACAACAAAGTAGGCTAAATAAGGACACCGTACTTGAGAGAACCTAATGTTTTCATACTGAGTATCAAATTTACATAAACACACTGATGGCTGATTCCTCTGTTGCACCAGCTTACCTGTTGAACTCTAAATGTATTTATTTTATTATTTTTATTAATAAATGTATATGTTCTATTACTTCAATGAAGGAGCAAAGTCACACACACTTCTCCCCTTCACTTGAATGAGAAAGTGTGTCCAAACTTTTTGTGAACTTCTGTACATATTTTTGCACTTGTACCTGCTCGGTAATTTCGTGGCTCCTCATGAACACAGTGTTTCCAAAGTGGATGAAATGGCACAGATCAGGTTGTCTTTATGCAGATGCAGCATGATTGTTTTGTTGGCCTATACATTTTGGCATGGCATTTGTGGTTTAATTCATTTAATCTTGTATCAAAATACGTCCTCTGCCATCTGTATTGCAGTGGGAAACCACACAAGTTTATACAGTGTAAATTATTTGGCGTATACCCTTTAGTAAATGGAAATATAGTCAACAAACAATAACACTTTATTTTATTTATATTACAGCTTAAAAATCTTTCTGTGCAAAACCATGCATGATCAAGAATTTTAATGTTTGTGTAAATTCAAGGTTTTGGAGGCAATTTTGAGTGTATAATCAAAGGCTGTATAATCATAGGCCGGTTCTCTCCAAGAGGCCGGCTTATACGAGAAATAAGATGAGCTTATGTGACCGGCCATTACTGAAGCCCACCATGACTCCACCAGCTGATATTATAGTCCTCCTGCTGACAATGTAATCCTTCTTAAGCTCCGTTTCCAGATTGTGTTGCTTTAGCAGAAACATTAGCTTGTGCATCTTCTCACTAAAACTTGCTGTAGGCATAATGAAGCCTGATGTATCACATCACTAGAAAATACCAACACTTCTTGATTGGACATGCCAGAATGATGTCAATGTTATATCCTGGTTGCTATGTCTGATAGCCAATCACAGGTCAAGAGGGTAGTAAAATAAAACGTATTACATTAATGATAAGAGCCAAAGACCGCTACTTAGACAACAGCAAAGTTTATTCTACTCACAGTCTATTAGCTTTAGACTTGCCTTTGAGGCATTTTTATCTTCAGAATTTCAATATTGCATTTTATATTTTGTCCCTAAGGGGAAACATGATTTTTGTGATTAGGTTTAAAAATAGACAAGTACTCTGTATTCTACACTATGCTCTTAAACTAAGCCACTGCCACCAAAACATCCTGTTTTAAGCTTTAAAGTTATATTTACAATGTTTACAGTTGCATAGTATTGTGGTGTTTCTTTTCTGACAGGGGATCTGCCTCCGCATTGTTGTCAAAAAGACATTTTTCCAGTGTTGCATACATCTCGTCCTTCAAGCAACCTCAGTGTGGTTATTCTGGGATTTATGGGATTTCTGAAGATGGGGGGGTCTTTGTGTTTCAGCAAAGTAGGACAAAAACTCACTGCATAACAATGACAAACAGTAGTACTTGCATGAGTGGCACAGAGAAAGAAACAACAACATTAACTGTTAACATTACATTAACATTAACATTACATAGATTTATCAGAGATCATGTTATGAACTGTGAACAATAAATATCACGAGTAGTTATTCCTACTGTTTACCTTCCATAGGTGGCGAAAATTGAGTTTATCAAGCTTGCCGCTTAGGGAACCATTGTGAGATGTTTAAAATAACAAAGATCAATTAGCACAGAATCACTAGTTACTTAGCAACAACCATGTCGCAGGACGGTGCACTTTGTCATGGCGTTGTCAGAAAGTTGCTCACTGAGCAGTGGTTCGTGCTGGGAATACAAGCGGCCGTGTTTTAAATTCAACAGAGCTTTAACAATGCACACACCTGCTACTCAGAAGCTAGGTAGCTCGCTGAAAACTCTTCAAACTGCCCACATACTTTTCCTTCAAAGATCCCCGCTGACTGTTTTCCAGTGATAGAGGTCATTCTTTTTAACCATTCACTGCTTCGGGGGACAACAGACTTTAAGTGTCATTGGCAGTTTCCCTTTGGGGAGGCTTAGCCCATCATCGCATGCAGGTAAATGTAAGACTTGATTGGCTTAATGTCAGCAGCTATATTTAATTGCTCATTATAAAGTATTTAGTGATGATGAATCCCTAACAGCCATTAACAATTTTTAAAGAGCCAAGCAAAGGGTATATATCTCTATAATATCTCTATAATATCTCTAATAATGAGTCGGATAATAAGGTTGATTGGCACGGACCAATCAGAGCCCAACTGAGACTTTTATATCCGAAATGTATTATCCTGCCTGCTTGCAAGGATCTGTGCTGTCATGGTAACAAAAAGCTTAATGAAGGTCAGCCCCCCCCCGTGTGTTGGAGAAGGAGAAACCCAGGATGGCAGTCGAGGCTGGTGGTTAGACTGTGTCCTTCAGGACCGGCTGACTATCAGGTGTCCCTGAGCGAGATATTGAATCCCTACAGACTCCCTGTGTACTACTCTGTAACTCACCTTGAACTAAGAAGATTTTTCCAGAGGTCTTCTTAGTGTTGCAGAATTGCTTTTTTTCACATTTGTTACTTTACTGCTTGAGCACCAAGTTAGCCGGGCGAAGTAGCGACAGCACATTCCTCCTCTTGCACTATGACCTCCCGGGGGAACGGGGTTGATAGTAAGACGATTTCCGCTCTACGCAATAAACTATCACACCACAAAATCATCATCCTGGTGTGGCTACGTTCATATATAATATAAGTAAGTGATTAAAGTAGCTACGTTGCAATGACTCAAAAGTTTAGCTGGTGTTCATATGCTAATGTCTCGTGATTGATTTAGTGAGTTTTATTTTCACAGAGGCTATAATTTACGAAGAAAGAGTAGGCGTGATATGCTTCAGCTTTTCATTGTCGCCTTCCTCAGTTTCCCTGCCCTCACCTTCTCTGTCCCTACTTCTTTCTCCCTTTTTGGTTCTATACCTCAGTGATTATTAGTTGGGTGTTAAAGTATTTCTCTCATTCTTTCTCTCTCTCCCACACACACACACACACACACACACACACACACACACACACACACTCAGACCCACACCCGGTGAATATTGTTTTTTATGTTAAAGTATGTGTCTCCGGCCAGAGTCTGTGGCCTAGTGAAGGGAGACATGACAAACGACTTTGGCATTTAACATGACAGACGCCCTCTCTGTCTCACTCCCTCTGTGTGTGTGTGAATGTGTGTGTGTGTGTGTGTGTGTGTATGTGTGTGTCCAAGAGTCTGAGACAAAAACAGCAGCGGACGTGAAACTGGAACCGTTTAGCCAAGCTAAATAAAAGAATATGTGTTAATTATCACTTTTATGTATTAAGTATCTTGTGTCATTTTTAAAATTGTATTGCAAATTGGTAGTTGATTTTTATGGTATACTGAGCTATAATGATCAGACTGGTGCTTGTTTACAGTAGTTTACCTGCTGAATACAGTGTTTATGATGCAGAGTGTAATTTTCGGCCCTGAACAATCACTCTAATAACTCCCTTGATGGAAGCATACAACCGCAGCATGTTGGTGAGGTACTGCACTGCAAACATTGGATTATGGAGTGTTTTGTTTCATAATTTTATAGCCAGAGGCTTGATACAGAATTGGGATTTTTTCCATTATAAACTCAGCGCTGATCAACACAAACCCATGTCAGGGAGGGGCTAAGGCAACACAGTAGCATCATTTTGAGGCTGTGTACATGGGCAGCTTTGCTTGAGTGTTTTCTTATGTTCACACCTGTTATTACTGCCTCGTTCTCCGTCTGTGTCTGTTACTGTAGTGTCAGTAATTTGTATGCTTGTGCAGAGGCTATTTCTTACCTTTACAGACTGGTCTGTGGTCGCTCCAGGCTGCAAAGACTTCAGCCACTCTCTGGCAGCTGATGGTTTTACTGCCCTGAAGAACATAGTCTTCTCCACAACTGAACTGAACCACACTGCCAATGCTATATAAAAAAACACACAATAGCACACGGAGGGAAGATATGACAGAAAAAAAAAATGTGTATAAAAGGTGTTTGAGGAAATGGTCTGCAAACATGCAATTTTAAGTGTGTGCCTGTTTGCGAGTGCAAATTGTACCTGAAGTCGTTGCCATGGCGTTTTCCATTCTCTGGCTCTCCTGGGTCAGGGCAGGAGTTAGACGCCTGTCTCACACCACCTTCATTTACTACACAGAAAAAAAACAAACAGGTGGAGAGGCAGGGACAGGCATTTAAGAGTGAAGCACACACATTTAGTCAAGCCACACTGGTTCCAGAAAGGAAAATCTCCTTTTACAGACAGCAATTCATGCAGATGCAGGTGGATCCGTGGCTGACGCTAACACTGACTTTAATTTTTTGTTATAGATAATAAAACCCTTTTCTTTTTATGTTTCACGTGTTCACCGAAGCCAAGAATAACCTATTATCATCAATGTGTATTGTAAATTTGATGTAAACTGCATACACATTGCTGCCAAATCAACACCGCAGAACTGCTTCAATTGCACCCTGGCATGAATCAGGAAATTTCCAACCCTCCACTTTTTGGTTTTTTGGAAGCCTGCCTGCCTCGTCACTTATTCACTGTAGAGAGCAGGAAACAGGTAGCAGGAGGAACAGGTTAGACAGACCAGGAGATAGAGAGACAGACGAGTTAGGTAGGCAGAGACGAGGATGACACAGCACTTCAGATACGATCTTAATTCTTTCATCTTGACAGCAACACTCCAAACATCACAGTGGTGGAACAGAGACAACAGACAGAACTGTACACGTACTTCGAGACTGCGACATCGTGACAAACACCAAACACGCACCTGACATGATGCATCTCCACTCTCTTTCTCTGTCTCTAATTACAATACTGCTGTTGACAGTATCGTACATATGTAGTCTTTCTTTTGCCGTCTTCATTTTACTACTTTTTTTCTGTCACTCTGCCTCCTTTTCCATTCAAATAACCCCACAGCAATATTTCATTGGCTTTCCTCAAAAGACACTGCAGTAAAGATTTTTTTATTTCCATAAACCTCAATCACTCGGAGTCTCCTCTTTCTCTTGAGCATTTAAAAGTTTTAATAGTTTCAAGAAACATAGCTGCTGGGTTAACTTTGAGCAAAGGACAGTGTGTGTGTGTGTAAGCGTGCACATGTGTGTTTTTGTGCGTGCATTGGGCGGAAAGAGAAAAAGGAGAAAAGCTTCTGTGTTTTCCCAGAGAAAGCCAAAGAAACATAGCTGTCAGGTAAGAGAAATAAAAATGCAAAACACAAACAGCTCTATTCCAATTTAAAAGATTTTCATTTTAAAACTTTCCCCCATTCAAAACACATTAAAGCTCTTTTTTTTTTCTGTGGTGCTTTTTCCTAATACTGAGAAGGATCCATCATGTGCCACAGAGTTGTTTAGGTAGGCACACAACAAAAGTAGAAGTAATACAGTCTCTTAATGAGCCGGAGTCCATTGATGACCTATTTTTACTCAAATTAGGGCCCCACATGACAGAATCTTTTGTACTCTTTAATGTGGTCAGGGTGAGAGAAAAGTTATACGAATAACCCTTGAGCTACCCTCATCTTTCATTCACACCAATGAATGTAAATTTAGGCCACTCTGAGGATTTTTATCTGTATTTTTTCAGCCGTTCATCCTTTCCTAATGCCTGATGTCAGTGGAATATTACTAGAGAGAGAAACTGTCTTGGTGTGCTCAATTACTTCAGCTATGGAGCAAACAAACCCCCCCATGGTGTATTTTGATATTCAAATGCATGGACTGATATTCAAATGAGTGTGAAACACAACAAATCATGTACTTTGGTGTGGAATGATATTTAGATTTTTTTTAAAGCAGCAACTCGATAATGCTTCAGGATTTTGTTGATTGCAACTGATGATTAAATCCTGTTTGAGCGTGGAAAAACTTAATTCTCTATATGTTATTTGGACGCAGAATTTTTATCAATAGTTTTGTTTTTTGCAGATTCTGAAGATTGGTTTAAACTTATATCTTCGCCTACATTTCATGTGCCAATGCATAAAGTTGTTTGCTGCTGCAATAAGTCTCTGTTCACCTCAAGTAAACATTTTTTTTTTTAAATTTTTGAGAGTCAGTGTAGCGGGACAGGAAACAAAGGAAGAGAGAGGGGTGTGACAGGCTACAGGGGTCCAGCCAGGGATTGAACCGTGGATGTTGTGATTACATGGTAACCAGTAGGCCACCAGGGCGCCCAGAATTTTGTCTTATCTTATACAAAAATGCTGATAACAGTCAACTCAGTCAGGCCTAACAAATACAGGCCGTGATAATACTGCCCATGTCTGATTTCACACAAACATCCACCAACCCTTGGTGTCTAACAGGCATGTACATGTTTAGTCCGTATCAACAAACCCAGCAGGTGGTGTGTGTGTGTGTGTTTGTGTGTGTGTTTGTTAGAGTAGATAGTTTGTTGCTTTGTTGGAGCGGCTAATTTGACCATCTGGACTATTAACACCATACCAGAGGGACTGGTTACAGTATCAGTGTGCTGTGCACACACAAAAAACACAAAAGTCATATACTTACGCACATATACAGAAACACGTGTACAGAAACATAAGCGCGTCTATATGTACTGTATATAGGCACAAAGACAGACACACACAAAGTTTTGTGCTTCACTGAAGGGTTAAACCAGTCAGAGCAGAGCAAATCGACATCTGAACTAATCAGAGCTAGACTAATCAACATACAAATTCACATCTGTAGAATCAAACCTCAACCATGACTCTCCAGCCTGTCAGGAAACCTGATGAATCTGTGATGCACCGTGTTTCTCTGCTGCGCTTAGCTCAGCCGTCACTCTCCCCATCAGCTCATACAGTATTGGTGACATTCGTAAACATACACTCACACAAACACAGAGCGGACAAGCAAATAAATCACAAGTTCAAAAATGCATCACTACAAAGCATGCAAACCATTTAACGACAGGTCTATTCATGTGTACGTGTGTGCGCGTCTCTGTGTTTTGTCCTTGTATTGGTGCATCTGCACGTGTGTTTACATATGTCCCTGTAGATGCTCAAATATGTGCATATGCATGTTCAATATTTATTCATGAGAATGTGCCTGCGTGTACGTTTGTGTATAATGTATATGTAAGTGTCATATATGTGTGTGCTGTGCTGTTTGTGATTAAACTAGTTGGGAAACATAAAAAGCACAAAAATACCATCACTATTATAACAGTATAACGTGTGAGGGAATGTGTGTGTGAGAGTGAGACAAAGAGAGAGTTATTGTAAAGAGACAGAGAAAAAGACAAAGAGTGAATTAGATGTAAAATAACTCTAAAATATGTGAGTTTAAAGTGGATACTGACAGCTTTAATATGTGAGACCTCAGTAACAAAGGTAGGGCTCTTTTTCTTGGAGATTCTTCATGCTTTTTGAGTGTTGAAAAGGCTTTGAGTGAAATGACATAATATTCACGGAGCCGCTTTTGCATTACTGTACTTCAAATGACTTATGAACCATGACAGCCCTACATTTGATAATTTCACTTCATGGTGTCTGATTAAAGAATTCGTTTCTAAAGTGACTTTTTCTTGATTTACACAAAGCTAAAGGAAAATTTTGGTAGCTCCTAAAGTAGAGCAGTAAATTAATGGAAATGTTTTCACTTATCGAAAAAGTGGACCCCTGATTTTTAGCCCAGGGGTCCACCTTTGATAAATAATTCTTCACTTTGTTGGATTAATACATTTGCAATAGTGTTTCAATATGTCTGTAACTGTGAGTGATATGTTGCTATACGTTCAATGATTGCTTTGATGTGCACAATGACCTGTGTATAAAAGGTCTAAAAAAAATGTCTTGTAGGTGTGCGAAGAGAAGTGAAGAAAAGAGGAGAGAAGGATGACGGAAAAAAAAGGAGAAGCAGCATGAGGGGGCGGAAAACAATATCATAACAGCTGATTCGCATTCCCTAAACAAGCCCCAAGCAAGCCAAAACAAACCATAATTAAAGCTTATCACAACAAACCACGATTAAATATATCAGAGCAAGCCATGAAGAGGCATGCATAAACCAAGACACCATGACCAAAATACATACACAAAACATCAAACAACAAACAACAGCAAACAGGCAGAATAAAGAAGGACACTCTTATAAAGGCTGCGCCATTTTCGACATATTTGTGCTTCAAAAAAAAATTACGCAAATGTTTAGTCACAAATATTGGCAGGACGTCTCTTTGAACTGATGTTTCCAGATGTTGTCTACAAAAGTCACACGAGATTTGTGTTGTCAATAATCGGAGGCACAAAAGTGTCGAAACTAACAGCCTTTTTAAGAGACAAAATGAATCAAAGCAAAAACAAAATGAAACAAAGCCAGTCCAAGTCAAACCAAGCCATCACACGTTAGTTCATTAGCCAAAGTGACATTAAGATGTGAACTCACATATTGAAAACTTGTTGCTGGAGTCTTTGCCAGGGAATAATTTAACGCCCCGCGATTTAAAATCTACTGATCGCTTCACTGCAGAGGAGAACAGAATACAGAAAAGAGAAGAAAAATCAGAGAATAGGTTGGATAGAGAGGAAAAAAAATAGAGATATAGCAAAGGAATTTTTTTTTTAAAAAATGGCAGATTCTTCTCCCTCACAATTCTGAGAGAGAGAAGAGCACAGCAGAAAAGAAAGTTAGGCAAAGTAAAAAAAAATTAAAATGGTGGAGGGGCAGAGTGAGAGAGACAAAAAGAGAAGCAAAAAGAGGCAAGAAAGTAGGACAAATGATTTCAACAATGGGACCATTCAAGGGTTTTCGCTCATAAAGAAGCTTAATCTTTTTTCTCTCTCTGTCACTCAGACACATACATCAGATGTCAAGGTGTTTTGCTGGAAGCCCCATCATATTCTGAACAAAAGCTGCTAAGGGAAATTGCCGCTTTAATCAAAATGACAATGATGCAGCTCTGTAATCAAAGCATTCAGATAATGGCACGTTAGAAAATAAATGGCTCTTTTAATCAAAGACAAGAGGAAACAAACTGATGGAGGGATCCCTGTCAGCATGAGCTCTGTTTAAAACGGGTAACATTATTTCATTAGAGGATCACCGATGTTGTGTTTGTACAGTATGTTACTATAGTGCAGCATGTATGGTTGGGAAGATGGAGTATAGAGGACAAAGTGAGTGGGTGAGAGCTGTATTTGAATCCATGCAATAATAATAAAAACAAAACACCCCGGGGTAACCTGAATTTGACTCCCTCTAGATTTTATTTTTTTTCTGCTTTACTCTTTCAAAATGAATGAATACGTTACCAACATAAATAATGAAAACATAAACACAAATATATCTTGTCTTGAATGACAAAGTACAGTGAAAAATCACCTTAATGAACGTCTGACAGACCTCGTTTTCATAATGACCTGACTTATCCAGTGAATGGTGACAAATGGCAGATGAGTTAATGGGCTACAATTATGCTCATGTTATACGGCGGCTACATATGCACATACATCAGTGGCAGTTTGTTCGACATGGTTAAATTACAGCATATGTATTTTATGCCAATAATTATCCTGATGTTGCAAAGAGGCTACACATGCACGTATGCTTGTGGTGTTCTACTTATCATGTTGACATTAGACCAAATCAATTAATGCGCTAACGATTAATCTAATGTAATGTGGCTACACAATCCATTTCTGCATTATTGTGTTAACTACCAGCATAATAGTTGCACGTGCCAAGGCGAGAGATAAGAACCCCCCACCCTATAATACTTAATGTGAATGACAGATGTATTGTTACTGTAGTCATTTAATTAATCATTGTAAAACAGATTTTAATATAGTAGATGAGTCTAAGATGAATACACTGGCTAAGCAGGGTCATTTTTGTTGGTCCAAATGTATTCTGCATTTTAACAGCACTAGTGACATATAGTTCTGTATATCTTTATGTGGAACCAGCTGTTAACGCATTATCATTGTATGTTTAAGCGCTACAGTATGTTATTGAGATATATCGACATCAACACTGCTTGTTGAACATGAACACGAATCACAAACCCGGACGCTGCATTAGACACTAAACTTACATTGTACTTACCTGCATTTCTTGAGACAGTCTTTTAAAGTGATAATGCATCATCCTCTGTCATAAACTAACTGAAAGTGATACTGTGTGATCCTTAATTGAACCGCGCCAAGACATGATCACTCTTTGTAATATGATAGACATAATTCATTACACAGCAGACAGTAAATATATTAAGGTAACTCACTAGGTTTGCATCAAACCATGAGCAGTGTGACTCAAAAGAAAATCTACACGTTGTGGTTTAATGCATCTTGTTTTTTTTTATTGTGGTTCAACTCCAAATGTCCCTTTGTGTGATCTGAGGGGAAGAGAAATCATGTCCATTTATTGGCGTAAAAAGTGACAAAGAGTTTCTCTTTTGCAGTGTTGTATTTCCTCATCAAAAACAACTTGATAGAGTTTGTTGTTTGATTAGCTCACAGTCACCTCTCAAACAGACTTATTTCAAGTTGTGAAAGGTTATGAAATTCTGTGTATCAATAAATCAAAGTAATCGTGAACAACTAGATACAGCTGCATTTAAACATATAGCTCAAAAGAATATATAACTAGAATGAAGTGAATATATTTTCTATGACATCAACAATTTCGGGTGCATAAAGCCTTCTGTCCTAATGACATTGGATGGCATAATGTTGATTTGTAAACATAAAAAAAAACATAGATCTCAGCTTAAGTTTAAAAAAGCTTCTCTTGAGCCAACAGGACAGAAAGAGGTGATAAACAATATATTGCATAATTGTATTACTGCCTTCAGATTAAACTCGCATTTGAAAATGTCCCAATTGTCAGAAATTAAGAACATTCAGGGGAAGCTCTGATCAAGATCAAAGTCTTACAATCAGGTTTGAAATGTACCCCCCCGTTAGGCAGCCAAATCGGGGAATCTGGGCCAAAAATAGTTTAAAGTCAAATTTGTTTTTGCCTGTGCAAATTCATTCACTGTATCAAGACCCTGTTAATATGCATCATAAAACCTGTCCTGTGTGAATATGCATCAAAGTTAAATATGCCCATGTTAATATTCTAGCCTACAAGCAGCAGCTTTACTGCAAACAACAGATGGAAGGGCAGCTGCATTTAAATAAACCATATTTATGAACTAAAATGTTGCATATTTAACAAAACTATATATAACTAGCAACAGTATAAACACAGAACTCAACTAATATTTAACAGTAAGAGAATAGACACTTAAGCAAGACCTAGCTAAATAATATATACGCTGAACCACATTGTACAATAAAACCATCTCCTGCAGTCTGATGTAGGTTTTATACTTCCAAAACAAAACTAAAGTCTAGGCTCTTATTACTAGAACACACCAACATGTAATATCAAAAGCTACCTGCTACCCAGGGCTGGATCCAGATCAATGACTCACATATTTTAGTTATACTTCTGGACATACATCTGGGTTTCGCTTTCTTTTTTTAAAGACTGGTAGTGTGGAGCAGTGAGACATTCTCTATGAGGTGCATCACACACTTTGGTTGAACTCACCAGCTTTTGGGCTACATGTCCATCGCTGGTGTTTTAATGTACCGACATAGGGAAAGCGGTAACACAAGATATAGACTGAGGACTAAAATATCACGGATGGATTTAGAAAATCAGTGTCAGACATAGTTGTATCAGTCAGATTTTCAAAACTGAACATGCAGTTTCACATGAATAACAAGCAGATGTGAGTGAAAGTGATTCACTGGGGTGAACCGAGGCTAATGTATGGTTTTGAGCAGTTTATATTGAATTGGCTGGCTGTTTAAGTCAAAGAGATGAGACTCTCTTTGACTTAAAAGAGTTTCTCTTAACTCTTAGTCTCTCTCCGACTTAAGAGAGATGAAACTGTGTGTATGCACAAAGCCAGACATATGCCAACTAGACAACTACTAATGAGTCATAAATTAAACAGTCTACGTTGCAAGATACGCTAATATGTTGATTAATATGTTAATAATAATTAGTAGCTAATACTAGAAGAAATAGAATACTTTTAAAAAATTTTAAGTGACATGAAATCTACTGCAATTTTCCAATGTTCTGACAACAACGTCCGAAGAAAATAGGATGTAGAGAGACCAGATGATTTAATGTGTATTTAGTAATCTGGCAAGTGTCATAAGGTGTAATGTGTTAATATAGGTATAAAAGAATATATTCTCTATGACACTTGCTCTGTGGTTTATGTGTTTATTTGATATATCTAGCAAACTCAAATGTTAATATAACTAGACAGAAAGAATTGATAGAAATGTTAATGATTGGGTAGGCTACATTCCTCAATATATATCTCTGCCTACACTGAGTTAATCACATTTTTAATATATGCAAGCAGTGAGTGCAATCAGTGGGTGAAGACGGTTGTCAGTGCTGTACACATCCTCCACATTTGATGAGCTATTTTGTAACCACGGACCAGCCATCATGCAACATCGCCAGATTGTGCCTATGCAAACTAGCTGCATTCATTCAACCAGCTACATTGGCTGCTACACTTACAGTACTCTAATGATCCCAGTGCTAACGGCCTTTTGCATATAGCAAAAGCTAAACACCGAGTCCACAATGAAAGCCAGCACTGGTGAAATGCAAGCTCTCAAAATTATATAAAAGATTATAAAGGGGTAGTTCATGGATTTATGAGCTCATATGAACCCCCTGAGGCCTGCAGTGTCTCTGTACTCAGCTTGACTAATGGTTCTGAAGCCAAAGCTGACAAGGAAAAGGACTTGGGGATTTATTTACACAAAAACTAAATGGTATATTCCATACGTACTAAATGCTGTCTTTTTTCTTGCCTGTAATTATCCAGAGCAATTTGCATTTCAAGATGCATGCACTTGATCATGAGTAGGTTTGAGCCATTATGAGAGTCATATCAAAGGTACCATGCAGTCGACAATATCCAATATGTCAACCTCCCTGAGGGGTATACTGTCTCACTGCTCGAGTTGAATAATGTTTCTGTACCAGTGGTTGACTGGTGTTCTTTTGTACTGACTGACTTATTTGGTTGCCATAGCATTGGCTGACTGATAATGCCGTCAGTTGTTCATTAAGAGCCAATCACAGCCCTGCAGACACAGAAACTCATGAATACGTAATAAAGAGAGATGATGGAGGGATGTGATTGGTAGGTTGTGCCGCGGGGAAGGAAACAGATTGTTCATACCTGACACACGCATAGACAAAAGACAAACAGGCACACACACATGGGAAGGGAAGGGAGATAGTGTAGTCCGGAAACTAGATGGAGAACTATGTCTCTATCTTATTTACCTTATTTTTCAATTATAAAATGATAGTTTCCCTGTATATAAACAGTCCTTCAAGTATGTGTTCTGCCTGCAATGCATTGCAATTATTGCAACACACAGTGTCCAAGCAAGGAAAAAATGTCACAGATGTAAAAGCACCCTACATGTGCTGTACAGCACTCAAGAGGTAAGTCAATAATCTTGGTTCAGTGTGTCATCCATAGTGATTGGCATACCTCATACTGGTCACTAGGGGGCAGACAGGCTAGCTGTAAGTAACTGAATGGATTATTACAGAAGGCAGTAGATAGATCTTCTATGCATCAAAATAGACATTATCATGCTATATTCAGTTATTGTTAGATGTACATTCACATTCATGAGGAAGCCTGCTGATATCCATTGAATTGTTCCTTTTTTTTTTGCTTTGGTCATTGCAAAAACAGTCACAGGTTAAGGTCAGAGTTAAGGTCTCACTAATATACAGCAGTCAGAAGAACACTGTGACATTTTTATTATGCTGATGTTGGCAAAAAAAAAAGCTCTCTAAACCATTTGAAATTTTGGATGCTGAAACAGCCTATTGATTATGAGGCACTACACAGAATTCAAACAGGGTGACCATCAAAAGGTCAGCAAGAGCAGTCAGTCCAACTAAAGTGCTACAAACAGGAGCAGTATATTTAAGCCGTATTATGACAAAAAATATTATGTATAATGTTTGAAACACGCTGTTTCTGTGGCTGTTATAAATCATTTTCACTAACATAATGACAGACATGTATTCAAGCATACCAGAGTTGCTGCTCTCTGTGAGGAATGAAGCTATCAACTTTTAACAACCACTGTATACGCCTACAGGCTGCGAGTATTCGATGCAATATAGAGTTTGGGTGCATTATGGCTTCAAAAGTTGAAATCTATGACTGTCAGTGGTGATAAGCCTGTAGCAAAAGTTGCAAAACTGTTATGGAATGTTTTGTGAAGCCTCCTATTTGTTTGGTTTGAATGTGCCATCGCAAAACTTGGAAAGGGTGCCTGCTAGCACAGTGTGATACTACTGAACCTACATGCTTAATTTTAAGGTGTGAAAATACAAAAAAAATGCTGTGAAATACAACAGCTTTGCTTTGAGCTAGTACTTAAGTCAGAAAGATGCAGCCATGTCGAGCCAATCAACAATACCAAAGTACAGAAAAGGTTTGCATGTTTTATGATATTCTGAAATGGGTTTATTATCTTTTAGTCCAAAAAAGCATGGATTCCAATTTTAACATGAGGACAAACTTGAAAACCTTCGGCAAGGGTCGCATTGACATGGCCCTGGATGAGCAGCGCAGGCTCTATATCAGTGTGCAAAATACAAAGGTAAAGGAAAACAGGGAAATCTTGAAAAGCCTCATCAATGTGACCTGTTACCCTGCCAAACAGGAGCTAACCTTTCGGGGGAAACGATGAGAGGAGTAGCTCTGCCAATCATGGAAATTATGTTGAACTGTTGCATGTGTTGGCAGAAAAAGATGATGAAGTTAAGCCGCACATTTAAACTCCTCAAATGTGTTTACCGGCACATCAAATCGAATTCTGAATGATTTAACTGAAGCCGCTGCCGAGGTTATCAGGAGTCAGATAAAAAATGACATACAAGCAGCATCCTTTGTTGCAGTGGAAGTGGATGAAACTACAGATATCACAGACAAGGCTTAAATATCAGTGGTGTTGAGATATCAACAGCGCAAGTGAGGTAAAAGAAGCCTTTTTGGGATTTGATGATGTGAGTAATGACAGAAGTGCACAGGGAATATCTGAGTATGTATTGGATGTATTAAAAAAGTGTGTTGGAGTTGAAAATTGTGTTGAGAAGCTGATTGCACAAACATGATGCAGTGATGGCCTCAGAGCCTAACAGGGTACAGGCAAAAATCAAAGAGAAAGTGCCTGAAGCCATATTTACACATTGCTATGTGCATAGATTGAATTTGGTGCTTTCACAATCAGCAAAATTCATTTCACAGTGTAAATTTTTTTTCAAGACTGTTGAATTTTTCAGCAAGTCTACCAAATGCACACGTTTACTGGATGAAGTTGTGAAATGCTGCATCCCTAGAGCATCATCTGTCAGGTGGAACTCCACTTCTAGGTTGGTACAAACTATCCTCCAACACCTACCAAATCTCCACCAAGTGTTCCAGAAGATGATGGATTCCTCAGATGACTGGGATGGCAAGACCCCAGCTATGGCCTCAGGATTTGATCTCTGGCTCTCAAAAGCATCCACCTGTTTTCTCCTGATGGCATGCGATTTTTACCATGACAGATGCGCTGTTTCGTCTCTTTTCAAAACAAGGCAATGGACATTGTCCTACGCTCTGTGCGCATCAGAGACACTATGTGTGCGTTGAACAATCAGCGAGAGCAGTTTGACAGTTTCTATGATTGTTTTCAACAGAAAAGTAATGAACTAAAACTGATAAATAAGGAGACTCACCACCACAAATCTGTCAGAGGAAAACAATCTTCTATAATGTTCTTGACAACATCACTGAACAAATGAGAGCCAGGTTTACTGTCTGGAGGAGCTTGAGTTCCTTGGCTTAGTTGGACTGCAAGAAATACACTGAGATGTCAGCTAAATTTGATGATCACAAATTGAAGAGCCTTTGAGCTTTGATCTGATTAGATTAAAGTCTGATTTGGTGGGATTATACTGTTCACAAACAGTCCAAGGAATGACGCCTACAGTTTCTTACTTTTTTGACAGACAATGATCTGCAGCAGACTGTACCTGAGGCCACAAAACTTTTGAAGCTGGTCTTAACTATACTTTCTACTGCGGCATCTGTGGAGAGGACCTTTTCAGCTGTAACAGAATGGAACAGAACAGACTGTTGTCCTTGGCTCTTATTTCCATTGAAAAGGAGAGACTTATGAAACGGAGGAATGCTCCTAACAAGGACTTTTGCAACAAAGTCATGGACATCTTTTAGGAGGCTGGCCACAAGTTATACGTTTGCCATGTTCTCGTCCTTCTTTCACTACCGTAAGACGAATGTTAGAGCTTCACTTCATTCTCTCAGCTGCTTCCACTGTTAGCATGTCAACCTGGCTCCGGAGCTCTGCAGACTGGGCTACAGCCTTTGCTTTTATTTTTGCTGGCACGTCTTCTTTGAGTGTATTAATGGCTTGAAGCACCACATGTTTGGTCGTTAGCTGTGGTCATGTCTTTCTTTGTTGTCGCTTGGAGTTCAGAGCTAGCACTACGGCTAGCACCAGTCTCTGCCTCTCTGTGGCCACTCCGACTCTTGTTCATCTTGTTTTCTGTATTGATTCATATTTCCAGCGCATAAACTTATAAACACAGAGTGCGCGGTGAGGATGTGTGCACCTCACGCATTTTTTAGACCATGCATACACATGTTTTATCTAAAGTGAGCTGAGGGTGATGCGATGAGGTGGAGATGAAATATAAGGTGAGAGATGGAATCTTTTAGTAAAACATTGTTTTACCTTACACAGGAGACTTTCTATTTTGCTTTGCTATTTTTTCATATTCTTTTTATTTTATCCTTAGTTTCTTTCACACCTTGTAAAGTCAGTTTCCAGTCCACAGCTGTATGAAAAGCTTCTCCTTCAGTTCATATCAGTCCTGCTGAAGGCAGACAGTACAGGACTGTTGATAAATCTGCACCCTCTGAGAAGTGCCGCACCAGAGTGCAGTTACGCACGGCCGTTCACTGTGTTTACCTTCATTAAATTGGCTGAAAGCGACACCAGGCTTCTGCAGAATAACCACAAAAACACACCCACCCACCCACGCACACCTCTACACACATCAGACTGGTTGGTTATAACTCGATATTCTGCTTTTGTATGAACGACACATCGGGTTACCAGGGCTCATTAAAGCTTCTTTTCCAACTTTCTTTTCAGCAAAAGTAGCGTCTCATGTTTTATCCTTGAAACACATTGCAGCGCGAACACTGTTGTGTAACATTAATTACTTAACTATGTGACCATTTACGAGGTGAGATAGGAGAGTTATGGCTGAAATAGCGTTGGTCCGATCATTACTATTACGTCATCCAAAGCTGGATGTCCCCCCCTACTTCAAAACTCAGTCCGGCGCCGCTGGCCAATTGTGGGAGTGGAAATGAGGCTCGTGCATATGTGCCCAGTTCCACAATGACTAAGATTGATAAAACAGAACCATGAGTCCGCACGGCTTTATAAATCTGACCAAAAGAATGCGCATGCATATTTCTGGCTTTGTGCATACACGCAGTTTTAGTCATGAATCTACACAGAGTTTTATGCATCTGGCCCCTGATGTTAGAGAGAAAATATTTTACCAATGATGCAGTAATGAGGATCCTCAGAAGACCCTGTATATTTCTCTCTGAATCACATCCTCTCAGTCGTCTTTAACTCTTCTCCTCCAGTCTTAGCATTTTTCTGCATGCCCTGTTTGCTTTGAATACTGATCGAAGCCTTTTCTTTTAAGTCTATTTAACAGATTTAGATATGGAGATTCTGGTGAGTTTAAAGTTCATTTTGTGATCTCTCCACTCTTACTTTTCTGCTGCATCCACCTCCACTTTCTGTAATGTTAATGTTCATTAATAAGAGCTAGGCATTATTTCTCAGTGTTCAGACTAAAATACGTACAGTAAATGGAACCTCTGGCAACTATTCAATTGACTAGATGACTGGCCGACTGACCTGCTAACTGGCTGAACGCCAGACTGAATGGCTGACTGACTAGACAATCTAAGCTTTTACCTGACACTATCAACTGAGCTACTTACAGTAAGTGCAACAGTAATAAAATTCTGATTGACTGGAGGATTGACTGGATGACTTTGTTACTGACAATTACTGTACAATGTAGGAATTTTTGGTGGGTTCCAGCGTGTGACGGTGTGCACTGCAAATAGTTTCAAAACGGTCCATCTGGAACAAAGAATAGCTGTTTGGCTAACTGAATAGCAACCAGTACGTCTGTGGAATGACACCTCGAATGACAAATCAACTCAATTGCATTGTTGTACTGCAGGTCCTGAACTAAAAGGAAATTTGGAGATCAGCAAGAAAAATTAAGAAGAAAATATTTCACATAGTATCACAAATGTGTTCTGTATCTGTTTGTTCCAACTCTTCATTCAAGCTACAGTATAATGTTTACAAAGAACGAAATACGCAAACCAAGACACGATGTTCTTCTTTTAAATGGCTGTACCATTACATCTTACATGAAAGTGAAAGTGAAACTTGATGACTTTGCCAAACCATTGAGACTCTTATTGAATTTAATGAGACTATTACACACAGAGGCAGTAATAATAAAATAATAATC
The DNA here is from genome assembly GCA_038419695.1 of Scomberomorus guttatus. Taxonomy (NCBI): domain Eukaryota; kingdom Metazoa; phylum Chordata; class Actinopteri; order Scombriformes; family Scombridae; genus Scomberomorus; species Scomberomorus guttatus. Next base: position 11,918,674 of record CM076461.1, read on the forward strand.
AAAAATAGTCTTAAATGATGCAGTTGGCTCTGTTTTATATCTATTAATCACCTGAAATTAGTCACATCAGGATTTGGCTTTTTATCACTTCACATTTATCACATCTATTTATATCATTCAGTTTTTAACAACCTTCACATTTTTGTACCTGATGCATGTATTTCTGGCTGGATGAGCTGTTACCTTAATGGCTGTAGCTGTAGCTTACTGGCAGCTGGATAGCAGCGTGTGACTCACCCGCCGACTGAATGAGTGACTCACTGGCTCACTAGGTGTCCACAGCTTTCCCCCTAGTTCTTGTATATAATAAGAAGTTATAACAAATTGCATAGTGATGTTTTTCTTGAAAAAGTGTGACCCTGAAAATTATAAAAGTTGACCTATTTAAAGGGTAAATTCACTGTAAAATTGTGTTCTCGTGTCTTGTTCCTGTGGCCATTGACAACTCAGAGTTTATTTGGCAACATGATTCACTGGTTTCTAGCTTTGAGGGTAGAGCTGTTCATGTTCTTTTTTAATTTAACAGGCAAGATGAGTGAGAACACATTCCCAATTCCAGCTGCAGCCTCGGGGTGTATTTGCTGGGGGGGGGGTGAGAGTATACTGTAACACACCCAGTCACATCTGGAAACTGCCTTGTTCTACCATAGCCTTGGCAATGAAACAGATGGGTTTCAGCACCTTGCTCAAGGGATCTTCGAGCAAAGTTTTCCCAGCCAGCACACAGAAATTCGTACCAGCAATCTTTCGCTTCTCTTACCCTCAAGCTAGCACCAATCCATTATCAAAATTTGATCTTCAGAAATTACATGCATAAAAGATCAAACTTTTGCCATAAGTAATCCAATCTGATTTGTTGTTTCAGTGTAAATGCCTTTAGGTCTCAAATGGTAATTACACTAATGAAGCTTTTTGCGGAAGTTCAAGCAGGAAGACAATTATTGCTCTAAATTCATCACACTGGAGCTCCCTCAATTATTATCCAGAGATGTCAATGGGAATGCAGGTTTTCCTGTTAACCAGTAATCACCGTCACTTTAAACTACCTTTCCTATTATACACTCTCTCTCTATGCTACTTCACCCCTCCATCACCCAAGTGTCAAGGCCTATTGTACGGCTTCCAAGGGAGGATGTCTAAAGGGCTTCTATTTATAGGGTTTTACCCATTTAAATCAATGTAATTGACAGGAAGAAAAGTCTCTTGAATTATTAAAATGGAGTTTTTTGTTTTACATGTGGTGTCTTTACTAATTGAAATACAGTTGAAAAAACACCCAATTTCTTAGACCCCCCCTTAAGGCAGCTTTGCCCTACAGTACTCATATAGCCCTATAGTATACATGCTGAATGTTTTAGTGAGCCTGAGTCCCAGGGTGAGGCACCACACTCACTCAGCTTGGGTACAGTCCGCAAACGACATGATGTGAGTACAAGGATGATTAAATGAACTTACAGCAGTTCCTGTGGCGAGAAAGTACATCCACTCTGATTTCATCTTGGCCTCCAAGAGTACTACAGTAAAGGCATATCGCGTGCTTCAAAACACACTCAGAAATCACATATTAGAGAGAGCTGAATCTTTAAATACATTTTAGTCCTGAGGTGAGAAGCATTTACTTTTGCTCAGAGACTTTGACAGAGTTGAATAATTACTGAGCTTCAATTAAACATGCTAATGGCCACTTAATGGCTGTGCTTGTATTTAGCCGTGAAGAAGACAGTAAGGAGCGGGCAGATAATGTATGACATATTAACAGTTCAGTTAACAGTGATATAAATGTGAACATTACATTAATTAACAAGAAAAAAAACACTTAATGTAATCTACTCTGATTGACTCTACTTACCTTTTTGTACTATTTAAGATATGACAAACACTCATTTAGAATTGCTAGGTTTTATAGATATTTAGACATTTCTGTAAATATTAATAGGGCTGCCTGAGATTGGAGGAATAAAATGTAAATTATGTAAATATAAGTGAATTCACCCTTTAACAAGAAAACTATGCCCTAGGGAGAGATATCTGAATTGAAAGAGTTAATTCCTTTAATTTAAGTTTATCAACATATAGCCTATGGCGTGTTTTAAAACCATTATGAATCATTTTGAAACATCAATTAAGCATTCAAACGGACAATTAACTCAGCAAATTTTGTTTAGCCATGCAGCAGAGCTGCAGGCTTTGAGTTACTAAACACACTCATGAACAGGTTTTTTTCTGTGTTCAAGAACACAGCTATGCAATGCATCCATCTATACACACACACACACACACTCTCATCATCCCAGTGAGAACATGATCTGATGAACTGATCTGTAAAGCTCTTTGGTAATTTACCGCTGGCTCTAATGTCTCCGTAGCATTTTGATATATGATATAATTCCTTTTGGAAGATAAATGTTGGTCTCACAGATGAAATCTAACAAATGTAGCTGCCACATTAGTTTGTCTGAATGTAAAGTGAAGCTTCATGTTATTACTGGACAGAACAACAGCGCTGCCTTTGGGGCTCTATATGTACAGATATAACCCGTTTCAATAAACATAAATGTATTAAAATGAACAGCTCAATCTATGTTAAATTTCATTTGATTTCATTAAGCTACAGTTTGGCTTTTTATTATAGCTACATTATAAACTGAATAACATAATTTACTGCATCTCTTTGTCAATTAGGTTATTTTTTTGTGAGAAAAAAAGTGTTGTGGAGCTTTGAGTTGAGAATATTTTGTCACAGTACAGTCAGGTAGTCGTGTTGAAGCTGAGCTGCTGCTGTCAGCAGGCTGAATGATCGAACTGCGTCCTTCTGTCCTCGGAAGTTTACTACTACTACTACTACTACTACTACTACCACTACTACTACTACCACTACTACTACTACTACCACTACTACTACTACCACTACTACTACTACTACTACTACTACTACTACTACTACTACTACTACTACTACTACTGAGTCAAACATGCCAAGTCCGAACTAGCAAGTACACAAGTACGAACTTGGCACACTTGGTATTGAGAAAGGCCCTCTGTCAAATTGGCTTCAGTCAGAGCCTGGTGTATTTGCCTGGGGGCTTGGTCGCCACGTGTCGCCACTTCCTGTATCCGTCATTTCAAATTAAAAGCCCTCTAACGTTTCATACACGGTCCAGCCATATACTCGGTTTTGACCTAGTTTTGTTTCTCTGTTGGTGTCTGTCTCTTCATGTTTTTTTTAAATCTCTCCTCACTGTTTCACCTCCTTCCCTCTCTGTTTCTCTGTTAAACTTGGATATAAATCAATGGGAGATTATTATTAATTGAGAATTCCATAATTTGGACGGCAGCAGAAGGAGGAGGTTTTTATGAGCTGAGTGGGGATGACCTAATGTGTAACACACACACGCACACACAAAGCCAGTCTGTCCAGCTAGCTGGCAGCACCTAGAGCCAAACGTCTCCCTCTGTGGTCTCATAGCAGTGTCTTATAAACTAAACTAACCCTGCCAAAGCAGATTTGTTCATTTAGTCTCTCAGAGACAAATTTGGAATTATTTTCATTCACTTTTTGTGACTAAACTAACCCTGCCCAAGGGCTTTACCATTATAATTTATTCTGCTGGGGACAAGTAGAACTTAGCAGACCAGAACAACATATGGTTTGCAGGGTAGAATAGTCAATGTAAAAAAAAACAAACTGTTTATAATTAAGTGGAGCTGATGAACATTCTAAAATGGTAATTAAAGAAGGTAGAGCCTAATAAATGCAGTAGAAAGGAAAACAACAGAAGTATAATGGAAGCAAGAAGAATGAAGTACAACATAATATGATCTTCTCAGGTGAACAAACATTTAATGAACACTTAAATGTAATTTTTTTGTAAGTTTCCTTTCTTTTCCAGTGGTTTGCAGGTGGTTCCACTGGGGATGGAATCAATAGGAGATCCATCAATCATCTTGCAATGTCAGTAGTGACATTGGCAACGGTGCGGTCAGAATATTGATCCTCAGTTCATACTGACACTGTTGCCGGGTTTTTCTAACCTATAGTGAAATAATGTTAAACGTACAGTAGATCAAAAATAAATTCAGATTATTTATTGGAATCCATAGTGCATTTTCATGTAGTATGATAAGATACATTTTAACGAAAAATGTGTGAAGATTTTGAATCAACAGTTCCAACTGTTCCTTTTAGCAGTTACTTATTCAGCCACCCAACCCGCCTTTCTGCTAATGTTTAAATGAAGATGACTGACAGCTGACAGAAAGTAGCCAATCAATCACAAGCTTGTTATAAGAAGTCCACTAATTAATCAACTAACCTATCAAACTGACACCCCTCATTAACATGTTGATTAACATTTTAAACTAATTAAGATCAATTAGGATCAATTAAACAAATTAAAGGCAAATCTCAAGGGGAGTGGTCAGGTTGTCAGTCAGAGGGGGGATAGGGACAAGAGGAGAAGATCAGAGGAGAAGAGGGGAGGGGGGGAAGAAAGACGAGAGGATTAAGAGGAAGAAAAAAATAAAGACAGTCAAAGAGAAGAAGTCTTTGATACTCTGCCTTGTAGGGTTGGGAATCTTTGGAAATCTCACGATTCTTTTCAATTTCGATCGCTGGCGTTACAATTCAATTCAGAATCGATTCTCGATTCAAGAAGGGGGCACTGGTTTCAGGCTCTTATTCCAGTACACTCTGTGCCAGACTTGTATTTTTCTGCTCACTAAATTGCAATATAAAACAACACAGTTACGCTCACTGGTCTCGATGAATGTCACTGTCTGATTGACAGAAAAAAGCAGAGAAAGGTGTGTGAGAGTACAGGGAGGTTGTTACTAACTTTATCTCTCCAGCAGTGGATCGTACAGATGCAGGTCATTTGAAATGTATGTCTATGCACCAAATATTTTCTTTGAGGTTTCGTAAAGGGGTCCATTGTGTGTTGGTTGGCTGACGTGTTTGTTGCTGCTGGAGTTCTGTTGCCCACTTTTGGTAATGTCATAAATTATTTCTTGCAGAGCTAATTATTAAGTTATTACATCCCAAATCCTTTTTTGTTCCTTCAACACAACGTTATTAATGATGCACAAAAATCGATTTTTGGATTCTTAGAACTGTAGAAGATTCTTATGTGAATCAATGTCTTCCCCAACCCTAATGCGTTGGCTAAAATCACATTTGTAAATGTTTTTTTTGGCACTTTGCCTTTACTAGATAGTTCAGGGTGGAGACATAAAGGACATTCGGCAACGATCCTGGACTGGATTCAAACCCAAGATGTCACGTGTAGATTTTGCACATGCAAAGACTTCACTAACACTAAAAACGTTTGGCGTGAGGTGTCATATGGGGTCATATCCAGCCTAATAAGATGATCATATCCACAGATTAGAAAATTATTCAGAGTCAATATTAAGTAATTAATGAATTAGTTGCAGTTTCAATTTACTTCTTTTAGAGTGGCCTAATTGACCTCAGTCCTTCAAGTAACACATGAGATCATACGGTACAAAATTTCAGCAGTCAATCAATCATCAAACCCCCTTTTTTGGGTAGGGACGGGGGGTCTTTTAAACAGGAAAACAGCTGGAATCAATTAAAGAACTACTAAACAAGTAAAACACACTAATTGAATTCATTCTTTAGTTCTGTAAAATACATCAAGTGGCCCTATACGTGTAAGGGTTAAAAAGCCCAAACAGGTAAAAAAACAGTTTTTTTACAGTTTAATACCAGCAATAGGACAACATTCCTACATTGACTTATAAATATCCAAAGATGTCTGAGACAATGATCTTTTCTACTGCAATTGGCAGTGTCTTAACTGCTTAATTCTTATGTAGGGAAACCATGACTTGTCTGTCAATTCAAAGATGTTCAGAAAGGTTTCACAGTGAATACGGTTGTGTTGAGATGATGCCAAAAAAAAAAAGGGAAGGGAGGGAGAAACAAAGAAATCTATTTATTGAAGCACATTCACATTGTGTCACATCATCCTTCAGTGTGGTGTTTTGTGTCTCCTTAACACATGACTTATAAAAAGTAATATGTGTACGTATTAACACAAGTGATTTTCTTTGACAAACCATTCCAGTAGGGCACAGTTGTCAGGACAGAGCACGGCACAGGCTCAGCGCCCGAGCGGTGGCATTTTGGATGGGCCCACATCTTATTTTTCTCGCCTGAGTCTGCTTGGTATTTTGGTGACTTGCTGTGAACTTGAGTGTGCTGAAGTGAGAGGCGAGGCACAGTAGGGAGTATGTCAGTAATAATCAAGTGGCACAGTGCAATTTTGGTGTCAAGCATGACCATCATTTACGCTTCTGTTGCCCGCCCACTCAGACCAGGTCAAGGACGCACAGAGGAAGCAGCACACTGTGTGTGACTTTAGTTTACTTTACTTTATAACAATAAAAGCAAACCCAATATTTAGCTTGGAGGTTTTTCTACTGAAGTGATTAAAGTGGATTAGACAGTGTATTTCAATCACACCGTTTCCAACTGAGCCACATGTGTGCCACATGATCATGAATACCAAACATATCCTTAATACCCTGTGTGCTTTGTGACGCTGAATGGACTTTATGCACCATGCACTAGTGATTCAAAAAAAGGGCCAATAGTGGTGTGAAGTACACAGCCTTTTTTGTGAAAGAACAAGAGGCAATCTGGGACTAAAACAATACATGTGAGAGTATGAAAAAGCAAGGAAAGTGTAAAATATAAACCCTATCTGTTCCAGCCTGTCTGTGCAGTTGTTCCACACAATCAGCTCTCATTATTGCTGTTGGGCGACATGGACGTTGCCCAATGAATTTCCAAATGTTTTCCACCAGTTGGGATCTGTCTCAAAGAAATCTACGTGTATGAGCAGTTACCCGAGAAAAAAAGAAAAAGAGAACTAGATCTTGGGCGGGGGGGTGGGGTGGTGGGGGTGGGGGGGGTCGGGGGGGGGTACTGTAGTAGAGAAGAGACAGGAAGATTGGAGTCAACAGGCGTAATTAAAGGGAATTAGAGGCAAGATGATAGAGAAAAACTGTCAGTTGAAAAGGAAAAATAAGGCAGCAGAGAGAAACACAAAACAAAAAGGAAAGAAAAAAGCAAAGAAGCAGAAGCAGAGTCTTGAAAGAACTACCATTAACAAACACAAAGAGGTCTGCATGTAATGTATATATAGAGCGATGAGCGCTCTTTCTGTACGTGTGTGTTTGTGTGCACGTTAAGATGCCCATCTCCATAGATGTAATTACATCTTACAAATCTTACCTTGATAATGGGCGCTGAAACCACGGTAACGGTGGTTGCTATCAGTCACAAAATGCAGTCGGAGCCAGTTCTTGTTGCTAACGATGGGAGAGGGGACATTACTGCCTGACAACCTGTGGAAAAGATAGAAAGTGGAAAGAACATTTGTAAGAAATGGGACAAAAACACGCAAACATGCTAACAAACAAACTTCACCTAATCCAATAATAGACCCACTGCAGGATGACCAAATGTTGCAAAAATGTCCCCTCTCTAAAGGTCTTAAACTGACTGACTAAAGAAAGGAGTATATACCATACACACACACACACACACACACACACACATGTTCACAATAAAATACTTGTCATTAAGAGGAAATACTATACTACTGTGAAAGTGTGAACAAAGCTGAAGTCTGTAAAACAAGCTTGTGATGCTGTAAAAGTGTCATTGCAACAGACTCTAAATATCAGCCTATGGTTTAGTTTACTTTAGTTTTTTTTTTTTTACTTTCCCCATCATCATCCCCTGTGTGAGTGTGTGTGTGTGTGTGTGTGTGTGGAAGAGAGCGAGAGAGTGTTCAGAAAAACACCTCCGTGTGTCTTTTTGTGTGTGGCTGCTGTCTAGAATGAAGTGAGGGACAAAGTCTATTAAGTCTGTAATAGCACAGACTGAATTACAGAAGAGGGAACACAAGTGCTCAAATCCAGGCAAACGTTTCCAAACTAAACGTTGCATTGAGAAGAGAAAAAGAGAATTAAACTATTTATTTGGAGCCTAACTTGTGCCCTGCAGACTGAATTACATACAGCATCAGGGCCAATACAACCAGTCTGTTTCTGTTATGTTCTCTCCTATTGGAATAGCTGGGGATTATGCTGCATGCTCAGGGGTGCCTCATTGCTCATAATAAAGTAAGAAATGGTATTTCTTATTCATGGTTCTTGCCACGATTTCCCCAGCTGGTTGGGCGATGCAACCCTGCAATTCTGATCACAAACTTAATTCTCATGGTAGTTTCTAAAGCTGATGCTAGCAGCTGGTGCTGTACTGGACCACATTATTGTGATTATTAGTACTTCTAATATTTTGTCCACTACTGTTTACCTACATCATACCTCATGAACTGGTATATGCAAATACGATGAGGTTTCAAACAACTATGGGGTTGTCAGACCGCAATATACCACTTTTAACAATATTAGCTTCTTTCCACTGAAACAAGCTACTGTACTGAGGCTTTGGTGGCACACAGAGCTAGTAGATAGGACCCAATTTGCAACTCTTTCATCAAGTGGTTAGTATAAGACCCCCTAATAAGCTGAGGAGGTGAACAGGGCTGCGACATGGTATCGTTCCGTGCTCCGTGCTCGGTGGAATCAAGGCGTTAGAGGAGGCGACTGCCTTACAGTTGACACGTAAGAGAATAAAACACCCTTGTTCCTGTATGACTTCAAATGTATGGAGCTCAAATACACTCTCCGCTGGCAATAATCCCTGTCTATACATCAGTCCTTTGATGCATGGTGCTTTCATCATGTATCATGAATCAGCAGGTGCTGTTTCTCTCCCATTATATTTTCATGGTGTTCCTTTTTTAGTAATATCACCTTGGCTGTTACATTTGAGTCACATTTGTAAAATATGAAGTGATTGACCTCTCATGTTCACCTGCCTCCTTCTTCAAACCCATGCTGTTAACCTTCATAGTCCATTAAAATCAACATACATACACAGACACTGTGCGCACACACACACACATGTATAGTGGCATTACTGTATAGTGTACATACACTACTATCCAACACCTGTACTGCCTAATAACAGCAGTATAAAGTGGAGCACAAGAATGCTGAGCGGGTGTTTTAGAAGGTGTGTGTGTGTGTGTGTTTGTGTGTGTGAGTGTGAGTGTGAGAGAAAGAGACAGCAAGAGGGTCACCTTGTGCCCTAGATCAGTAGGATTCTCTGATGTCTGCTATTAGTCACACACACAAACACACACACAGACACACGCACACACACATGGGCACAGATAAACAAAAGCTGCCTGATTTACAAACAACAGCGCCCACACAATAATACAATAACACAACTATGAATGTTGGTGAGCAACATGAATTTAAAATAAATGTCCTCAGTATGCACCTATTATGCGCTCTGGGGAAAATAACACTGAAATAGCATCATGTTTGCTTAATTTGCTGGGAGTGGATCACTGAAGTTGTTCTATGAATCAGTTTTGTTAGCTACACTGGGAAGAAAGAATATATTGTACATATAGTAGATATGATATATAGGTAGTAGAGATTTCCCATATCGCTGTATATTGTGTAATTCTATTTGTCTTATTCTAACAACACAAGTACATGTGTATGTTCTCAATGAGTGTCAGTCTTGTAGATCATATTCAGAATCACTATTGAAATTGTATTCGAATCGAATACACTATGGCAAATCAATGCTGAATTAGCCTGTTAGCTGGGAGAGATGTACGGGGTTCAGATATTATAACTGCTGGGCTGCTCGACAAAAATCACTGACACTGGAGTCCCTAGATTACCCACAAGACATTTGAAATGGAAATTGTCAAATGGTAATCTGTTTATCAGCATAGAGCTGGATGAAAACAATTATCTCAAAGGCTGTGTGATTTAATATATGAAAAAAAAAACTAAAAAACAAATGACAGAAATGAATGAATCCATGGAATTATCATGTAATGTTAATATTTCTAAACTAGTAGGCAGTTTATGAAATAAGAGATGAAATAACTCATAGAAATGTCTTATAAATTGTTGTTATTGAAGTCTGGTTACACTGCTTTTTCTTTTAAAATACAGCACCTCCTCAAAATCAATACATTCATACCTTTTGGACATTTTAGAAACTTGATCTTTCCAACCTCTACTTGCAATTGTTTTACAAAACTGCATTTTATTTTACATTTTAATTAATTTATGAAATGATCTACTCAAATTGGAAAGTTTAAAGGCTTTTTTTTACATAACTGTATTTTATTTTACATTTTAATTATCTTTAGTTAATCTGTCAAGCTTTTTATTAGCTAACCGGGTCTTTTCTCTGTTAGTATATCTCCTTGTTATTTTTCCTTTTCTTTGCTTTTGTAATTGACTCGATACCATTGTAAATGACAGTCGCCCCTCAGTGATCTCTTGAAATAAAGGTTGAATGAATGAACGAATTAATGAATATTTACACAACAGGCTCAGAAACAAGAGGAGCAGCAACTCTCAAGAGACTCAAAATAGATTAACCTTTTCCTGAGAAGGAATTCTGAGTGCGACCCTCAGCTTCGACCAAAGCAACACAGACAGGTAATATCAGACACTGGGGTAACAATAGTCACAATGGACCACAATGTCCTGAGTTAACAGGTGTCCATCTGTAGATTATTTATCCTTCACGTGTGGTCTGATATTACAATTTGATGCAGGCTCAGAAGCAGAGAAACACAGCGTGAGCGTTTCATTTCTTGATACTATAGCTAGAGCTTTGTTAGTAGGTCAAGCTTTCTGTTTCCCTCTCTCATCCTTACCCTCTTTATCTCCTCTTTTCCTTTCCTCAGCTCTCCTCTCTGTCTCTCTTCATATGTGCGCTATCTCTCACACACACATTATTCATGTTTACAGCTCTTAATTCACTTCCTGCAATGACATCATTACCCAGAGTGCATCATTAAGGGTAGAGTGTGTGCATATTCAATCTGTTCCAATATTAAAACAGGAATTAAATCATAAATCTATACAGGGAGCCTGTGTGTGTGCGTGAAGTTAAAATATTAAACTGCGTGCTCAGTAAGTACTTAACAACTCCTAGCTGCAGGATGAAGGTATAATTAGAAAATTCTGTCTTGCAGCAGTAGCTGGAAGGTCAGAGAAACAAGCTGGCGACTAAAAAGGTCACCAATCTGGATCCCCATAGGAGCTTGTGTCAACAAGTACTGTTGTGATGCAGCACAGCGACCGGTCTCAGGCATGAATGCACATGAAGTTAAAGGACAATGAAACTGAAAAAAGATAATGTGTGCTTAGCAACTATTTACATGGATAATTAAAGCTTAAAATGAAGCTTCTGGCAGAAAACGTAAAAAAAAAAAAAAAAAAAAACGCTTCTGAGAAGCTAGTTGATTTTCTAGGACTATTGGTAATGCATTATTAAATCATTAATCTATGCTGACAGCTTCTGTCTGTGACTGTTAAGGGTTCTCCCAAGATGTCTGCTATAAAAGCACTTCAGAGGAGCTCTGAGGTATTATAGATCTTCTTCATAGATCATCTTCAGATGGGCTCCAACGGGTTTTTTTTTTAATACCATGTTGTGAGAGGGTGTCCTAACAAAGCTCATGGGACAAGAAATAGCAGACATATTTCTCAAGGAATGTAATTAAATATGAAAGAAGTTTGAACAAGGCTCATTATGGGTGTACTAAACTGTTTTGGACATCTTATTGGCAGAATTAATGCAACATGTTTTAATAATAATTAATAAAACGTGACTTTTCATAAATAAGGAAATCTAAGAAAAAAACTGAGATGATCTACAGTTTTTTTTTCTTTTGAAGGCATGTGACAAAAAATCAAGTAAATTGGTGTAACTCTCTGGAGAACCTGAGAAAATGACTTGCTCTGAGATATTGTATGTATAAGCTACAGTAGACCCCAATACAGTATTTCCTTTTGGGAGAAAAATGTTTCATAATGAGTGCAATCCTTGAAACCTCATAGGAGCCTGTCAGTAATCAACCACCAGCAATGGTTGTTCCCAGAAATGTGCATCAGAGGTGGAATCGCGACTTTTGTTCTCTGAAAATCATAAAAAATGTTATCAGGTAAACATAGTAAAGCTAATGAAAGCCTCCTGTGTTTCATGTTCAACTACAGCAAGGTAAAATGGAAAAAAGGTAAATACTGAGATGGAGAGTGAGCGTGTGACCATTTATGTGTGTGTATGTGTGTGTCTGCAAGAGAGAGAATATCAAGTGGAGAGTTGCCAGAGGGAGCAAGAGAACATAATTGATTAAATACACTAGACCAAAAGAGCATCTCTCCCTCTCTTCATCTCTCTGTCTACCATCCTCCCATTCATCCTCTGTGCCTCTACTTCCTCCACGGAAATACAAACCAGCTATTCCCACCGACAGTATGGGAATAAGAGTGAGGGAGAGGGAGGAAATAAAGAAGCATGGGGTGGAAAGAGGGCGGAAGGAGGCAAAGATCAATGGAGGTGTGGTGAGACGTGGAGAGAGAGAGAGAGAGAGAGAGAGAGAGCAAGGACAGCAGGGAGGAGGGAGGGAGGGAGACACACAGGCCGACAGAGGCACATTAGTTTGTTTCTTAACTTGTTAATTATTCATTTTAGCATTTAAGCAGAATGCAATCACAAAACACAAAAGCAGCATTACTAGAGAGCAGATTTTAGTGCGGGTAATTTATGAAAAAAAACAAAAACGTGAACAACATTCTAACAAAAAAAAAGGTAATTTTCTGCTCTGTTGAACACATGACAGGAAACATATAATAAAATGAAGACCTTTGTTTTGGGAGTTGTAGCAGTTTACACTGATTGTACATGTTAAGATAATAATACAAAAATAATACAAAAAAATCAGCAGCACTTCTGCTTCAAATATGTCATCCATTGTTATTTTATCTTTCAAATACAGTATTATTTGCATTTACAAAGATAGTAATTCAACTTAATTTAGATCAAATTTTGACACTGTGCGACTTATTCATGTGTCTTAGCTCAATCACAAAGGTTCAGTCAACTTTCTCTCCACCCATGATGACAGACAAAGTGCCGTCTGCACATTATGATGGCACCTCTCGCACATTTAATAACGTCAAATTGCTTGGCAATCACGGTTTCGATTGGCCCCACAATCTCACTGTATTTTAGAACAGAGTGTGCCGGTTTAGTTGAAACACCTGATTTTACATAAGCAGCTCCCACCACTTGGGTTTTTCAGAGCCTTATGCTGTTGCCTTGACCCAGACCTCCTGATAAAAATGTCTTTCAAACGAATAGAACATTCGGATATATTTCAACTACTCCTTGATGAAAAATGCAATTGTAGTCGTCAAGGTCTAATGTTTCTGTGCTGTCCCGCTCTTATGTGAGCGGTTGCATTGTTCATTATGGATGTTTTACTGGAGGTGTTTAATCTCATAGTGACATATTTCGCAGCACAGGCTGTAAAGATGGATGTGTGACACTGGCAATTTGATATTTTGCTCGTGAGACTGTCCACGTGAAAAGTTTCTACCTGCTGTCTACTGAGCGGCTCTCTACACACATGCAGAAACCTTACATCAGTGATCATGTGGATTAGAGAGCTACTATACCCTACACTAACCTGTGCAGATATGTGTGTGTCCGCCTGCGTGTGCACGTGTGTGGCTATTCATTAGACAGTAGGGGAATGCTACTTAATCAGGCAATCTGTCTTAATAGCCTCCTCTAATTAAGACAGGTGGGAACTGCCACACACATACATCCGCAAACACACACACACACACATGCACAGAGAGGGAGAGAGAAAGAAAGAGAGAGAAAATGCTCATTCACATACTTGTATGAACACGCAGAAATGCACACACTGTTGTGCTGAATGTAGTGTTGGTGGAGCCGTCATCAATCAGTTTATAGAGACAGACAAGTTGTGTGTGTGTGTGTGTGCATGCGAGTGTTTATATGCATTGTGTATATCAGTTTTGTATGTGTTTTTCAAGTGTGTGTGTGTGTGTGTGTGTCGGTGTTAGTGTGCCTGTGTGAGTGTGCCTGCTGTGTCACTATCCATCAATCTCAAGTGGGCAGAGAGTAATCAGTGTTCACAACAGGACCCTGCTCTGTCTCTCCCTCCCCTCCCTTTATCTCATCTAAATTTCTCTCCTCCTCCTCGCTCACCTCTTCATAAAGCAGCAAGGTGTTTTTAAACCAACCTGTTCACACCGACGGCTGAAGGCTGAAATAAAACATGAGTGGGTGGCTGTGGAGAAAATGAATATTATGACATTGATCATTTACAAATTTAGGCATTACCCTTTATCTCAAAATCCCTTCTGGGGCTGGTTTTCATAGTTGGGGTTAGGCCCCTTTGCTCCAGATAAGAGAATTGTTAATGCTACAGCACATAATTACAGACAATAGTTTGCTTCCAATGTAGTGTTTAAAGGGAAGGCCCTTTAGTCTGTGCTGGGTTTTCCAAGTTTGGTGGGGAAGAACATGCCTGACCTGCAAAATACTCTGACTTCAACCCCATCAAACAACAATGTTTGGTCTGCCTGCAAGCTAGGTCCTATCACCCAACATCAGTGCCTGAGCTCACTGCTGTGCCTGAGGCTGAATGGGAGCCTGCAGCCATACTCCAAAATCTTGTGAAAAGCCTTGCCAGAAGAGTGGAGACTGTTTTAGGTGTATATTAAAGGAGACGTTTACAATTTTCCAAGTCTGTCTTAAAACAATAGTCAGGTGTCCATTATTATTCCTCCTGTTCATACTGACCATTAGAAGATCCACTCTAAATGCACTTACAAAGTAATGGACAAAATCCACAGTACCCATTTTGACCAATAATGCATTTAAATGTTTATCTGAAGCTGTCTGAGTTAGTAAAATCCAGTGAATATCGTCTTTTTAGTTAAAAAAATCCCTCTTTGTGTCTCGACAGACAGTGTTTTCCTTCACAGCTGCGGTGGAAAGATAGTAACAAAAAGAGGGAATTTGGCACTAAAAGGACAGTAATTTTGAAAGATTTTGACTTCATTTGACTAATTTGGACAGCTGAAGTCTTATATTAGCTTCAAATAAACATGTAAATACATTTTGAAGGCTTGTGGATTTTGTCCCCCATCACTTACAAAATGCGTTACGAAGAACAAGAGGAATGATTACGGCAGGAAAAACATGTCAGTGTTTATTTGTTACTATTGTTTTAAGACAGACTTGAAAAATTGTGAACCTCTCCTTTAATGTCCATGGTTTTGGAATAAGAAATTTAATGTTTTGTGTAATGTAATCTCCACTACTCACAGTGCTATTATGAACACGTTGACTGAGAAGCTCTACAAAAACCTATAGTGAGCCTACAGCGGTGTGTTTATCAGGCAAGAGAAAATGCTAATTTAAGCTCTGATGTAGCCACTTTAAGGAGTTGGTGACAAATTTGCTGCTAAATAAATAAAACCTAGACTAAACAATATAGTTTTCCAGGGAGAAACAGCTGAGTTTTGTTATATTAAGTGCTGGAAGTGCTCCATGTAAAACATTTTATACCATCTGTTGGGTAATCTATGCATGTGATGACAGAGCAAGCAGGTTGCAAATCCAGCTAGCTTCTTCTGCTTCTTGATGTGCTGGAAAACACAACGCCAATACACAATTTATTGTAGTACATCTAAGAAATTTACACAGTAGTTACAAACCAGATTCAAAATTATACTTTGAGGTGTTACCATATTGATGTCTGTCTACTTGTTGATCTGTCTGAATAGATCCAATATATAGCCTTAGCCCAATGTGAAGATATGATGTTAGGTGAAATTGAATTTTTAGCACAATTATGTTCCTTTGAATGCAAAGAGGAACTTAATAGAGTTTAAAATTATTACTTTTCTTTCTCCCCAACCTGCTCTGTCTCTCTTGTCTCACCTCTCCCCTTCCCCTGTTCTCTGCTGCTCTCTTTCTCCTCATGTCTTCCTCCTTTCTCACATTTCTCCTGCTTTCTCTCCAGGGTTTACTCTCTGTCACTCTATGTGTTCACGCCTTTCTTTTAGCTTTGCCTCCTCCCAGAAGCCATTGCAATTCTTGGAGGCTCCCTGTCTCTTCTCAAACTCTCTTTCCTCTGCGTGTGTGTGTGTGTAGCCTGCGGGACAGCGCAGTAATCAGAGCAGAGACAGAGAATGGGAGAGAAAGTGGGAGAGAAGGGGGAAGGAGACAAGAAGAGGGAGCTGATGTTATTATCATTACATTATATTATATTATAATTTCAGCACCCCAGCTGCCACTACTAGTGGCTGACTATACAATACAGTTCACTTTCCAAGCATATACACACACACACAAGGACAAATCTAGTAATACATAAAACCAAACAAAGACACACACACATACACACAGACTGGGTTTAGTACAGAGAATGATGATAGATGATAATTAATGGTGGTAGAAATCATTTGTTGTGGTCTGGCCTAACTACATATCGTGCTCCAGTGGTGCTCAACCTCTGGCTTGGTCTCTGGGGTTTGGCTTAGCACCACCTGGAAAGGTTATTTGCTGCGGGAACGGTAAATGTCAAATTTCACCTGCAAAACACTGTTCCTGTGGTAATGACATGTATTCACTGTAATTCATATCTGACAATGTGGTCTACATGAAAACAGCATTTCATAGCCCTTGGACAAAGGCAACATAGTTATGCTTCCTACTAAGGTACTGGAGCAACAGACAAAAGCAAAGCAGACTCTGCAGACTCTATTCAGTGCATATTTCATATTTCAGTCTAAGAGACCTTCAACAAAAACATTATAGTAAAGAAGAGAACATTAGTCATATCTTTTACCCCGAGAAATGAAGAATCTCTGTAAGCCGTGGGCAATAGTTTGGATGACAGTTAAAACAAATACAAAAATGGCAAAGATCAAAAACATGTAAGATAATCAAGATGTATCTCTGTCATGGTGCTCAGTATAATAAGTGCAAAAGTTGCAAATGCCTTAAAGCCTTAGAGTGGAAGTGACCTATTTTGGGTTTTTTTTATCCTGAGCAAATGTGTCTAACGTGACTTTGTTTGCATAAACACTATAATCTAATTATCATACACTAATCTAATTATAAACCTTACTTTGATTCTAAGAGTAATTTGATTAAGCTGTTTACATGCATAGCAGAAGAAGATTTATCTTAATGTACTCATCTCAATGCAATCTTGCATACTGTGTGTTGATTGATTTAATTGCCATGTGCCTTTTTCCCCTATAGGTAACAAGTAAATTCAAATAAACTGCCCTCATAAAATGCAAATGCTTGTCTCCCTCACTGCCTTTTTCAGCTGCTCCTATGTAACAATTTGGCAGTTTGTCCTGATTTGAAGTTTTAATGACAGCTATGAAAAATACAGTAGCTGTAAAAATTAACACTTTTATATACTGGGCAAGCTGCACAGTTTGGGAGAACTCAGATGGACAGGCTTAGTCAGCGTCTGGTGTTTACATTCCCCAACAACTCCCCATAGTGCGACTAATTTCACAGTTCTCCACGTGTTTTAATCCTATAATGAAACACTCTCTATATGACCTGAAATAAAGCAACGCTGGGTTAACGCAAAATTGTTTACACGGCTTTAATCTAATTGCGGTATTGTCATGGTCACATTTAGGTTTGTGTACAGGTAGCAACTGTCAGATAAAGTTTCTTTGTGCTTGTCTGTCTCAGTCTGTCCTTCTCTGTCTCTTTCCCTCTACAACCTCTTTCTTCCCCCATGAGTCCCCCTGATGGCTTTCTCTTCCTGTGTCTCCCCCTCCATTCCTCTTATTCTTCTTTCCACCTCTCTACTCCTGTCAACTCTCATCTTCTCCCTCTTGTCCCTAATTCTGCAGCTCTGCTTTCGCCTCCTCCTTACCTCACCTTCTTACCTCTCATCTCCACTTCTCTCCTGGCTCCTCTTGTCACCCCAATTGCCCTTTCTGCTCCTCTTTTCAACCCATTCCTCTCTTGTCTCCTGTCTCTTTGCCTCTCTTGTCTTCTTCTGCGTGACCTGACACTGCGTACCTAAAACACTATGACACCTCTCTAGCTGTCCTCGCATTTTTCTCCTCTCCTCTCCTCACCTCTCCACTCCTCTCCTCTCCTCTCCTCTCCTACAAAAAAAAAGGTACGTTCCCAAAAGATTCCAGTAATTTGTTTCAAAGACTATCAAAGATGTTGGTTAATATTGCGATAGATTTGCTTGGACATGCCAAGACAATAGCCTTGTAGACCTAGATTATGCTTTGGGCTACCAGAAATTGGATTTAGAAAGTGGTGCCCCCAGAGAAAAAAGTGTGAAGGTCACTGGTATAACCCATCCAGAGGAAAATAGTCTGAATCATGAACCTGTTTACAAGCTTTCCATGAGAGTCATTTGGCCTATCAATGTGGCTTGTAATGGATTCTCTGGAGGCCTTCCTGACTCTGAAATGATGGTTGATGTGGTTTGCGGCAGTTCATTTTGGGAAACAAAAAACTACAAAAGAGACTCCTTTTTCAGTGTGTTTGAGGTGTCATTATATTGTGATGGTGATAGCCACTAATTCAGATGCAACAATGCTGGTAAGAAATCGCAGTAGAGTGCTACGGAATTTAAAGCCACATTTAACAATCTTCTAAAACTAAAACTAAACAAAACTAAAACAATTTATTATTGTTTGGTAATACTACCTCTTCTACAGCCTGACAAAGTATAAGAATTGTGGCTCAAGTTTTGCAACATCACATCCATAGGGTGCCATTAAAAACGTATAAATGGCACCTACCGATCAGATACTCATCCTTATAAACAGCTCCCATATGGGCTAATACCTTTGTGGTATATGTTTGCAGGCTGGCCATACTGCTGCTTTTTTCTCTTTTCTCCACTTTCAACATGTGCAGTTGAAACACAGCAGTGGTGTCTTGGTGATTATTGTCTCCACACTGTACAGCTGTTATATGACTAAACAAGGCTTTAAGCTCTATAATAATTGTCCTTTAAATCATTTGATTTCTTTAAGTCTTTATTTTACCGGTGGTTAATATAAACTCACTTCTCTCATACAAGTGTAAGATTACACGCAGTTTTATATATCATGATTTAGAGCAGTAATGACATTGTTTACCAAAACTTTCACTGTAAAATGCATTGAGCTGTCTGCCATGCCTCAGCTTGGGAATTTCACCAATTTAAATCCAATTCATAAAGGCTCTGACCTGCAAAGATGTTTCTCCAACCAGGTCACAGTCATTACTGCTGCTGTAATAACACCGACATAAAACCTTTTTGAACCTCTAGACAAAATGTGAGATGTGGATGCTGATTTAGAGGTCTGGAACCGGGCTAACCCGGCTCTCTGTTTGTGTGTTTTCATAAAATTGTGTTTCTCTATATCGTTAGATACATATTTGAAATAATCTGATATGTGTGTTTGTTGTGTGAGAAGAAGGGGTGTGTGTTTGCGTTCAAGGTCACTGCTCAATTTCCTATTCAGGATGGTGCTGCTATCCCAGCATCCTCTCTACCAGCAGCATTGATTAGCACTCTGCAAGCGTAACATCGCGCACTTGCACACACACACATACAGTATACACGCACATACACACACACACACACACACACACACACACACAACCACACACACACACACACAACCACACACACAACCACACACTTAAACTCTCTTTGTCTCTTACACACATCTCCTTTTACGTCTCTCAGGCAAATGCTAATGCTTCGAGCAGAGCAGCGAGAAAATGCATCACTTTTCAGATCTCTCGTGCACTGCTGTGTGATGATATTTGTAAAATCTAAGAACCGACACAGCAGAATAGTCCAAAGCTGAGATGAGTGAAAGAACAGACCAATTTCAACACTGGCACATAATGAGTACATTTTGATTGATGATGTTGGAGAAATTCTAATTGTACAGTACTTATCTGTTTCTCTCCATTAAATATTTCAGTGGGTACCTGTCACAATGAGGTCCCAGGTAAAGGAGAGGCTATAGATTTTTTTTATTTTTGTGAAAAATCAGTGCTGTCCAAAGTTTAGCCTTGATTCACATTTGTTTTGGGCACTATATTAATCTTACATTGATATGAGTACTCTCATTAAAAGTGTGAATGATAGTTCTATTTTGAAGATCCCCTCAAGACATGTTTTAAGAAATATAAAAATACTCTGAATAATAATGTGTGTCTGATATGGTTTTTCCACTCAAAAGTTCAATTATCTAGTTCAAAAATGTAAAATTACACCTCGTCCTTATCCCTCTTTGAAAAATCCAGACTCTATGAATATGCAATTTTTTTTTTTTTTTTTCATTTTAAAAGTTTGACTACTGGACAAAAAAGATGTCTCCTACTTTACTGAATAGTCCATTGTCAGTCAGTATATGTGAGGTTTAAAGTTTCCACATCACACTTGTGTAAGTTGCTTATTGGACCACAGCTGGTTCAAAACTAGTTGCGGTGTCAAAAATCACGCTTGTATGCACATGTCTTAAAGTCAGATTGAAGGTGAGCACAGAGAAACTTTCCCCCTTTCAGCAGATGAATGTGAAAACAGCCTTTTAGAAAGAAAACTCTGCATATACATCATCCTGCACATCGAAGGTCAAACATCCAATTGAAGTAACAATAATTTAGACACATTTTGAGTGGAGAGGGACTTTAAATAGGTTTGTTTAACCACACAGTCTTCCTTTTTTGATGTAACTCTATTAAGTGATCATACCTGTGTGTGTGTTTGTGGGTAATAAAGCAAAACCCTTTACAATTACTAACAATTGCTTTTTTTCAAGAATTAAAACTGCTTGTTTTTCTCATGATGCATTATCAAAATATGCAGCGATCACAGGGTTATTGAAATGTGCAATTAAAAGAATAGTAACCTTCATTTTAGTGAAATTTAATAATCAATACTAAAAGATCAAAAAACAATATTCAGTTTGTGTTTGAGGATTTTACCCATATGGTCTAGTGTGTGCCAAGTACATCATACACTACTGAGATGCTCAGATTCAAGGAGATTCTTCACATTTCTCTATTGCATTGCAATTGTAGTGAGTGGATGTTTTGATCCATGTGTAACTTTATCAGATGATGATGTGTTGGTGCTGATCATAGGCTTCACTATACTGTTAAAGTGAAGTAGAAGGGTTGAGCGTGGGAGGAATGATTAAATCTTGCCAAACTCTCTCTAAAACAGATGCTGTTATGTGCCCTTGGCTCATAGTGTTAGCTACTGAAACACCCAGTATACTGAACTGACTTCTATCATCCGCAACTGTCAGTAATAAATGTGTACATGGTGACGTGATGAAGGCCGTTTTCATGTAGTGTAAGTGAATTGCAGAGGTGAGATTTGTACATATTGTACAATGTATACATGTGGATATCTGTGTCACACCGTGGCTGAAGTAACTTTCTGCCAGACTTATAGTTATATGACTCCAGGTGCTTGGCAACAAGGCAAAATGAATTCCTAGTGCCCCTAAAAACAAATCCTAGACAAGCAGGAGAATGGTAAATGACAGACTTTGAATAGCCCAGTCCAGCAATACCATGAATTTGATGACAGGCTGTCAAGTAGGTGCACCTAAAAGAGCACTAAACAGCAGGCTATTTCCTGGACTCATGTGGAGAGACATAAGATATAAGATGGAGAGAGAAACAGACAGAGACAGACAGACAGCATAGACAGCTAGAGCCAGATAGCTAAACAGCTAGATAGCTTGATGAGGGCAGAGAGAAAGAGACAAAGAGAGGGAGAGAGATCATTCTATTTAAGATGCTCTACTTGGTTTCAAGGGCAACTGAAACAACAAAATATAAAACTTGTGTGCATGTGTGTGTGTGTGTGTGTGTGCATGCGTATTAGTGTGCGTAGTGTTAGGCTAGGATTACAGGCACTTAGCTCACAGCGATATACTACTCTCATAGGCACGAGCACGCCTCTCCGCATACTGATTAGACACAAGTGTCTCTGTGAGAGAGAGAGAGAGCGAGCGAGTGAGTCTTCTGTGAGTGTGCATGTTTGGGAATGTGTCTGCATAACAAACCACACTTGCGTGTCGTCGCGTGTGAACACGGATGTAGGCTACATCTGTGTGCGTCTTTGTGTGTGAGACTGCTGTTGTCAGCCCCGCAGCAACTGATAAACACATAACAAATTCTTCCACACTCGCATATTAGCAAATCAGCCATTAGCTTTCTCTGCTAATTGCCATCGGAAATTAGCATTTTAGCTATTAGCTCATTCTGCAAATTGCCAATGGAAATTAGTATAGCGCTCTGTTGTGAGGGAATTGGTGAGGAATCAGCAGCAGTTGGAAAAACTTTAGTTAGGTTAGGTCAGATTGAGTAAGTACCAGGGTTTGACCGTACCAAAAAAGGTTAAATGATGTCTTTGTCTTTGTGAGGAATGGTCTTGTATTAAAACCTATCATGAAAGCATGCATCCTTTGATTTCCAATTGGCTGGCTGTTTATTGTGCACACAGTAAATAAAGATTTTCTCATTTGCACTCTTTCACATAATGCTGTTTGGAGATAATGTTATTAGTCTTGGGGGACTTCTCAGGGACATTCTCATTAGCCAAGCCATCCTCCACTGCATCCCTAAGTTGGCATGTAATCTTCCAAATATTTATTTGTCCACCAATTCCCCAATTTTGAACTTATTCTTTGGTTGTAATATGTAACATTTAAATATGAATATCATGAAAAAATACAAGGGTGCACAACAGCAGATGAAACCCAATCAAAGATCAAGACCAATAAAGTATGTTTTCAAATGTAAGAATAATGATGGAAGAGTTTTCTCAGGATTAACAGAGGATTGAGACTGCCATGGACATTTTCAGGTCTGAGTGGTACAGAAAACAATGGGGAAAAAATCTGCTTCGGATGCATGCATTTTATGGCAGGAGATACATATTAGTGATAATACAGTTAACAGTCCCATCAAATAGGTATAAAACCAAAAAAAATGGTTGTCATTTGCTTGAATAATGGCTGAATATGCTCCAAAGGTGTTGTTTATTGTCTTTTCTTTTGTTTACAGCACCTGGTCAGGATTTTCATTGTGTGCTTATTACGTCAAATAGGCCTCGGGAACACTGTTACAAAGCAAAATGAGACTGACAACAACAGATTCCTGACTATTCAAACAGAAATGGCTAGGCCTGATTCTCTGGCGGCTGAGTGCTACTGGTGGTAATGACATTCAAATTGGTGCAAGTCTGTTGTCTAGACCACCTCAAAAAATATATACCTTTGATCCCTACCTGTTACTTGTTGTTGTGGAAATTTCTGATATATCTTGTTGTCATTTAAAGTATTTAGTATGCTAACTGCTTAACAATGTCATTTCAATGTGTCTCTTCCCTCCATAATCATCATCATTCTGATAAGACAGATAAATAAAGGTTGTTTACAGAGAAGGATGATGGAAACAGTATTGTTGACAGAGTGACAATTTGTCAACATCAGGCTTCAAGAGTTTTCATGGGGACAAAGAGGACAGAATATCAATTAATTCTACTGTACATACATGGATGTAGAACCGTCACACACTGCAACACACATGCGGTGTGCTCATTTATGAATGCATATGTTTACATGCAAACAAGCATAGACACGCTACACAGTCAAAGATGCATACAGAAAGACACATAACCATCTTAACCTCCAAACCAGTTTCAGCCCCTTTTAGAGCCATGAAATGTGAAACTTATCCCTGCTTGATGAAAGGCAATCCCAGATCTTTTTACAAGAGAAAAGGCTTCAAGGATGAGGACTTACTGATTGATTTGGCAAATGTACAAAGGGTTTCACCTCCAGTAATGTCCGTGACGAGTTACTGAGCCCTGAGCCTGAGTGATGTTAAATTAAAGCTGCTGTTTTGCCAGGTCACGACTCGAAAAAAGTCATAATCAGCAAATATTTGCTTTTATTTTTATATGATAAATGTCTTTAACTCCCTAATAATTTTGAGACACATACCTCAGCCAACCTGGTCTCACAAATATGCGTACAAATAACACGATTTTGCACTTTCAAATTGCGTGCAGCGCAATCGCCAAAGTCCAATTTTGCGTGCAGGTGATACACCATATTTTTAACCTTTTTGCTTGTCATTTAACGCTGTTGGTTAGGTTTAGGCAGAAAAACGCTGTGGACTTTGGACTTTTGCGTATGCACTGCACGCAATTTGAAAGTGTAAAGTTGTGTAATTTGTACACAGATCGAAGAGAATTGGCTGCCACAGCACATTTATTCTGAAAATAGATACAATTCAATCAAATTCCAGAAGTGCTGTACTGGCTGTGTAGGCCGCTGGAGTAAACTAACATCACTGTCATTTCCCTGGAGCCATCTGGAGATGATGTATTCTTTCCAATATGGTGCATTATTCTGCTGGAAGTATTGAAAAAAAGGCATACTGTGGCCATTAGGGGATGCACCTGGATGGCAACAATGCTTAAGTGCATTCTGGCAGTTACACAATGCTAAATTGGTACTACACGGTCTAGTGCGCTCTAGTTCATGTCAAAAAAACATTCTCCAGACAATTACAACAACACCAAACTATTTAGAGGATGAATGCATCCATGGGATCAGGCTGTTTATATCCAAATCTGACCTTGTTATCAGGATGTCTCAAAAGAATATTATTCAATCCTTTAGGGGTTCAGTTTTGCTGATATTATGTCAAGTGCGTTGCTATTTGCAATATAGCACATCCATTGCAAGGCTTTAGGAGCGGTTGTCTCTGTGATGCCCCTCTGAGTCTTGCATCATCTTAGACAAGCAGTTTCATGATTTTTTTCTGACATCACTGATGAACAAGACACTCTTAGCCACAGGACTACTTTGTTTTTTTTCCCAGGTGGGAAGCCATTAAAGTCAGGTACTTAATTTAGATGTCTTGTGCACTCTGAACTTTACTATAACTGTGTGTGCCTCACTGAAAAAAACACACCGTTTCTGAACATGGAGGTTTATTAATGTGTATATCTATCATTTTTAACTGAATGTGATTTGCAGCTGTAAAAGGGTGGATCATTTGTTTTGAGCATCACACAAGCCCTGTGAAATGACTCGATTCACTGTCAGAATTTGATCCTTTCGGTCCAGTGAAATTTGGAAAGTCTAGAAGAGCCGCACGATTACATTATTTTATCCCCCTTCAAGTTAGCAGAGTGCTAACCGGAAGTTAGCCGCTCGGCCGTCTCTGGCTGAAGTCTCTGGTGCACATTCAAACGGCCAGCGCAGGAATGTCGCCACTGACACTTGATTTAAAAACTCAGTATACTCTGAAATACAGAGAGATCTGCCTGGCAGTGATAGGCTTAATCAGCATTGTGTGACCTCATTTGGCAAGGGCTTGAATGTAACGGACATTCATTTATTTGTGAAAGTTCTTCACTGCAGGTTTAAATAGAGTCAGTTTAGCATATTCAGGGTCAAGTAAACGTTTTGCTACAGTCTGTATGTCTGAATGTCTCTGCTCTTTACTTAGTATAATAATATAACCACATTATCATCCTGGCTGCTGGAAAAGACCCATCATCAGCATGAGAAACCTGAACAGAGTGACTCCAGGGTTAATTCAGTAAGTAAATAACTACAGAGCAATATAATAGATTGCTTAGTTTATACTGTGCAATTAGATCATTTTATTGTCAAGTGTGGAATGACGGCAGGTTTTGTTTTGATCAAATATGGCACTTCTTACAAAAACAGAACATTGACTTAATTGGTAAAATTAAAATGAAAACCTTACATTACTACTGAATAACCGCATGTAATAAAATGTGACCAGCACAGCCTGATCAAGTTTTTTGTACCAATATTCCCCTGTCTGCATATGCCCCAGGTACATGAGTGATGGTGTGCACCTGTATAGAAACACTAATATGTTCAGTTGCCATGCCATTATTACTTCCAAATCAATTATACACACACACACACTAATATCCCTGACCATGATTAGATTCAAATTGGTTACAGCAACAGCAATGGCTGATCAATACCCTAATTTTCCAACAATCAATAAGCAGTCAGAGCAATAAAATATTGTTATGAGTGAACCATCTGAAAACACACGAGAAAAATAATAGAAAAGCACAGAACGCTGCTAAAAGGCTAAATAGCACAGATCAGTTAATTCCTCTATAAAATACAAGGCCCGTGCAGGAACGAATGTACATGAACATATGCCTGCACACACACTATACATCCTGAACAAGAGATAAAAAGCTATACTTTATTTCTGTCTTAATGTTTTCTTTTTATTACCTGTTCTTACTTGAGTTCAAACTTATTTTTATTACCTGTACCTAACTTTTTTATTGCTGTACTCCAAGTGTGGTTAAAATTGTTCCATAAACCTTGCAGCTACGTGACTGCAGCATCTTTCCTGAAATGCCAGGTAGAAATGTTGACAAAATCCTTCTAGATTAGAACCATCATCGTACAGCTGTCGCTCGTTTCGTTTGTCTGCTTTACCGCCGCTTTACTATGGTGTTGTCACAGCGGTAGATAACTGTAGACGCTAGGTGGCAGCAGAGCGCTTGGAGGAGAAGCACCTGCAGAAGCAACTGACTGACTGCAGCAGGGTTGGCGGGTCTGCGGTTTTCCCGCGGATTGGGCTACTTTGGAAATGTTGCCTCAGGTTGAATTTTTTGTCAGCTGGTTGGGTAGACCTATGTTACATGCGAATTACATGAATAATATCTATAAATAACAATCAATATTTTAAATGAAATAATTTATTTATAACCAAATCCTACCAAACTGACACCACGTACACACACACGACATGCTGTACACTAAACACACACTAAACACACACACTGGCACACTAAACATTTATGGTGTTACTTTGTAGATATGACAATAGCAAAAGCAGTGTATATGGTTTGGCAGAGGCATATTATTATGCATTAGGCATTTATTAGCCTAAAGTGAGCTAATGCTAATACCAACTCATATTACCTGTAAGCACTAAACTCAGCTAATAATAAACAAAATTTCAACATATTTTGTAAAAACTTGTAAAAAGTTATCTGGCTAACTGTCTAATTTGCTTGGTATAGTACCATCATCATGGATGTTTTTTGTTTTTTAATAAATGCTGACAAAAACTTTACAGTTACACAGAATAAAAAAATAAAGATACTAAATAAATAAATCCCATTTTAGATGTGTTTTTTTGTGTTTTCGCGGCACACTCAGACTTTCTGTTACTTCTGCCTGCAGAGACTGCATCTGGACTGCTCACATGTGCCACCTGGTAGTTATTGGCGCACACTGCAGCTGGTGCTGAAATCAACTGGATAACCCCCCCTCCCTATTTACTGCCGCGGTAACTGCGACAAATGAAATGAGTGACATCAGTCCAGTATATGTCACAAAACTTCAGCCCAAGCACAGTGGACCTCCGTTATACCACTTACCACATACAGCAGTGTCCTGCGACATAAAGTGGGTTCTAAAATGCTCTAATGTTAAACACATCAACAGACGATTAGATATTTCAACTTTAGCCTACTTACCTTTGTGCCATAGAATAATGGATGTTCACAAAATACATTTTTAATAATCAGGCCATCTGATCTGAACCTTGCCATCCACCCCTGAAATTTTATTGTATGATAAGTGTGTATTTTTCATTTTATACCATCCGACTAAATGTATTCCTCTTACAACTAACTGGAGATGTGTCCTGTCCCCTTCTGCAATTTAACACTGAACCATGACTTATCCCTCGTTTGCAATTCAGAGATGGTTGTGAAACCCAAAATACAAAAGCTGACACAGATACACGTACAGTTCTGCCACGTCCATATTATCACGTTACTCAACAGCACAACACCCAGGACCGACAAACACACGACTGAATGAATAAACAGGGTAACTCACCAAATGGTTGGTGGTTCAGATCCCTCCACCTCCAGGTAGTCATACTTCTCCTCTGTCTGGAAGTCTGTAAAGATGACAGAGATGGTGTCTCCAGGTTCGGCCAATAGGATCCAAGTACAGTCGGCCTGGTTACCATAGTTGCCGGGGTAACCGGGACTGGTCACCACCCCACTGCCGCCCCTCACAGTGCCCCCACATGTGTCCTCAGCTGTCAATCAAATCAGAGTGACAAATAGAAAACCCGGGTTAGGGAGAGGAGGAGGGACCGAGGGGCGGACTTTTTTTTTATTAAATTTTTTGCTTTTGGTTAAATTTCCACAGCTATATAAGATGGGGCGGGTCAATTAACAAATGTATCAGTTCAGTTTATTTACCAAATTAGCAATTAATGATCTAATTTTCAATAGTACTACCATTATTTCTCATCCACTTTGAATGCAGGTCAGCCAGCCCGGCTCCCCACCTCTCTCTCCCTATATGAGGTGATTTTTTAAGTCACCTTAATTCTAGTATATATACAGGTACATCCTTTGCTCTTAACTCTTAATGTCTTAATGTTATTTTGTGGCTTGAATGTTAGCAATGGGTGACTTTCTTATGACACATTCTGTAAACTGTCAAGTCATACTAGCTAACCATATTGTGAAAATATGGAGCTTTTACATCACTCTTCAGATATAAAGTAGTAAAAATAGCATATAAATGGTAATGATAATCAGTTCTCTGCCATTAAGTCAGTTGATTTTGCTGAATGATGTTTTCTTTTAGTTAGAATCAGGGGTGGGGTTTAGGGGTTAGGCTGCAGTTCCTGTCACACTCAGAGCTGCTGTCCTCTCCTCCAATAAGAAACTTAAGTTTTCCTTTTTTCCAATCACAGAGCTCCGCTCTCGTCTCCTCCAATCACCACCAAGGAACTTTAGATTTGACTGTGTCCCAATTGGCTGGTTTAGTGTCAGTCTATCAATTAATCGTCAATTAGTTTGAAAACATAGAACAGATGTGATGATAATTTGTCTTTTTTTTCCCGAATTGTTGATCACATCTGATTGATAGTATTGTTCATAATTGATAGTAGTACTGATTACTGTATAACAGATAAAGACACATGGATTGCGCTGTGCACACGGCATAAATTATACACATATAATTTATACAGATACACTCACAGAGAAAAAACATACTACATTGGACCTTGTGTCACTGGGACATTGGTTGTATGGTTTTTTAAGAAGACTGTGCTCAATTTACTTTTTTCAAAATATTATCAATAGGTGGATGTTTTAATACCAGATCTACTGCATTTAGATATGCTTGTATTCATTGAAAGCAAAGCAAATTGAGCACAGCCACGTATCCACTGCCCCAGTGATGAAAGATACAATGTTGAACCTTTTTTTCTGAGAGCGTACAAGTCCAACTGTAAACATGTAATAAATTATACCTGTATAATTTATAGTTATACATAAAAGAGGCAATAAGGTATGTAACACACTCTTACAGCAGACATGTATTTTCCTACACACCAGTGAGTGCAATTTGAGATGACATGTGATTTATATTACTCTCCAACACACCACATGTTGATATTATCGGTACTCATTGAGGACAGAGATACACTATGTGTGTTCTCCTAAACTGCACTCACTGATAAGCTGAAAAAAGACATATCCTTTATAAGAGTGTCAGCAGGCACTGTCAGATATACATGCACATCCAGGTGGTGCTGCCTTGGGGGATGCATGTACAGATGACAGAGATAAGGTAGGGACCAAGCCAGACTCCACCCACAGGAGGGGTAAAGAGAATAACTGTGGTCCGAGAGTCACATCAAGCAAAAGACGATAACCAATAGAAATGAATAAAGACATTAGCAAAAGATATTAGAAATCGGACAGAACCGAGTGCACTGAGTAGAGACAGGAAATACATAGAGCCTAACAGGGGAACAGAAATAGATAGGAACGAACAGACAAACAGAACTAGAGTGAAACAAAAAAATAGAGAACCAGATTAAAATAGGCAGTCGGGACAAACTGTGTCAAATACAAAACGAGGAACAGGATGAAACAAAAGAAGTGGTTTGAAATTAATTTCAAGATAGACTGAGCTTTTTTTTCAATACATCAATAGAGTGTGAAGTTAGGAACAATACGCTCTTTTTTTTTTGTCTTATTAGGAATGTTGCTTGTGTCAAAATGCAATGACATAAGCAGGTGTTCAACATTTAAAATAAGACGTGCATTATCCCAAACGACAGGTGTTGATGTATTGAAAATGAAGGGAAAAGCATTATTTATTCATTAACAATTCATCCACACAAACAGATTCATGTAAGCACCTGAGTTAGTCAGACAGACAGACAGACAGACAGACAGACAGACAGGCAGGCAGGCAAACAGGCAGTCAGGCAGACAGACCATTCAGTTTTCCAGATGGACATTCATTCCACAGCTAGACAGTGAAGGAGATTTGTGTAAATCACCCAACACCCAGAACCAAGACCTGCTGAGACCCCATCACATTTGCAAGAGAGCAATGATACAGTAGTCTGCATGTATGCATGTGTGTGTGTGTGTATGTGTGTGTGTGTGTGTGTCTGCACTGTGGGAGACATTACTGCTTGTAGGATGACAGCTGTCACAGGTTTATCATGACAACAGGACGTCCACAAGCACTGGTGGATATGCACTCGCATGCGCGCGCACACACACACACATACACACACGCTCACACCTCTAACAGCCCTCCAGCTTATTGATGTGCCTGTTACAGTTGACAGACAGCTACAGTGGCTCTTATTAAAGAAGAGGAAATGAACTGAATGAAAAAAGGATGAATAAACAAGTGAGCAGCGCTCTTATGTGCAGTGGACCTTTGGTGTATTTGCCATGATATGATATTGTAGCATTAAGGTCCTTCAGCAATGTCATTTGTAAGAAGCAGACTTGAATTCTGATGTATATCTAGAGGAAAACTGAAAGCCATTTAAGGACTCAATGTGATAATTTTAGTTGACACATGATGCAATTAGGATCCTCACTAAGTCTGTTGTGTGTCATCCAGTAATGGCAGGGCTGTGCAGAGACCGCTTCAGGAGCAGCTGCTCTAATAAAAAGGGACATTTGTTGCGTGTTCACAGAGGGAGGGTGAGAAGTCCAGATACGTATAGCCAACACTGATTACCTTCTGTTAAATGTGTGTGCCTCAGACATGACATGGAACCAGTCAGCTTTCCATGTTGCACCTGCTAATTCTGGATACAGCTCACTCCTCCTCCTCCTCCTCCATCAATCATGATGGAACATCTTGTGTGACAGTGTTAAATATTACTGAGTGTACCTCAGTTTTTCCGGTCCCATCAGTTCCCCTTTCCTTTACAGCTGCAGTTTAACATGAATTGAATATACCACACACAGGAGGAAAAGATGTTATCTTTCAGAAGCAGATTGCAGTTTGTGTGTCTTATATTAGTTTTCTTTAATAATTCAAACAGCTTGCCTTTTAACTGTGTAGAATAAATTATCTTAATTTGTAATCCCACAACATCTGAATAGAGTTGAAGAATGGAATTTCATTACATACAAGTCTGATCAGCTTATAGCAGAAATCTTTAAATCCAATAAGCATTTAAATTAATTTGTGCCTGACAACAAAAGGAGCACTGAGGTCACTGCAGCGACACCTAATCCATGAATAGAGCTCGCTTGAAAACGAGACACGTAAAAATAACTTTATTATTACACAATGACTGATAGTGAAAATAAATAAATAACTGTGGTTGCCTTTTATGACAGACACATTCATGCCATATTTAAAACGTAAACAAAAACCAGTTAAAGCTATTGTATAACGGATTATGGCTGTCCCAAAATGTCCCAATTAGAGCAGTAAATTAATAGCGTTGTGAAATATGCCACAATTTCAGCTTTTTATATTTCTTCTTCCAATCCTATTGAAATTGATACTAACATTATTTCAAATGATTCCTTCTAAAGTGAAACTTTTGCTTGTACTCCAACACTACATGGTCTTCTTGAAATGTAGAAAAAGCCAAAAAAGGAAGAGAACAGAGGCTTAATTTCTTTTCATTATAATCTTTGATAAATATTGGGGTATCACACATGGACAAACACACTTAAAGACACCCTTTTGGGCTCCGTAGTGTCTTTTTTAAACCAGGGTTTTTGAAAAACACTTGCAGTAGGAGATGCATAACATCCCCATGTTTCGCCTGAGATATTACATGTGAAAGAAAAAAAAAAACAACAAGAAGATAAATGAGCATAAGGGGAGATCTTCTTTTTCAGATCAGTCTTTCTACTGACTTCATCACGGGGGCCAATTTGAGTAAATCTATGGGTAAGTGGGGGCTTTGGTATCTGGCTGCAGTGATCTGCTGTGCTCTGTTCTCTGCTTTTATTTCAGACGGCATGGCTTTGGCAACCTGGGGAGGCTGAACTCATGCTCATGCCCCAGCACGCTGACCCACAGAAGGAGGGAAAGTGTGTGTGGAGGAGGGCGCTATATGTCTTAGTTTGTGTGTGTGTGTGTGTGTGTTTGTGCGAGGAAGAGAGAGGGAAAGAGAGCGGTGGTGTTGGCCATGTTGTTTCCATTTCTTCTCACATCAGTGAGCTAGTGTTGCCCTTTTCTTTGCCTTTCCGTCCCCCGCTCTCTCTAGTCGTTGTCGTAGCACCACCTCTCTATTCTTTCCTACTGGTCTCTCCTCGCTACACCCCTCCTCTTCCCTTTTCTGCATCAAGATCATTTTTTTTTATAGTAGAACAGAAAATCTCCTCCTCTCTACTCCTCCTATCTGTTTTTCTTCTTATCCTCACCTCCCTCCCTCTGTTCTCCCCTTTACGCTTCCTTCTCTCTTCCTCACACATCCTTGCCTCTCACCCTCCCGCCTCTCCTTCCTCGTCATTCCCCCTCCTAACTGTTCCCTTCTTACCCTCCCTCGCTCCTTCTCTCTCATGGCCTGGGGTGCTTTGATCACTCGTTCTTAGCCTCCTCTCCCATCCGTTCATCCCCTCTTCCCCACTGTGCTGTCATCAATATCGCAGTCATCTGAGGATTCCTTCTTTATCCTTCTCTGTCTCGCTGTGTCTTTCTTTAAGATCTTACTCTCTCTGCATTTCACTCTCTCCGTCTCACTCTCCATCTCTCGCTCTCTCTCTCTCTCTCTCTCTCTCTGCTGATTGATTTTATGTTTAATGGCTTTTCTGGCCTCATCTCTTTCTCTCCCCTCTTTTCCACTTGCCGTTTCTTCCCCCTCCTCTCTTCCTTCTGTCCCATAAGTCCATCTCTTTTCTGCATCACTTTGATAGGCAGATCACTATCACTAGCAGATTCGCTCTCTCTGACACACACACACACACACACGTGCACACGCGCACACACATACACACCAACTTCATCACAGAAGACCCAGTGTGCTGTCAGCCTCTAAGGATTATGGGCCATCTACATCATCCTCCCCTCTCCTCTCCTCTGTCTTCAGGCTGCATCCATCCATCCCTTCTGCTCTCTTATCTACATCCACCCATCCATCCATCAACCTTTTGCCCCCCATATGCTGTAAAGCTGAATATATATAGCTACCTCTCCTTCTCCCTCATCACTCCCTCCATACCTTACACACCTCAGTTTACCTGCCATGAATGACTGGACAGGAGTGTTAAATATGTGCACATCACTGATCCAGCATTTATTCTTTAATAAATTTCAATGTATTTATTTCAAAAAAGTCACTAGTCGGGCTTTCTGAGCAGCTGCACTGTGTGTGTGGTCTGCACTTGTGGTCTCAATGTCACTTTCACCATCCAGTCATGCCAGGATGCATTAAGTAACAGTTCTTCAGATCTCTAAAACTAGTAATGGAATTGTTGTAATGTGATCATAATTCAAGTCAGCTTTTGAATGCAGTCCTTTCACAATGTGCGCATAAGCAATGCAAAGAAAGAGGCAGGGTGGGAAAATCCAGAAATGTGACTGCAACTCAAACAATCTGATGTTAATGAAATTACATTAAAATGATACATACAAACTATATTAGAGTGTAATTGCATGCTCTACAGTCTTGAATCGTACTCGTGCCCTTTTCTGGAGACACACACACAAGAGATTAAAAAAGTCACTTGCTCAAATTTCCAGCAGTGACCCAGGCATCTGTTCCATCCATGAAATGTGTGTATGTATAATGGTCTGTTTTAATTAGTTTTAATTAGTCTGTCCGTTTGCTCCATAGGTTTTTATTTCTTTCCCTCCCATAAGGAGAAGGGCTGAGACACTTTACCTTTGGTCCTGCACTGTGTGTAATGGGATTCTTCAAGCGCAGGCTGCAGCTCTTTGAAGTACAATTGAAACAAATCCACCTTCAGAACTTCCAGGGAATATGTCTGACTAATTCTTGTTGTTCAGTAAATTATATTTTAGTTGATGTAGGAGTGTATATACAAAATTATGCGTCAGGAGATCAGTGTTTGCACCATCTGGTCTTGTAAAACGGTCCTCATATTCACTGGCTGCTATTTGACCATGCAGCAAACATGTGGGCTAAAGGCATCTTTCATTTTGCCAAATGTAAAACCATCTGGATGCAGAAAGAAATTGTGATATATGACTTACATTCTCACATGTACAGATATTATCCTCCTCACAACCAGAAAGAGTTACGGTGTCATTTCAGGCCTATTATAAATACCAGCTTTGGGAAACTGATGATAAAAATTTTTGAAGCTGCAGGGTTGTGGGGCTTACATTAATCCTGTTTAGATTCTGTGTATCTCTGTCTGCGAGCTTCAACTTGTGACCACTGTCTGTTGATGCAGGAGGCTTGTCATGACTGGAGAGTGCTCCCCCCTCTCAGGTATTCAGGTATCAACTGTTTTGTGTCTTCAGAGATCTGCTGCCACACTTTCATTAAAGTGATGACTGTCAGACCACATTTAAAGCAGAAAAATACCCACATTCAACTTTGTATGACTCATCTGTGTAGCTGCCTTCGCGAAAAGTGATTTAGTAACTTCAAATTCACTCCTTTTTTTGTGCCGGTCCCATTACTCTTGCTTTACCTCATATATTGCTATCATATTTTTCTATCCCTCTTCTAAACCTTGTTAGAAGCATATTGCTTGCTATCCCGTAATGTAATGCTTGCCAGCATTACATTTTCGACGAAAAAGTCATAGCGTTAAGGGCACGCACACACACCCACACACAACTAGTAACCACGCTGACCTTCAGCTCCTCCCACCATCTGTCCACAAATCAAAGAACAGATGCTGTCTGCCAGTCAACTAACAGCCTGACATTTAGACCAATTAGGGCAGAAGAGTGATATAATGTTAGATCACCAGAAGGAGACAAAGTGAGAAGGCACTGACTTATAGATAGATTGCTATCATGGTTATTATTCTTAAAGTAGCCTTTGACCTTGACTAACTGAATTATATTTAGTTTGGTGGTAAAAGATGTAGTGAGATGCAATTTGACTCTCATTATACTGTGATTATTCTCCTCCCAAGATTTATAACATTTGAACCCCACTATGACCTCATTAACTAATGTCAGGGTACATATGCCTCGGCTATTACAGAATATGTATTGCACTAACTAGGACAATTATGTTAATGTTATATTGGTTTCAGGCAACAGGATCAATAAACTACTACGTTAAAAAACACCTCCGGAAGTGGTAGAGAGTCAGTGTCTTGCTCAGGGACACTTCAGAACCTGAACCACCTTGCCCCAACAAAAGAAAGTAAAAATGACTGTAAACAATGGTACTAGATGAAAGGGGAGGAGAAGAGGGAGGTTAGAAATGTTAAACTAAATGACAGATCAAATGAAAAAGAAAAAGAGAGGTACAAAAATATAGGAAATTGAGGGTAAACAAAAAAAGGAGCAGGATGGAAAAGTAAGACTCTCTCCGTCTCTCTCGCTGTCTGAGCAGTATTGAGATGGATGAGCTGCTTTCTCATTTGGTCATTAAACAGAGTTTCTAAATTATCAACCGTAACGACAAACTCCTAAAGTTGTGATTTATAAGTATTACCCCTCATTCTTTCACCCTCCCCTTCTCCCCCTCTTTTATTCTCCGACAGTGGGTGTGTCTGAGAGTGTCTGTTTGTGTGCATGTTTGGCAGCGTGCGTGTGTGTGTGCTCACCTGTGTCTGTCCCCGGTTTTGTGTATGTGTCTATTTGAATGTGCTTTCATCCGTGTGTGTGTGTGTGTGTGTGTGTGTGTGTGTGTGTGTGTGGTGGTGGTGGTGGTGGCGGGACAGAGTGAGAGAGAGACCCTGGGTGTCGGTGAGTGTTAAATGTCATCCCTGACATCTTAAACAAATAGCTGCATACTGAGAGTTTAACGCATCACAGCCCTGACAAAAATACATTCCACTCTTTTCTCTCTTCTCCAGAGCCAAATTCACTTCTCCTCTCCTGCCTCGTCGATCCTTCCCTTTCCTGTATGGCCTGTCAGGGCACACACAAGTACATTTTTGTAATTATCTATATACGTAAAGATTGTTTGACAGTTTCAAATTCATAATGTGTTAAAAAAGCAAACTACCCTAACTATGCTAGTCAATATAGTGCACTTGTATGTGGTTGGATCTTACAACTAAGCTGTTTGCTGAACGGGTGATGCATCAATAAGCCAGTGATACAGGAGCCTGAACTGATGCAAACTAATGCATGCACGCTATGTGACACTCCCTCACTTGCACACCATTCAACTGATTGATGGCAGAATAGCATGAAACTAGGAAACCAGCAACTGTTTTGCAAAAGTTTTATGAGGGAGGGAACACAGTCAACATATCATTAAGCCTCTCTGCAGTGCATTTCGGTGAGAAACACTAAACATAAACATAACTGTGTCGGTTTACAAGAAAAATCCACAGGGTGCCTTTAACTTTCTTTGTGTGTGACAAACAAAGATATCTAAGATAATTGTTGTATTAGAGAGGGCATGTCGAAGAAGAGAGACATACAATGATCAAATGAAATATAGATGACACGCTATGAAAAGTGATGTGTCTTTCTAAAGAGAGGATTATTAGATTACTGTCACCAAGAATAGTCACAGTAATAAGGTACTGTCACAAAGAATTTGATAGCAAAATGCCACATCTCTCGTGATGACAGTCTCTCAAAAATGCTTATGAGACAAAACTTTATATGGCCAATTCATCCATCTATAGACTGTACAGACTTGACACAGGTCAACCACAGCCATAAAGTCAGATCAGTATGCTAGTCTATATGTAGTTGACATTTAGACCTATGTAATCAATATATAGACAGAGAGATGCTGATCAATATCAATAAGAAAAAGTCATCACATGTAAAGTTGATTGCATTTACAAACCACTTCACTCCTTCTCAGTGTGTATGGTTGACCCCTTTTTTTGCTTTCCATAATCAATACTTAGGCATGAAAATGCAGATCAATACAACCAGTTATGCCACAGGAGATCAGCAGGACAAAGGTGTCTACGTGTACGTCTACGTCTACCAACCAACTACAGTGAGACTGTTACTGTCATAAAAACTGATCATTTAGTCTATCTGCTTCTGCCTCCAATACCATGAGTATAATGTATATATTTTCTATCTAAATGATCTAGTTTTATCTAATTATTATCTGTCCATGCCAATGATTAATGAGAAGCAATGCTAAACTTTAATTTGCTTTATGTATTTTCTTAAAAATGTCATCAAACTAAAACATTTGATACAGCAAACGGATGTATAGTTTCTAAATGTATAATGATGAGCCTGTGGTAATTATTATAGCAATTATGTCATCAGCACTGAGAATCAAAATAGTAAAGATGTATTATTTATATAAAAGGACGTGATTTGATCTGTATGAACACAAAAATGTCAAATGACTATGGACTAATGTCTATTCTGACTATTATGGAAGAAATGGATGGTAAGAATTGGTCATGGAATTGGTTCTCTTTGGGAGAATGTATGATTGAACAAACGTTATCTTCAAAGAACGATATACTGAGAGGTATATAAAGGACAGGAAGAGGAGAAACAGGAAGAAGGGACGAAGAGTGATCAGAAGAGATAAAGAGAGATAGAAAGGACAAGTAGCAGAGACAGAAGGGAGAAAAGTGCAGCTTCTGTGGTGACTTTTAGACTCTCATCCAATTAGTTTTTCTTTGGTGACAATAGAAAGAAACAGAATAAGAGCAACAGCACAACAAAAAGATACTGTATTTGTGATGTGTCTGTGATAACTGTCTATGCTTTTATCTGTATTTATGTTTTTTGTTGCTTTTTAAAGCGGTATTATAAACATCAGTTCACCTTAATGAATACATTTGATTTAACCTTACCTGTGAGAAAGAGAAAATAACACTCGGATACCCACTCTGAAATTTGGAAATTGAATATTCAAAATATGTTTTTAACAACTTGCAAACAACCTCTACAGTGACATCAACACTGAAATGGAGAGGTGCACATGAAGACAGAAGGAGTCTGTTTTACCAAAGACATTCAAGAACTGCCTCTAATGAATTTCTACATAGATGAAGTCTGATAGTTACAATGTTCCCATCTATCCCCATCACTCATTTCTGTTAACAGCAGCAACCATACAAACCCATCCATACAGATGCATTAACTTACAATTTGTGATGTTGTATTTATCATCCGGCTGTCATAAAATTCTGATGACTACTGATAAAGACGTGTGAGAGAGCCAGAGAGAGAGAGAGCCAGAGAGAGATGTTAGCTGAGGGAAAGACAGATGACAGACAAAACCCGAGATGATGACAGATGATTTAATGAAGAACTGGCTGGAAGGAAAGAAAACCAATTAGAAGACACAACAGAAGCATGGAGAGAGGGAGAGAAAGATGTGGAAAGAGAGGAAGATGGATGAATATTGGATAGAGATGGATCAAGACAAGCGATTGAGAGGATTAGTGAGAACAATGGAGACATAAGAAGAGAGATAGAGAAATATGAATACAGGTAAAGAGCAACACTGAGGACAGAGGCAGAGAGATGCAGATAAACAAAATTGTGATGCAGACAGAGACAGTCAAGGAGGAAGATAGAATTGCAAGAGAGATCGATGGATAGAACGGTTTAAAGATAAGAATTTCAGATTATATCACATTGAAAAAGAGAGAGTGTTATGATGTGAGTATGAGGGAGGAGGCGGAAGCTCATAGGGATTGAAAGTAAAATGTCTGTTCAAGGCTAGAGGGGAGCTGAAAGAAATCCTCCCAACTGAAGACATTTTTGCCAGTGCTTGTTTTGCTAAGAAGCTAGTTTTTAGTTAGGGTTTGAATTCAGGAGTAATGATTTAATTAAGCTAAATTTATTATAGTGAATGGGATAGAGCACACAAAATGTTTTGTTTTTCCTCCCACTCTTCACCTTCTCAGTTTCTAACCATTAATTCTGTCTATTCAATGTGGTTACACGCACGCAATGTTGCACACACAGCGCTGCTGAATAATCCAATACAAATAAAGTCATCTGCCTTTGTCTTCTTTTCTACTTTACATCTTCTTCTGCCCGTTCCTTCTCTCTGCGTCTGTCTCTATCTCTCTCTTTTCGTTTTTTTCACCAGCAAACGTTCACTCCACTAATCACTCCACCCTCTTCCAGGAAAGGTCAGTTTCAAGCAGTTTTAAATACTCTTCCTGGTATCTGAAAGTGTGTGTATGTGTGTGTGTGTGTGCGTGTGTATGCACGCGCACACATGCCCTACATGAGCATGTGTATCTGTGTATGTCTGTTGGTGGGTAGCATGCATTTGTAAACGTCTGTGAGTTAGTGTGTGTTTGAATTATTTATGAAGCTAAAGTGCTCCTCTGGGAGAAATGCAATGCAACACGATTCTCCTATCTTATTCACAACATGTCTATCTATGTTTAAAACATGCAACGCCTGAGGAGAGTTTTTCAAAGCCTAAAACTGGACATTGTGCAAGCCATTTCAATTATATATAGTTAATCGTTAAGACAATGTTCACAGTCTATAATCTTCATATACAGTAGTTATACAGCCTACTGAACAGTGTAGAGCTATCATATGTCTTACCCTGGTAAGTACATTATAAAATCATCTAATATTGTCACTGTCTGTTTAATATTCCAGAACTGTCATATGATTCTCAATCCATGGCCACATTGTTTAACATAATGTAACCTTCAAGTAAGGTTTGCACTCCATCCCAGGCAGAGACGACACTCCGAACACTCCAGTAGTATCTAGTATCGAATACATTTTTTATTATATTTATCGTACACTCAAAGTGCACCACACGCAGCGCAATTCACTGCATGTTATCAAGCACAGCTGGTAAGTTAAAAGCAAATTATACTTTCTGCGCTCCTATGCAGACACCCATGTAGTATAGACAGAACCACATCCAGTAATCTCTGATTTTCTCCAATGTTTTCTTTTTGTTTTTCTTTGGAAATACTGTATAGTTTCACCTCCCTAGGCTCCAATATTACTCACATCAAACAATCTGAGCATAGAAAATGATGATGCCAAAAAGGTTGGGAGTCAGTGACTTAGCAATACCCAAGATTGTACACCTAAACAATTCCTCGCTTGCATGCTAAGTAAAGAGGGGTGAATAAATAGAGACAGACAGCACTACAAGCCTGAGACAAGCCTGGGTTGGAGCTGGATGCTCGTAGAAATGTTACCTTATTGTTTGATAGCCTGATTGTACACATTCACACAAAAATATTGTGTTTGTGTGCGCGCGAGTGTTATTTTGACACAATATGCTTTTCATTAATGTGGACTATCATGTGTATCTGTGTGTATTTGTGTGCACTAAACAGTGGTATTTGTGTGACTGGGAGTGTAATTGCGATAATGTTCGATAGTGTCATTGTTTTATAAACACAGATAGTTGTATTTGTATGTTAAATATTGTGTGTGTGTGATAAAGGGTGTGTATCTCTGAGTCATGCATAGGTGAACAAGCTGATTGCCTGCTACACTGTGAATGAACCAGTCATGCATATTGACTACTGATAGACATACCGAAACCCAATGGAGAGTGTGTGTTTGTGTGCATAAACCTGACTGTATCATATCTCTGTGTTTGTATGTGTAGGTGCATGAATGTGCATGTTTCTGTGTAAAAGAGCATGTATGTCTACACATACTATATACATATGTCTCTATCTGTATCTTGGTGTATGTAGGTGTTCCTTGTTTGTTTTCAGATAGCACATAAAATGCAGACATGCCTAGTTTAACTAAATGCTCGCCCTGAAGCCACACTAAACAAGCAAATCATGCACATGTAGTGGCATCTCCTCAGGGAGCATGTGTCTGTGTGTTTGTGTAAAACGTGTGTGTGTGTGTGTTAGCTATGTGTTGTTGGTGCATGAAAATGAATATGAATTACTGAATTCATGTCAGTATGGTGTAGTGTGGCATTTAATCTATTTTCATTTGGTGGTGGAAGGCAACCACAGCAAGAATAGGATCTCCACTGTTTAAGACAGGGGTGTCAAACTCATTTTAGTTCATGGGCCACATGCAGCCTAATTTGATCTCAAGTGGGCCGGACCAGTAAAACCATTGCATAATAACCTATAAATAACAACACCTCTGCATGTTTCCCTTTTTTTTAGTCTCAAGAAGTACATTCTGAAAACCTTCACATTTAATGAACCACTCATTTACAAAGCAGATGACGAACAGCATGCAATGTTCATGATTAAGAAAAATAAGTGCAACTTCAACAATACTATGTCTCAGATTTTTACAGATTCTTTTATACAGAAGCTGCCGATTGACAATATTTTGCACAGTGTTCAATATCTTTAAATATGACCACAATATGTATTCATTGTTTTTTCAGAGAATGGTATTCTGGTCAGGGTGGAAAAACCTCTGAAACAGCATTTTACATGAAGTAGGCTACTCACAGTTTAACTTGCTCCCGAAAACCTGGCACCTCTTAGCCTTCACAAGTGCATCAATATTAGGTGTCAAATCCTGAGCAGTTGCCAGTTTCAGAATGTCATTCAAGTGCTTGTGTGTGAGTCTGGAACACAGTTTTGTTTTATTGATGCTCATCACAGAAAAAGCTTGTTCACAAATATAAGTAGTCCCAAACATGCACAAAATATTTGCGGCCAGGGCTGTCAATGTGGGGCACTTAGATACTGATAAAATGTGTCCAAGCCCACCGAGACTAATTTGTCCTTCAAATTTGAATCACATTGCAAGTCAATTATCTCAAGTTGGATGTCCATGGGCAGATGAGAAGCATTGACTGTGAATGGCGAGCGAAAAAGCAGTGAATTCTGTCTCAAGTTCACCAAAGACCTGAAACCATTGCTGAAACTCCCATAGCAATCCCATAATCTTGTCTGTCAGTGGCGCGAACATTTCTTAGACAGGGAAAATGAGCAGGGTCACAATTTGACAGCTGTGTCTCCAAAAAAGTCAGCTTTGCCTAGAAAGTGCGTATGCTGTTATAATACTGTGTGACAACTTTGTTGCAGCCTTACATCATTTTGTTCAGACTATTCAAATCCATAATATCCACCATAAATTCAAGATCCTGCATTCTGCATCCTGTAATTTTGCTACTGGTTTTCCCTTTTGTTCCATAAATCGACCAATTTTAAAACAAAGAAACGCATCAGCACGGCTCCTCGGCTTAACCACCTTACTTTGATGTGGTATGGCAGGCCATGGGTAATGTCTTTGTCAGTAAGAAGGCTGTCAAACTGACGATGATTCAGACCTCTGGCTCGGATGAAATTAACAGTTCAGACAACCACTCCCATGACGGGAACCAAAAGTGAAAAGTCCAAAAACTATGGCCTCCGTTTGCGGCCTGTACTTTCTCTCTGAATTTTGTCACACCTGCCTATTTTCCAATCATTGATGGTGTGCCATTTGTAGCCAGGCTGACAGCACGGGTCCAGTTCACCCCGACCCTGTCCAGAGCACCAACGAGAGAGTAGAAAATGTCATTTGCTGTTGTGGTGTCTGTCATCTCCACCAACTCAAGGAACTCCTCAGTGACATTCAAAGTCTCGTCAACACCACAAATTAATATGGCATATATAACATCTGTAATGTCTGTGGTCTGATCAATTGCAACCGAAAATGCAACACATGGCATTTAATTAATTTGGCTGTCCAAATCTCTAGCAAGATCCGAAATCCTATCTGTCACAGCAAAAGCCTGTTTTTGTCAGGACACATGATTTCTGCAGCTTTCAGTATGCATGTTTTCACAAACTCACCCTCAGAATACGGCTTTGATGCTGCTGCTGATTGATGATGATTTTGTTAGCAATAAGGTAGCTAGCTTTCACAGCTGCCTCGCTGATCTCTCGGCTATGACTAAAAACAGACTGCTGCTTCCTCAAACCTGCCAACAATGAATTTATCATCTCTGTTCTCGGTTGTCCTTGCAAGTTCTTGTATTTTTTGCCAAGATGAGTCTGATAGTGGCGCCAAATATCATATTCCTTGAGCACTGAAGGGTGCTGTGAACAACACTAAGCTTCCCATTTACCTCTGTGAAGAAATAGGAACTGATCCATTTTTCTTGGAAAACACTGTTTCCACTTTTCCTCCTTTTTGACAAAGACATTTTCCACCACCAGCTGCTCTTGCATGAACAGTAGCCTGCTACACTTGACAGCTTTGTGTCATGTAGACTGCACGCAAGCAAGTGGAAGCATATCAGGGCCTGCTACTCTTATTAGGACAAATCAGGAATAGCAGTGCATTTTATTGAAAAATTGGAATTACTTCTCTGCAATTTTCACACTTTGCAAAGTCATCCAGTGGGCCTGATTGGACCCCTTGGCAGGCTGATTCTGGCCTGCAGGCCATATGTTTGACACCCCTGGTTTAAGACAATGCAACATTTCAGAGTCATTCTAGTGGTAGTATGAGCCACTATTCCCTCAGTAACCATGACATTGTCTACTTGTGACACTGAAAGTACCCTATACACATGATTAAACATACAACATTAAAAGCTCAATATTTACAATGTATTGTTCATCACGAAACTGTGTAAAAACCATAAGCTTCACAACCGGTTCAGTCATCAAAACTGTTGAAAATGTGCAGTCAAAGCTAAAATCCCCCTCACCACCACTGTAGTAATTTAAAAGAGGAAAAGGAGAAGCTGTTCTATTTATTAGTAAGTCATAAAAAGTGTAGACCTGAGAACTACTTGTAACTTTTTTGGGAAACTACATTCCAACACATCTCATGTCTCTGAACCCACTGGGGGTCAGATCTTTTCCTATGCTTTCAATGTAAAAAGTAGGACTCTGAATAATTCTGCAGATGAAAGTGTTAAAAATTCAGCACTACAGGTGGAGGATAGTTAACAATCTATAATTCCACAGTACCTACTCTTTCATCTTTATCTGAGGACGTGCGCTGTTTTTAACACTTGCCCGGCTGTCTCTCTGACTGTCTGAGTTTCTGTCATCTCTCTATCTGTAAGAGGGCTTCATCTTGGCTAAATGTATCCCGCTTAATGGATGTTCTCCTTCTAATGCATTATGTTTACAGCATGTATGTAATGCTAACTGTTGTTTCTGGTCTTTTCCATGTGTCTCCTTTTCTCCGTCTCTGTCAGCTACAGAATCTCTTTATGCTAAAACTATATTATGCATGCAGATAGAATGCCTAAACAGCGGTCTCCGTGGTAACCCAAAACACATCCATCATCATCACCATGACAACCAGGGATAGAGCTGTCAGTCAGCACTGTCCCAAGGGAACCTAGGATAAGCCTATACACCCACATCTTCACCGACAAATACAGATGAACGAACACACCCGCATCTGTGCACATGCACAC
Source organism: Scomberomorus guttatus (assembly GCA_038419695.1). Taxonomy (NCBI): domain Eukaryota; kingdom Metazoa; phylum Chordata; class Actinopteri; order Scombriformes; family Scombridae; genus Scomberomorus; species Scomberomorus guttatus. Next base: position 11,963,459 of record CM076461.1, read on the forward strand.
AAATGATACGCACACACAACCACATGCATACGCACACAGACAAGACAGTGGGATAGACATACACCCACACGCACACACACACACAGAAAACTATGTTGTCTAGGGTATTTACCATCACACTCTATCAGCTGTGAGATTACACACAACTTTCTGCACACACTCTGTCACACATACAGACACTAAAGTTGGGCATGGCCAGATCCATCATAAACTGACATACAGCAGGTTGGTGCACAAGAGCCCTTTGCCACGAGGGGGCCCATGAGCAGATGGCTTAAAAACACAGCCAGCCAACTTTTTTTTTTTAATGTCTTTTGGGGCATTTTTTAATGCCTTTATTGGATAGCGACAGTTGAGATATGACAGGGAACAAGGGGGGTTAGAGACAGACAATGACATGCAACAGGGGTCTGCTGCTAGAATCGAACCGCAGACGTTGCGTTTATGTGGCATAAGTCTTAACCAGTAGACTTTATAACTTTTTAAAATATTTTTTAAGCATTAAAATTTATAATGGAAAGTCTATGAGAGGAATATTTTAAAGTTGATATCTCAAAAGCTAAAAGTGGTTAAGTATTCATACTTTATGGACATCTGACCCATGTGAAAATGCTTAACATATTAAAACAGGGTACCTAGTTCCACCACGTGGTTAATTATTACGTGTTATATGTTTTGGCTAATAACTCATGAACCATGGGGCATGGCAAAACAATATTTGCACAGTGTGTTCCTTTGATGAAACTGATTCGACTGATATAGGCCACGCCCATTTGTGCCTGGAAAATTTTTAGGGTTAGGGGTTAGGGTTAGGATTACGGTTTTTGCAAAAGACATTTGTTACTTCTTTTGGCAGACATTTCATCTAATCTTCACCAAACTTGATACATACCATAGGGTTAGGGTTAGGGTTAGGGTTAGGGTTCAGGGTTACGGTTTTTGCAAAACACATTTTTTGTTTCTCTTGGCACATTTTTCTCTAATCATCATCAAACTAGGGTTAGGGTTAGGTTTGGGGTTAGGGTCATGGTTAGGTTTGGGGTTAGGGGGTTGGGGGTTGTAGTTAGGGTTTTTGCAAAACACATTTTTTGTTTCTTTTGGCACATCTTATCTAATCTTCATCAAACTAGGGTTAGGGTTGGGGTTGGGGTTGTGGTTGTGGTTGTGGTTGGTGTTGGGGGGTTAGGGATCGGGATTAGGGTTAGGGTTTCTACAAAACACATTTTTTGTTTCTCTTGGCACATGTTATCTAATCTTCATCAAACTAGGGCTAGGGTTAAGGTTAGGGTTACGGTCAGTGTCAGGGTAGTGTTAGGGGTAGTGTTAGGGGTAGTGTTAGGGGTAGTGTTAGGGTAGGGTTTTTCCAAAACACATTAGGGTTAGGGTTTTTGCAAATCACAGTTTTTGCTTAGGGTTAGGGGTTATGAGTTAGGGCTAGGGGTTATGGGTTAGGGGTTAGGGGTAGGGGTAGTGGTATGGTTTTTCCAAAACACATTTTTTGCCTCTTTTGGCACACATTTCATCTAATCTGCACCAAACTTGATACAAAGCATATTTAGATGTCCCCGAACAAAACTTATGAGTTCATTTTTAGGTATCACTTACCGTTACCGTACGTATCTGTAATTGGTTGCCAAACTTTTGAAGGCGTGGCCTGATGCAATTGGATTGCAACCAGATTTGGGAATGTTGCACATACAATCACATTGCACAAGTGTGTAACATCCATACACTCCTACCCAGAGGGGTCACTAAAGTAACATTATAACATGATGTTTCTGCAATTCTGTTGTCTTTAATAAAATGAAACTTGGTACACAAGTTCTCCATGAGAATGTACATGACATACTGACTCATGGCACCAATGGTGCCAAACTCGGTCATTAGTAAAACACCACCACACTACCTATCAACTGCCATATCTCTTTAATGTAATATTCAATGGTAACCAAATTCAGCAAAGCTGTACAGATGGGGATGCTGAAGAAGATTGTAGCATTTGATACAGTGTCATCTGTAGCAGTGGCAGCTAACAGCTTCTAGCTCTCACACACATATTCTTCAGAATATGCAAATATTCTAGTTAATTTAGATTCAGTTATTACCTACCCTGAGCAAAATTACAACTGGTTGTATGATGAATAAACTCTGATCTGAACCCTGCTGCTCTGTTGTTTTGTGATGTACTCTCAATAAAATGTCTACAGAAGTAAAGTTTTGCCCTGAATGTCCACAACTCCTTTCCTCTCACTCATGCTTCATCTCTGTAGTAGAAGAGTCTTCGTTTCTCAAAGATATATCCTGGCCATAACCTTTCCCCTCCTCTGTCCCTCTTCCACTCATTCTATCTCTCTGCATCTCTCTCTCCCTCTTGCTTTCTCACCATCCCTCCCTCTCTCTCAGATTAAACTGTCTATCCTGCTGTCCCCCTTGAAATCCCCTGTTACACACCACCCCAGGCTGTGTGTGTGCATGTGCGTGTGTGTGTATAAGCCAGACATGCTAGCTGAGCATTAACCTGTCAAAGTATCGAGAGACAGGGGAAAAGGAGAGCAGAGAAGAGAAATAGAGCGAGGGGGAGTGACAGAGAGAGAGAGAGAGAGAAAGAAAGAGGGAGTTGGGTCAGCAGACCCAGAATTCTACATGTTGCTAGGTAGTGGAGGTGGTTCTGTTCCCATGGTAACATTTTCTCTACTGGATCTATACCACACATACTGTCTAGCTGTTACACACACAAACTTGTACGTATGCAAACGGAGCATACACGGACATACGGTATGTCCATCTTTCAGGAGAACATGAATTAGCACAATTGTATGTTTGTTGCCTTGCCAGTAAATTGAGACAAACATACCTGTCTGACAGAGTGCTGACAGCAAAATATCATGTTATTGTCTATCAAAGTAACATGTATAAAAACACTGCTTTCTAGGTCCCACGGATCATGAAACTCAACAGAAAAGATGTAACTAAAACTTCTACAACAACTTCTACAGTACTAACAATCATAATATCTGTGAAGTATGTCATGTTTCAATAAATCGACTGATCTTTAAATCTGCAAATAGCTGTACAACTTTAACAAATCTCTCCCTCTGTGACAATGTAATTACAAAATGTGTCTGTATATACAGCAGTTTCTTTGTGTTATCATGGCAGCCATGATTATTGCCCCATATTGTCCGTGTTAAAGACTGTTTTGCTTGTCAGCCATGTGTATCTTATAGATGTGACTAAGCAGCCATAACTAATCTTCACTCTTTCAATTCCTTCAATTCACTTCTACCAACAATGACATACATATATGCAGGTTACACTTAAACACACTCACATACTCAAAGCACACACACAGTCTATGCATTTGCTAATATATAAAAGTACCTAAACCAGGACTCTTACACAGTTGCACAAACAGCTAGATTAAAATACAAATCCATAATGCAGGACCTCACACAATAGCGAGGAAGAGGGCAACAACAAAGCATGCATAAGGAGGCAGATTATGCATGTATGCAACATTGAAATTACAATAACCATTTGTGTTTGACCATTATAACAAACAGTGCAGCTGCAGCAGAAGAGCAAATTAAGGGACGTGACCGACACTCCAGTGGTCAAGAGCAACATGAGGAGTTTATTGAATAAAATGAGATGTGCTGTATGAAATAAATTGTTGGAAAATGCGGGCACTGTGGCTGTGCACAGATGTGTAAAATCACTTGCATGTTAGCAAAGAAAACTTTGGTGCCATAGCATAGTTAACTACTGGCCACTCTAGTGGATAATATAAAGGGGTCCAGAATGTACTGAGGTTTGAGTGTTCCCTTAATGGACCAATAAAGTCTAACAAAGGACAATTTTTGAAACAGAAAATTGTCAGAATAGGTCTGGCCAGAGGTAAACTGCTTTTTTCTTACATTATGGTGAGAGGAGGTCCTTTGATGGAGGGTAGGTGATAGCTAATGACCCTGTCCAATCAGACATATCTTTTACAAAATCCCTAAGAAAGCTCTGTCCCAGGAAATAGACAGAGCATTGAAGATTTTGCTGGTCAGTTATCAACATCCATATTGAATACAAAGATTGCACTGGTCTAGTCCAAAGTTTAACATATAATGGGCCGGTTTTGAGAGGCAGATAGGTTTGGAAAGAGGAGGAGAAAATCCATGGCACTGTTGGCCACAAGCCTTCAAACACACACGTACACACACACACACACACACACACACACACACACACACACACACACGCAGACATTGTGAACATCCTAAATCGTTTAGTGGCTAAATGAGCCCCTGCTGACTACAGCACTGCAGCACTGCCACTACTGTGTGTGTGTGTGTGTGTGTGTGTGTGTGTGTGTGTGTGTTGTACCCTGGCTGTGGATGCTCATGGAGTGCACTGCATTATGTGTGTGTGTGAGTGTGTTGCAGTGTCAGCAGACTTAACAAGGAAAAAGAAGTCATCATGGTAAACACATTTTTAAACCAATCACATTGCAGTTAACTAAAGTACACCTGACATAAACCTTCTGCCGGCTGACAGAAACCTCATTCTGTGCCGCCAAAATCTGTGTGCTGTGAGTAAATTAGGGATTGGAAATAAAACCACCGTGATGACTCAACTAAATAAAATTTTCCTAAATTTAAAAAAGAAAACATACATTTTATTAGTGTGCCATTGAACTCACTGATGACTAAATTATTGTTTAAAACACTGATATGATAAATACATACTTTGTATAGAGACAGTTTTTAAAGAAGGAAATAAACATCCAAAAAAAAGAGATAAAAACATATATAATTACTATGACACATTTAAAGTATTATCTTAATGGTGTAGTAATAAATGACAACACTGAAGGTGCCATGAAGCAGCTGCAGGGGTTTAATGTGTTGTGTTGTGCTGATAACTGGACTAACTTGTTGCTTAGTGTCTTAGTGTCTAAGTCAAAATTTTTTTGTTATTGGATCAGTTCGAAGCAGTTCATGGGGGAAAAAAACCCACTACAAAATAACTGTTGTCGCTTGTTGGCAGTAACTCACATCTCACTTTGCATGCTGTATCATATCACCCATATCTAATTTCAGTATATCCAGAAAGATCAGATACTCTGCACCCTCTGAACAATGACACGCGTTTGCACCACAGGTGGGCTACTGCTGCAACAGCTTCAGGTGTTATGGTTAAATGAAAAACCACAAATCTGCTGATCACACAATCACACACTGATGCAGTGTAAGTTTTGCCGCACTGATGCTTACATGAGCAAGTACTTGCATCTTGATAAATAAATTAATAGGTTGTATTAATAAATTAATAGTGTCTTAGTCGAATGTTTTTGGTGCCACAGGCTTCAACACAGGCTGTGTTGAAGCTGCAGACCTTTAAGGTGTTTGTCAGCTCGGTGATCCAATGTCTGGTTAAGTTAGGGGCAATTACAGTAGGACAAGCCTTTTATTAAATATTGGATTTTTCTGTGTTGGTAGGATGAATAGGACGCAGGTTTCATTTTCCAAATTCTTGCTGTATAAATGTCTGTCTTCGTTTATATAAATACTTTTGGGCAAAAATTGTACCCAATACTGAAAGGTTACATGAAAAACCTAGGCTTACCATGGCAGGTTGATTATTCATGCATTCATTAATTCATTTTATTTATTTAAAACCTTGGAAAAAACATTGAGGGAGAACCCTCAATGGTGCCTAGGTACAGACAAACAATAAATACAGACACAACTAAAATAGCAATAAAAAAAAGAATACATGGCTATATCAAATAAAAACAAGGTAAAATTAACAATGCTAAAAAGTAAAAATGTAGGAATTGACAATGAGACAATGAAACAATGAGAACAATAAAAAAAGAACAATTAAAAAGCAATGATAGTTACAATCAATCAAATTAGCAATTAAACCTTGGAATTGACTCAGCGGTATTTATCAGGTCAACTTGAAGTTTTTTTGGAACATATTCCAAGTATGTGGGGCACACTAACAAAAAGCAGATCTTCCTAACTCTTTATGAATTTTTGGCACCTGCAGGGTGAGTCATGTCTGTGAGCAGGTACAATGACTTCCAAAAAAGCAGGGCTGAGTAATAGGTGGGGAGCTTTTGTAAAATAGTTTTATAAATAAATAAAAACAAATTCTGAATCCCTCTTCACTGATAGAGCAGCAAGGCCAGTTTTTGATATATTAGGCAATGGTATGTCCCATAACTATCTCCAGTCATGAATCTTAATGTGGAGTGATATACTGCATCTAAAGGTTTGAGAGTGGGTCTGGCCACCCACCCATAAATAGCATCCCTGTAGTCCAATACAGAGAGGAAAACTGCTTCAATAATTCTTTTTCTTGTAAATAAAGGAAAGCAAGAATTATTTCTAAAAAGGAAAGCCTAATTTCAATCTTAGCTTTGATAACATGTCAATATGGAAAGTAAGTTTTTCTTCAACCCAAATGCCTATATATTTATAGTATTGTACTCTCTCTATTATGGTGTTATTAACAGAACAAATTTCAAAACTGTCAATATTTCTTGCATTTAAAAACAACATCCATTTTGTCTTTTTCATTTTGTCACAGTTTAGGACCAGTTTCAAATTATAAAGTTGCTTCTGAAGGAGGTTAAATGATAGCTGTAGATTTCGAGTGGCAGCATGAATAGAATCTGCACAGGAGTAAAGGACTATGTCATCTGCATATAGACGGAAGTTACAATTGTACAATGAAGAGGTAATATTGTTTATATAAATAGTGAATAAAATTGGCCCAAGGACAGAACCTTGGGGAACTCCCTTTGTAATGGGGGGAGAAGATGACTAAATATTACCTATCTTAACACACTGCAACCTATCAGAATGATAATTCTGAAACCACAGGCAGCGAGCATTGTCAAAACCCAAAGAAGAAATTTGTTGTAAAAGCAGAGTGGTCAACTCTTTCAAAAGCTTTTGTTAAATCAATAAAAAGAGTAGCACAGTGTTTTTTTGTTATCTAATTGAGACTGAGACTATATTATTAATAACTAAAGAAGTAGCAGAAATAGTGCTATGCTTAGGCCTGAAACTAGACTGAAATGGAGTTTGTATTGAATGCGTGGATAAAAATAATCTCAACTGTTCATTAACAAGTCACTCAAGTAATTTTGCAAGAGAAGAAAGTTTTGAGATTGGGCGATAATTATTAAATTCAGATTTGCTACCATCTTTATGGAGAAGAAGAACATAGGCTTCCAAACTGTAGGAATGATGCCAGAGGTAATGCTAAAATTGAAAATATGAGTTATATATTCAAAATTTAGCTGTGCTGGGGATTTCAAAGCAAGTTCCAGTTTGTCATCCCCTGTTGATTTTCATGCATCAATATTGCATAAGGCATCAGCTACCATCCTATTGGAGACAGGAGATAAGCTAAAGGAGTGGTTTACTTCAGCAGTAGTATTAAGGAAGGATGACCTATGTTCTTCCACACAACCGTTGGGACCAACACTAAGACTGTCAAATAACTGACAAGATGCAGCACAATGTTTGTTAAAAGCAGTGCAAATTACATGGCTATCAGTTATCTGAGTTAGGCCATTACCAAAATAGGTAGGTAGAGGAGTGCTAGAATTGTTTGAGGTACATTTGACTGTTTTCCAGAATTTACTGGGGTTATAAGAGGAATTAGTAAAAGAGTGCAGATAATAGTCAGTACTGGCTTTTCTGACAGCAGCAGTGCACTTATTCCTCTGTTGTCTGAAGGCAAGCAAACAACAAGCCAGAGCCCATGTTTTGTTTCTGGATTAAAATGAGGTAGAAAGCTCAGCAGCGAACCAGGGAGTAGAGCTACATTTTTTTCTTGTCTTTTTAAAAAGAGCATGCTTATCTTAAACTGAGTTAAAAACATTGGTAAAATAATTTAAAGCGAGTTCAGGATCAAGGATTTTGAGAGGCCTGGTCATTACATTTTTTAAGTTTTTTTTTTACCACTATGTGTGAATTAGTTTTCCTCTGTTTCACATTTCTAAGGCAAACAATCAGGCAATGGTCACTAACACCAAGGTCAAAAACACCACAGGCAGGATATTTCTGTGTTCTGTTTGTTATATATTATTATTATTATGTTATAATATTAAGTCAATTAAGCTTGATTTGGAGAAATCCTTCAGGTTGGGGCGAGTGGGATGTGAAATAAGCTCTTTAAGATTATTAGATGCTGAGGTAAGCTTTGGTAATCCCCTAAATCTAAATTGAGATCACCAAGAATAAATAGTTCATGATTAGGGCTGGGCAATATGGCAAAAAATATGGTCACAATATTTTTTTCCATATTGATCAATACCGATATTTATCATGGTATATATAATTTGATAACGCTGCCATTTGAAGAGTATCCTGATAATGACTGAAGCCTGAAGAAGCCAGAGGTTTCATTAGTTAAACTTTAGAATAGTTTATAAACAAGAAAATAGAGAAAACATAATGTAAACATTTAACTGTGCAAACATGGTTTGGTTTAGAATATATTTTGTGATCAAATAATATATTGAATAACATCTAAATGTAAACACTTAACATTGCAAACATGCTTTATCTGCCTTAACAAAACAATACAAGTTAGTTTGCCTTGTAATTTATTAAAATAATGTAAATAAAATTAAAAGCTGTGATTACTATCACATCGAATTCCTTTGGCAGGGCAGCAAACATCTTGAATGTTTGTGGATCACAAAGGCCCTGGCACTTTCATACACAATTGTAAGATAAAATGAATTTAAAAGATATTAATTATGTACTGGTTTTACATCTCTCAATTTTTTTAGAGGTAGCAATTTGAGTAAAAAGTGCAAAACTCTAATCCAGTCATTATGCTACATATTTTATATGCATACAGTATATATTCTGCTGTAACCTCTTCATTTATCTTACTGACTACGTTATTTTCTGTGCATAGTTCACATATATAGTTTTCTTTATGAAACGGTACTAGCCTTAGTGGGTAACTAGCCTTTCATTGCTACACTGTTTACTAGCTTCAAGCTTAACCTAGTTTAGCAGTCAAAGCAGCCATGATTTTATATATATTGCCACATCACCTCCTTTACTAGCTCTATCTGCTCTGAAAGTATTAAAACCACTAAAAGAAACTGTTTGACTGTCAATATCTTTTTTCAGCCAAGTCTGTTAAAATCATAACATCCGGATGAATTTGAGAAGATAATAGGATATCATATTTGTTATGGCTTAGTAAATATTTAGATGTAAGAAACAAAAACCACTTCTAGTCTTAAAAACCTGTGGATCATTTAAATCATTTAAATTAGTGTCTGAAGTGAGGAGTGAAAAAGACCCAGAAGTAAGTTGCCTTTAGAGCGGAAACAGCTGAAAGAGCTGGCTTCAGGCAATTTTGAGGCTGACCATAAGCAGTAATGAGGGTCCTGGGACATACACCAGATTGTTTGACTGCAAATCTCATAGGGCATCTCTAAGTGATTATAATAGAGATGTTGAAAATGTCTGTGTCTGGTCCGAGTACGATAGAAAAGTTACCAATGTTAAATGTGGAACCAAACAGATAGGGACTGGGACCCGAGGAACATCAGTCTCTGATGGACCGGTCATTTCCGGTCACGAAAGTTGCGGTATGGCATGTTTGGTTTCTGTGAGGAGCGCTTGAGCGCCGGCTTTGTTTGGGTGGAGACCATATGGGCTAAAGAGTTCCCCCCGTTCCCAGAAGCCGTTAAAATTATCGATAAAATCCACACCGCGAGCATTACAAGCAGAGGACAGCCAGGTGTTCAGCCATATGTGGGGATTGGTCCAGAAATATGGATTTTATCTTTGAATGACTTGAGGATGTTAAACAGGTGGGTGAAATCACGCTTTAACAGTTTGGACTGCTGCTTTGGAATGTCATTTAAGCAGTCATGAATGATAATGTTATCTACTTCAGGGTAGGCTTTTATTATGTCTGGAACTTTGTCTGCAGTGTCAAGCACTTTGGCCTGGGGAAACAGAGAGTATGAGCCTTTCTAACTCTCATGTTTCTGATAATCGAGTCTCAGAATATTAGCATTGTCTGAGTCTGGGGACATTGCGCAGCATCCTGGTGATCTGCAGCAGCTAGGGGGGTCACCACTGGCTGCTCTCTCCCACTCCGCGAGGTAGCTGCACCAGCGAAGCTGGACTCGGCACCGTGTTTGGCGTGTGCTGCACCAGCCTGCGCCCCGGGGCAGCTAAGAGCAGTTGACGGAGCTACACCCCTCCCCCAGTGGATGGCCCGAGAGCAGTCCAGCGTCAGGTGCAGAGGCAACAGAGAGGGTGTTGAGAGTGGTAAGACCACTTGCCACCATGTTTACCACCACCAACCACAGAGCAACCTTCAGCAGGCTCATGACGGGGAGTAGAACTGGCCAGGGCTTTGGGTTCAGGTGGTGACGGAGCAGGACCATGGAATAGTGGTGTTGTTAACCGGTACCAGAGCTGAACAGTCAGGGGAGCTGGTCGGGCTGGTCCTGTCCCAGATATCACAGCCAGAGGAGCCCATGATAGAAAGTTCTTTAGCCTGAGCAGTAGTGACAGTGAAGAACTCCAGGACAAGCTTTACCTTCTGTCTGAGTTCAGCATCCAGACGAGTTCTTCAACTTTGATAAGGTAAGCTGGCAAGACTCACACACAGTTAGTAGATAACAGTTCTTAAAAACAACTTAAAATCCACGTCCAATGACTAAAATCCTTCATCTGGTTAAAAGATATAGTTAAAAACATCCAAATTTTAAAAGTGTTTAAAAATGGTTAAAAATGGAAGTAAAAAAATTAGATAAAAAGTCAATTTCTGACATAGCTTCTGGTGGGTACACACAGATGCCAACACAGGCGCAGATTAATAAGAAATAGCTACATAATCAATATTGAAATGTTTGACAAAAATATTTTCAAATAAATAAATATTTAAATTAACTGGCTGTCTCCCACCACTCTCTTCACCATCTTTTAACTCAAACTCAAAATGTTTAACTGTTGTATGCTTTCATTGAAAATACACAAAGGGGAAGAGGCTGTGGGTAGACTTTAAATTGGCATTTAAATGGCAACGACACTATAAGCTGTGATGCAATGCTGTTCTGTTGGAGGAGCATTTTAGACTATTAAAGCCACAGCCTTGGGGTCATGGAAGCTACCCTACATATAAGGAATTGGCTGGAGTTTCACTAGAAACACAGGAAACACCAAATGTTGCAGAAGGGAAGGCTTTCACACAAAATAAGTGCTCACATCTGTGTATGCAAGAGAGCATACATAAGAGAAAGCTATAAAACAGAAAGAAAGAAGGGGACATAGTGAGTGTGGAAAGGAGTACAGTAGTATCAGTCTTATTTGTGAAAATGTGAGCTTGCAGATGAGCTATAACAGCAACTTCATATGTCATTGTTAACCAAAGTTTAGACAGCACCCATCATCTGCATCAATGTAATGAGAGGAGAGGAGAGGAGAGGTACAAAATGTGCAGAGCAAGAAAGAAGAGATGACAGGAGGGGGAAAGAGGGAAGAGAAGTTGAGAGTGGGAGAGGAGAGAGGTAGCAAGAATTGAGCAGGTCTGCAGAGAAGAGATAAGAGTACTTCAAGTGTCACTACAAGACTGGAACATTGATCTGAGAGAGAGAGAGTGAGACGGAGAGGTGGAGAGAGAGCGTTTCATTACTGTGAACACAGTGTTTTAAATATAATTTCAAATGCTGCACTATTATTATTATAGTTATAAATAAAACAAACATGGTGACTACCTGCCACATAAAAAAAAAAATGTTAATCTGGTAGGCAAAAGCCTTCCAAATGTTCAGATCAGGACCACATACTGCTGTAGAGTTTTTATATTTTTTTATTTATTATACATTTTGGGGTTTCTGGAAGTCAGGAGCTCATGTCAAGCCTACAGTGTTTCATAAAGTTTAGTAAGTATTTTGTCACTATTGCATCACTGTTAATTAAATGCCAAAGCATGATTTCAAAACGAAAATGAGTTCACTTATTAAATCTACATTAATTACTGGCAGTTGCATAAAGTGTGCATATTTCAAACATAACACAGATTGAAGACAGCATATATATTTACACTTCAAAATAGTATTTAATTAATCTTTAGTAAGGTAAACAATATTTCAACTGGCAAATATTCTAGTTCACCATAAACTGTTCCCAAGGTACAACACATGTCAGTGATTAGACAGACTTCTTCTATTCCTAAATTAAAAGTAAAATATGTCTATATTTGGACTGGTTAGGACAATATAGTATAAGCTTATAATTGGGTGTTTCAGAAATTGCACAAGGACGATTACATAAATTAAATCCCCATTCTGTGTGTGTGTGTGTGTGTGTGTGTGTGTGTGTGTATGGGGGTATGTGAGTATGGGCAGGGTATTAGATTATTAAATGTGTCAAATTTTTTGCAACGGTGGGAACATATGGTCCTGGATTATCTTACTCTCTACCTGGGCATCTACTTTATACAGTGTGTGTGTGTGTGTGTGTGTGTGTGTGTGTGTGTGTGTGTGTGTGCGTGTGGTACTCTCTGTCTGTCTGTTTGGTGGTGTGTGTGTGTGCGTATGTCTCCAGCTGCTTGGATCAGCAGAGCTTTACATCCACAGGGAACCATTAGCAAGATAATAATGAGACCATGGAGGAGCTCACACACACACACACACACACACACACACACACTGTGTGTTAGAGACAAAGGACAGAGAAAAAAAAAGAGAGAGGGAGAGAAACAAACTTGCTCCAGTGGTAGACATCAACATCACGAGCAAATCCTTTTTCTGGTTTGTTTTATCCTTCTTATGAGTTACTAGACTGGGGTTTGTCATGAGGGAAATAAACTGAGTGTCAGGATGTCTGAAAAAAATACGCATTAGAAAGCACTTATGTCTAATGTACTTTCTGAATTATACAAATACATTTTTTTTTCCTGTCACTGTTTTATTTGATTACTCACATTCTGTCAATATGATTAAATTTTTTAAGGATCATTCTTCCATTTTAAAAATTATACAGCAATTTTTATTTTGTTTATTTTTTATTTTGTCCTTATCTGCAAGGTAGCTATTGATTTCAGTCTTCAATATGTGATGAAAATCACCTTGTAAAGACCAAGACCTGATAAGTCCCTGTAATCCATCACAGTGGACAACATTCTTGGTTTTACCATATTTTTGTTAAAGTTATGGGATCACCAGTGCTCAGACGCTAACAAATCTCTTACCAAATCTTTTATCTCTCCTAACCCTTTTTATTAGCAGAGCAATGGAAAGCATATAGGTACCAGCCTTTTCATTTTTAGTCAGCTGTTGCTGTAGCTGGTTAAAATGACAGATGTCACCAGCAGCAGATTAGATCAGCTGCAGCTAATTAATGTTAATTCCATGCGGCTAAAATTAAAAGTTTGGCTGTCCTCTGGTTAACTGGCTCACTGCAGCTGGTGTTCAGCCATAGATTGGTTATGAGTGAAAAAACACATCACTCTGTAAAATCACTGTACGACCATGAGTGGAATTTGTTTCTGTAGTTCAGCAGGGACCAACAGAGTAGAGACTCTTCTCTAGACAAATTACCTAACTCATCATCTCACGTCAGTTTAAGAATCACCCAGTAAAATTTTGTTACATTTCAATTTAATCACCTTAATAGTCAGTATTTGGAGTAAGTTGCTCGTGGAGTACAGTAGGCTGTAGCTGTTAATTGAACGTGTCAGATTCATTTAACTAACATTATGCTGCTCATCTCATTTTCAGGTTGTAGGCACAGGTTGTGAGCATTAATTAGGCTGCCACTAAAAACTACAGTGTTTCTGCCTTCTCAGCCATCAAAGGCTGATTAGACATCTTGAGTTATTTTAGCCTTTAGTTACTCGAAAATGTTTAAAGGGGATTTCAAAAGGAATTTGAAAGGATTCAGATTCCATAAGGAGATTTGATAGTGGAATTGAATGCTATCGAACCCCATCCCTAATGGTCTTACAGTTTTATATTGCCAATTGGCGTCCATACACTGATGGGATATTGCAGTACCCTAGACTTGACACATGACTGTCAAACAACATAACATTCAACTCTGTTTTCAGCAAGTCTAACATAAACATAAAAAGGCGAATCTGTAATTGCTGAAGAGGATAAGGTAAATTAAGTAGCTTCTTGCACTAATAAGGTTAGACAACCTGAGTGGGTAGTAGAAAACAAACAAATGAATGTACTTTTTGAAGTGCTTTGTTGTACTAATGATCTTGTCATTATTTTATGTTTCATAAATACATATAAAAAAGTTTGTTTTCAATTCTTCTAGATCTGTTGGACTAATCTATATCTGCAAATTATTGATTAATACTGATTTCTTGTCTTGTTCTGATTCGTAAAGCATATTAGTAAAAATATATTCTTTTGAACTGCGCTTAAAAATGAGTACGCTTTGAAATAATTAGCAAACATTAAAAGTGATAGGAATGAGGAGCAGATGCTTCACAAATAAAGCAATTTAGTAATGGTGTCAACACTTTCGGTAATAAAAGTACAGATTTCCAACACTAATGAATATCAGCTATAGAGCTTCTTTGGGAATAAGCTACTGATCTTCTTGACAGCATAAACATACTACTACTCCAACTGCAACCATTGAGTCCTAATGCTAATTGGAGAAGGTCACTATACTGACCTGGTGAATGTTTAATTTAAGAATACTCCTCTTTTGTCACTGCTCCTGGTAGCTATTGGGGAAAAAATGACCAATTTATTCTTCAAATTTCCTGAAGATGTAAACTGTTGGAGAGATGAGATATCTGCGGCTGATATGTAGAAGTTCTTTTGATCATTTCAAAAGTTTCAAAACTCTTTGATTCTCAAAATAAAGATGATATATAGAGATGAATAGAGGAATATAGAGCTCATTTACACACATACACAAACACTAGTGAATACTCAAATGCACATGCGACACAGACACACAAATATATGCAGATATAAATATATAAACATACAGCCAGTGTCTGTGTAGCATGTTTGACAGCTCAGCTTGAATCTTTCTACACTGCAAGGGGGCGTGTGTGTGTGTGTGTGTGTGTGTGTGTGTCAAGATGGAGGAAACTACCGGCGTAAACACTATAATCTGTCAAAGCTCAGCTGAACTATAGTTCATACTACTTGACACACACGTGCGTGCACGCACACGAAGAAATATACGGTATGTCATATTGGCATCAGTGTCCCTCTCTCCTACTCTCTTTGTGTGGGCATCTGATGCATGAAATAACATTACACAGACTGAAACTGAGACAATGCAGCTGTCCACAGCCTTAACTATTGTGGTTTTTAGAGTTTTCTGGAACAGAAACAGTCTCTTTCACAAAAAAAAAAGAAATCTCAACACACGGTCTAACTTACTTTACTTACAACTACTTTAACTACATCTCCTGGCCTTCCTAGGTGGATGGAGTTGCTCAGTGAATAAAATAAATCTTCACTTTTTACCAGTTTTTTTTAACAAAGCATTATATCCTCATTAAATTCCTACCCAAACATTAAAAGGAAATACCTTATTTGTACATGGTTGACTTTTTATCTGTTAGTATTTTATGTCGCTGGGTGATAAGAGCTCATTTCCATGGTAAAGGAACAGTTCACACATTGTGTCAGCTCCCATCCCACTGCTACCTGGCAGGTAATATAAAGAAAAGCAACATGAGAAGAGAGAGGACAGCCGGAGAAAGCGAAGAGGTGAAAGAAGCAAAGAAACAGGAAGAAAAGAATAAAAGATTGCTGCCTGGAAACTGACACTGTTGTGCCAATAAAATACTACCGTGACAATATCACCATTTCACCTAGCAACAATTTTAGTCAGCCTTGGGCAAAACACACACATGCACACACAAAGTCACAATTGCATATGAAAGGCCACCTGGTCAATATATCAATTTAGGTGCTATCAAGCTGAAGAGTTTTCTTTGACCTACATCTGCTTTAGTGTCCTCTGATTTGGGTTCCAGGACCTGAATATGATGTGAATACAGCAAAATGCATTACTGTCCTCAACCCTGCTGCAAAAATGACTCACTAACCTTTATAAGGGGTTATTTGTTGCTACTTTAGATCAATGACTGCACAAACATTTACAGTATCTTCATAAAGGTCAGGCCAGGAAGAAAGGAACAAAAATTGGTTTGTAAATGATAAGTTTGTTTACTTGGTCATTGTTTCACACTTACGATCTGTGGTCTACAGTCAGAACATGCAAACTCACACAGTTTTTGATAACACAGCGTCTCCACTGGAAAGAAGCTAGCTTATTTGACTCCCTTATTAGCATACTGGCTGTATCCATAGCAACAAGTGTTACCAGATTCTCAATCAATTATTTATTTGATGTTTTTTTTTCTTTCTTTCTTTCTTTCTTTCTTTCTTTTATATAATAAGCGTTTTTATGTCGTCCTTCCTGTCAGACTTCTTTCCAGTTAAGTTTTAAGTATGTACTGTATGTCTGTGTATGTATGTATGATTATCGTCATGGCTAAAAATACAGAATCTGAAAAAATAATTAATCCTGCTGCAAACAGGCGAGACATTGACATTCTTAACATTGACCTTATAATAAAATAAATGCACTCCAGTCATGTACGGCAGAGACTTTTGAGACATTGCTGGTTAAGAACAAGCTAAATATTTATCCAGCACAAACAGGTTATGCAGCAAAGGTACACATATTAACCCACAACTAGATAACAATGTGTACCCATCTGTGTGTGTGCGTGTATGTGTGTGTGTGTGAAGTTGAAGTTGAAGGTGGACAAGGCCTCCAGTATTTTGCCTTATTTTCCATCCAGTTTTTCTCCCTTATTCTCGTGTCTCGTTATGTTCATGAAGTGGAATTGTACAGCTTCAGGATAAAAGAGAATTTTTCTTTTAATTTAAAACATTTTCAACTCTGTCTGTTTGCATCCACTCGCACCTTTTCATTTGACTTGTATGCAGTCACACTACCTCTAGAATTAGCCTCATGTTCTGCCTGAACACACCCCAAAGGTTACGTAAGGGCACAGGCTTTTGTTTGGGCCAAAGTATGACTGCAGTGTTCTTGCTCACAAGAGGGAAAATTTGCCTGATCAGACTGCAGCAGAATTAGTACTATGAGTTCAACCAATAATAAGCACCCCCCTGTGAACACACAAAAACATGCACCCAAGCATCAGCAGCAGCAGCAGCAGCAGCAGCATCAGCAGCAGCAGCAGCAGCAGCAGCAGCAGCAGCAGCAGCAGCAGCAGCAGCAGCAGCAGCCTCAATCTTGTTATGCTGACTACACACACACACAAACAACCGCACACACTCATTTCATTTCCGTTTCTCAGCCAGTCTAATTTCGAGTTTTGTCAGAGCACATTATTACTTTTTCAATTCCAACAATAACCCCCTACTCCCTCTACTTCAAGCTCTTCCCCCTCCCCTCTTCCCCCCTTCACTCTCGCTCCCTTTTGTGTCCATTTCTCTCTCTCTCTCTCTTTCTCCTCCAAATGGTCTTATTGTGACTTATTGAGATATTGTACAGAAATCAATGTGCGTTCACGATATGCTCATAGTTATTAACAGCATATTAATGCGCATAGGGTCAAACGCAGTTGTTCTTAAATTCTCTCGTCCTTGCACCAGCAAACAGAGAGATGCACACACTATTCACAGATGCTCTGTCTCTGTTTATCTTTTTCTTGCTCTCTCACTCAAACCACCCCCACCCCGCAACACACCCTCACACACACATTCACCCGATTCATGAATATTCATAAGCATATTCTGTATCTGTGAGAACATGACAAAATTTTCTCTGGGCCAACTACGTGCATGTGTGTGTGTGTGTGTGTATTTGTGAGAATATGGATGCCTTGAATGCTGAAGGATATTTCTGTCCTGTAAATAATTCTTCTTAGTGGAAGCATAAACTCACAAACACATAGCGACTCTCTCCATCACACATATATACCTTACATACTTTTTCTACTGCATTAATGTGGCATAATGTAGCTTGGCAGCATGGTTTTCCATTATATTTTGCTTGTGGTACTATATAATACAGTCTGGGCACAATAAAAGTGTGCTGAAACAGCACCCTTCTGATACTAGCCCAATTTCAAAGGGTGTTTGTAAGACTGGCCCTGCTGTTGCTACAGTTAGACATGTCAAGTCAACTGTAGTTTATTTGTATATCTCAAAATTCCAAGTCTTGCGTCTCATAAAACAATCCAAAACTCTGCCTGCCTCTAGTTGCTCTTGCTATGTTAGAGGACCATGGTGGCCACCTGCCGCAGCAAATAATTGATCATTTTTGTGGGGTTTGAGAACATCTCATAAGGACCCAACAGCAAGACTGCTAAACTTAGAAAAAAAATAGGTAAAGTAACTGCATCCTCAATAAGAAAGGGGGACGTCAAGTCAAAGGAGAATGCAAGGATTATAATATTATTAATCAACACTGGATTTTTACCCACCACTTATGTCCACATCAGCTACAAAAATTAACAGTATTCAGTATTACCAGTATTAGCAGGTGAGTACTTGCTCCTTAATCTGTGTTACTAATTTGGGATTGTATACATCAAAAGTTATCTACATAATCTATAAAAAACAAAAACATGGCATATGGTGTACAAAGAGAAAAAACTCTTAGCAGTGGGATACAGTGGGATAAGAGAGCTCCCCTCATACCAACTGAATCCCCAAATTATTATGTCTCTCTAAACCACTTAAATCAACATTAGGGGGGCTTGCATTGCATTATGTGATGGTCGTCTTTTTATGCCTGTTTATACAATCTAATCTGCAATGTGATTTGTCAGTGGTGGCAAGATATTCAAACACAGAAAAGGACATTTAACAATGCACTAAATATATGAAATGAACAGTAAAAGTGGCACCTGTTCAATGCAGTGCTGTACAACACCATGTGACAAATACTTTGTAAAGCTTTGTGAAGCTCACAGTAATTATTTTAGACCATGGCAAAGGCTCAGAGTGAAAGGCAGGGGATTATGTAACCATAACCAAGAGAGATAAACTAGGGAAATTTAATCTCCAATCCCACTGGACTGCATATTTGTGAGAGAGAAATCCAAACTGAGACGACATTCTGTTTACACAATTAAGTGAAGTGGATTGAACCAGGGATGTTCTTGGTGCATCTACAACAACACGTCCTCATACCAAAACGACAGAATAGGTCTATTTCCAATGATTCCCAAAACAACAGCGGCCGTTATAAGTCGTTTTTCATGGGGACCACAAGAACGACCCATAGTTTTATAATATAATGATGTTTCATGATGTGACAACACTGTGGTTAAGGTCTGGTTAGGTTTAGGCACAAAAACCACTTGTGAAACGACTCGTGAAAAGCACCGGTGAAATACACTCCTTCTTGTGGGGAAAAACACACCTGCAGTGGTCTCCTGCAGCAAAGGCCACTTTTTGCTTTTCTGCCACCCCCCCCCTACCTGCCTCTACCTGCCTCCTCCCGATAAGGAAGTCACCTTATGTTGCTGTCATCTGAACAGCATCACTTCCCCGGGTCATAATTACAAAGGCCGCTAGATGGTGTAAACGTAACTATAAGTTGTTTTTGCCGGCCTGAATTTGCTGGCCTATACTGTCGTTTTTCTTGTGAGGACGGGCTGTCTACAAACCACTGTCCCTTTCTTGTATCACTGAATGTAGGAGCAAAATGCGGTCTATTGATTTCACCTACAACATGTTTTGGTCATGAAGGTGAAAGATGAAAGTGAAGACAAAAGTTGAAAGGAGCAGCGTCTTTTCTGAGTGAGCGAGTTTTCTGTTCTTATCTATTCCATTCATGATGGACACATGATCATTTAAGCACAGTGTGTACTGTGGATAATTGCTATTGTTTACATTTATGTAAATGTAAGAGAAAAGATTAAACACACACACAAACAGAAAGAGAGGGAGAGAAAAAAAAGAAAGAGAGAGACCGAGAGCACATTTCCGGTAATATTGCTTAAAGCACTGCATTTCAAGTCATTTGATTGCATAGCTGAATAATTGATAGAAAGCTATTACAGCTGGTATGAATGCCTCTAGGTGTCACCACACACACACACACACACAAGCAGAAACACTCAAGTATACAACTCTGTGTGTGTAGGTGTGCGTGTTTGTGTGTGGTTGTATGTTTTTTTTGTGTGTGATGTGTGTATGAGGGGAGGAGGTGTGAATACTTGTGTGTGTGTGTGTGTGTGTGTGTGTGTGTTTCTCCGAGTTGCAGTGAACGTATTAGTAGCTTAGCTCCTCTTAGCCTTACTGACAGAGTGACAGAGACATTGCTAATCCAGCACTGACAAGTTGCCATTTCCCCCCGCTTCTCTCTCTCCCCCCCTCCTCCCTTTCATCCTTCCCTAGACCCAAATTACAATTCACTGCACAGTGAAATATGTTGTGCAACAATTCAGCACATTGTTGTATGTATTAGACTGGCTTTGGTTGGCACTGTGGTGCATGTGCAGGCAGGGCGAATTTGAAAAACGCACACAGTATTATACACGCTTGTAGGATCCCATCCAAACTGAGTATCCTCACATTCAATGTGAAGCAAATTTTGCATTTTTGTTCCCTCTTGTGATGTTGGAAAGACAAACTTTGTTATTTATTATTTTACTTGGAAGTGTCTGTTGTCAACAGACTGTAAAATGATTGGAGATAGAAATTACACAACTAGTGACTAGGATCAATGTGGTCTGACTCACCGGATGTAGACTGTGGGTATAAGCCTGCCATTGGCTGCCTATTTCAGGTGGAATTCTACTTCCCTTATGCTAACCACATGTTATCGTTTTCAAAATCCCTGTTGCTATGTGAAACAACAACCCCCGAGCTAGCAACCTACATGCTGAAAATGGTAACTTATGTTTGTTCAAACAGCACTATTCTGCAAGGACATGGTTGCTGTATCCTGGGCTTAGTGCCGCCCAAGACGATTGTTATTGAGCATTTTTTTGCCCTTATAGCAGAATGATAGTGGGTGCAGCCAGACCTTTCCCCAGCACTGGCACAGCGCTGTAGAGACAGGTCTGGCTATGAGAGACTAGTATCAATGTAACCCTGTTAGCTGCGGACTGTAAACTCTAATGCTAAGTTTTCTTTCCCCCTCCCCTACAGTTTTAGTCAGACATCAAACAAAATATGAAGCAAAATCCGCTGGACTTGCATTTTTTCAGCACTCATCAAAGATGCATTATCAGTTCCACTGAGCGGAGAAGTCACTTGTGTTCAAATTCTGAGAATGACCAAAATGTCATATGAGTCATCTGAGGTCACGTGGCAGGCTCATTAGCATCAAATGAATAAAGATGTGAATAGGTCAAACTGCCAAGATGAGACGTCTTATCCTTATGATAATGACTCCTCCCCATGGTAGTTAGCTGGCATGTTTCATACCAGCCGAGGTAAAGATGTTGTGACAGCGCAACATAACACAGAGCTATGAATTAGCATTCTTTAGCTCTGTTTAGTAAGAATATGTCCTTTTTAAACCATCTTAAGTCTTAACTAAAGGGGTTTGCTTTTCTATGCTGTGTTGTTTCCTAAGGGGATGCTTAATCTCACCAATATACAAGTCTGTATGTTGGTTACTGCACTTAATAGCATAGACAATGTTATTATGTTGATAATCATTTTTGTAGTTTTGGCAGTTCTGAAAAAAATATTGAGATATTTTAGAGAAGTCTGGCTACATACCAGATGATCTTGCTGTTTTCATCATCACTCCATTGGGATGAAGAGGGAACCAAATCAGATCAACAGCTCTGCTGATCTGATTTGGTTCCCTGTCTTTTGGGGTATTGGGTCCTGATTATTCCTACATAACGTGTCTTCCGGTAAACGGTGTGCATCCAAAGAGAGAAATATGTGAGGGTGAGTTGTGATGACTTCCTCCATGTAAAGGCTGACTATAGAGGGGAACTAAGCCCTGTCTATACAAAACATTCATGTACTACTTTGTTGTGTTCAAGCAAAGATCCAATAAGGAGTATACCTTGCCTGGATTGCTTTCTGTTTGTTTGATCAGTTTGGGCTCCTGCTGTTGATGCTCCACTATGGTCCTGTCCACTGTCACCACACATGAATATTGGCGTGAATGCTTCCAGTGTGAGTCCTTGAACCTTGTTGACAGTCTCCCAAATCACTGCTAACAGTGAGTCTGAGTACAGCTCCCTACAGCAGTTGTCCCAAGATGCTATTGTGATCTACGCCTTCTGTGTTTCCAATGATTGCAAGCAATTAATTGCCTTCTTTATTTGTATCGGTTGGCGGTATCTCTCTTGTTTATCACCTTGCTTGCGTCACTGAGGACTGCACATACCATGAACTGATAGTCCTCCAAGTTCAGTACTGTGAATACGCCCCCTCTCTCTTGAGAGGATGGTGATGTTTGGGTCCCTTCTGAGAAGTGTAAGTGGCTTCTCCTGTGTGTTAGGGGATGTTCTTCTTCTGGATGGATGACTCTGTGTTCCTTATCAGATCTACCGCTGGCATTCGGGTGGAGCTGCAAAGTTCAATCTCTGAACTAAATTACTGTCCCTGCCTGGGCAAGTTCAGGTCATTGATGTCACTTGGCAGACATGAGAGTTACTGGAATCACATGAAGGGAGGTGTGAAGAGACACTGATTAAGCTGCTTTGATGAGCGGTCCATCCTCAACTCAAGTAAATTGGATTTTTTTTAGATTTTATTGGACCTGTATGTTGGAAATGAAACTTTATATTTTTCCAGTAAGTTTCAAGATATACCTGCATTCATGGCATATGCTCATGTACTCATTGTTTGTATGTGGTAATTTGCATTTTTTTCAGTACATAGTGTCAAGTAGTCTGTCTGATGGCACAAATGTGTAAAGTGAAACAGAGTTCTTCAGCACACATACTGTAATGTGGCATAGCATACAACACTCTGTACACAGACCATCTACACCTACCCCAGAATCCAAAAATAGACAATAGCATACAGTGCACTCCGCATATTTGCCTCTCTCCCACACACACCTCTTATGACACAGTCAGTTATGCAGCGCACACTATACACACAAGCAGTCTTGGATTGCCTGCCTCGCTCTCTTTCACATACACACCCAAATGCATGCGCAGTCTGTCTGTCTTTCCATCTCTCACAGAGACACATATAAACATAAAATATATGAAGGGTTCTCTTCCAAAATTCTGTATATTTAAGTCATTTAATAGAGGCCAATATTTCTAAAATAAGCATAGATGATAAGAATCAAGTATCATTTGTTTCATTTTGGCAGAATTTTCTGTGAATTGTCATGTTAGAATAAAACTCTTCATATAAAGTCGTGCACACACACACACGTACAGGTTTAGTGTTCCGTACCTCGACAAATCGGAGCAGGAAAGTCCCAGACGGCGGTGTTTCCAGCATTGGTGATGCAGGTGAGTGTGGCATGGCCGTCTAAGACATAACCAGGTACGCAGCTGTACCGCACGCGGTCTCCCACAGCAAAACGGCCGCCGCCACTTAGCACCGCTTTGGGTGGGATGCCAGGGTTTCCACAAGATGTACTGTGGAGTTCTGCAGAGGAAGACGTTAAGAGAGAGAAAGAAGGAAGGAGAGGGATTTAGGCTTTTTCAATTTCTTTTTCAAATTAATTTTACTAAAATGTTTAAATATGCATTACCCCTAACTAAGCCGTCACTCAACCAAATAATATACCCAGCTCTTGGTCAGTGATGCGTCCAGTCCTGAGACTGCTCTTACGGCCCCTGTCCACATACTGCATCTACCATTAAAAACACAGTTGCATGGTCACAAAAGAGCGCCACATGTGGTGAAACAATTTAAATACTAACATATCGTTACAGCCTGCTCTAAGTTGTCACTCCAAGCACGCATATAGCCACGTTCTTGGGCCTATAGTTCTTTATAATACACAATGGCAAGCATGATGGCTGTAAAAGGACATTTTGACTGCACTCCCGACCAAGGCAGACTAAACTCAGCCCTAGAGAAAGGGAGGGAGACGATGTTTTATAGTTAATCCCATCATTCACTCTAGATACATTTACAGTTTTGTGCCTAAGACCTATGCACAAGTGTGCATATAAACATCCGTACACAAAAACACAAACACTTGTGTGAAAAAACATACACACACACACACACACACACACACACACAGCAGACAGCAGAGAGAGGAAAGAGAGACAGGCAGAGGGAGAGAAGCAGTATTACAAGCCATAAAACAGGAAGTAGATGGGAGAACAGGGACCAACTCTGGTCTTATTGTTTGAACTTGATTGATACAACTATGAAAGTGTTGAGACAGATAGGGGGTTAGGGAGGGGGTAGCAGGGAGAAAGACATATGGGGTGGGGGGGGAGCAGAGAGAGACAGAAAGAAGGGGAGGTTTAGAAAACGAGAGACAGAGGATGCTCGCCAATCTCCAGCCCTATTATTTGAACATGACAGATAGAACTATGAAACTCCTCAGACAGAGGAGAGGAGAGAAGGATGGAGAAAGGGAAGGAGGGAGGGAAGGATGGAGAAAGGGAAGGAGGGAGGGAAAGGGAAAGAAAAGGCAGAAATCAAGAGCGGTAGTGAGAAAGATTATGCTCAGTATGCTCCCACATGAAAGGTGGCAGATTTTCTGAAAATGTCATCAGAAAGTTTGAAAACCTTACAGCACTTAACTCCTCAAACTTCTGAAATATGCAATAATCCTCAAATGAAAAGCTAGATTATAGCTGCAGGGGAATCTTACCCATGCTAACGGCCAAAATGTGTAATTATGATTCACAAAGCAGACAGAGGATAGAGAAGATAGAGAAGATTTAATGTCAGCAAATGAAGCGATTGAGTGATTCTTAGATTGGTTGCCTGATTGATTCATTTATACAATGACTTTATTTTCATACATTTTCAATTACGCTCCCCTCCCTCTCTCTACCTGCTCTATCTCTGTACCTCAGAGAGGTGATGCTACAGTGCTTACAGTGCTACTGATTACTCAAAGGGTCACGTGGACATTTAGCATTTCTCAGTGATCACACACTAACACAAGCTTTAACCCTTACATACAGTTCAAGTCAAATTTGACCCCTTTTGACATTTGAAAGCAGTAAAAACACCCTAAATGATATTCTTTAAGACTTTTCCTAAAGTGGCCCAGAATATACAAAAATTGAAATATTTAAAAATTATTTATTTTTGTGCAGCTGGTATAAATATTTGTACATTGAGGGTGTTCCAGGTCACAGGAACTGCCCATGTTCCCACCATATTTTACCATTTGCCAGGGTTCCCACCCAGGTGGGCATCTGCACCCACAAACAAGCCTGTACAAAGTAACAAATCAAACCCATCGATTCCCACGCAACCAACATAGTGGTTGCCCAAAATAGTCCTCCCTATAGTGTAGGGCAGCTTTCACAGTGCTATAAAAACTACCTGAGCCCCTATTTCACTGATTTGGTGGAGTGGAAGGAGTGATTTGGTGGATCTTTTATTCCAAGATGAAAAAGGAGACAGTGAATTGAAGAGAAAGTAAGAAGAGGGTGAAAACAGAGAGAAAAAAAGGGAAAAGGTCCTTGTGACTTCTCTCATGCAACAGCGACGCCACCTTCCCTACACGTCAGCCACTGCAGCACAGTAGTCTGAATCTGGCCCTGATCGGCGTGCAGTCCCACAGTCAGTTGCCACAAGAGGACAAAAGAGAGCGAGATGCAACTTCTGCACAACAAAAAAGGACCGTAAAAGTAATGTTATTTCAGTTTGTTTTTTTGTTTGTTTTTTGCCGTTTTGTTAGTTTGAAATTTGCAAACCAATTTGTTGTTTTGTTTTATGACTAATACACTCAGTGCAGAGTTGATTGCGCACCGCTGACTGAAAAGGAAGGCATGTGCTTCATGGGCAGTGCTGATTGATGCTTTTAATGGTTAAACCTACCATTTAAAAATGTTACATCCTTCACTTTCAATAAAAGTCATTAAAATAATTATGGCTGTTTTGTTCTCCAGTTTTAGATAACAGGAGATCCTAATATAGTGTGATTGCGAATGTATTTTCTCTACAAAGGAATAGTGTCAAACCTAAAGAAAACACTCTCTCTGCTCTCTGAAACATTAATGAGGGATTAATCACCCATTTGTTAATGCCTGATATATATATATATAAAATACATCCATTTGGTATATACAAAATTTGGTATAGGAACTAATTATAAAGGGATACTTGAATGGGGTCAAAAATGACCCACTCCATACTATGAAGGGTCAGAATATGAACAGTATATAAGGGTTAAATGAAACTTGCTACCCTTTTATTATTAGCATCCATCATGAAGGAATTGGGGTTCACTTCACCAAAGCTTGTGGATCACATTAAAAAAAGGTATAACCAGGACATAAATAACTTCATAGCAGAAATAACCTTCCCTCCAAATGAGTTTCCACTGCAGAAAAAAACAAGCATCCCCTCATGTACTGCAATTATTTGATATAAAGTTTCTGTTTAAGGTTTTCTGTAGAGAGTGTTTTTACTCCTGATGGGAAATCTCACAGAGCATGGACAGCATAAATGAGAGAGGAAAATTGTTTCGCTAATGACCCTGATAGACCTCCCCCCCTCCAACCCCCATCCTCCTTATCTTCACACAGACACTCAGTTACACACACACACACACACACACACACAGACATACACACAGGGTCATCCATCACTGTGGCGACCCCCTGTGCTGTATTGTGATTGGATGTCAGGTTGGCCTGGTGTTGCGACCTGTTGGCCTATCGATTTTGCCAGTCAGTGTGGCCCCACTCAGTGTTAGGATGTCTGTGCTTCTGAGTCCTATCAGACACACATTTTCTCTCGTCAACACATACACACTCACGGAGACACACACACAAATAGTGCCAGGATGGGTGCTTTCAGAAACACACACACACACACACACACACATCACCCTTTCATTCTTTGCTCTATTATCTATCTTTTCCATAAAGTTTTACTCTCTCTTCTTGATTTTCAACCTTTTTATCTCTTTCCTTCTCATATCCCGTGTTTTTTTTTTTTAATCTCTCCCCCCTCTTCCCTCAATGCCTCCTCCTGTCACACCCCACCCACCCCCTCCCCTCCTCTTCACCCGCTCCCTCCTCCTCAGCTAAAAACTTTGATGGCATGCCAACTTCTTCCCTTCTCCCTCTCCGTCTCTCTCTTGTTCCATCCATACCACTACAGTATATCACCCTTTCTGTCCATCCATTCATTCCCTCTTTTCTTTCTGTCCCTAGTTTATTGTGAACATCACATAGTTTCATTACACTAGTTTATTCAGTAGCCAGCAGTTACACCACACTCCTTTTTGTGGTTTATTGCTGCCTGCCCTCTCTTATTTATTCTTCCTTACCCTCACTTCTTCTTTCTCTCTATTCACTTTCTTTATCTATCTATCTATCTCTGCCTCTCTTCTCCTATCTCTACCTCTCCCGAGTTTACCATAACCATGATTTCAGTCTCAGTTGCTTCATTACAAGCTGCTGCTTTTATGGACCATCTGTAGAACTATCTGCATTCTGCATCTGCATCACTCACTCTCTCTCTCTCTCTCTCTCACACACACACACACACACACACACACACACACACACACACACACACACACAAACACATACACACACAGGGGCAAACAAAGGCCTGCGTGTGGAGAAGACACCAGCATGCAGCTACAGTAATCCTTCTACCACACGCACACACACACACACACACACGTAACCATTTACCTGGCTTTTATTTCTCCCTAGATAAGCAATTACAGCTAAGTCTAGGTACAGGGAGCACAAGACGGAGGGGGAAGATGGAGGGGAAAAAAAGAAGTGAGAGAGAGCGCGAAAGGCTTGAAAAAAAAAAGAGCTGCCATGCTTTCAGAGTTTTTAGTGAGACAGATGACACTGCAGACTAGAGGATTGGAGAGGGGGAGTGAAAGACAGCAAAGACAGAGAGAGAGAGAGAGAGAGACAGAGAGGGAGACAGGAAAAGAAAGAGGCAGAGACAGAGAGGGATGATTCAATGAGTTTGGAGGTTTTACACCTCCGTCAGCAGTAACTTCTATAAAAGATGAACCAAGTTTTATACCAGAACAGAATAGATGCTGAAACGCTTGAAAATAAACCATAGAATCTGTTACAAGAATCTGTCTACTTGGATTTCCATTAACTACACCTGAAAAATGATTTTCAGAAATTTTTTTCGAGACGTTTTCTGTAAAATATGTAAAAGCTTTATAAGGAGTGTAACAGGCCAGACAAATGAGTCCTGGGGTCTGTAATAAACAGATACTGTATGTGTTCTGGGGCACCAAGATCTATAAAAGGTTTCACTGGCTGTCAACTTTCAAGTCAGTTACCTGTCAGTTTGATTTATTCAGTCCTTTGACCAACTCTTTTTATAGACTTGTGAAGAACTTGTGTCATAAAACATTTTTAGTCAGTTAAGTTAATGAAATTTTATGGCATAAGTTGTACATCATTTTTGTGGGTCAGGTGGCCTCCTTCTGACAATATCAGAAGCAAAAGCAGAGACGCCGTTTCACGATGACAGTTCACACTACAATACTACAAGAATGACATTTTTCTTTTCTATTTTTGTTGTCAAATGCTTTGAAAAACAGGTCCAGATGAGCGTTGTTGTTAATTTCCATTGTTGTCTTACAGTATTAATACACGTCACTGTGGGTTATTTGCTTTTGTGTGTAAAGGCTTATTTTTAAAAGAATGTTACAGGAGTCAGAAGTTCAAGTTCGAAGTTTGATACGTCCTCCTCCACATTAATCTGTCTATAATGTTGTCATCCTGTCTACCATGCTGTATTTCTGTAATTTTGCTATCTGTTCTATCTGTGCTGTGTGTATCTATTCTATACACACAGCATCTATTACATGTCTGTCCATCCTGGAAGAGGGATCCCTCCTCTGTTGCTTTTCTTGAGGTTTCCTCCTTTTTTTCCCTGTTAAAGGTTTTTTTCCTTATCCAAATTGAGGGTCTAAGGATGAAAGATTGCTGTACAGATTGTAAAGCCCACTGAGGCAAATTTGTGATTTGTGATTACTGGGCTATACAAATGAAAATTGACTTGACTTGATTTGACTCCTTTTTAACGTTTCTTTTTAACATTTACAAGTGTCCCCAAATGTGTCGATGAAACGTGAACAAAATGTGGAGGTTTTTCGGCCAGGCATTAGCACTCCGATACAGCGTGGCAAAACACAATTGCCAGCTACATGTTCACAGTGATGGATTACCATTACAGACTCAATCAGAGGCCTTTAGAGCTGCTGAAGTAAAATGTAATTTGGAATTGAATGTGAACTGGTGAGGAAAAACATTTAAAAATATCTTCACTTGTGGTACTCTCAAAAATAATATTAAAAAGAGAGGGAACCAAAGCCCTTTAACATCTCAAAAATGGCAAAAAGACAGATTTTAATGTTTCATCACACTTTTTTAAGCTGTTTGCTAGGTAAGCCCCACCAGGTTTGGTTAAACAAATATACAGTATATACAAATATAAAAAGCTGACACCAAAACGCCCACAGGACTACCAGTGACCTTCTACTTTTGTTTCGTCTTGCATTTTAGTGCAAACATGCTTCAGAAGTCTATGTTAGAGGAACGTTTAGCTAGGTAGAATGTGTACGTGTGACTAGAATACCCATCAACAAGCACTATCCAACTTGTGGACACATTTTTGAGAGTTTGAATTTAGTTGGCAAAACTCAGGGAAACTTATAGGAAGTTCAGCGGAGGTTTGAGAGGTCACAGTGCAGTTTCGGAAATACTGGACTATTATGGTTGAAGAAAAATAAGGCATTTTTGTGCTCATTTCGTTCAACTATAATACAACCACATATTTGTAATTTTGACAGTGGAAAGACTTTTCCCCCAAACAATCCCTCCATTGTTAGGAAGTTGCTGCTGAGCTGTCAAGCAACTGTCATTCATACTGGGATTCAAGCGATTTCCTCAAATTCTCACTATGACAGCTCAACATCCAGGAAAAAGGATAATAATGGAATTATTCTACAGGGCTGTGTGCTTTTTAATATGAAAGGATTAATGCCAAGATGAGATATCCGCCATTTGTAAATTGTGACACCTTTCTCTACAAAAGCATTAACACAACAGGAAAGCCCATTATCAAGGATGATGCTAGCTAGGCGGATGCTGAACACAAGGAGGACTACTAGGAAGGAAATAAGGAAGGGAAGAATGTAACATTTCCTCCTAGGTGTGGATACACAAACTCGTGTACACAAACATATTTTCACACATATTTTAATGGTCAGACAATAACAACAGCTAAGAGATAGGGAACTATAATTCATTTTATATCTATATCTAATAAAAATGAGTGTAGTAAGACAAAAGTGGCCAAGCAAAGTGTAAAGAGTTCACAAGTGGTCACTGGTTTAAATATTAGTGGGGGCAGACCACACTTTCTCCTCCACTCGTAGTTATAACACTGACTGTTTGTGGCAATAAAATGGACTAACAGACAACAAGAGGCCTGGCAAGATATGCAATAATGCAAGCAGTACAACGAGCACCCACAGTTCTGGCTTCCTCCACCCATCACCATCCACAGTCCAATAAGAGGAACTGCAGGGGGTAAGCCGACGGACTCTATTCCAGACAAATTCCCTTTGAGTCTCGAGTTGACTCCCTGCGGTGAAGCACGGCAGAAGTGACAGAAACATGACTAGTCATTTAACACCTTTTTTCCCATTCATGTCCTGGTCCAGAGAAGTAAATTTAGATTCATAATGGCTAGTCACTTACACAGGCACAAAAAGGTCTGAACTTGAAGGGTAGATTCAGCTGAAAGAGAATTTCTTCCTGATTCTTTAAGTAAGAGAGTTTTTTTTTTACTTGACATAAAGAAGTTATTTGAAGAATCGTGCCTACTCTTGTCCAGTCAAAAGAACGGCAGATTTTATCATTCAGATTTATTTTTTCAAAGCCTCTGTTAGATGAATTTGTCAGATAACTATGGTGTAAGTAAAGTTCTAAACTTTTCAGTAATGGGAATACCTAATTTAGACACAAGTACCTAAAAACAGTCCGCCTCTGCAGTATTTGTGTAAAGATAATGGCTGTATTACACCTCTGCAGGTTACAGCAGGGAAAGCATTGAGGGTATTTGGCTTTATACTGAGTTCCATTTCTGCACCAATCATCCACTTGATTTGTCATTACATGCCCACTTAACACTGAAAGTTCCAAAATGCTCCACCACAGCTCTGTATTTTTGGTGAAACTGACAACTTGATGATGTCGGCACAATTTAACTGCTTTAATCACGCTGCCAAAATACTTTGGTTGCCTAATTGGCTCCTTGGAGACCGAGCCACAGCCATACTTGGTCATAATTTGGACAGGACAAGTAGCAATGAAAGGTTCAATCCAAAATACAATTGTGCAAAACCTACAAAGGGTTTTTTTTGTTGTATTTCAATAATTAAATTATAAGTTTCAATAATCAACGAGACTGGAGCTTCCTGTTTCGATCTTATTGATGCAGAAGGTAGTGTGTCCTTTAGTGAAAGGGCACAGGGTCGCATCAGACTTTCATCTCTAAACAATAATTAATGTTTTCTTGTCCTTACCGTGATGGCAATGTTTACCTAACCATAGCCAAGCATTTTAGTCACTGAAACCTTAATCATACCTTATCTATACTGTAGTTGGCATTCACTGATATTGTAGCCATGCTAATGGAAAATTAGCATCAACATTCAAAAATGTCGTCCAATATCAACATTTTGTGCGAGAATAGGTTTATTTTGTTCTCTATGACACCATAAACAGAGTCAACAACAGGGATGAACTTCTCTAATAAACCCCGCACACATACGGGCACACACGTATTACTCTTGCACCTCCCCTCTGAAGCCACTTTTGATTGGTAGCTGCTTGGTGATTGGCGTAATTATAAGCAATTATGATTAATTATGAAAACATTAATGGAGGGAAAAAGGACTAAGTGGCAGCACAGGGTGTGTGTGTGTGTGTGTGAGACAGAGAGATTTTCAGGGAGGGTTAGAGGAGGGGAAAGAGAGATCTCCCAGATAGAGTAACGGCTGTTCAAAGCATTAGATCATCTGGCAGCTGTGAAGATCAGTTTACACACACACAACTGTGTTGCTAATGATTGTAGCTTCTAGTGGAGATCAAACATTATGGACTCAGAGCAGCAGACCACTAATGTCTCTCTGGGTTTATTACACGCCACAACACAGACAATCAAACACACACACAGACACACACACACACACACACACCACTCTCTTGAGTCTTGAGGATTGCCTTAGTGGTGCCGTGATGCTCTGTGTAAACAATTTCTATCTGTATTCAATATGGTCTTGAAGCAACTTCAAGCAGCCAAGTGGCCATACTGGTGATCCTCTCCAAGCACAATAGAAAAGTACAGATATGTGGCTAATGTTCACTAAACCTTGTGTCACTCAGCCATTGCTGAGTACTTCTTCTCTGTCTAATTTCCAAGATACTGGTCAGCTCAGTGTCAAATATATATAATTTTTATAGACCATTGGGCATGCAAAATGATTTTATTAACAGAACTAATAAGGACACACTTTCACATAAATACAGTGAATAGTGAACAGTTAGATCCTGTGTGTAGTATTTAGTGGCATCTAGAAGAACGGACTTGGCAGAAATGGAATATAATATTCATAAGTATGTTTTACTTAGTGTATTATCACCTGAAAATAACTATCATTGTGTTTTTGTTACCTTAGAATGAGCCCTTTATATCTACATCGCCATGTTGCACTGCCATGTACAGTAGCCCAGAACGGACAAACCAAACACTGGCTCTAGAGAGGGCCTTCCGCGTTTTTCGTGGCCACCGTAGGTTCTCCTACACGCTTGGAAGGGGAGGGGGAGGGGAGGGCTATTCAGTTGGTTGCAAACTGCAGCCTCACCGCTAAATGCCACTAAATCCTACACACTGGTCCTTTAAGTTTCATATAGAAATACACAATTAGAGTCAGCTGTATGCGGAAGCAATTTAATGAGACTGGGTGAAACAAGTTAATCATTTTGGAGGAAGACAAAATAACCCTGTCCAACACAATTACCTCATTTTTAGGGATAGAATATCCATCTGAGAACGTTAGATGAATAGATGTACTTGCGTTTTTTTTCCAGCCTCGCAATTTCCCTCTATGTAATTGAATGAGCAGATAATGACGGCTGTCTGACTGCTCACAAAGAAACATGGGGATGTCAATTATAAGCCCTTTACCTCCACTTCACCGGTGTTCATGTGTGTGTGTGCGC
Source organism: Scomberomorus guttatus (assembly GCA_038419695.1). Lineage (NCBI taxonomy): Eukaryota > Metazoa > Chordata > Actinopteri > Scombriformes > Scombridae > Scomberomorus > Scomberomorus guttatus. Next base: position 11,996,858 of record CM076461.1, read on the forward strand.
GCTCTAGTGTCTGTGTGTGTGTGTGTGCATGTCATGTGCGTGTATATACAAGACAAGTGTGTGTTTGTGTCTGTGTGACCGTGTGTGTATAGCTCCTTGATGTGGTGATCAATGTTTCTCTGAGGCCCGGTTCAATAAACCATTAGATTTCCCCCTAAAGACATCCTGCCAACAGAACTTCATTAGACACACACACACATACATACAAAGAGAAAGAAAACAAAAAAAAAATACCACATACACCCCCTTCTCTCACTAATTGTCCTGTGTTTACAGGCAGTAGCCATCGGGACTGAATAAGATCATGAGTTAGTTTGTTTGCTCGCGCTTTGTTGAATCTACAGCAGTACTGTTTGATCTGACCTGAAAGGGCTGACTCCGTCTTTCCTGAAGACCAGAACAAATCACCTCCATCACACTTGATCAAACAAAATGGTACAAGGTCTAATGTTTACAGAACAGCATCCGCAAAAACAGACAAGCTTGATTTACTGTCATATTAAAAGTAATGCATTGGGGTTTTGCCAATTAGGATCTTTGATTAGCTTAGCGCTGGGAAATAAAGGTGGCTCTTTGTGTCCAGCACTGTAGTTATTTAGCTCACTGCAGTTTAACAAACTGTGTATGTTCAATACAGATTTTTTTCCTAAATCATGGCTGCAGTATCACATGAAAGATCAGACCTATCGAGGTTGAGCTAATACCAATTTTCTCTATGCACAGAGGTAAGCTTGTTTATATTCTCAAATGTCAGTATACCATTAAGCTCTGACATACCATTAGTCCTTAAATCAAGTGGTTGCGCTGATTTAAGTCAGGGTCCTGATCTGCCTTCCTCTCTTTCTAACTGACCCTTCTCTTCTCTGTCTTGCACATCCATCTCTCCCTCCCGCCTCTTTCCCTCTCTTCTTCTCTTATCTCTTCTCACAGCTACCCCTCTGCCTACTATTAATTAAAACCGCGTGTGCGCGTGGGTGCGTGTGTGTGCCTGTGCGTATGTGCACGCTTGTGTGTGCACATCAGGCTTCAGTATTAATTAAAGGTGTGAATGCTAATTGTTCGGATCAATAACGGGTCGTTAGGCCTCAGGGGGCTGACAGCCAATAGGAAATCGTTATGTGTCTGACATCACTGTCACTCTGCTAAAGCTGCACTGCACTGTGACACATGCACACACACACACTCACACATGCCTGCACTTACACACTCTGAGATTTTGCGCTTACACTACTGTCATGCGGAAAGATAGGTTCACCTCAAAGGTTGTGAGAGAGACAGAGAGAAAGTTTAGAAGCAGGAGAGGTTAGCGGGACACAACTGGCACAATAGATAGAAACCTACTGTATGTCCCTAAAACTAAATCAATATCCATTAAGGAAAGCAAGAGACGGAGCGAGAGAGAGATGAAGAGAGCAACATCAAGGGAAAGGGAGAAGGAGAGAAAGGTTTTCAAAAAAGAATCAGATGCCATAGTTGTCATTGAACAGAACTGAGTAAATGAGTGTGTCCTCTCAGAAAGACCTTTTTGTGCTGATCAATACCAGAGCACTCTTTCTCTTACCTACCACATACACACACTTTCCTCCCCTGTATTTCAATCTCTCCCTTCCCTTTAGTCTCAGGGTTCTAACTATCAGCCATTGTCAGTATGATATTCGATCAGATAGATAACTAAGGCGTACTTTCAACCTTGATTTCAGAAGAGAAGAGGGTTGGTACTAAAGGAATATTACACAATTGGTGATTTACTTGATGGCATAAAGACATGTTGCTCCAAAGCTGGCAGACAGCCAGCTCTAATTCACACACATCCACATTGTCGTCTTTAACTTAATGGCCCCATGGCCTTTCCTCCAGCTCTATCCCCAAGACAAACAAGACAGTTTGTGGTTCTACTACTGTTAAGGCTGTTGATCGTTCAGTCTGACATTTTGTATTAGGGGTGTAATGTACATTACTGTCTGTAGGGGTTAGTAGAGGGGCTTTTAGTGTTGTCACTTTCCTATATCCCTAATACCTTCAGACAGATCTATCCTTAGTCAAACTGACACCAAGTGAGCAGACATCAGTGGAGGGCTATGCATGGTTAATGGCTGTTAAGTGGTGTATGAAACATTAACCAGTAACCCATGTACAGATTATTGCCTGTCATTGTCAAGGTGTGTGTCTTCAGTGAGGGACAACTTCAACCATATCCTGGTGAGTACTGTGCATATTTTATCAAAAAAAAGCACAGATTGTCCATGAATGTGTGTGTATGAGAGAGATTCTTCACTCTGCTGATAAAATCAGTGTGTGTGTGTGTGTGTTGCTTAGTTGCACAGTTGAGGTGAGCTAGCTAGCTAGCTTTGTGGGTGTGTGTGCCAGCATGTGTGTGATATCTAATAGCTGCGGTTACTGTAGCGTGACTTATTAAATTTAACATCAAGAGACCCCCCGGAAAGCTGACTGACAGATACCCACACACACACACACACACACACACACACACACACACACACACACACACACACACACTCAAATGTAAAGCTACCAAGCTCATGTGAACTGTGAAACTAACCAACCAACATAGACACAGCTGAGTAATCATCATACATATAAAGGCAATGATTATATACTGTCTAAAACCAAACAGAATGTAAACTAAGGAGTAGAATTGTTGAATAACCCGCCAACAAAACGAAGGTTAAAGAACAAACAGAAATAAATAGGTCATTACTAGGGCAGGGTATCTGTACTCCATACCTTTAAGGTATTGACCGAAATAACCCAGTACAAAGTAGTATTGAAACGTACCTGCATTCAATCCTTTTTGTACCCACATCTCGAAAAAAATGACTATTTGTATGGTTTTGCTTGCAGCCGATCACAGTCTGTGGTGATAATACTTAATTTGTACAGTTATTTAATAAATATTTCAATAATTTGAACACTTTCAAAATGTATTTGTGTAAAAATCATTTGGATGGGGAGGAGTGGTGACATTTTAATCAACTGAATGCTTCCATTCACATGATGGGTATCGAATGAAGTAGGAAAAAAAAGGTATTGAATGAAGTACTCTATTGGTATCGGTATCACTTTAAAGGTAGTGGTATTGGTACTGGTATCGTAATTTTTAAACGATACCCAGCCCTAGTCATTATCACACCAACAGGCGCCACAGCACACACAGCTAGTTTGTTTTCTCATTAATGCTACACCCAATTATGAGTGCAGAGGAAAACTGACACCTAAATTAACACCTACACCTACATTATAGAAAAATGTAAGCACTGACTTTCAACAAGGATAGGGATCCAAGAACAATATTCTTTGACTTTGTGAGACAAGCTGCTGTAGCTGTTTCGGTTGAATGCTTTCCATACCTCACACAAGCCTTGATCCAAAAGCTGATCAATGGAAGGCTTAAAAAATTTATTCTTGTGGAAGTGATATCAAAATGTACAGCATGGTGGCACCCTTTATGCTGAAGTACACTTGAAGACATAAGCAGCTGGCCTCAGCCCTGTTTCGGGTTCTTTCAACTCGTTTGCATCCTGTCCCTTTTAATCTTTTCCCCTTCTTTCATCTCGCTCCTCGTCCTCATCTCCTCCGCTGCCGCCAGTCTTTGTACTATTAGCGCAGTACAGTCTAGCATCAACCACAGCTCAACACGTGTTCCTTCTGCACAGGACTAACACATTTCAGTCAGAAACAGAGCACCGCGACTGTGTTGTTTGTGTGCGTATTTTGGGGGGTGCACAGTCGCTGGGGAATCAATTTGTAAAGGAGTTGTCCTTTTCATCTCAGGACAAAACTTCAATAATTGCAGCTGCGTATGTTGTGACAGACATAGGCATCATAAGGCAACTCAGTCTCCTATCCACTGCAAAGTAAAGGAGTTATTTTAATGAGATTTACTTGCTTTTCCAAAATCTGGTGTTAAGATAATATTTTCCCCAAAGATTAAAATATGGGAAATGCAACTGTCTTTCATTACAGTTTTTTCCCCATTTGTACATTGATATCAAAACAACAATGGCCTGCACACAAAGTTAATGTGTCATATATGCAAGACACTTTTACAATCATCTGACTGTCTCTTTGAGTGGAAAATAAAATCTTTTTCAGCTTTGAATTCAAAACATAGGAGCTGCAAAGGAATTAAAATATCAGCTCAATTAAGAGAATACTCAAGACAAAATTAAAATGTCCAGTGTGTCTAGTTGAAATTGCAACATCATAAAAAAGTCAGGTCTGAAATTTAATACTGTGGGTTAGGCTTCATGTTATGATGCAATCTCTAAGAGTGGAAGTTTAATTTATTAAACTGGGCAGTGCTCCACAGCATGTCCTGTAAAACGAGTGAAAATTGTTCCATCATCAACGCGTCACCATCAAAATCCTGTCTTATTTAGGATAAGGTCAGTAGTCCGGTCATTAAAGCTCATGTTAACATATTAATTGTGAAGAATATTTTCTAAGCTTCAGACTTCAAACTGAATCAAATGCTCAGCCATTAATTTGAGAGGGCAAAAGACCAACGAGTCAGTTGTTCGTGAACAAAGCCAGCAGTGCTGTGTTCATTTCCACTGCTATACTGCAGCCCTCCTTCCAAGGAGACAGTAGCTGAGATATTAAAAGTAGTGGCAAAGGAAAATAACAAAATCTGCTGATAGAAAGCAGAGCACAGGGGCTAGAGAATACAGCGCTGATAGTCATTTTAACAATTAATTAGATAATTAAATATTGAAAGAAAAACCTCATGGAATGCCCTTAAATAATGAAATCTGCTGATGAGAAGCAGCTTGAGGAGACCATTCGTTAGAGACCATTCTGGGCTAGAGACCATTCTGTCGACGTTCCTTATCACATTTTATGAGATGGTGACACATTTTGGTGAAAATCCTCTTTGATTGGCTGACAGCGTCGAGGGATATGTTTTGTCTGAATGCTGCCTCGGAGTTCTGCCTGACTCACGGCATCAGAAACTGCCATGTCAGCATGACCCTGCTCATTTTCTGGTTATGCTAATCAGGTGACATTCCTTCCTGCTTGGCAGGAGGAGCTGATTGGATGGGCTGAGGTGGTGACCCTGAAGGGAGGCTGTTTGATTGGTTGGCTGATATAAAGCTGAATAATGGCCTGACATTGGCCAGGAGGCTGTATTATTATCAACATACACTCACATACTGTACAGACTTCTACACACACTACTGCAGCACATAAACACACACACACACACTGATAATAACTATGTACCAGGATAGCCTATATTTTAGTCAGGTGGCCAGTGGTTGTCTGACAGACCTGAATATCAAATCAATATGTTGGTTGATGTAATTTCTACACTGTCTCGGCACAGAGGAGTTTGGCAGCTATTCATATATAATTCCATCATAAAGGTATTTAATATCATTCAGATATTAGGTCAATATATCATTTTCTGCACTTCCTATAGTGTCAAACGTATATCTTGCCAATCTAGTCACTGGAAGACTTTACTCTACACCCTACTATAATTACATTATCCAGGTACCACACTGATGACATTTTTTTGGACACTCTCTGGCGTTAAGACACCTATCCTTTCAAGGCACTAAAACATTTGGCAGCTCCTTAATATAAATCCATCATCAAAATAGTGTGTTGTGTCCAGGTAACACATTAATTTGTCATTTGCTGGACTTTTGTGATGTGAGGCACCAACAGTATCCTTCTCAGCCAGAAGACGTTTGACAGCCATTTACTGTAATTACATTATCCAGACATCAAATTGAGACATTGTGTGGACAGTCATTGAAGGTCTAACACTGAGAGATTTGGCAGCTATTTTCGTACCATTATTACCATACCATTATATACAATGCTCTGGATAACAAGCTAATGTCATTCGCTTTTGACAAAGGCAGATACTCTTGTGGAGTCCCACTTCTTTATAAATTACACTGAAAAGCTCACACATTGTTAGTTGCTTTCTGTATTAGAGGGTTTATATAGACAGTCTTTGGTGTCACAGACTTATCATGCTCATCCAGACAATGATATATCCTATACTTTGCAAGTTTTAAGTAGTTGATGCTCTCTATACTTGCAAAAAAATGGGAGTGTTTTTTTTTCCTTGACATGGGGACCCAGAAAAAAAAATGTAAAAAGGAAACAACAATGCAAAACTCTAAAGTGATATTTTAGAAAATGCAGTGACACAATTATTTTCTGTATCATTGTGTTAGATGCTTCTGGGACTTGGTCCATGTTCCATCCATCCAATGAAGAAAACTCAGTAATGAAAGACAGGCAGGTGGAGACATGAATTCAAAAACACCCGCATTTTCCTTCAAAGTTCTGTTTCATACAATCTGTTCTCCACACACTATGTTGCGTGGGATTGTTTTGATTGATGGCTGCATTGAATCTGACCTTGCAGCAGTTGGAACAGTGAGGAGCTGCATTCACGCTGTAGATAATGAACACACGCACACACACTCACACATACTCACAGCTTTAAAACAGCATTGATTTTCTCCTGTTCAACTAGAAAGCATTGAGCACATTGCATTATTACAGGGAGCTCCTCTTCTCTTCTTTTATCATCTTATGGTCCTTCTTCTGCTCTCTCAGTACAGAGTACATTTGCTTTTCTATTTTTTTTCTGTGCTTCTTTTCATTCTTAACTTTCACTTCCTTCCTGTACTTTCTTCTCATTTTCCTCTTTTTCTCCTCCTCTTTTGTCCTATCTAATTCTCACATACTTCACATCTGACTGCTACATACACATGGGAATACATGGGACACATGCATATATATTATGCACACACACACACATACACCCACACACACAGACATATATACACACCCTGTCCAGGACTGTAAAAACACTTTTCTCCAGGGACAGAACTGACATATTCCTTCTCATTTTAAATTTATGAACCGAGCCACAGTTGTACATGTGTGTATGCACACACACAGGTTTACTTCTGTATTGTGTGTATTGTCGGTGATAACTATGCGTGGTGAACAGTGCACACTCCGTGGGAGAAAAGAGGGCAGAGAGAAATAAATAGATATAATCTAAGAAAAAGAAAGAAAAGAAGATAGCTTTGTTAAAACTACTAGTATACGTCATCGTGTTGTCATTGGTATCTGTACTTCTTCCCTTGGTCTCTTGGCATATCACATAGTGAGAACATTTTAAATATCAACTTATAACTTAGCAATACGCTAACCTGGAAGCAAAAAGGTATTCAGATGTCTGTTCTTTGCTGATGACACTATCTTATTACCCAGAGTAACATCAAAAAATGAAAAAATCTTAGTTTTTCAGTAAATGACCAGAGGGCATCATTTAACTGGTGAAAACTGAAGATTTAACAATACCTATGTGGTGAGGCACTGTCATAATAACATAACCAGACAAGAGAAGAAGATTATACTCCCATTACAAAACGGGATGGCCAGACTCTTCCTGCGTTATTACAAAATGAGAAATCTGTGATGACAAAATGTTACAATAAATCTATCAACATAATACTTACGGACAAAAAAAGAAATATTAGTCAATTTTAGTCATTTATATTTTCATTACTATAAAGTATCACCTTCGAGATCGCATTAAGGTGCAGCTATGTCAAACAGCCTCCACTGTTAAGGTCACCTTCTCTTTCCTGTGATGCCATTAACTGACCTGGATTCAATTGTTGAATTGAGGGAGGGAGAATAGACTGAATGGCAGAAAGAGTGAGAAAAGAGAGACAGATGGATGGTAGATGATAGAGGAGTGGATATCGTCAGTCCCCTCAGGTCTCTTTGATAAAGATCAGAGCAACTGCAGCCAGAACCTCAATCACATACACAAGCGTGCGGACGCACAGCCACACACAAATACAAACACTGTTCACACTCATGCAATATACACCACTGATGCATGCCCATGTAAGCAGACACATACACACACACACACACACACCCAGCTTGACTTTTACACCCAGATCATGTTCGAGTCAAAGAGACCGGAGTCAAAATCAATCAATCAAGTGCTGATAAGGGATCAAGGACCAGCAGAAACAAATGGAGGAATGTTCCTTTAATGGCTGCCTTTAAATTTATATGCAAACACTTTCTAACTGAGAAATAACCCCATGAGATGCTACTCTTCGGTCTTCATTGGAACTTTGTCTATTGGCTGCACAATCATTCATTGGCTTCTGTTCACTGCTGTGACTCACAAAGAGTTATCAAGCCTGAAATATCATTGGTGCAGGAGATGAAAAAACAGGAAAGCTTTCTCAATGACAGCTGAATTCTATCCTGAAATGCAATAAAAAAAAACATTGTGTTGACTAAAACTTTAAATTTTGCCAACAAAGTACCACAGTGGCTACTGACCACATGTTTTATAGAGCCAGAGGGAGCAATGACCTTCCAGGAAGCTGGCCAAATTTACTATCATTTAATCCTGGTCCTTTTTGGTTTGGTTAACTGCGTTTTCCTCCTCATTTTTTAGGCTGCTTGTCAAGTCAAACTTTAACAAAATGTGCTACCCTTGATTGCTCCTCATAAGCTCCACTACAGTTGACTGTTATACAATGATATAGGTTTGGCTAATCATGTGTTCATCAAAGATACTTTAAGTACGTGAACAGATAAAAAGGACACTGAAACATTTTGTTCATGGCTATAGATTTACACATAGAATGATAACAACCACACATTTACCAGCACTTGTCTGCCTTCTACAAAATAGTTTCCCAGCATTTTCATTCAGCCGTGGCAGTATTTTAAGATTCCATTCAATTCAATTATTCAATTACTATTCAATTATTTAAACGAAAATGTCCAAAATAAAGCTTATTCAGTACAATTCAATTTCTAATACAACGTTATTGTCTCTGCACTTGTTGAGGTTTTGAGCTGACTGAATGATCTGTGTTTTTCTCTCCTCTCATCAAGTGCCTTCCTAAAAGCAATGAACAATCATATTTTCTGTATTGTGAATTTGAGGACAGTTTGTTCTAAATAGGGGTCTTGTCTTTTTTGAAACTCTGAATTTCAAACAGATCCAGGCACGGACTGGCAATCTGGCAACTCTGGCAAATGCCAGATGGGCTGACCCACCTAGTGGGCCGCAAGCCACCAGCAATGTGGGGGAAAAAATTGTGTGAAAAAAAATTTGACCTGCCGGCCGCGGCCCATTTGATGTTGGAACAGCCCATCTGATTTGGGGTTACACAAGGATTTTGCTGTGATGACATTAACAGCCAACCGCCAAATGAAGAGGAAGAGGAAAGAGTCTGGACAGATGAGCAGGCTGATTCCAGTGGAGAGCAGGGGCAAGAAGAGGAGGCCACTGCTGAGGACGAGCGAAAGGTGCATGACAACCTCCCAGCAGGTGATACTGCTAGCTCATGTAGTGACAGTGTTAACAGCGGAGCTAGGCCAGAGGGGATTCATCATACTGAGGATCCTGTCCCACTGGGACAGACTGAAGTTGTCCGTTTTGGATGAATATGTGGTAAGGGCAGGGGCAAGGTGAAGCAGAATGGGATCTGGTAAATAAGTCTTGCTCATCATGTAAAAACTGCCCAATATGCTGCCGCCAGATCCTCCGTCAATACAATTTATTAAATGATACCTACCACCTCATTGGACGGCAATACAAATTCCTCCAGACCCTCTCCATTATGCAACTGGCATGCGAGTGCAGCTTTTCAACTTTAAAATTCATCAAGAATAGATTACGGAGCGCTACATCACAAGAGCATCTTGAAGCGTTCATGCTTATGGCTACATTAAAAGACATCCTTATGGCTTTGGACACTGATGGAATAATCGGCAGGATGGCAGAGAAGAGCGCACTGATGAGATGTCTTCTCACCGCCTAAGGTAGGACATGCTATTCTATTCTATTTGCTGCTTAAGGCCGCTGTGCTATGCTGTTTTTTGAAATGATGTCAAGGCGAGTGTGTTATTATGGCTCAGCTGATTAGTCACTCTGGGTCCGCTCCAATAGGGTGCAGACATGCTGCTAATCACAGCCTGACAATAGCAGTGAATGAGCGTTTAAATAGTGTCGGTAGCATGAAATCCTGACTGTTAAGCCTGATGTCTGAATTACATCAGATCAGCTGTAAACACAATGTCGGATGATTGACTATAAATAGAGAGCTGTTAATTAATGTCCAATTTCAGACACATTTTCAGATCAGGCCTGTAGGAAAGCTTGTGTCCAGTGTAAAAATAAAGTTTAGGCTATTTTGTTTCATGATGACAGCATTGGACTCACAGACCACATTCATGACATATGATTATGTCATATTTGTTTTATTTAGTTATGGATTGTAGCATAAGTGTGTTGAGATTTGGGTTGCCCATATCAATTCTCAAATGAATAAAATCCCAAGTGTGTAAATTCAAAATTTTGCATCTTTTAGAAAATCTATGAACCAAAGCACCTCCGTGTTTTGAACAGTATATGTGTTGTCTTGTGATGCCCAAATCCTGAACAGGATTGAGTTTCTCTAATGTCACCAGAATGTAATATCAGAAGAATTGATCATGTGACTTGACCGGACTACAGACAAAATTGTCTGCAGCTAACCAGCCAGGAAGAAAGGATTATCTAATTTATGATCGCTCCTGTATGTGTAGCTGCTATAAAACAAAAGACCATCATTTTATACCTCAGTATGTATAAAATGATGGTGACCTCTGCAGTAAGTGAAGTGAAGATTTCCACTTGCTCCCTTCTAGAAAATCTAAATAATTTATATCATGATGGTAGAGGAGTAGGTTCAGGAAATGACTGCATGATCAGAAGGTCACTGCATTGGCTGGAAACCTCTGTGAGTTAAGTAACGCTCTTCGTGATATTATGTGGAAGCGATGGATAAATGCCCAGATGGAAATGGCTCCATCAATGCCACTGACATCTGGCCGGTGAGAGCTCCCAAAGCATTTAACCTGCTGCCAGCGACTTCTGTTTGTTTGCAAAAATACAATTTCAACCCAAAAAACAAGATGAAGGGTAAAGAGTGGACAGATTGAAAGGTCATCCATCCTTTTATCTTATCTCATTTAGGCCAACTTTCTTTTAGACTTTTTCTACCTCTGCTTCAGTCAGAATTTATGTCTCCAGATCCTTCAGAATACAGCAGGTACAACTGAATAACCTTCCCAAGCAATTTCTTAAAATAAAAAAAAACACTTTTATAAGATTTAATGTAATGTGTTTGAGTTTGATTTGTGTTTTATAGACTTGTAGAAGCATATTGATTCTGCCTTTGCTTACTACAGAAGAGGAAAACACCTTTTTGTTTTTCACTGAATGTGTTTTCTTTTTGGCCTCCCCTTTCTATATTTTATTAGTCTTTGTTTATGCCTTCTCTTGATGCACTACAGTATGTAAACTCTGGTAAGTGTAAATGGAGGTAAAAGAAGTGTATTACTGTGATATCATAGGGGGGAGAAAGACAAGCAGAGGAGAGAAGGGAGGGAAAAAGCTGAAGTGAAGCGAGGTTGGGAATGAGTGGAGTTAAATGAAATCTCTGCTGACTTGTTAGTCACATGGTAGCATGTTCTAGGATGAAGAATAAGTTCTTCAATCCATGTTCTGAAGGGAATTACTGCATGCCTCTGGACACATGGATATGTCAATGTACTGTATATTGTATGAATGTGGGTAATGTACTTTTATATTTGAGGCTAACATACACCAATGTTACTTCGTATTATGTGTCCATGTGTGTGGCACAAACAGACTTCCACAGACTTCAAAGTGGGTGTTTCTGGCCTGCATTAAGATCAGAAAATGTGGCTGTTTCATGTTTTATGCTTGTTAGATGTCATCTAATATGTTGTTTCTGCAAAACAAACTGCAGTACATGGTTCAAACAAAGCTCCAACATTCTCTTATCACATCACAACTACTGGTCTAGAATGAAGGAGAATTTTACCTTTTTGCTACTATTTTGTTTACTATTTACCTCACCTTTTCTTATTCAGTTAAGATTAAACACAAGCCTATAATAGTAACACCCAGTCATATAAAAATGAGCAAAAAACAAGGAGAAGGTGGAGGAGAAGAAGACAGAGGAGGAGTGACAAGAAAGAGGAGGAGGAGTCTGTGTGTGTGTGTGTGTGTGTGTGTGTGTGTGTGTGTGTGTGTAAATGCTGTGATAATCTGTGATTCAATGTAATGTCCTCTGAAGTGATGGAAACATGACTGTGTGTGTGTGCGCGTGCGTGTGTGTGTGTGTGTGTGTGTGTGTGTGTGTGTGTGTGTTTGTGTTTGTGTGCATGTGTCTGTGTGTCTAAGTGCTGTGATAATCTGTGATTCCGTCTCATCAGCACAATATCAAACTGCCTCTGACATCACGTTAAATAATACATCACTCTCTTTTCTCTCTGTTTCACACACACACACACATGCACATATACACACCCTGTATGGTATGTGCATATGTTATGAATTAGTTATGACCTGACAGTCTTCAGAGGAAGAGGAAGGAATGTTCATGGAGTCCAACAATCACATCAAAGGGCATCCCACCAAGCAGACAGGCTGAAAAGGATGCAACAGCTCTGCTGTACCTTTGCCCTGCCAGTTTTGAAACTCCTGCCTATAGTGCCATCACCCCTGCTTAACTTTTTTATGGCTTTCTGTTTTTTAATGTGGATATAATGCATACATCTGTACCACTCTTAGATTCTATGTTAATCCATCCGTCCATTTATATCCATTCATCCATTTTCTCCATATCCCAGTCCAGGGTGCTGTGGCACCAGCCTGCACAAGGTAGTCCAGACACCCTTCCCCCTATCCTCATCTTCCAGTTCCTCCTGGGCTCCCAAGGCAAGAATCCCAAGGCATTCCCAGGCCAGGTGGGATATGAAAGCCCTCTAGCATCTTCTGGGTCCGCCCCAGGGTATCCTTCTAGTTTGACATGCCTGGAATGCATCCACAGAAGGGGGTCCAGGAAGCATACTCATCAGATTGCCAAATGACCTCGATTGACATACTAACATCTGGGGGTGTCCGACACTTTTTTTTAGATATGCAAAATAGATAGGCAGAGCTGACGGACCTGTCAACAAACATGGTATGTCATATACTTATTTTGCTTTGCCAGGGAACTGCTCATCTGTAGCTTTTTGCTGTGCTTACTTAGGAGAGCAGGAAGAGGCAGAGTTAGGCGATCTTTCAACTTGTTGGATAGATTTTTTTTTCTGAAGAATGGTGGCCAAACTGCACACCTTGCATTTACAGCACATGACAAGATGTGGTTTGGCTGATATGATAACATTCTGACTGCAATGCCTTCTGCATGCATTTAAACCTGTCCAATTTTGTAGCTGTAGGTGAGGGATACAGAGTACTCTGGTAAGGGTAGGAACATCCTAATGGCAAATTTGCAACATGCAGAGCCAGACTCCCAGGTTATGGGCGCATAATGCAGAATATACCTGTAGGCATTATTTTTAACTTATTTTAACTACCACATGCAGCTACATAAAAATAGATCAAAACAGAACCTAGAACCTAATTAGTTAACCTGTGAATAGCACTTGATTTGATACACCAGGCACTCAAAATGCATGGCATCAATAATGCACTTCAAGTTCAAGTAATTAAGGGGGCAAAATCATTATCATGATTATTAAATGATTAACTGTGCAACCCTACCATGGACCATAAGTAAATAGGTACAGTATTGTTTGTACTGACTTTACTTTTTAAGAAGTTTTATGTTTACTCTCTGTATTTATAACAACTATACATTCTGCAGGTCGTTATGCCTGTTAAGTTTGGGACTTTCTTTTTTTTTCCACCAATAATGAGGACACGCAGGTTTTTTTCCTCCATTTCTATTCTAGAAATGTATTGTTGACAGTGTTAAGACATTACCTGCAAAAATCTAAAATCTGAAATGGCTCCAGTAACAGATTAGGCAGAAGGATTACATGGACTAAGGATGACTTGCCAAAAATTGTCCAAACCTAGGTGGATCATTCCCTCTAAGTAAATCTCCTCCTTGCTGTATAAATTTACAGCTGTGTGTTGTGGACATTATGAGATGTTGAATATGGAAAGGTAGACACATCATCAGCATAATGTTGCATTTTTGCAAGTGCCAAGTGTGGTCTGCCTCTCTGTCTCAAGACTCCTCCGCACACACACACACACACGCAGAGTAAGTCAGACAGCTGAATGTATCAACAGCAGGGGCTCTTCAGATAAGTCCCCTGGAAGCTCTCATTGAGAGCAAATTCTTTCCGTGTCACACACACACACACGCACACACACACACACGAAGGCGCACAATCACACAGATGAACATGGGCCAAGTAGCAAAGAGAAACTTGTGCCAGTGAATGAATCTGGGACTTGGACATACAAGTAGCACAAACATACACACACACACACACACACACACACCAAAATAATAACAGACACAGCATGTGTGCAGATTTATACCAAGGCACTTTGCAATCAGTGATATTGTGATTATGTGGCGCACCAGACACACATATCAACAAGATGAACACCCACCATCCCGCATACAGACAAACACTGCAGATGCCCATAGAAGGAAGCAAAGGGACACACAGAGAGGCAGTTAAGCAGTGTGTAATTTTCAACAGCAACCAGCTGTGACCAAACACTGCATGTGTGTGTGTGTGTGTGTGTGTGTGTGTAAGAATGTAAATACGCTGTCATCTGCAAGTTGAGCAAGTTTATAACCACACATTCAATTTACATGTAACCTTAAACCAGCTATAGTTTATTCCAGTAGGCCTTTTTCACAGCAGACATTTTGACTCATAGTCGGAAAAGCACAGGTGTTGCTTATAACATTAACAATAGCTCAGTTCTATAGTGTCTCAGTAAGCCATGACGGTGAACCAACATGCACAATACTAGAACTCTGAAACCAAAGTAGGCCAATGGAAAATTCAGCCATAATTTATTTTATTATTTACACCTGTGCTTTTTAGAAAACACATGTTCTACATATGAGAGGGGCCAGAGCCATACTGCCAATTATTTTGTGGTTCTAATGAGTGCTAACCAGTCCTCTGCTATGAGATTACCACAAATTACACCAAATGAGAAACTAATTAGTGAAACAAGCCGTTATAGTTGGCATAAAAGCATGAACACGTTTTACAAGACACCATTTCTTCAGCGTGAACATTCCCCACTGTGAACAAAGTATCATTAAAAACTATTATTAAATTTCACTTTCAACACTATCGTTTGTCATTTTAGTTTCTTGAAAACCCTTTCACCAGTATTCTGTAACGAGCCATAATCCACATTCAGTATTAACGTCCAGATGAAACGGCATTTTGAGAGTATCTAACTTCCGCATCGTGACGTATTTCTGAGTGAAACAGGACAGGCAGGCGGGATATAACGTTGTGAGGAATCTGATTTGAATGTTGATTGATGTCATGATATTATTGGTTGAAATTGGGTTGGATCAAGCCTACGTAAGCACATCACATTTTGTTTTACAGGATGAAAACATGATTGGATTTTGATATAAGAATACAAAGAAATAGATTTTTTGTGTATTTTTTTTAGCATTATTGTGCACAATATGACCAGGGATGTGATCTTAAAAGCTTAAAAAGGCATTTTTCATTTCATCTGGACTTTAATAATCCAGCAGTATACAGGATGAATATTTTTTGACCATATCTCATATACCACCATGATGCTGATGTGTAATGATACATGTATGATTATAATATATATATACATATATAATTGATATTGTAGCTATGCGTAATGACTGCATTTTATAAAACTATGAGTGCATTATGTATTACCTAAATTAATGTCTCACACTATGTCCTTTTCAATGACATATGGAGTTATGTATACACAGTAGACAGTACTTTTACCTTGTCTACGGTCTCAAAGATCTGTTCAGTGAATAGCAACCAACTACATAATTGTTTACTTGTTTGTTTTTGCTGGTTTACTCAGTGTCATGTGTGCGCCTCTGGTAGACAGTTATGCTCTTCTATTTTATGCTCCGGAACTAACTGCCTCATTGAGGACATCAAAGTTTTTCTAATCTAAATCTAATCTGAAATCTTTAATGCACACAGGACATGGTGCTGATACATTGTGAGTTCTAATTTTAACCGTCACTTCAGCCATTCATATCTCTTCCTTCCTCTGTGAAAACAGTACCATTTTCACATGACTCAGGGCCTATGGGGATAGGACAAAAGAGGATGCTTGAGCTACCCCTGGAACAGGCCAAGTTCCCTCTGGAAGCAAAAAACTAAAACTAAACTCTTTGATAAACAGTAAATATAATAAGGTTCATTTATATTAAATAATAATGCAAAAAGGATGTTATGTGTCTAGCAAACATCAGCAGGGGTTTAAGGTAAACAAAGCACAGTTCAACCAATGAATCATTTCTCCATCCATTTTCTTGTCTGGATGTCCTTCTTACTTACCTACACTGCTATGTGAGCTATAGAATTTTACCTAACCTTCAGTAATTACTGTAATAGTCAGAGTCTAGTAAATGTGGTATTACTGTAAGAGTTGAGAGTTGTGCACACAGTGCCACTATACTACTCCGACAGACATCCACAACTGAGAACTCTCATCAGTAACAAAATTATGCTGTTCTACTGCTCATGTATGATTTGTGAATATAGTGCCATGAAAAACTGGCGTTGTATGGTTGATGTTCAGTATAATAGAATAAAGTAGCAGTGTGGAAATCCCCGTTCTGTTCTGTTCCATCTACATTGTTCATATTGTTGAACTATAGAGGTCAGCACTGAGGCACGGCGCATACATTCTCACATACCAACACACAAACACGAACACATACAGACACGTTCTGACCTTCATAGTTGAGTTTGAAGCCATGTGCAGAGACAGCAAAGTCACTGGTCAACCTCAAAGAGAAGACATTTCCTGTACTGGTGACTGGAGGAGGAACCTGGAAGCCTGTTAACCTGTAGAAACACAGAGAAAGACAGAACGTATTGTTGAGATTATGGCATTTAACATTCAGGAAAAACAACACCGCCTCCAACAGGGCCTTGCAGCATGTAAACCTATAGCAACAAAGAAATTGGTACTTTGATTAATTGATACCAAAATACACATTAATCAATACAAGACAAACAGAATATGTGAATCTTAAGCTAAGATGAGCTCAGAAGATATTTGTTTATTTCATTTCAGTTAACCACTTGATTATTTGTCAAGAAACTCCAAAAAAAAAACAAATTCAGTAAAATTCCTGAAAAGTCTGCCATACATCTAATAACCAATAACATATATTCTGTGCTGGATACATTAAATTTGTGATCTTTAATAAGTATTTCACTTTTTGCTTCCTACAATAACACCCTAATACAATTAAATATTAACTTTTAGTTAATTAGTCAAGTTTTTTTGACAAAAAATGGGCTGTGCTTTGAAGAAACTTCTCATGAACTATAACTGCTGCTCATTACGTGAGATGCACACTTTGACTTCCAAGAAATGATCTTACTCTTAAACTTTGCCTGTTTGATTACACCGCTATCCCTGCTGTTTGCTCCTTCGAGTACCACTGCCTGACATGGAGCCTCTGAGGCAGAACACAAACAACTCTCTATTATTTGAAAATATAAAGAGGGGCTGCAATAAAACCGACTACTGGCTTTTAAATAAATCAAGCCACAACATTAAAGTGTACCAACAGAAAAGTGAACTCTGGTCAGCTAGCCAGTAATACGAAAATGGGTTTGTACATATATAGGTAAACCAGAGTAAAGTAAGGCAAGGCTGTCTTGATCTGTACTCCACACTTTTGAGTTTGTCCTCCAAAAGTAGGCCTACACACAGCTACCCAGGTGTGCCTTCAGCTTTTACCTTGAATTAAATGAAGAAGACGAGAGGAGGAGGGATGTAAGGCCAGCTTTTTTTCCAGGTATAAAAAAAAAAAAAAAACTGCAACATTTTTTTCTTGTCCTACAGCTACAATTCTTCCTTTTATTTCACCTCACTCCTTCCTTCTCTGCTTTCTCTCTCTTCCCCCTTACTTTTCTCCTCCTTTTTCTCTTCCTCTTCCCTCAAAGCACTCATACCATCTTTTCCTCCAGCATTAAGTCACCTAACTCTTTCTCTCTCTTCCCTCTTTACCTCCATCCGTCTTCACACACTTCTTCTTCCCTTTCTCTGTCTTTCTCTCTTCTCTCCTCTCCACCTTTCCCTGGCATTCATACAACTTTTTTTACTTCACTATCACCCCCTCGACTGTCTTGTATCCTTACCTTTTCACCTTTTCCCCATTATTTCTACTCCTTTTTATCTTTTTTTCCTTTCCTTTCTCTACTCCACCTTACTTTACTTTACTACTTATCTTCATGTCCTTTCATTTTGTTACCCTTGACCCTCTTCCCTCTTTTACTTTGAATTTTGCAATTCATGGTACTTTTCAACAAACAACAACATACATCTCATTGTACTTTTCAGTAGCCTGTAATTTGGAGGATACAAATCGTCATCTTCATTCCTCAGAACTCTGTGTACCTTTTTGTTAAGTGTTTTCTTCTTACCCACTCATAATGCTTTCTGCCTCATCTTTCATAATACAAAGCAGACCACTTGTGGAATGTCAGACAGTATTTGACCTAGAAGACCAATTATTATGTTTCTATCTGTGATTGCGGAAAGAGAAATTATGTCTGTCTGTGACCTCCACCTTTCACAAGCAATGGAACATCGGGATTGAGATTTTAGCATAACATGCAACTCCAGTTATGATCAAATGTTTCTGAAATATTGTATAACATCCACACAATGCAGTGGCTTACTTTAATTTAGTATTCTCTCGCCCTACCCCTCCTCTCAATCGGTCTTCTCATCTGTCTTTCTGTCTCCACATTTCAATTTATTAAGCTTTCCATCAGTAAAAACAACCGCAGTTGTTCTAATAACCTGCCCTCTCTCGGCCCTGTTTCTGTTTGTCCTCTCAACCCCTCTTTCATCTTTTCTTCCTTGCTTTTATCCTCCATTATGCACCTGCTTTATCACATCTCCTCTCATCTTTTCATCTCTCCATCCTCCTCTCTATTTCTTTCACACTCACACCTCCTTTCATATTGTATTAATTTACTGCCCTCTCTTAACCTCTCTTCTCATCTCGTTACTCCTCTATCTCTACTCTCTTTTTTGCCTTTTTCCATCCCTCCTCTTATTTTTCTCCAGTTGAATTTATTCCCTTCCTCTACATACACTTTTCTCTAATCACTCTGTCCTTCCACCTTTCTGTTAATCCAAACTGTACTTCACTCCTTCATGCGTGCTTCCATCTCTGCTGTCAATTGCTTTCCCTTGTTTTCAGTTTCCCTCGTCTCTTTTAGTTGTCCCTTCCTCGCATCTCAATTCTCATTTCTCAACTGACTTACTCCCCTTTTTCTGTTCCTTCATTCTCTCTCATCTAGTCCAAAACCTCTCAAAGCACAAATGGTGCCCACTTTCTTAAAAGCCCCCAACAATTTCTTTAATCTCTCTAATCTATATTGTTATCTGTATTTCTCTGTCTGTTCTGCTGCCATCCTATTTTTGGTCAACCTTTCCTCTCATCTTCTCAACTCTTTACATCTCTCTTCCTCTCTCTCTATCCTTTACTAATTGCTTTTCTTTTTTTGTCTTTGCAATGTTTCCAATGTTAAGGTGTGTCACATTTCAGTCTATCAAGATACGTCAGTCGTCCCAATGCAAACAAAGAAAATGAAACAGTGTATGCATTTATGTAATTGTAAGGAGTTTTTGGATTAAAAAGGCATCCAGCATAAGAAAAGCAGATATCATGTTATGTATATAAACCTCCAACAGTATTCTCTTTTGATTTCTCTCCAATATCTTATTTGTCGTGCGTCACTACTGCAGAAACAAACTTTCAATGCATATGTTCACACACTCACACATACACCAGCATACTCTATTTTCTGTGTATCAATTTATCTCTGAATTTATGTATTTTGAGATTTATGAGGTAAAACCAAAATTCTTTTACAGAAAGTGACAGAGAGATGAAACAGAGGGTCCCTGACATTCAAGGACTATTTCTGGGCAAGTGTGTGTGCTTGTGTATGCATATATGTGTGTGTGGTGTATAGAGTGAAATCACATTAGCGAGTGAATGGAGAACTAGCTACTATCAGCAGAGTGCTTTCTCTCTGTCTCTCTCTCTCTCTCACACACACACACACACAGATACAAACACACTTCTCTCTTTATTTTCTCCAAAAAAGCAACCATGAAGTCTGGCTAATGCGATTGTCAGACCCCTTCTCTCTGTTTCTCTTTTTCTTTCTCTCTCTCCCTCCCTTGTATCTGATGGTGTCTTTATTGCCAACAGGGAAAATAGATTTTTTGTATTATTACTGCCATGAAAGACAAAGAGACAAGGTTGAAGAGATAAACTGCAGAAATAAAATAAAAAGAAAGAGGGATGGACAGAATTAAAGAAGCAGTACACAGTTAAGGCTTTTGTTGCGAGAAAAATAATTTCTCACATCAACTTGTATCTGATTTGAACTGCATCA
Organism: Scomberomorus guttatus; assembly: GCA_038419695.1. NCBI lineage: Eukaryota > Metazoa > Chordata > Actinopteri > Scombriformes > Scombridae > Scomberomorus > Scomberomorus guttatus. Next base: position 12,017,420 of record CM076461.1, read on the forward strand.
TTCAATCACATCAAGACAAGACATTAATTTACATATGTTTGGGATAGATATTTATGAGTATAGTCTGAGTGCCCTCCTGGACTAGTTATTATATATAATAACATAGAAATATCCCAACAAAAAACATTTGAACTGAAGTAAGGTAGGGAAGATCAAAAGTGTGCACCAAATCAAACCTTTTTTTTTTAAAAGATTGTAGCTGATAATGTAGCTGTACCTGATCAATATTTAGGATGGTCATTGGATAAAAAGACATGCAGATATGCACACACACATGTTGATTTGAGGACACTGTATGGAGTTATTGGTCAATTATCTTATCGCAACCTTAATGGACTAAATGCCTACAACTTAACCTAAACACATAAAAAAAACTATGCATTAAATCTAGAAACAACCTTTATTCACTGTAAAGATAAGACAGAATGTCCTCACACCCCCACAATGTTCTCACTAGATTATTGGGCCACATTGTGGCACATTGACCGCACTTACACAGCTTTATATACTTAAATATTCCTTGTTGAGCAACTCTCGGTTGATGTCTACCACCACCGATGTACTAGTTAAATGGAAAATAGAATATTGGTGCCAATTTACATATTTGTTCTCATCAGAAGTAACAGTGAGACCTCAGTATTAAAGTCTATCTTCAAGGCTTATTTTCCCTCAGCTAGTGTCACTATGTGCAGCTACCAGTCCCTAACCACCAAAGTAGCAGTGCTGAGAGACCACTGGGTGTTTGTCTGTGAGCTAGAGAAAGTGTCTACATCTGCGGGTGTGTGTATGTGTATTTTATTGAGTTGATACTGACCCGAGGCCTGACCCCACAGACCAAAATGCTCTGAACTTCTTCTACTCTCAGTCTCTCTCCATGTTCCTCCATCCGTCTTTTCCTTTGGTTCCCTCCCCCATCCCCCCTCTTCCTTCCTAACTCTTTCCACTGGGAAGGTGTCAATTTCCTAACCATTTACTTTCTTTCCACTCTTCTCTCTTTCCCGTGAGGCAGTACATGTACATCAATAAATCCCACTGCCTCCTCTCCTACTCTTTTTCTCTCCCACTCAGAGCAAAATGAATCAGTGTGCATTATATATCCTTTTGTCTTAAATGTGAACAGCAGAACTGCACTCTTTAGATTTTTGTTAAAATTGCTGCAATCTTAAAGTATTTGGGTTTGAGCTACTATTTGTGTGTCTTTTGCGCATGATGTAAAAGCAGGGGTATGAAGTCGGGCTTGGCAATAATTCAGTATTATCGCTTGCTATGTTTTAGCAGACTTTTGATGTAATGAAATAATAATAATCATGAATCATAACACAAACTGTCTTTAAGATACATGTCTGGGATTGAGATTGGAATTGAGCAACCAAATTAAGGAGTATTTGATTTTAGAAATGTATTGTAATCTATAGTCAGATGTAATTAAATGAAAAAAATATATATACACATGTACATTACTATTAACATTACTATTCTTTTGTAATAATGTACATTGTTTGACATTGTTTTCAATAAAATTGGATAGTACTACTTTCAAAAAGTTTTCACTTTTAGTTTAGTTAGTCATAACTGCAATATCATCTGATATTTGCAGTTTTTATTCTCAGTTGTTTATTTTTATTAGCACTTTGCATCCTCAAAGTAGAGATAATTGTAATGTATGATTATGCATACAAACTTTTTCAAATATTACAAAACATAATTATGTTATCAAACATTTCTTCCTGTTTACCTCTGCAAATAAATGATTGTGTTATGACATAGTTGTTTTAAATTTTTTTAATTTGCCACTTGATCTGTTTTCTGGTTTTTGACCTGTGAAAATGTAGGATATATCTGTATGCAGATGATACTGTGCTGTATTTTAATGTTATAAGTGTCAGTTACAAAATTTAGCTAAACAGGTGGAGGAGTGTACTCTGAACATTATGAGGGACTACTGATTGTGCCCTTTAATTCTTCAAATGTACTAGATAGCTGATACTGTAACTTATTTCAAATAACATCAAATGACTATCCATACATTTTTTGAAGGCAGTTATTACATAACGAAACCTGTCACATTTAATCAATTTAACAGCCACACAGTCTAATCGAGTTATTTAGTATTGTGAATGGTGTATTTACTTAATTTCTTGAACATCAGTTCCTCTTATTTCAGTGCTGTTTCATCATACAGTGTCTAATTAATATTCATATGACAAACTCTCTCTCACACACACATACAGTACATACACATGGTGAGAGAGAGAGAGAGAGAGAGAGAGAGAGAGAGAGAGAGAGAGAGAGAGAGAGAGAGATGTTTAGAGACCACAATGATTGTTCAGTTACATACAGTGGATCATTATTTTTCAGGCTGGGTGAGGAGTCAAGGGCAACTAGACTTGTTTTATATTCATTTAGATTCTGGATATACCATGACCTGGATTACAGAATCTTCACAGATATATAGTTAGATAATTTAAAAAGGGCCATGTGTTAATCTACTCCAATAACAGGTTTAACTTGAGAGAAAAATATGTTAAATGTAGCATTAGTGAAATGCTCCAAGTGACATAAAAAAGTGTTGTTAAATCTCCTCTTTCTTTTCTCCTCCTTCCATCACCTCCACTTCACATCCAGTAGATTTATTTCCTCGACTCGTGTCCAAAGTTCAGGGTCTGTAGTCAGTGATTGATTAACAACACTAGCCTGAGTGACACACACACACAGTCATTTTTCAGGTTACAGTACATGTGGTCAATAGTCACTGGTGTGTCTTGTAAATCACTCATTTCGCTACCCACCCTGAACTCTGTGTGTGTATTTCAGTGTGCCTGTGTATTTGTATGTATGTGTGTGTTTTTATGTGTGTAAAGGAGGGTCCTTGACCATGGTGGCATGCTATCCATTAAATTACACACACACACGTAAATTCAGAAGCACAGACAACCAGGTACACACAAACACAAAGCCCCCTAGCCAGGTCACCCTTACACCCCGCTCATTGACCACCTCCATTCATCAGAGAGAGAGAGAATGAAAGACAGAAAGAGATGTTAACTCTTTACGGCCTCTAAAATCTATGATAAGATTGATAAAATATTTAATACACCCAAAAGAGAGTGAGAGGGAATCAATGTGTGCAAACTGTAGCTACTATGAGGCCATACAATTCAAAAAGAGAGTAAATATTTAACCATGACACTGAATCAAAGAATATTCTGACTCAATGGCCTCTGAAAACACACACACACACACACACACACACACACACACACACACACTGATTCACAAAAAGGAAGAGTAAAACTTGCCTAAACCCCTATACACATATGCCTGAATGCACATGGACACACATTCTCAGCAACACCAGACTGAGAGTAGAAATAGGAGAAAACCAATTTCCCTCCAGCAGATAGCATCCAGTGCTCCTACCATGGCATGGCTTTGTCTGTTGGCATGTGTGCATGCTTGCCAATGTGCATGTGTGCCTAAAAAAACAAACAAAAAAAACCCAAAACTGTGCATCAGCCTGCTGTGCAGTCCCTACTTTTATCTTCCCATATGTCAGCAGTGTGAGTCTACCTGCCTGACCATATACGTGTGCATGTGGATGTGTGTGTCACTCTTTGTCACACTTATTGGCACCCAGTAGTTCAAACATCCATTCCTTCCAATCCTTCTCAGCATTGCTTTGATGCCCAGGGACGATAAGGATCGTGAAGGAAGAGTGGGGGTGGGGGTGCTCGTCACAGAGCTTTGGAGGTGACAAGGGCCATCGCTGCTCTCTGTGCCCCCCCACCCCCACCCCTGAGGAGAGACACTGACTGGGATTGATTAGTGGATTAATTTACCTTTCATGCAGAGACTCACAATGACACGAACTGATGCACATTAAAGACCCAATACATAATTGCGGAGTGGAATTCTACCTCTTTTAGTGTTGTTTACATACAGATTTTATGAATTTAAAAACATTCAGACATGTGATTGGCAAAGGACAAAAAAACAGGAAAATATACAGAGCACAGTACGGCGTTGCCACCGCTGCAACCAACAAACTCCACAAATCCATTCAACAGCTCCACCATCCACAGTCAGACGCACACTGCTGCTTATTTACTGCCAAATTACAGCTGAAAATTAGTTCTAATGGCTGACGCTGCTCCAAGCTCATACCCCACCCTCCCCCAAATATTTTTTCACGGATCTGCATCATTCACGTGGGTCACGTGAGTCGGAAAAATCTGGAATTCCGGATGAATCCAGAAAAATCACATCCCTGAAGATATTTGACTGTGATCTTTAGGATATAAACACACATGATGCTATTTCTTTCAACTCATATTTTATTAAACTGTGTAAGAGAAATTCTTACAGCAAGAGCATATGGAATTTATTTCACATACGCAAAAGAATCCTTTATTTGTCATTCTCCAACAAACTATGCTGTACATAGACCATTCACTTTAAATATGTGCCCATTACCAGGCTCAGACTCAGAAAAGGTGAGTGACTTTAATTAATAATGTCTACAGGCACTGGCAACAACACCAGCCAATACCCGGCTGTGTTGAAAACAGACTTATTTTGAAGCAGAGCAACTTTTGTTGAACAGACATGATAAACAGTATCCTTCCATTGTTGAAAAAGAAGTTGTTGGTTGCACTATCAAATGATACATGTTGTGTACCTCCTTCTCCCTCCCTCCGTCTGTCTCGCTCTGTCTTTCTCTCTCTCAGGCAGTTAGATAGATAGTAAGTGCTGCCCCCCTGAGCAAAAGCTTGTTTAGGCTGCTGGCTACCCCATCACTTACTATTAAACCTGACACGCATACATAGAAAAGGGGCAAACAAACACATGAACACACACACACACTAAAAGGGACACACACATTAATGCAGGACACACATAAATGTACGTGCATGCAAGTGCACACACCTGTATTTTGTAGATAGGTAAAGACAGATTGCATGTGTCTGCTGGCATTTAAAGGGGATGTGTCAGGGCTGACAGCACCTTAAAGGGACAGTCGTTACAGAGATATATGGATGGAGGGAGACAAGAAGGAAAGAAAAGATGAGATGGGATGGTATGAGAAAGAGTGGGAATGTGGGAGAAGAAATATGATGGGAAAGAATACACCCAGACCCAAACACACACACAAAACTCTCAAAATATACAAGTAAAGACACAATTTCTCCAGCAATATAGAAATCGTATACAAAAAGTATTAAATATATCTGTTTTACTCTCAGACTTTGCTTTGGGGTAAACATCTAGTGTACCCTTCCCACAATAATATATTAATGTGCAAAATATTGAATTAAATCCTTGCCAGACTTAACTGAAACTGAGCACTAGTTTGTAAGCCAATCCCTGCTTCTTTTCAGTGAGACACTTAGATAATATTAGGTTTGTTTGGAATGTTAGATTGCAGATGATGATCTATGCTAGTCACTGTTATCTTTGCAAAAAAACAACAGAGTATTCCTTTCTGTGTGTGTGTGTGTGTGTGTGTGTGTGTGTGTGTGTCTGTACTGAGGTGTATAACATTGCCTGCGGTAATAACTACCTCTTTGACTTGTTAGAGGCAACAAGCGTCCACACCACACAGTGTCACAGTGCCAAACAGTGGACTCACACATGCTCACACACACACACATTACAAAACTCCACACATACACACATATGCAGCACACAAATGTTGGCAAATACTCAGATGTACATGCACTAAGCGAGTGGTTAAATGTTAACGTGGCTTGATGCCCGGAGGTTTTTGGCTCACTGTTTCTGTTTAAGGAAAATAACTTTCATGGCAAACACAAATCCAAATGAAAAACAAAGGCAAGAAATCCAAAAGCATGTTCCCCACACTCATTGTATACAAAAAGTCAGTTGTAATAATAATTCTAATCTAGGTTCATGCATGAAAATGTAAATACTGTACTTTGTAATGGCAGATCCTAAATCAGTAATAAGAGGGGGAAAGAAAGTTACACAGGACAGCTTCAGTTTGTCATAAGCTTTAAGGAGATACGTTCTTTACTGAGATACGTTCTTTTTCCCATCATGATTTCAATGTGCACGCAGCACCAGCCTCAGGTAACCAGCCGGAAGCAGACAGGTTGTGCGTTTAGGCTGCTGAGGTGGGGGGGCCGCAGCAGCCTGCAGTGAGAAAGTTGAACCACAATCAACTTTTGGAGAAACGAGCTAGAGAGTGCATGAGGAGAGCGAACAGTGGTGGGGAGAAAACTGGTGAGTGAGAGGAATAAAAACCTTATTTTCTGATTGTTTTACGGCGGTTAACACACCCACAGCCCACACCTCTGCACAAACCTGCAGAGGTGCGCCGCAACACCTGATAATGGTGCCGCAGCTGCTAATTGCATATCATACATGTATCATTGAAATAAGGTAAAAAAAAATGCATAGACTTACCATAGTTTAAAACATTTTTTCCATATGTTTTCATCTATGAAAAGACCCAAAATGAACATTGTAAGCGGACTACTTGATAACTATTAGCGAATTATTTAAACAGCATTTGTACAAGCTTTTTGATTCATATAAGCGGTTTCCACTGTACCACTAAAGATACTAATTGACTGACACAAGACCAGTCTCTGTCTGCCACAGGCAGTACTGGAGTGAACTGGGACAGTTCTGAGCAGAACATTTTAAACTTCATACTCAGGTTAATATATGGCCACTCGGCTTCTTGCCCAACTCCCCTTCTGCTACACACCACATACTGAACTTGTGGACAGATGAAGTGTTTGTTAGGTTTAATATCTGAACATACTTTGTTCTACATTAGTATTTAGAGTTGAGAACCAGAAAGTATCAATTAAATATAATATAATAATATACATATTTTATCCATATAATCACCCTAGGGTGTTCTATCCTCATAGTCTTGTTAGTCACAGCTAATACAGTGCTAAATAATAGCAGTAACATTTACAGCATGTACGTAGGTGTATGTGTGGTATAATCTACTGAACATACAATGTGAGTTAAAGCATTTGCCTGCACTGTAGCAAACTGAATAAATGAATATGAATGTCATCAAATGTATCCTCACGAAATGGCAAGTGAAAGTGGTATCTGGCACAAAGTCAGTGAATTTCTTTAGTTCCTGAGCAGACCGTGACATCAATAGCAATGGACCAACCAGAGTCAGTGACTTTAATTTTCTATTGTGTGAAAATAAATGGTATTCTTCTTTCAAAATCACTACTTACTTTAAGAATCAGCAATAAAATAGCTTTAGCTCCCAATGGTCATTGAAATGCTTTTTTTTTTCTCGTGTGGGTGTGTCTTGGGATTACCAGTGTGTTTATGTGTGTTTCCCTGAGTGTCTCCTCCTATGTTAGTTAGCCCCAGGGCTCAGGTCGTATTCTGTCATCTAGTTTTAATGTTTAATAACACAAGGCTCATACACAGTACTGCATACTAATGACTTGGATTAGTGTGCGCGCGCACACAAAACCACACAAAAAGACCTATTAGTGGGCCTGTTGGAGCTAACAACATTTAAAGAGTTGGGAATAACAATGGTCAATATAGAGTGGAATGACATTTCACACACACACACACACACAGTGTATATAATTCCCATGGTCCAGTGAGGATACACAGGCTATAATGGTCAAGTGACAGACAGTGATTAATTGATACAGCAACACTGTGTGTATTCACGCATGTGCATGTGTGTTAAGGTCACTACATGGTCTTTTAATTGAATTCTTGTGTTTCTGTCTTGAAGGATAATGGAGAGAGCAATAGAGCAGAGAGAAACACATTGTTCTAAGTCTCTCTGTCTCTGTGCCTTTATGTTTGACTGTCTCTGCTCCATTCTCTAGCTCTCCCTCTGGACTGTAGATTGAAAGTGTTACGAGGCCACTATATGTAATCTTTAAACATATTCATCTACATAAACGTGCACACACCTAAGCAATTAATAAAATGGCTATATTAAATGTTTTACAAGGTAGTGAAACTAAAAGAGATAGTGTGAGAGACAGATTAAAAAGGGGATGATCACAATCAAAGCAGACAAAGCTCTAAAAAGCCTTGGATCCTGTAATTGCCATTATGCAATCTTTACCCTCCCGGCTTGGTCAATGTCTTTTAAACTTCACACCCTCAGTTTGTAATGTAGGCTTTCTGATAAAAATTTTAAGCCTCAAGCCCAGTCTGAGAAAAGTCTGGTGAAATAATTAGTGAATCATCAGTCTCACATCAGCGACACTTTCCACAGAACAACACAAAATAAAAGCTTATGATCAGTGACACCGATCTGAACTGTCTGACCCATATTTTTCTAACGTGGTGCCACCCAGCCATCCCTGTTGCAGCTGTTGCCCAGAAAATGAAATAAAAGTCAGGTCTGGTCTCAAGAGTAGTCTTCTTTTCAGATAAAAAATACCAGACTGTAAAACTTTAACAGCACTCTCAGATAGATACACGAGGTCTATAAATCTGCATCGGTGGTCACGATGAATGGGTCAGCTGCATCAGACAACCTGTGTCCACACCTTTCTCCAAACTTGGCTTAAACAAGGATTTGACAGTGCCTGGCTTTGGTGAATAGGCCTTTTTATTTGGTACAGAGACTTAGTACAGTGACATTGACATTCAAATCGTAATTTAATCAACTTCCCAAAGAGGGACAAAGAGAAAGAGAGCAAGTAAAAGAGAAACGGAAAGTACAGAACAACGACTGAGTGGGTGAGCATGAGAGAACTGAAACTTTGCTTTATTTCAAACTGAAGCAACGCAATTCTTTGTAATTTTAAAATGTAGTTCAGGCTGTCCTGGACAAAATATTCATTGTAAGCGATGATCAGCAGTGTTCAGTTCAGACAGCCAACTACCTGGACTGAATCTTTTGTAGTTTTGTAGTTTCCAAACTTTTTAGGCATGTTGGTGCAGTTGATTGGTGGAATGATCAAATGCACATAATAACTATAATAATAAGTATACCTTGAGAGCATCTCATAGACATACAGTGGATAATAAAGTCAAAAGGAAGATACAAATGAAATCAAATAAGACAGCACACCCATGGCTTTAGTGTCATATACTTGTCATTTAAGTAAACTTAAACTTGTGACAGCTGGACGCCCCGTGAAAAGACACCGTATGTCTCTTTTAAAATATGTTTTTTTATTTCAAATTGTTTTACAATGCATTCTGATTATTGTGCCTATCATGATTAACAAAAAGCATAAAGAAAACTGAGATGGGGAAAACAATGACAGGGAGAGAGAGTCAGAAAAAGTTGCAGGGCGTTTGCGGCACAGAGAAGGAATAGAGTTGATATATCTTATCATTTTTAGCTATTGCAACACAGCCATTCTGTTAGCTAAGAAACAGAACAGGTATTCAACAGCACATTCTAATAAAACATAAATAAGTAAATAATACTGCTCAAAAATGTTTGTGAGTATGCTTTTTTCTTTGAGTACAACTTTGGGTAATTTGTTTAATTTCTGGCTAAAGGAATCCTAGTAAGTGAAATAATCTGCTGTAAACTTTGCTTGTGTCCTTGATTTGAATAATACTCTCTTTAACAAGTGGCTGAATGTGGCCCCAAACAACAAAATAATGACTAGTTGCTCAATGAGTAGTAAAGTAGTCAAGTAGAACAACAGTTTTTTTTCATTATTTGAACTGAAAATGTATTTGATCTATACTTCTCTTCTGCACTACAACGTGGAAAAAAAATACAGAAAACCATGTCAACAATAAAAATAAGAAAGTTGTCTATGAAGAGAGAGAGAGAGAGAGAGAATAGTACAGGCATACAAGCTCAAACTGGCACAATGCAGATTAAATGAATCACTGCTGAGCCTAGTCAGAAAGCTAATCTTTACCATCGCTAACATTTTGCCCAGAAATAGCGGTGGAACAGAAACAGAAACAGTGTACGTGTGAATGAGTCATTGCTGTGCCTCCCTGTTTGTGTTATGTGACATACTAAAGGGAATGATTCCTCTGTCATCCCACGTCAACATAGAGTACTGATGGGTTCAGTGTTCATACTCATGACTCATAATAGTAGAGCTTCAGTGTGGTTGCCTTCATATAATGAGAGAAGCATGTCTCTTCCTGCCCACACAGTTTACTACTAAACTCCAGAGGGACGGTGGGTGCGAGACTCGAGCAAGACATTGTTGTCTGAACAATTGCCAAATGCCTATAAAATGTGCCCTCCAAAGACAAAGAAAAAAAAAGGGGGCTTATTTTATCACTGAAAGGCATACATTTGAAACTCTGAGGAGTGTTTCAAGGGCCATGAGAGTCCACACACTGATTATCAAATCCATTTGTGTGAAAGTGTGAAATTGCTAATAATACACAATTTATTTACTAATTATACATTTAATAGCTGAGATGTTGTAATCCATAAATCATCATCATAAATGTAATGAAATTATTAATATATTGACATTGTCCTGTTCCCACTTTTAGATGACAATAGCTTATATATCAGAATTTCCATACTGGAATGTGACACTGATTCATTTCCTCCAATAGCTTTGGCCGTGATAAATGCAGCTGGTTAACCAGCAGCCTGTTCAGTGTTCCTCACAGCCTGACAGGTCAGTAGTGGCATAGAGAGCGGCGCTCTGCTTTCAGTACATCACGGCCTGTTGTGGACAGAGACGAAACACGATGCACGCCTGGCGCAGCAGGAGAGATTTATTTAGATCAATTCCACAGATCTACACATTTACCAACTTTTTATTTGTTTGTGGACGTACTGCGTGGTAGTGGTGCAATAGGTATGCAGGCTGTGCACAGGATTCACAATCACCATTGCACGTGTCATGAATTCAAAGGTAATTTTGCATGCACGCTTATTTTGTGTGCAAAGGAAGAACATTTCTATGTGCATATTAGTGAATGAGGCCAGAAAGTCCATTTGTGGCTCAGGTGAATCAACCAGAAATCACAACAAGGAATACACAGAAATTAGAAAAAAAACCCCGTTTTGTACAGGATGTAAAAAAAAAAAAAACATAACCAAAAAAAAAACAACCATAGCAGAAAACTTTAAATTCTTTTTCTCTCTTCCTCCTCTTTGTCCCTCCTACATGTGCACATTTTTAGTTTTCTCCTTTCCTCTTCTCCCCTCCAGTCGTCCCAACCTGGCCTCCCTCCATCTCACCATCCATTTCCCTGCTTTCTCTTCATCTCTCCCTCTGCCTTTGTCTCCCTCTCTTTAATCTGTATGTATTGCCAGCCAGTGTCTCCATTCCTCCCTCCAGGGGCAGTGGGCCAGCTCTGTGGCTGATCATAGTGATCCCTCCCTGAGGAACAGTCTGCCTGACACCTGGGTGACTGCCCTGGAGGAACCGTGTATGTGCGCGCCTACGTGTGTGTGTGTTTGTGTGTGTGTGTCAAGGGGCTAATGGGCAGCTTGAGGGGATTACCAGTTTAGCCACTGGGATTACTGAAACTTCACACACACACACACACACACACACACACACAAACACACGCAGACATACACATATACACGCAAGTCTGTCAATATTACCAGACAAGAGAGTCATCCAAGGTATATTGGCTGACTTGTTAGACCGCCCGTCCTGGCTCTCATTAGCCTGCCATCCAAAACAAACAGGGTTAAGAAGATCCAGCCATGGCCAGGGCTAAGTGGGTCTCAGCATGGCCATGCACAACTCAACAGGTTTCACATTCTGAATCAAAGCCCATTCATTTTGAATATCAGTAGTCCGTTTGGAGATAAAAGGAGCAAAAAGCTAAATGCAAGGCCCATGCAATGATTTAATATGACAAATAAATGCATATGGTTATAAACTCATAGAGTAATAAAACCACAATGTCAGTATGACCGAGGCATACATCGAATCGGTAATACACAGTGAATTTTATGGGATCCTCTGATGTTGTACTGGTGCTGCTTTAATCGCAAAGAAACATCTTGCTGTTGCCAAACAAACTGAATAGATTCACTTTCTTCTGAGACCATTACACACACACACACACACACACACTCACTAACACAATTGCCTTGTTTATTGCCACACTCAGATTGGCAATGACAAGGTAAAGGTTTCACAGCAAGTGCCAACTGGCATAAGCATGCCTTGTTCATATTATGTGAAGTCACCTATGAATATTCATGAACTGGGAACTGCAGGTAATTGTCTTTGTCCTTCCAAATAAGTGGTTATACTAGCTAATTGACAACAGCCTATAGAAAATGGTGAGTTAGCAATATTATAGTAGTATTTGTAAAAATAAAAAAATACAGTGAAACCACTCTGATCTCAGTTACAACTTATTTCTGTTAACATTTAGTCCTATCAAGTCAAGTCAGTTTATATAGAGAGCACATTTAAAAACAACAAGAGTTGGACAAAGTGCTTTACAACAACAGATCATAAGTTTCTACTATCAGGTGGTACTATTGTATGTTGGTGCATAGTACAAAGTACATGCATCTGCCACCTATATTTGTTACAAAGAGTATGTTGACTGCTAAATTGTATATAACAAGTAAAATATTTTCATAACGAGCTTGAAAGTTCATTCAGTTTATTATTGTTAAAAAACTTTTTGCCTTTTTTGCTTGAAAAACGGAAACTATTAATCGATTATCACAATAGTTCATGATTCATTTTCTGTCAATCAATCAATGAACTGATTAACTGACTGATTGTTTCAACTCTACTTTCCACCACATCTCACAGGCTTTAGTAGATCTTCAGTTAAGTTTTTTTTAATAATTAATATTGTTTTTTATTCATGAGTTTCACTTCAGTTTGCTGAGAATGTGAAGTTTTCCAGTTTTCATGTACTGTATGGGCATAAAGTCTGAGTTTTCTTGGCTGACTCACCTGGTTATGTTTTACCCTTATTATACTTTAGTCTAAGTAAAACACTTAGACATGGACAATCACAGGAAGGTATTTGTATATAGCAGTTTCTGAAGTAGACATTTTACCTTCATCAAACACTGGTAGGTAGTTATCATTTTATAATGGATGGGTTATTGCAAAGGATGTGAAATGGGGCCGCTTTTCTCTGAACAGACTGAACAGACTACTCAAAGAAAATGCAGAGAAAAAAAAATCAATTAGCGCCCGCCCCATGTGTATTAAATGCACGCAGACATAATCTCAAAGGGATACAGTAGCCACAATATGATACAAAGAACAGGAGCTCCAAAGACTCAAGAGAGATATATCACCTGGGGTTTGACTCCTGAATATTGTGCTGCAGTGTTAACGTTATTATAATGGTCATAATTATAATCTGTGCCAGGATGAGCTGAAAAGAACAGAGCTGGTTATCAGTACTGAATAAATGACATTTATAGAAGAACTGAGAGAGAAACAGATGGGGTTGGGGTGGGGGGTTGAATTAATATTGCGAAAAGAGAGACACAGAGGGGGGGTTGAGAGACAGACATTAAGAAACAGAGAGATGAAAGATACATTCATTCGGAGAAAGGCAGACTTAGAAAGACTGAGACAGATTGTGAGAAAGAGAGATGATACCAGTGAATGTATATCAAGACAGGAGTGATAATGAATTGAAAGCTTAAGTTCAGAGAGAAAGTAAAAAAATGAGAGACGGAGAAATTATGTCATTACAAGAAGAGGATTAATGATGGATGAGCTAAATCCATCCGGAAATTATATTTCAATGAACATATAACACCCCTCGCTCTGTGGCTTCCCACCTTTTTGTCTCTGTAAACTTTGACATGAAAAAACTCATAGAAAGCTGCAATAAGAAATTATATTTGGGAAGGTATTAAAGAGGGAAAAAACACCATTTAAGAAAAACAGTTGCGAATGTGAACACCATCCCTGTAGAGCCACAAATTTAATGCCATGTGCCCTTTTCACAGCACTGCATTCATATTAAATAGAAACATTACTGGTTTCTTAAAGTTACTACAAGGAACTTTTAACTGAAACAGTCTCATGATGCCTCTATATGACCTACATAAGCAAACAAGACCATCAGTGAGATGTTTGGCTATTTCTATATAGTTATTCTAAACGCCTGCCACCAGGTCGGAAAGCAGATGAAATGATTTATAGCATGCAGAGCGGAGGTTTACATTACATGTAGCATTGTAGCATGAGGGAGTACCAAGACATTACTGGGACGAGGGGAGGACATTTCTCTTCGTTTGATGAAAAGACGAGAGAGCGAGCGAGCTGAGAGCACGAGAGAGAGAGAGCAGCAGTGGTCAAGCAAGGTAGGGAGTGAGTGAAGAGAGTGAGCGGCGGTGTAGCGAGAACAAAGCAGTGATTCTGAGAAATAAAACGTTACTTTCTGATTGTTTCACAGCGGTTACGTTCTAAAGCGTCACGAGGCGGCGGTGCCCGTGAAAAATGCATTCTTCATTCCACAGGGGCCACTGAAATCACCACAAAACGAAAGCTCCTTGTAGTAACTTTAAGTGTCTGAAAATAGCTGCAACTTCAAATGAAAACGTTTGTCTATGAAGCACAAATACACTCACACCCACAGTGTTTCCCTGCACATCGTGCAAAGCTTGGCAATTATGCACAAATCAAAGTCCGCACAACATTTTCGCTCCTCCAAGTTTACTCACAGGGATCGTTTACACCAAATTGGACACTTGATGGACACCCACTGTGCCAAAATGTTGTTTACTGCAATGAAAATCGGTGCAGTGAGACAGCTGTCCAGAGTTAATTTGTTTTTTACAAGTTAAGTCTTGTCCATACCAGTGGACTGTTAACTGTTATCTATTCATAATAATCTCTTTCACTTCATTCATCATGTTTGAGCCTCTGTGTGTTTAATTTCTCGGCAAAATCACTAAAACAGCTTCTGCGCACTTGCAAATGTAAAGTAATTCAGATTCTGTAGCGACGATATTTTGGTCTGAGCCTTGTACACGGGAGCATGTGAGGAGAAAAGCCTTGAAAAAAAGCCACAAAAAGAAAAAAAAAAGAGTTCATTTTCTCTTCCTTCCTGTCTTTTTAACCTGAGCAAAGCTATTTGGATCTTCTAACACACACACACACACTCATGCACACACACCTCTTACCCCCTACAGGGCAGAACTGATGCAGGAAGAGATGAAATACCACTACCTCAGGGGTAAACACACCTTGGTTCACACTCACACAAACCGCTCACTCACGCACACATATACAGCTACATATACATCTCTTGCTTTCTTCCCGAAAAAGTGGGTATTTGGTTTACTCATTTCCACTCAGGAATATTGTCCCAACATCAAAGACCATATTTGCTTATTTTCACACCAATCACACACTCCTGTTTCCCATGGCCTTTGTGTTTGTGCCTGACTTCCTTCTGTGCCTGTGCAGCATGTGCACGTCTCTCTCTATGTGTGCGTGTGTGTACGTTTAGTTTTGTCACCGTGTGTTTGTGTTTTTCTGCCTCTGTGCGTGTCTCCTATGTGTGTCTGTGTGTAGGGGGATGTGGGTGTGACTTAGCCAGGTGTAAAATTGGTGCTGTAGAGGATTGCAGATACAAACTGGGTCAGGGCAGGAACAGGAAGGCGGGGAATAAACTAGCCAGTATATGGGGACTCAAAAGAAGTAGAACAGATATAACAGATCTCGCTTTTTATGACATGCGGTTTTCTTTTGTTATATGACCCTCATGGTACATGGATGCAGAAATGATTATAATAATAATACAAGTAATATAATGTGGGCTTTAGTCGACCTGATGTGATCAAATGTGGCAAATGAAAAGAGACGTAAAGAAGCTCTGGGTTCAAACTGGAACTTGCTTTACAGATCTATTCACTTTTACCCATCAATTCACCTTCTGCATTGCTGCATCAGAGCTGACACTTGTCTAGGAACAGCTAGTGAGTGTTTTATGTGTAAAAGAGGGAACCACAGATTGCTTCACTCTTACTTGTACACACACAGAGAGAGAGAGAGAGACAAAACTACACGCACAATCCAACAAACAGCTGTGACACCCCAGGATTTACTAGTCATAGGCTGTGCATGCATGTCTACACACATCTACACACCTTTTTAGTCTGTCTCCTCTCTTTTCCCCCTCTTTTCTGTGGCATACTTCCATTTACATACTGTGCCCAAGCAGCTGGGCATTACAATACCTACATTAATTTATAATTTACATTATGTACATTGTTTTGTTTAACATTTTATACATCAGCACTATGTCTGGATCGCCAGGAAAGCCAGTACACATCATTTTAAATCAAGTAGCATAAATCTGCATCAGCCATACCTTTGAGGTCAACACATGAACTTTGGTCCCCTCTGTGAAAATATACTACATTTGGGGCTGTACAGTCCATTTCCAACATGAAAAGGTTTAGGCAGTCAAAACAGGCTAAACCAGTGATCATGAACAATCATCAGGCAGAGATCGTCAGTATGCCCAGACTGCCCCTTCACTGGCCATATAGATAATGTTGTCTGATTTATTTTAGGGCGCTTGACAGCATAACAGAGAGCATAAAAGCATGTCACGCCAAATGTGTGGGCCTTAAGAGACACTACATAAAACACTATTCAGTGGCCTGATTTATCATGTTATCATGTTACAATGTGTTTATTTTGGCAGGTTGGGACTCATGGTTATCAGAACAATTATGAGTAATCAGTATAACAACATAATACACAATGACAGTGATCAGACCAGTTGCACTATGCATCCAGAGAGCGGCAGCATTTCTACTGTATACCACACCCAATCTCCACAGTAGCCCTATCCCAAACTTATCACCACTACCATAAAAGAAGGAATTGTGGTAGTCAGACCATGAGTCAGACACGCCTTATGCTCATCTCACACTGCACTACGCTTATTTGTCCAGAGTAAAGCAACTGAAAGTAGGTAAACAGAGCCCAGGTAACAAAGCTGCTCCTGTGACATCTGACAAAATAAGCTTCCAGGCCCCGCTGTTTCCCCAAAACCTCACCGATACTTCTCACTCCATAATGGTGACATAGAACACATCTTCTGTTGTGTTTGTCTGGGGGTTGACAGCATAAATTAATTCAACAAATAAGTCACCAAAACCAAATTTGACCCATGCTATAAATATAAACATTGTCTATTTTCTGGAGAAACAGTGTTTTACACCTGAATTTGCAAGCAGCGGACGTCTAAGACGCATTCAGGGAAAATCTGGAAAATTGGCTTATTCCTGGATATCTCCAAAGTATGGAAATAATTACTTTATCCTACACCGTTTTAAAGTACAAGTAGGGGGGTAATGCACTTTGTACTCCATTACATTTGTTTATCATTCTAGTTACTTTTCAGTAACAAGTTTCTCAATACAAACCATATGATAGCCTACATTGCTATAGATTAAACTACCCAGCAGCACATAAAGCAGTTAATATTAGCTCCACTGCAACATTAAAATCTCTTACATGTTATGCATCAACAATAATGACCCAATAATGAAATACTCACAGTGGCCATAGTGTGGGGCTTTGTTGCTTTTACTTAAGTATTTTATTTTATTTGTAGTCGTTTTTCAATACTTTTTAATATGCATTTATATATATATAAAAAAACTATTTATATTAAAATATTATGTTTGATAATGGAGTTGTAATCAATGACCTCTACATGTCTACATTTTCACTCTCTCTCTTGCAGTCCATCTCTCTCTCTCTGTTCGTCTCCTCCAAGCTGCTTCACCGCAGGTTAAGAGGGGACCCATGTGTATTGAGTACACTGTGGCGCTTTCACTCTTTCTAGACTAGAAAAAGTCTAAAAATATCTTTTTACTACTACACACCGTGAATAATATGTAACAACTTCAAGTCTGTCCTCAAGACTGTTAGATGCCATTCTGCAAGACATATGTTTAGAGGAAAGTGGGAACAACAAACAACAATGGGTGCATAATTTACACCAGTATCAGAGATTAATGCTATATGAAGACTATAATATTCAACAATGGACTATTACTGTGAGGTGTTGTTCAATATTAGTTGTTTTTTTTTATACTCTTTGATAACCTGCCACTGAATCTCACTGATAACACAAATAAACAAGTTAACACTAGTCGGCCATTCACCTCTGTATTATATAAATGTGAGCTAGACATTGTAACCAAATTTCTAATGATTAGAGTCTGAGATTATCCAGATCGAATCCAATCAGACTGTTTACATGCACAAGCTTAGTTTTCTGTAGAAAATGGTTTAAGAGCAGTTTTCTTTGCACAAAATAAAGATGGCCACTAGATGAAACGGACAGATTGATAGATTGCATTGATTAAATATTCATACAGTGACCTGACCCAACTTCAGTGGCTGTTTTTGTGTGCCTGACTTTGAGCTTTCTTGCTTTAAAACTTACATCTAATGCATCTTACTACTTACTACTCGCTTACACCTCATGAGTGCACATGTAAAGACATAATGGAACCCAAAGTCAACAAAAAAACGTCAAATGCATTTGAATCTGTTAGGATGCTCCGGCGCTCCCACATCACATGAATGCAGCATTAACGATCTGTTGGGATGAGAAAGGCTCACACATGAAGGGAGAAAGAAAGGTGTTGATGAAGAAGACATTAATGGACACACATCAAAAGAGACTGCATGCGTAATTTGTCAAGATGACAGTGGAAATTATGGCATTTACTGGGGCCTGTATGGCTACATAGTAACATCATAATCCAGTTTCAATTTGCGTCACACTTCCGTAACCACAGTTTTTCATCCCTCAGTCCCCCAGTCTTCAATCCTATGTTTCTTACTGTACTAAACCTCACATACATCAAAAGATTTTGTGCCCTGGATGATGTGAAATGTAGCATGGTAAATTTAACATCTCTGTCCAATAAAACTTTTATTGTTAATGGTTGTAGTTCCTCAAGCTGTTGTGATTTTGTTTGAACAGAAATGTGGGTTGCTGCAGATACCTCTTCAGCATGTCTCTCAGCTTATACATTTTTAAATATGACCAGATTTTCAGGTCTGGGTGGGAAGGTTGGCGTTATTCACAAAAGAGTCTGAATGTAGTGTTTCAGTAAGTGGTGCATTCAAAGTCTTTGAATTGCTCTCAATTATTCTTCTGAGACATCCCCCTGTTTCCTGTGGATTTATTTGTCATCCTCCAAAACCCCATTATGACTTTATTTCACAATTCTCTGAGCCACTTTATGTTGCAATTACTAAATATGATTGCATGTTGACAGCAATGACACGTTTGCATTTGAGCTTTTGTCAAATCTTTGCAACTGTAAGCAATATGCAGTCAGTCCAGCCCACCACTGGGATCAAATCCTCAATCTGGTCCTCCCCTATTTTAATCCCGATAGTCTGGCAAAGAAAGACATGTATTGTGTCTCCCAACGTTTAGTACTCGCATTTCATCCATCTATCCATCCATGCCCAAAAACTCTCAGACATTCTCTTGGCACTCACACATTATTAATTCTCAGACAACAGTTAAATTCTCCGAAGTCTACTTGTTGTCCCACTCACGTCCTCTATTCCAACAATTTATGTGCCACTACCTTGCCAGGCTTTCACATTTACTATGACAAAACATCATTGAGTGACAGGAAACCAGTCATTTCAAATGGCAGCTTGTGACATTGACATCGGCTACAGCTGCGCACAGTGACAGGACGAAAGCAAGTGAGGCGACAAGGGAAAGTTAAGAAACAGATAAACAGCACTGATTCAACTTTTCTTGTTAGAAAACAAATACATGAATATACGCATTATACTGACACTGAAATCCACTGCTTATCTGTGCTTTTTACATGCTGTATTTATTGTTATTTAAGTATTTATTAAGGCTGCTGAAATGAATAACCTTGACATTCTTAAGTGTAGTTTGTGAAGCATTTGCCATATCATCAGAGAGAAAAAAAAAACTGAACTGGCATTTCTATTCAATGAAAAACGAATAGACATTCAAACCACAGGATAACCGCAAGCTGAAGAGATAACAACATAATGTGACAAATGACCAAAGAAGACAGATTTCATTTCAAAATGTCACACTGTCTGTTTTAGGGTCTCTTCGGATAAATCAAACACACCTCAGGAGGCTCTGGTATAATTCAAAATGATACATACAAACACACTCTGTCTTTGCCTCTTAACTACTGTATGCCTCTCTGACACCCATTTTCCCTCTCTTTGTTTCTCTGCTTCTTCACTATTAATGAGCATGTTAACGTGTACACAGGTATCATGGTTATCAATGCGTTGCACAGATAGCCATAAACCCCAACAGGTTTCATCCTCACGCTGGCATAAATTGGCAGGGACATCAAGGAGTTGGAGATCTGTTATCAGAAAATTGGGCAATGTTATGAATAACTGGGCTACATATAGCGCATGCCAAGGTAAGACAATTAAAACCTAATATAACTATATTTTAAGGGCTTGCAAAGCAAACTACTTGCCAAACAGCACGCTGCTAATGGACAGAGCTGCAAAATCGATGACTATGTTTTTGAACGCCCAGTGGTAATGTAGCATGCTAAAGCTTTAATTAAGATTAGGCGACTAAAACTACTTTGTTAAAGTTAGAGAAAGATCATTGTCATGTTAAAAATGGCGCTGGACATAAGTCTTGTCCTGCAAAATCATTCCAGTGTTGGCATAATACCAGGAGAGACTGAGCTGTGTTAGAATAAGGTAAACATGTCTTCGATCGTTGCTTCGCTCACAACACAGTCACTTTACTAGAGTCAGTTTTTTCTAGCTCCATCCTGTCTCTTGCTTTGTTTCTCCTTTTTTAATGTGTCCTAATGAAGGCAGGTTGGACCAGTCATATACAACAGTGATTACGAGATCAACAAAGAATGCAGTCAATTAGATTATTTATGTATTTTAATGAGGAACTATGTTTCATTAAATAATTTAATCCACTTAATTAAAACATTCTATCAATTTAATTAAGAAAACTCTCTCTGGGAGAGGTGGAGTGGAAATTGCATATTTATTAGCTATTATTATTATATTATATATTTATATGTTATTTATTAGCATATTTCTTCCAGGTATTCTCATCTTGGTTGGAAGTTGATAAGCTACACGGGGTACCTTGTTTTCAGAATGCATGTGACTGTGTGTGTGCACATGTGTGTGAGAGCACATTCAGGCCTCAAAACTGAGGCATAAGGAGTGCGAACCAGCTCCATTCATTATATCTGTTTGTTGCACCAACAAAGAGGGTGGACAGGTGAGACAAGTCCCACCAAAAGTTCACAACATTCGTTTTGTCACAGTCAGTAAACTCCAACTTCCAACTAGAGTCAATGAATAATCGAGGGTGGGCCGAGAGGAATTGTTATCTCATAGTCCTTGAATCCCTGTTTAACATGAAAGTCAGTTAATAACATGATTCATCAGCCAGACAAACATTTCACACTACAAGTGCCTGCTTTCTGTGCTGTCAACAGGCCAAGTTGGAACATGGCTCGATAACACGCGGCAATCAAGGGAGGTGCCCTTTACTAGTTTATGAGGACTTGGCAATGGAAAAAACACTTTTTAATCTTGATTAAAGTGGGGAAACTCATAAATAGATGTAACCCTGATCTGAGAACCAGCAATATCACCTAACACATAACTGGAAATATGGAAATATGTCAAAAACTTTTTTTTAAAAAGATGCATTTGATTGCCTGTTGTGTATGTCCCAAAAGGAGGAAATGACAGCCTGCTTTAGGTTTAGAAGATGTGAGTGTTTGAAATTAGATGCTGTAATTCAAGCAATCCTAAAAAGAAAACAAGACTCTTGGTTACACTAATGACACCGAAAAAGAGGAAAGATCGGACTTGTGTGTGTCTGGTGTTTGTGTATTGTATGTGTCTGTGTGTGTGTGTGTGTGATCCATGATAATCACTCTCCATAATTACCATTTTCTTGTTAATGCATCTGACCTTTTAATCACCATTTTGCCCTGCTTCTGTGTGCGTGTGTTTGTATGTGTGTGTGTGTATGTGTGTGTGTGTGTGTGTGTGTGTGTGTGTGTGTGTGTGAGGAAGAAAAGAGAGAATGAGACAGCAGAGGTAATTTGGCTTAACTAGCGGGGCGATTGTAACTATGCAGACCATAAATCTTCCTCACACACAGACACGTGGGCACACACAAACCTATGCACCAATGCATGTGCGCGCACACACACACACACACACTTACACGCCACATCATTTCCTGTTATCTCAGATAAGCAGGAAATCCTAATCAACCAATAAGAGCATAGAGGGCATCTTTCACATTCTCTCCCCTTCTATCTGTGTTTGTTCTCTCTCTCTCTCTCACTTTGTTTCTCCCTGCAGGATTGGGAATCACATAAAAAGTGGCAAAATCTCATGGTCACTCCATTCTATTCTTTTACTCCCTTGTTTAATTAACTTTGCATGGCAATTTGAACACTAAAAGCCACCAGATTGTCCGAGAAAGGTTAATTATTGCAGCTGGCTGATTAGAAATTATGCCCGTTGAACCAAAGAACATGGTTCATTCCCCATGGCAAGAGAACTGCTTTTCAGCAACTGATCAAGTATTAAAAGGACTCATTTCATCTCTGTATGACCCAAATCCCTTTTCCTCAATTGAACCAAACCAAATTTTCTTGGCTAGCACTATGTCAGTGATAGTTGCCTCACATATGCCTGGTGTAATTAAAGAAATCAGACATTAGCCTGAACCCCTTTGACAGTGGAAGCTAATGACTAACGTTGACAATTCAATTCAAGATGTTTTGAGGTGACCTTATATAGTCGGGCTGTAATTTGGGCATGCAGGACAGATTTTATGTGTTTTCATGATCAATACTGACTTCAAACTGTTTATGAAGACCAAGATAACAACTGAAAATAGTTTTATGTAGCATTAGAACCAAGGCTGAATTTAAGTTATAATATATTTTCATGTACCCTGCCAATGAACTCATTGTGTTTGTGGCACACAGTGCTCGTCATCATATCTCTCGGGGCACAGAGCTGGCATCTTTTTCAGTTGCCTTTTCCTTTGTTGGGTGGAGCTGTTCCAGATGTATAGCTTTCTCCCTGAATTTTCTGCATTCCTCATCAAACTACCCGAGGCTGCTGTAAGTGCTGTTGCCTTGAAGAAAAGAAGGCACCATTAGAGCATCTTGTGTGGGGGCTTCCTTTGGCTCCCAGGTTGGATGTTCTCAGTTCCAAGCTGATATTTTTAGCTGCAGGCTGATGCTCACATCCACATGATCCAAAATTATATCAAGTGCCTCATTCGCAGTTAGTCAATGACATGTGAAGAAAGACAATTAACTGTCGAACATGTGATTGTGTCACTGTGGCTGGAAGAACTTTTTCATCCGAGACATTTTGCTTGAAATGTTTGGTTCTTGTTGGGGGAGGATATACACAGAGTGGGAGATACAAAAACTCCTTCACTTCGGAAACTGCGTGTGGACCACTTATGCAACACTGTGAGCCACACCTTCCAAAAACTTGATCATCTACCTCATCTCCATCAGTGTTTAGCCATGTGAAAATCAAAAACCATTTCAAAAGATAGTACCCTCACAGTTAAAGGGTAATTCCAGTATTTTTCAACCTGGATCCCCATCATTTGGGGTCCAAGTGACTAATAGGATGAATTTTGCAATTGGTCCAGTATTGAGCGAGATCGCTTCAGCCGGCAGCCACGAAACAGACTGCAATGTAATCCTTGAGGGCAATTGCGCCCGTGAAAGTACGTCCACTAAAAAGTGCTTGTACTTCTAGTGGACGCAGCGCTACATGCATCAATTGACAAACGGTTCAGCACCACCGCCGATAGACAGCGACAGGCCAGGTGTCCTGTCTCAGTACCATGTCTTTCTTACACGGGAATAACGTAAACATAAAATACTCACAGCGGTCTACAACACTACACATGGCCTATTCAAACATAAAATAGACAGTCTACATCACTACAAGGCCTATTCAAGTACAAAGTAGACAGTCTACAACACCACAGGCAGTGACACAGACAGGTGCCACGATGCAGTAAGCGTGGAGTTAAACAAGTGATTAATCTAACGTTCTGACTAACATTTTCTTCATAACCACAATTTAGGTTAATAACGATTAATTATGGATGTTTCACTCACCTATTATTGTCCCTGCCCAGCCTGCTGTAGTTTAGTGTAGTCCATTTGTGTATGCCACCATCCTCCATAGAACAAAATAATCTGAACGGGTTAACGAACTTTGTACATATCACGGCCCCTTTTTAAAACTTCATCCTCCTCTCCTTTATGGACTTTTAGTGGACGTACTTTCACGGGCACAATTGCCATCAAGGATTACATTGCAGCCCATTTTGCAGCCGACAGCTGAAGCGATCTGGCTTAATACTGGACCAATTCCAAAAAATTTTGTTCCCATTGTTGTCACTTAGACCCAAAATGATGGAGAAAAAAGGGTCCAGGCTGAAAAATACTGGAATTACACTCTAATTGAATACCTTAATAATAATTTAATTGCAGGGTTAAAAGAACATGTTGAATGTGAATAGTGACAGGCAGATGCTATTAGGCACTATTGATTGCCTGATAAAATCATAAGACAAGGAGAGTTTAATAGCTTATCTGAAATGACTTTCTTTCTGGGTATTGTGTTTCTTGCAAGAGCAGCTCAATAAAATAGTTCAATAACTAAAGGGAAAGCACTCTGCAATAGTGTTGCTTGAGAGAATCCAGCCCAGCACGATAACATCTTGTCTATGTTTGTTGCACAGTATGCACTTGAAATTTTTGATACCAAAACTCTCTAGAAAGATGAGAATTATTCATCTCTGGTTCAATTTGTTTTCAGTCCTTTTCTAAATTTGTCATCCCAAATGTTTGATCATGTAGACATATTAGCTTATTAAAGCTCATCATTAATTGGCAAAAACACAGTACAAATTTAAAATTAGTATAATTTCATAGCTTCAACAAGAATTGGCTACACATCAGTGGTAACCTAATAATACACAATGGGCTATATGCCACAACAGGTGTTTGTGCCAAGCAACTTTTTCATGGAGATTAGAGGATGTTGAACACCAATAGTGTGTTAAATACAGTCTAAATTTGTCTTAGTTAACAGCTCATTTCCACAACTTAAAACAGAAGCAGAAATCTTCTACCTTTTTTTTTCCAAATTAGCGTGATTTTGATGCTGTTCTGCAAATATGACCACTTGTTGACACGGAAAAAGTGGTAGTCATTTTTAAAAAGTCACTGGCCCTACCTGGTCCTGAAGTTAGCAGGGTGGGGATGTCCATCGTACAAGGACAGGAAGTCGTATTCTTCTTCTATGGCAAACGACAAGAACATGAGCTGGATTCTGCTTCCTTCCTCCCCGACGATGACCCATGTGCAGTTTGCCCCATTGGGGTAGCCATAGGGAAAGCCTGGCGATTCTATACTGCCATTTCTTCCTTTCATTGTACCGCCACATGTGTAGATGAAACCTGAGAGAGACAGGAGAGAACAGTTCACTTATCTTAACACGATTATATTCACTCTTACGATGAGAAAATAAAATGGTGACGACTTTTATGGTGAAGGCAGGAAGACAGAGGAGAACAGAGAGGAATTCAAAGGAAAGTTAATTTGGAGAGACAGCAAAAGTAGGTACATAAGAGTTATTTATGTATGTGCATCTAAGTGTGTTTCTTCAGTAAGTGCACACGGTTAGGGTAAGTTAGTGTGTGTCTAGTGGTGTGTGAGGCTTAGTGTTGGTATGACAGACAGTATCAACTTCAGAGAAAGCCTACATAAGAAACACACATAGGCACTATTATATACACAAAAGCACATTACATTGCACTACTAGTATGATTTTTATTCTACTTTTTTTATAAATGGAGTGAATAGTGATGGCCTCCTGGTCTAGTCCGATATTGGTGATTCACTGTCATTATTTCCTTTACAGGTAGCATTTAAAGTACTAGTCTGGCACTGAAGCCAATTATTACTTTAAAACAATGTAGGAATAAGTCACAAGTCAGCATGCCTGATACTAAGTAGGTCAGCTTTGTTCTGATATGTCCCACTTCTTTGATGCTTATAAATGATTACATATTAATGGAATTTATACTGCGGCTACAGGGCCAAAACTGTCGAATTAAGTATTTGACGGAAAGTTGTATAGCTTCACATTTTTGTAGCTGTTGCTATAATCTTTTCATTGGGTCCCTCCGCAGTAAGGGCACAGGGCAGAGTCTCTTTCAGAGGAGCATCCCAGGAGCTGGTATTCACATTCACCATGGGGTGCTTGAACCCGGGTCCCCTGACTGAGAGAACCGACTCAGTTACCACTGAGCTACCCTTCCACCTGACTTAACAGGTGAAATCAATAAGTGACCAGAGCATTCTCCTGGAGTCACACTGTGACATCTCTACGAGATGAAAAGCTGGCTATTCCTTTGTTTTTGCTGATCAATTAGTGACATGTCAAAAAGGAAAGGCCTGTGTCAGTCAGCCATAGCAACACCTTTGATCATGACTCAGCAATTTATAATTTAGGGACATTTGTGTTTTTTAAAGAGGCATACATCTAGACCCACTTTGAAAATGACGGAGATGACAGAAATGCAAACTTTTGCGTGCGCCATGCAGCATCAAAGAATGTTAATGATTTCTTTAGGGAGGGAGAAGATAAATACTACTAGATCTTAATGAGCTCCTGTAGGCTCTTCATTACAGCTCTGCGTTTGGGGTGGCAGGCTGGTAGGAGGAGGAGGCAGAGAAAGAGAGTAGGAGGAGAGGAGTAGATGAAAAACTAACAACTAAATCAACTGCAACAGGCATTATATTGGCTTTTTTTTCTGTACAGGACAGCAGCCGGACATACAAAACATGTCACCGCAGTAATTCACCCCCAGTGCTGCTGATTGCAAGTGAATGCCACAGAGCTGAATATTTAAGCAATAATAAATGGCATCCATTATTTTCTGTATGGGGACACATCAGAGTGCATTATCAGGCTTTGGAAAGGATTGTGGGTAAGAGGAGGAGTGTGTAAAGTTTGTTTTCACCCTTTGCACTTCCTTTTACCATCTGCTTGTACTGATAAATTAGAAGTGAAGCTAATTCTGCTTCTGTGCTTCCTCTAAATCTCACCGGGTTACAGCGCCTGCTAAAAGCCTAAATTGTAAAATGTAAATGTAATTGATCTCCTTGGACTTTAAGGTTCACATCAGGATCATTATCTTCTCCCTTTGATCTTAATGATCCTTTTATATCAGACACACCACAGGTGTTATATGAAAACCTGAACATCTATCAGTGAAGTTGGTCCAGGGCATTTTCCATTTTTTTTGCAATGCTCTACTGATCCCCGATGGAGACACTCTTCAATTCTTCCACTGCACAGGGGAGTCAGACTGCAGAGTCAGCTTACAGAGCAGAAACCTTTAGAGCTGGTGGGGATTTTGCATCATCCTGCTTAAGGACAGTACAGCAGAGATGAAACTGGGCTTGATCCAATGTCTTTTTGCTGATGGATGGTTTGTAAATCGCTTTACATCAATGCTTGTTGATTTTTTGGCATTTGGCATTTCCTCATGCACTGTTGGTGCGTCTTTTTTCAGTTTTTTAAATCACTTTTAATCATTGTGTATTGCAGCTCATCAGTTTATGTGACCGGAAATAAGGAAAACTAAAAAAGCTCTACAATACGTTCTGATGCTGCAGCACTATGCCTTTAGTATATTATTTCAAGTTTAAATCAAAGTGTTTAATTGAAAATCACTCTCACTGTATGCTCTGAGTCCTTGAACCTTAATTGATCTCCTCTGAGTGCAAAGCTCAAATCAGGACGATCATCCCCCTGCCTTTCATGTTTATGAGCCTCATTATTTACCATGGCAGCCGGGGCCACAGGGACAGCACGGCAATCCCGCTGGATGCTTTTCCTACCAATTATCCAAGACAGAACCCCAACCAAAAAACTGGTGAGTGTCTATATGTATGCATCTCCTTCTGTGTGTTTTTCCAACCCTCATTTACCCAGACAATTCCAGGGCCATCACAGTGACGGATATAATGACCAATGGCAGTCTGAGCTGCAATTAAGGCCCGGTATCTCTGTCCCTTCACAACCAATCAGAGCTGAAACATTGAGGAACCGGGAGGGACAAGCAGAGCCATATGAGAGATACACAGCACAGTAGGCACACAAATACGCACATAGACATACCTACAAAACTGCCTTACAGTACACAGTACCTGTCTATGACACTTTCTCATTCAAATGAATGGGAAGGTGTGTCCAAACCTCTGAGTAGTACACACTCATAACATTACTTTCAATTTCCCTTAAAGAAACAAAGGCCTGAAATGCCACAGCCAGCTGTCTTCTACAAGATACTGCAGAAAAAAAAACGTATCGAACTGCCATTTTGTCCCATGCCAAAAAGGGAAGATACGTGTTGTTTGCCAAAGGAATTAAATTTTATGATCAAAGTTAAGAGCGATTTATGCTCCAGGAAACTGGTTCACTTGAGTACAGCAGATATTCACAGATACAAAGAAAACAGTAGACCTATCATCAGTAGAGATTAAATATTAACAGAATTTCTATCCAAATGTTTTAAAGTTTTACAAAAACTTAGTGGTGGAACAACCCCTACACGTCAAAGACAGTACTCAAGTTTCTCATAAAATTGAAAATGAACAAGGAAAACCATAGATTGGACCACAATATCGCTATTTCCTACAGCCAAAAACACCAACTGACTGATGCATATGTGACTGCAATCAACATTTTTTAACTCGGTCATGACACGACATGACATGTGAGGACAGGATTCAGGATTAAGCTCACAATGGAGCCTCACTTAGGAGGTATGAACTGCTCTGCCTGAATAAAGACTGGAACAAGCACAAAGACCTTGTTTTGTCACATGTTACAGCAGGGTGGCTGCAAATTAAGCATGATAAAAGTGCAATTGGGGCTTTATTCAGAATGATGATGCTCTTTATGAGGTGTTTACTGAACTCCCAGGGGTGAGTTTTAGTTATGCACCTACAATTAGACTTAACAACTCCTAAACAGGACACATGGTTTTGATGACCCAAGGGTAATCTTCTGTGGAAATGGTAATGACAGTGGGGATGTGGTGAAAAAGCAACACTTTAACAAAATCTTGCCGGTTTCGTAACCTGTAACGGCAGTGATGTTGTGTACAGGCTTCAGTGCCCCTGTCAGTGTTTTTATATACAGTACAACTGGTCAAACTAAGAGACTGCTGAGGGACAGGGTATCTCAGCAGTGCAGTGAATCCTGGTTTTCCTTAAGCCAGGCATTGCATGACTGCCCTGTATGCAGTGACTCCATCATGAAAATGACAGGTGTAAGATATTGGAGGTGACAGATTCACATGCTTTGAGCAATGGGAGATCCAGTTTAATTTTCGTAACTATTAGATGTTATATGACAATATACTAGTTTTCATCCTCTGGCATCAACTTTTACAACTGAATCATCTTTTTTTTTTCTTACAAACATGATCCTTGTGATCAGGACATGCTGTATTAGGAGCTAGATTTTCATTTTATGTTCTGCTGTGTTACAGTGTGTTCACGTTGCCCCCAGTGGTCCACGTATTTCATGATGTATTCTTTTAAAAGCTATCCCTCTAGTGGATAAAGTATGTTTTTGCACATAGTGCATTCAACCTTGACACAGGTTTGTGCAATCAGGCCATTAATTCGCAATTATGTTCAAAAAGTAATGACACAAACACAAGGAGGTGTTTGAACTGGCTTAACGTGTAATGTCTACAATGGTTGACTTAAAATTGGATTTTTGGAGTCTTTCTCCTGATGTGATTTTGCTGAACTACTAATTCATTCCCTTTGTGTAGATTTTTATTCATACAGCATATCTTAATCTGACTGTAAAGCTATCAGAAACAAAACACCACAATTTGTAGCCTTTAGTACACACAGGAAAATATGACTATAAGTCCATCACAATTTTATCTGAACTCAACACATTTGTGGGTGTCTTTTTCTGAAATGAAGTAACTTCATTAAACTGAATAGCTAGGATACAGGGTGGGGTGAATAAAGAGCGAAAGAGGGACAGAAGGACAGAGATGGAAAGCAGAATAAACAGAGAGAAAAGGACAGATTTTCCCCTCATTCATCATTGCGCTAAGAATGAAAGGATGATTTAAAACTCATCACTCAGAGAAATAGAGGCGAGAGAGTGTAGGAAGGAGGAGGAACTGAGATGGAGAAATATAGAAAGAGAGAGGAGAGAGCAAAAGGAAGGGAGAGGGAAGACAGGAGGAGGAGGAGAGAGAAGGAGCGAGAAGGAGACAGAGGTAAAAGAGAGACTTCTAATTATGCTGACTACCAGACCGAAACTGACAGCCTTTCTCCACACACACACACACACACACACACACACACACACACACACACACACACACACACACTCACAAAAATGCATAGGGTCACAGAAAGACAGGTATACATGAACACACAGACACACACTGAGGTTCACCTGCACAAGGACACACTATGATAGAAAGACACACATGCGCACAAATACGGGATTCAGAGGGATATACACACGCAAATCCATGCATCAATTCACAATTGCAGATGCACACACACACACACACACACACACACACACACACAAACACACAACGCTATTTGAGCAACCACTTAAACCTTTCACTCCATCCACCATTTGCTTAGTTCTCCTTTCTTAACCTCCTCACCTCTCCCTCACTCTCTATCTCTCACATGCACACACACATCTCAAGCACACAAAAAGCCCCCTTAACAACCCTGACCTGACTAGTTAACCCATTACTCTGAACCTACTGACTCTGTAGCCATTTACTCTGCCCCTTACAAACACACGCATATTTATTATTCGAAAATAAGCATTTATGCCTCTCTGTATTTATTCAATGTCAGTGATTATATGTTTTCAAACTAACCTGTTTAGATGTACACCAGATTTCCTTATATAAGTAAGCCAGGGCATTGCAGTTCTGACCAATGGTAAAGCAGGTAAAGCAGGTCACGCATGAGGATTGTAACAGGATCGTTGTATATAGCTACATTTTGGCAAAAATAGGAGTATCTGAAAAAGTGCTAGGCACCCAAACTGAAGTGGATTACTGTACTGTTCAGTATGTGTGTTTGAGAAATTACCGCTCTGATTCCCAGATGACCTCAAGGATTGAGCTGCAAACTTTTTAGAGCCACCTTTTGAGTCTACAGGGAGTTTGTGTTTAACACTAAAAAGATCTTGGGTGGAGTATTGCTTTAAGCATAGCAACCCCCCCCCCCCCCCCCCCCCCCCGAAAACTTAAACAAAGATGCTAATTGGCAAACAGTAAAAGATTTGTGGTTGGACTGGGTAGCTCCCAGGTGTGAATATATGCAATGGTACTAATGAGGAACAGGGTTTAGCTAGAAAAGAGCATGCGTGCTCAGCAAAACCTTCCCTGGATAAAAGAAGCTTAAAGACAAAGAAGAAAATCTGCTTCTTGAATTGAGTGGATTTAATGGACCCTGGTCTGCAATATAAGCTTGATATCTTTCCACAAAGCAATATCTCATCTTGAATGTCTTAGATAATACACTGCAGAAAAAACACAAGCTTGACAAGTGGCTTATGCCTGCACTCATCACACCATTTTCAGTTTTTACAGTGCAACTTGTTACAGAAACAAGTTTTCTAAGTAGTCTGGACAAGCTTCATTTGTAGACAGACAATGTAATCCAAAAACACAAAAAGGTGTACTGGAGGCTCTGGTGAATGATTCAGGATATGTTAGACTGCATTAGGTCCAAAAAAATGCAGGCTTCACATCAGTTTCAATGATATAACAGTGTTGGTACAGCAGGGGGAGCTGGTGCAGGGGGCTGTAGCAATAATGCTCAGGTAGTCAAAAAAAGTTTAAGAAATCCTTTTGAGAATGCACTGGCATGTATTGGCTAATTACATACATGCAAGCAGATAGCATACCTTGGGGAGTGTGCCATGTAGCATTGTGCTAATTGTGCCTCGCAAGCATCAAGATGTAGGAGAAAACTGCTGCTGTGATAACTTTCCCAGAAATGTGTTAAAACCTGCCTCCAAGGATTGTGCAGTGTCTTTGCAACTGACGAGCCTTTAAACTGGAAATCCTGGTTTGCATGTCCTCTTCTTAAAGGTGCAGTGTGTAGAATTTGGTGGCATCTATCGGAACGGACTTGGCAAAAATGGAATATAATATTCATAAGTATGTTTTAATTAGTGTATAATCAACTGAAAATAAGATTCGTTGTGTTTTCGTTTCCTTAGAATGAGCCTTTTAAAGCTATATAAGGAGCGTGGAGGCCGCCATGTTGCACCGCCATGTTCCTACAGTAGCCCAGAACGGACAAACACTTGCACTAAAGAGGGCCTTTTACATTTTTTGCAAGTTTTTCCTACACGCTTGGAAGGGGAGGGGTATCCAGTTGGTTGCAATCTGCAACCTCACAGCTAGATGGCACTAAATCCTACACACTGGTCCTTTAAGGGAACTTGTAACCAAATCCCCACACCGAAGTCCTTTGCATTTTTTTTAAGCAGTGTTATGTATTGTGGCTTAGCCTACAGGCTAATATATGCAGAGAATCTCCATCCCCCCATGCCTTTAAAGACAGTGAGTAAAATATTATCATGAAGTGAGGGGAATTATTTAAACCCATCCATAACAAATGAATAAAAACCTGCCACTGCCATACAGTAAGATAATTTGACTTCACACATCCTGAAAGAAGCTTGATGATTCTGAGGGGGTGAAATCAATTACTAAGCTTGTCATTTTCCACGGGGAACCCTATGATCAATATACCCATTTTCACATGGCTGCTAAATGAGGAAACACTGAAATTACCCTATTGTTCATTTGAATGGGACCAGTGGAACCCCCTTAAGCACCGCTGGGCATCCCCAGTTTCTGCTTGGGGGGCCAGAAATACCTCCATATGACACATATCTGTGTGAGTGTGCACACATCCTGTAATATAAAATATCACTCTCATCCTCAGCAGAATAGTGACATTACATCTGTCCAACTCTGAGAAAAATACGCTTTAAATCCTCCTCCATCTCTCTGCCTCACTCTCTGTGTATCCCTCTTTCTGTCTGTCCGTCTCTCTTTCATCTCTCTGCCTCTCTCTTTTCCTCTCCATCTCTGCCTCTCTCTGGGGACCTCAGTGATACTAGATTCGCTTAAAGGGCTATTCCGTCTAATCTCACAGACTCTCATTTATGATTAAAGAATGGCTTTCCCAGTGGAGTAAACTGACCAATCAAATCACTGCAGACAGACAAACCATCCAATCAGTATTCAGATCACAGCAGCACTCAAGCTCCAGGGGCAAAATGAGATGTGTGTGTATATGTGTGTATTTGGGCCCACGCATATGTGTGCATGACTTCGGTGTTAGTTAATTTAAATGAGCTGTCTATGTCTCTGGAAAATGATTGTATCTGTACATTTTTCTTGAGGTGGTTTTCGAAGAGAAAGACAGAGGAAAGACAGAGAAAGGGAGGGTGTTAAAGGGGCAGAAAGAATGACAGAAAGGTAGACAAACCAAAAGCAAAAAAAGGTGACAGAATGAATGGAGGAAGAGTGGAATGGAGGGAGGCAGATGGGAAGAGAATGAAAGAAGAAAGAGAGATAGCAAAGGCAAAAATGCAATAGAGAGATAGAGCGAGAGAGAGTAAGCATGTTTGAAACGTCCCATTGGCTCCTGCTGTCAGGAACGCTTGTCAACCAAGAATTAGACTGCTCCACGCTGCCACTGACTGACAGTCAGCCCGCGGTCTAGACTATACCCTGGAGTGGTTGAGGCTAAATAAGGGAAATGCCTAGAGAGAGACAGAGGGAACACACCGGGCTGAAAATCAATTTATAACACTGTCAGTCAGAGGCAGGAGAGAATGATGGGATAGAGATAAGGAAAAAGAGAAAGAGAACAGGAGTAAAGGGTAGACAAAGGGTGAGAAAGAGGGACACACATAAAAGGGAAAAGACAAAGACAAGATTGAGTAAACAGTAAACAAATAGGAGCGATCGAGAAATGATGAAAACAGAGGGGACTCTTTGCTGCGTTGAGGGAATCGGAGAGGAAGAGAAGGGGGAAGTGGTGAAGAGGGGAGAGACAGGGAGACAGATAGACAAAAAAGACAGACACAAGATACTCGGCTACAAACATCGAATGAAGCCGCTGCAGGTGGCAGTGCCTCTTCAGATAATGCACCACTGTTGAGAAATAATCAGCCTACACTAATTAAAGACCTAGAAAATCCTGGCATCTAAACTGAAAGCATCCAGAACCACCTCTGCTACAAAACATGAAGACGTGACTGGAAACAGTGGATTACTTTGTTAATTTTGCCTGATCAACTGTGTCATGTTTAAACCACTGTTTAAATTCTCAGAACACATGCTGTGACTGCAAAACCAGTCATTTAAATATTAATAAGCTAACCTGTAATCACTATTCATACAGCACTTGTGTCAGTTTTTAATCACTACACTATTGTTCATGAATTGCCTGGCGGAAGGATAACATACTGTAATTACAATTATTATTCACCTACTTAAAGCAAATCTAATACAGTGGTTTGTTACCACTTTTTATTGCTAAATTCATTATAAAACACAGCCTCCAGTGCCTTGAAATGTGAGATATTAAAGAAGACATTTTAATTATCCCAACTTGTCTCTAAACACAAAGGGGACTTATTTAGAATGTAATAAAAGTGTCCAAAGAAGAAGAGTTTTAGTGCCTTCCCACCAGAGCAAACACTACAACCAAAACAGGGATGCACATAAAATTAAAACAGAAATTACCATCAGACTCCACAGCTGTAAAACATTAAAGATTTATAGGGAAATGTGAGGCTGAGCTGGAAAAATAAGATACTGGCTCTGCATGGGAGCATGTTAGTGCCAACAGAGATTGTGTTTGAACTGTGTAGACTTAAACATGTACAGAAGTATGAAGAAGTACAGATAGATATAACATAATCATCTGTTCTGCTCAGCTGTGTCATATTTGACTCTATTGTAATTAAATGATATGGCTTCCGATTTTCTATATATTTTTTTGTTGTCAACAAATCTCATGTGCAGAGCCAAACCAACAATGACCCTACTTTCAAGTATTGTGATTGTATCCAAAGCCTGATATGTCTTATTCCTCTCTCCCCATAGACCTCCGCTGTTATCCAAAAAGTATCAGTGAGTTACAGTACCAGTCAAAAATTTGGGCACACTTTCTCATTCAAGGGAATTATCTTGACTTAATACTGCATTATACATTATAAATAACTTTAGTCATTTAAAGTCAGGAGGTTGTGACATGCAGTGCAACAAGCCAGTGAAGCACTGTAAACAGTACAGTTCCTGTGCATGCGCAGCAACGTCTGCCACACACAAAACTAGTCTCTGGAGACTGAAAACATGATCGCTACTATTAGTCTTTGGAGCCGTTTCTAAACAAACTAACATGACAGTAATCTTCGGGGCCGAGTTACATGTCTCCCAGTGCAATGCTGCGGCTCACTGATGTGTTTGTAATAGTTTTTGGACAGCAACGGCAGTCTGTGGCACAGAGGAATAAGATATAACTTTTTTATGCACACACAATACTGGTAAGTGGATTCGATTCATTATTAGTTTGGCTCTGCACAAGAGATTTGTTGACAATAAAAAAATATAGAAAATTGCCAACCATATCCTTTAACCATTGACATTTACAATAAAGAAAGGGGTTAAATAGCAGGTACTTGCATGATACAGCTGTACGGCTGCATTTTGAACATATACCAATAGTTCATCAGTGTTAATTCAGTACAACACTTATTCAACAATAGCAGGAAAATGAGATTGTGGTATGATTTAGCCAGCAGGGTAAGCCCTTCAAATAGCCTCTGGTGCTCCCTAAAATGCTGTTTCTGAATTGATTGCTAGTCCATTTCAGGTTTACAAGGTCTGCTGTCCCATTAGGCCAATTGTTGTCTAGAGTACTGAGGGTAAAATTTACAGGGTGAGATGTGAGTTAAGTGTAAGCCCAGGTGTTGGTGCAGTAGGGCAATGGAATTGTAGTGTGGGTGAGTCTGATCAGCGTGGGGAGACAGTGTGGAGGAAGATGAGTCTGTGGATACCTCTGAACCTTGTGGGGGAGTTGTTAGTTTAATTCTTCAACAAAATAAATGTGATGGACCTTTGTAACCCAATGGCATACACACTCTCAGTTATCTCTTTGCACCAAAACTTCAAACAAGCTTGCTGCAGCATGTGGGCACCCATTGTAGTTTAATAGCACAAAGGATGGTTACATCACATTCTTTGTACTGGTAAAGTAAAGGCAACACTGTGTAACAGCTATTACACAAAAGACTCAGACACCATGAAATACTTGTTTATAAAACAAACGAGAAAAAAACAAAATGTCGTGCTGAATATTCCTTCAGCATTTGAAAAAACTATTACAGTCAATCAAGACTTCCACAGCAAATGTATTCAAATTAAAATGGAAACCATTAGTATGCCATATTGGTGGTGAGTTGTAGAAACGTAGATTTACTGTTGCAGCTATTTAAAATTCTGAAAGGCTTTTATGCCCTCCTAGGAAATTACATGTGAGTGCTATAAATTAAACCACACTGTCTCATTTCATTGTTACTTTCACCTTAATGCTAGTTCACCTTAATGCTTTTTCATTTTAAATGTGATTAGGCTTTCAAAGTCAAAACACATGTCCTCAGTTGACCTGCTCCTGTACTGTGCTTTCCAACTATTCTGACCACAGATGGTTAATGATATTTTTCTATACGGTACTAAAGGTACAAACTCTCTGACCAGCACTGTGACTGTGCTGTACTTTGTTTTTGTCTTTTATTACTTGGAGTGTTTCAGTGATGAAGTTGTTTTCTACTGTGGTATTCACAGGGGTAATACTATAACTATATATGCCTCCATTTATTCTATTTACTATACTGAAGACTAACTGTGCTATATCAGCACCAGTACTACTCCAATACTACTCTAATTAGCATTAGTACAGCTAGTACTACTGCTTCTTCAGGTAGTCTATTTGGACCAAATAAATAATAATTAGTGATGCTATTATCATTGTTGCCACTGATGCTGAAGATGTTCTTAGGATTTGTATTGTAAGAAAGCTCCTGTTCATTCCAAGGTCCTCTTTAACAAGCTAGGACGTCATTGGCTTCAGAAAAGGCATTAATTTCATTCAGAGAATGAATTGAGAGAGAACTTTTCCTCCATAAAACATTCTCTGTTCATGAATGAACACAATTCAAGGTTTCCTTTGCTGTATTGTTTTGCCTGTTTTATGTGTATCTATTTACCTTCCTGTATTTAAATCCATTGAGCTTATCTGCTGCTCTTCGATATCCTCCACCATCCAGTTGCATTAGCAGAGGCACATAGCAGTTATTTCAATTTTTGCACTTGCGCCTTTGTCTGGTAGCTCTATTAACTGCATTTAAACTCCCAGATATGAGTCCACAAAAAGTTTTTGGTTTAATATACTACAATATAGAATATGACTCTTTTTTTGGAACGCATACTGTGTCTTCTAATCAGTTTTTTATCCAAGAGCAGATTTAAAGGCCATAATTTGTGGGTGTGTGCATGCATGTGTGCACAAAGATGAATGTGTGTCTGTTAAATCATATCAACATCAGGAGTGCAGCCAGTGCTAGAGGCTACCCTTTTTTTTAAACTAAGCCACTGCCTATCAAATAGGCCTATGCAGAAGTTCCAGATTGATTCTCTTGAGACAAATTTTGGCTCAACTGACCCAATAAGTGTATAAAGCTACTACTGAACATAAGCAGGAAGCCTTTTTTTTTTTTTAAATAACATACAACCTATCACTAACATCCTCTCTAAATATGTTGACATTTCTGTTTGGATACATACTGTTAATGATACTGCACTGTAATGATTTGAAAGGGACTATGTTTTCTGTTCTATTCCATTGGGGGACAAATGAGCATTACATGCAGCAAGTTGTAGGCTGAAACATCCAAATTAAGTAAAATTACAATAATAAGCCATAATATTTGCAGGGTATGTTTCTAACTGCAGAATGCTGGCTTTAATGGCAGCTGGCTAAATGGCAGCTTAGAGGACCTCTGGCATTGCACAACCACAGCCGCATACAGGAGGAGGAGAGGAGCAGTAAGCAGTGAGGACAGGAGGCGATGGGAATAAGCAAGCACTCACTTTCTGTAATAAATTTTAAAAAATCTGCTTTCTAAGAAAGTGGGTCACTGAGAGCAGGCAAAGAATGCTAAGCAGAGGGCATTTTGGGTAAATTCAAGCTTGTGTGTGTTTCTGAGCATTGCAGAGAGGGGATGAGAGGGTGAGTGACTACTCGGGTTTGTCATTGTGAGATTTTTTTTGTATTTACATATTGAGAGTTGAGCATTGTGCTTCTGAAAGTGGGAATGAAGAGCAAAAGAAACAGATAGGAAGGAGTGTTATTACAGTATCTGGAGTGTTTACTATTTTTTTTATTTTTATCAATCAGCATCTAATGAGCCCTCTGCCATGCGCACAGATACACTTACATATAGCAAACATATAGTGTAGATACATAAACCTTCACTGATTGGCGGGTACTACACAGCATAAAGGATTACTGAGACAGAGCGGAACGGGGAGACAGATGCTGTCTTTGGGTGTTACTATTGATTTGTGTCTGCTGAGTGTCATCATCTCCAATCTGACTAATGAGGTCCGACAGACACAAACACACCCACACAGTATATATACACAGCCTTCTCTTCCACGTCTCTTTCTTACAGGTAAGTTGCCGCAAGTCTGTTACTTTAAATGTCATCCAACTATTGTACTGGAACACCAACACCGTCCATGTTTACCTTTCCTTTCTATCTCTATCTCTTGTACATATCTTTGTCTTTCTCCATCTGTTCGCCTGGTGTCCTCGTTTCCTCACTTTTTTTTTTCAAATTCCTGCCCCCGTCTCTGCTTTCTTTCTCTCTGCTTCTCTGCTTCTCTATCATATCATTTTTCTTCTTCACTATCCCTCTGGAAGAAAAAGATGATGCGGGATATGCAATTTCATCATCTTTCCTGGGGCTTAAACCTTGCCGAAACTACAAACACACATACACAAACCCTCATACGTTCTCTCACAATCTTCTTGCTCCTGTTACTATTTTCCCCTCCATCATCCTCCGTGGCAACAGCTGGCATTATACAGTACATTCAGCCACTGCAGAATGAGCTCGCTGAGAGGGCAGTTACACAGGATTCACTCGCAGGATTCAAATTTAATTTCCACCTCTCCCTAGATACAGTGTATGCAAAGAGGTGGAGCGGAGGAGGCAAACATGCCGGCAGGGCAAACATCTCTCCCCAATTTACTGATTTCCTATTACAATTAATTTCTACATTGTCACTAAACTATCTTGTTTTTTTCCCTGTCTTATTGCTTGACAAAACAAATAGTAAAAAGTGATATTTTTAACCTATTTAAAACACTTTATTCAAACTAAGAGCAATTAAACCATTCACCGTGACCATGAAGTGTAAAGGCTGTGTAATTTTCCAAGTGAAATGTTTTTCCTTTTTTTCCTCCTTTTCCTTTTGTTTGTCGATGTCTTCCAAAATGCATAAAACCATTATGAAAATCATTGTCATGACTGTTCGGTTTAGTTCTGTGAGGTTTGGAAAACAAAAAATACTTTTTAAAAGACTGTTGTTTGGTTAAAAAAAATTATTTCATTAGGTTAGAGAGAGATCTTGGTAATGGTTAAAAGAAACCAATGTTGACAGTTGGTAGGAAACATCATGCCAACAGCAGTCATTTTAAAATGTCAAAGCATTGACCCAATCATTCCCCCTGTCCTGTTCCTTCAGAGGTTTTGTAAAGCTTAAAAGATGCTACGCTACTTCTGCCTTTGCTTTGCAGTTGTAATTTGTACAGTCACGTGAGACCCTGGTCAGGTAAATGTGAACATTTATCATTTTAGGAGAACAAATGACCAGTGCTGTTGTTATTCTGAATAGTCTTGTATCTTAATTATGTATTCATGATGATGCTATATACAGTTGCAACTCTTTAAAATTCACAGTAAAGTGGGCCAGCTGCAAATGAATGTCATGGTAGCGGAGTATATAAAGCGATCAAAACACAGAGTGTTCCTGGTTCTTTTTTCTTTGTACTGTGGAATAATTCTACCTCCTCATAAATCATCGATATGTCCTAGAAAACCTGAAAACAGGAAGTAACGGGATTCCCAACTCGGCTAATGTTGACTGCTTATCAGTCTCTGTGGGGGTCGTATGTTGAGGACACTAACATTGTTTTGTCAGGGAGTGGTCAAACGAATGGTTGTTGATAAAGTCTGTAAAATCTATAAACGCATATTGTAGTCTCATCCAGTCACTCAAGCACAAAAACACACTCACACAAAGCAAGTAGAATTTTAAAATGGATGAGTCTGATCTGCTCCTTAGCCATAACAAGCAAACATACACACACAACACTTGATGATATACACATACCGTACATTGACACACATTCTCATTCATTAAAACAAAAACATCATTAGATGAATGATTAACATCACTAGATGAAGTCTCTTTTTCTTCTTTTCTTTTTCTTCTTTTTCTTCTTTTTGTCATGTGCTCACTAAGGCGTAATCTTGGGACTGGCATTTCTTCTTTAAACACACACTGTTTCCCTCACACTCTTTCACACACACACACACACACACACACACACACACACTTTTCTCTCTCATTATGCTAATCTGAGACAAAGCTTTGATTAAGAGAAAGGAGTCACACACACACCATAACAGACCCAGAAGGACGCTATGTTATTATCAATGGTATAATTAATAACGCCAATATAACAATTACAAGTATCTATGGCCCAAATTCAGATGACCCAACATTCTATCATTACTTTTTTACATCATTACAAGATTTTTCAATATCAATTATAATCATACGTGGTGACTTCAACACAGTTACCAACTCAACAGAAGATAGTTCAACAACCTCACATCATACCAAAAACTGGCACTCAACACAGATAGTCAAACATTATATGATGGATCTTGGTCTTGGCGATAGTTGGGGGCTACAAAACCCATCAGCCAGGGAATACACTTACTTCACTCCAGTCCATCAGTCATTTTCATGAATTGACTATTTCTTAACAAGCAACTCCACAATGGCGGATATCTCTGACCCCACTATCCATCCAATCATCGTATCCAATCATGCCCCAATCAACTTCATAATGCACAAAGAAACAGAAACTAAAACCAGCCCAAGGTGGCAATTCAACACATCGTTACTTAAAGATAAAGAATTTGACATTCTTTATGGAAACAATTGATTCAGCAAATACCTCACCAACACTCATCTGGGAAACAGCTAAAGCAGTACTGAGAGGAAAAATCATCTCATACTCAACATATATAAAAAAAGAAAGAACAAGATGTAGAAAACAGATTGGAGGAAAAAAAACAAACAATTACGCAGTTCCTAAGCAGCCAACCCCACAGAACAAACACTAAAAGAATTTAGAGAGACTAAATTCTACCTTGACAATATAATCAATAAAAAGACACAATGTTCATGTTACAAAGACTATGATACAACCAGGAGAAATTACTC
Organism: Scomberomorus guttatus; assembly: GCA_038419695.1. Classification (NCBI taxonomy): domain Eukaryota; kingdom Metazoa; phylum Chordata; class Actinopteri; order Scombriformes; family Scombridae; genus Scomberomorus; species Scomberomorus guttatus. The sequence goes on from CM076461.1 coordinate 12,059,117, forward strand.
ATCTCAACAATCAAAGACTCAGCAGGGAACATCACCAATGATCCACAAACTATCAACAATGTCTTCAAATAATACTACTGTGACAACAAGGGAAAAAACTCAGCAGAAATAGAAATTTTTTAGATGGCACCACATTACCCTCACTAACAAAAGACCAAGCAGACATCTTAGATGCTGCATTAACATCCACAGAATATGAAAAGGCACTAAAAACAATGTCAAACAATGAAGCTCCTGGACTACATGGATTCCCCACTGAGTTTTATAAACACTTTTGGCAAACACTATCATCACTATTCACCAGAATGGCAGACAGGATAAAAAGAAATATTTTGAAAATCCATCCCCTATCATATGAACAAAAAACTAATTTCAGTGCTGCTTATAATAAATAAGGAGCCAGCTCACTGCACAAGTTAGAGACCCATTTCCTTAATAAACACCAATATCAAAATCATCAGCAAAGCACTAGCAACCCAAATTGAATCAGTTATCCCATCCCTAATTCACCCAGATCAAACAGGATTTATTAAAGGCAGTCATTCATCTAATAATACATGCCGTCTGATAAATATATCCCACCAAAATAACTCTAAAACTATTATCCTTTCATTAGACACTGAGAAGGCATTTGACAAAGTAAACTGGACATCTCTTATAAAAACTCAGATATTTTGGTTGTGGTTTCATTTATTCAGTGCATTAAAACATACTACAACACAACAAAGGCAGTAATCATGACTAACAACCTAATCTCACAAAACTTCACACTCCACTCTCACCTCCATTATTTGCACTCTTTATTGAACCATTAGCAGCAGCAATATGCCAAAACAACGATATCACAGGCATCCACACCAATAAGATAATACATAAAATCTGCCTATATGCAGACGATGTACTCCTATGCCTACAAAATCAGTCAAAGAACTTATCAAAATCATCGATACATACTCCAACATCTTTGATTATACAATAAACTGAATAAAATCCACCATCCAAACAATACATGGAGATCCCCCACTTACCACTTACCACTGGCAACATCACATATTTAGGTATAAAATTCTCCCCCAAGCTATCAGAGTTGTTCCACCTTAACTTCACTCCACTACATGACATTGCCACTATACATTATAGGATGTATTGCCAAAATAAAGATGATGGTATTACCAAGAATCAATAACTTATTCACAATGATCCCAACCTAACCCACAGCAACATTTTAAAAAACAAAAAACCCGGAATAAAACTAACCACATTACAACAATCAAAACATCAAGGAGGCCTAGAAGCACCAAATTTCCAATACTACTACTTAGCAAATCAATTACAATACCTCATCAAATGGATCCACGCAACCCATCACCACCATCCATGGCTTGATATAGAACAAAGCGACAACATAGCGGTCAAAGACATACCCTTCCTCAGTGACACAATCAAACACCACAACTTTTTCAAAAACATTGCAATCACCACAACTCTGACAGCTTGGTGGAAAGTCAATAAAATAAAAAACACTACAATGTCACCTACTGCACAAACACCGATATGGAACAATTCACACTTTACTTCTAATAAATGACCTCTAATAGGCACTAAATGGAAAGAGAAAGGGATTACACACCTCCATCTCATTTTTGACCTTGTTACATTCCAACAGCTTATTGACATATATGGCATTAAGAAACAACAATACTTGCAATACATCCAATTAAAACATTCAATCAAGGCAAAAATAGATATCTCTAGCATACACTTGGAATAACAACCAATATGGGACAGCATCAATAAAATTGCAAAACCAAACCACTGTCAAAACTGTATAAACTCATATCTTCCACTAACTCTACCATGTCTCTTGCATGTCTAGGACATCTAATGTAAAATTAACATAATATAAGATTATTCACAGAACACACATCACACACCACAAGATGCACATAGTGGGATTTACCAGATCAGACATATGTACTCGTTGTACACGCAACACAACTGACAACTACTTCCATGCCCTCTGGCTCTGTCCACCGATACAACATTTCTGGGAAGAAGTAACCACCACACTATCCCTATTCCTTGGCTTAAGCATTCCATTATCCCCTTCCATATGCACACTCAGCGATCTTGATATACTCAACACATGTTCAACACAAATCATAATAGCCCTACTTGTAGCCCTAACTATCGCCAAGAAAACAATACAACTAAACAGGAAAAGTAGGAAAAAAGTCAACATCTCACAATGGTTGAATCTCCTAACACAACAGATATCAATAGGACAACAATCAGCTTTACAAAAAAACAGAAAACATGAACAGTTCAATAAAATATTTTCAACAATTCTCAGATCTATTCTGCTGCCAGTGAGCTAATGCCACAACACAACTACAAATGTAAATGTAAGCATGTAATTGGGGAAGGGAAAAGGAAAAAAAAGGAAAGCAAAGAAAAAGAGGAAAAAAAACATGTATGTGGGAATGTATATGTGGGTATGTATGAACAGAAGGAATTAATAATACTAAACAAAACCTATCCTGCAAAACTCACCAGAAATGCATCCAAAACCAAATAGATCACGCCCTCCGCTTATTTGTTTTTATATCTTGTAATTATTTATTTCTTTTCTTCACATGCTGTCCCCTGTTACCTGTCTATGTCCTTTTATGCCTTGTAAACCAATATCATCTCTTGTTGCCTTTGTATTTGTTAGTATGTCCATATTGTCTATATATGTATGCACTAATTGTGAATTAAAGTGAATTAAAAAAAAGAGAGAAAGGATTCACAATTAGTAGTTGGATTACCATTAGTTATATAACAATCCTGCTGCTTTAAAGACTAAATCCAGTCAGGCTTTTCTACCAGAAAGAATTTTAATTATTAATATATCAAAATAATGGGTTTCTGTTTTAATTTCCATCTTTTAAACCCCAGCTCCACAGCTATCACAGTCACTGTGAGGGTTGACTGTTAGATATGTAGAAATTGCAAAATTGCAACAATGAAAAATACTGTTTAATATCAGTATTCATAAAATTGCATCTTCATAATTAATAAATAGAAGAGATGTTCAGTCACCCGAAGAGGTTTTTATCTTACACATCAATATATTTATGGCACTACATACATGTACATGTAACAATAAATGTAACACATTTAAAATGTTTTAATTCCTTACACAGTGAATCAGAGAAGTCATTTAAAAGGCTGCCATTTGTTGTAATGTATGTTCACTGAATCATAGGGCTCGAACTCATCTTGTATGACATAGCTACTTCAAGCAACACCATTTGGATTCACCCAGTCAACTCTCAACAGCAAAAGTGCATCACAAATCACTGCAAGGACTTCTTTACATGAATATTCAGTGAACACTTCCTGTCAAACTGAGGGCCTCTGAGCATGGGGAAAAGGGGAAAAACAAACCTTTGATATAAACTGGATTGAGGATTCAGGAAGTTAAGTCTTGTTGCGAGGAATCAAAAAACAACGGAATGAAATGGGACCAGAGCTCTGCAACATGGCATTGCTCTGAGCGACAGTTCATCTGCTCCACTGTTTTTTTTTTTTCCTTTAGTTAAAACCTCGATTCATCTAGGGAAAATAAGCTGAACACACCTTTCCAACCTCATGCTCATGAACTGATTAACCCTGCCATGCCAGCTCCATTTTCACTATATTATATGATATTGTGACATCATCACATGGTGACACAATATGTGTCTCCATTGTCTTTTGACATTTTTACTGGTTAAAAGCCACAAAGAGGATGGCCTATTCCAATTCCTAATAGACCTACTGACATCAGGTTATGCTTTTGCAGCAACAAAACCACTAATGTTGTTTGTAGTTTCCTGTATTCCTGCATTTTCTTATTTGTTGTTTCATCACTCATTTATCCAGGTTTTTCCTTTAATTTGACGCCCGTCTGTAGAGAGAAATCATCAAACAGAAGCTCCACAACTACTGAGTTTAAAATCTTCTGATGTTGATATTTTAATCATGTTGGGTCAAGAGTTGAATACATAGGCTAATCTCCACTTGACTGATCATGTTGAATTCAGCTAATGTTTGTGTGTTTGTCAGTAGAAGTGTGTGCAGTAGCATAGCTCATTTCACAGATGAAAATAGTCCTTTGAACCACAACATACAGTATCCATAGGTGCACGCATGCCCCCGCCCCAGCCTGTCAAACAGACTCACACCAAACACACACTCATACTGAATCCTCAATTGACATTACCAGGGTTGCCAGATTATCCCGCTCCTCTCTCTGCCAGGATGGATCAATGAAACACTTCAGTACCAAATTTGGCAACCCTGACACACAGACTTAGATACACACACTAATCAAATTATTGCAATTATTGTGGCTATAACAGCATTTTAATTAAACTATATGCATATAATAATGTTTTTCTCGTATCACTGTTGTTACGCAACTTTGCATTCTGACAAGAAGAATGAACAAAATGAACAGCTCAAGGTATGCAATACAGCCCTGGGCAATGTTTACAGTGTCCCAGTATATAATGATTTATGATAGGGTGAGCACAACAAGTCTCCGTGCTCGCCCTACTTATTTATGAATTCTATGGATCTCTGTTGCAGCCCGGAGCACCCTAAAGGCCTTCAAGAGATTTAATATAAAGACAGCGAGTACAGCCCACTCCTTTCTTTGTTTAATCTGAATAACACTTCGAGGGCTGAGAGAAATCCAGTGTCCAGCTTTGGTAGAGTTGATGCTTGCCATCATGGATCTTAAGTTGGTCTCTCTACCCTGAAGGAGGAGTTAGGCATTAATATGTCTGAAGAAGACACTTCTTCATGGTGTCTGACTACAATTTATAGTGTTTAAATCCTATTTGGCTTCTGTCAACACCTCTGTCACTAGAGAAGTGACAGTAACATGGCATATTGTACAACCTGATGAAATCTATGAATATAAGAAATACGTCACTAAAGGCCAATAGGTTGCATCAGGCAGAGAGAAAGGAAGGTTTACCAGGGTATAATCATTTCTAGACTTACGGTCCTCTCAAGTTACATTTGCGCTTTCATTGCAAATAAGTGCTGCCTTGAGATCATTCACTAAGATATTAAAACCTTACACAGCTGTGGGAAGTATTACTGAGATATAAAATGTCCACCAACTACTTTTAGTCATGTTTTAAATAGATGTGAGAGGGGACATTTTGCCCCTTTTTTTGTCTCAGATTTCTGTGAAGAGGCTTAATGTCCCCTTCAACTCTCTCCATCAAAGAAATCTGATTGTAGTTTCGAATCTTAGGCATCTTGAGAAACAATATGATGCCTGTGCATTGTGCCATTTCAACAATAAGATGAGACAGAGAATAGTACTTAAAAATAATGTTTAATGCATGAAATGCAAGTGCTAAAGCTAGTTGACTGGTATCTGAGTGGCACACATGGAAATAATTGCACCAAGCAAAAGTGTGAGTCTGTATACTCTACTTAGTTTAAGATGGGATTTAGCTGAGCACATGCACTATATGTACTTTAATTTTTTAAACACCACCCAGTATCAAATCTGCAGGGCTACACATTATCTCACCTAGCAGGTGACTCATAACTGCCATATCTGTAGGGGTGGAAAGATGCTTGCTCCAGGGAGCAGCATGCTGTAGAGGGTGGGTGTCACCTGTGCATCATCTCCACCACAATTCTCCACAATCAGTATGGGGATTTAAATCACCAACCTTCTACCCTCAAGGCCACTGCTAGTCCAAACCCTAAAGGGCAAATCTAAACCTGAACACAAACTAAACCTATTTACTATTCAAAAGATTTTGGACAGTAAATGAACACAACTGTCTTCTTTAGCTGGAAATGAGGGCAAAACGTGAATAGACAATGTCAACAGGCGACACTATTTGGAGCTGTCCCACTGTAATTGAATAAGAAACTGACTCTGTGGGCCCATAAAGCTTTGGTTTAAGATAATACATTCAAATTAGTTGAATCTGACTGTCGGGCTAACAGCTGTGACTTCTTCCCTATGCCAGTAAAACCACCACTGGTGCTGTCATAGTGTCCTCAGAGGTGTTTCATTATTTACTGTATATGGAGCAGATCCAGGATTTGTCTATAGATGACGTCATATCCACAGTGTGTGTCTCTCCTCCTTAGCTTAAGGACAGACTTGGTAAATTTACAATTTAAAAGTGAGCTGTAAAATATTGCAGAAAGAACATTTTTGACTGGCCCTTTAAGAGACCCCATTTCCATTCCTGAATTAAATAAAAGTAATCACTCAAAACTATGGAACTGCAGAGACATTTTATACAATTTAGGTTAGCTGCCCACTCCTTAAAACAACTTTTATGACTTTTTTTTCTTACAGGCCAGCAGGAACTGTGGAAATGAGTACTGAAATACCTGAACACTGTAATTTGCAACCAAACAGGCTGTCATATTAACATATCTGGCAACTCTTGAATACTCCTATTCATATGTGTACATGATAAAAAAAAATGTCCTCATACCGCCCACATATTTGTCAACATAAAAATACACGGCAACAGGGCTGAGTGAGAGCAGAGCTGTGATCAAAAGGGAAATGAGTCAGGCAATACAGTATATATAAGACTATATATATATACATATATATAGTCATATGAATAGTCAGGTGAACATACATTACTCTATGCACAGCCAGGAAAATGGCTTAAAAAGCTGGCTTAAAAAACAACATAATTAACAAAACTATTTGAGTGTGGGATTGGTGATGGGTTGAGGTTAGGACACTAAAGGGTAGTTTTGCACTTTGCACAGAACAACAAAAAGACAGACTTCATGCCTAACTAACACTGAACATCTGCTGCAATGACAAAGCTGCACAGCACTTCACCATATGAGAGACTTAATCTATCGTACAACCTTTGTCCAAAGACTTTTTAGATTGCGTTGAAGAGAGGGGGGAAGGCATTCATAGCTATAAAAAATAATATATTTTATATGAGGCTTACAAGTTGATGATAATGTATAGGGATTCAGTGTCCTGTCCTGCTCAAGGACAGTTCAAGCAGGGCATGGATGCCTCGAAGGGACTTGAAGTTGAACCGTTACAGGAAAATAACCCCACTCCACCTACTCTCTCTCATCCAGAAATACACAATATAAATATTTTTTTGTAAATCTCAGCTTCTTTTCAGAAATCATTTGGGTCAGAAAATGATTTTATATTTGAGTATATTTGTGAGAAATCTTTCTTGGCAACTAAAAAGCAAAATTAGGCCATGCTACTCATTCCTGTATTCAATTTCTTTTGTCTTCAGATTTTATATTTGGTGCTCCTGCTCAAATCTGGCAGAGATCTGAAAGCCCTAAAAAGAACAGTGAAGGTCTCCAAATCTGTGAAAGTAACTCTGTCATTATTGCCAGATGGGAAAGAAACACAGTTATGACATTTCAACACTTCTTAGATTAACATAAAAACAAAACAAAACAAAACAACATCCAAGTGTGAGCAGTTTTATCAAATCATGTCATCTTCTCTGTCTCATATCTTTGCTGTGTCTGTATATTGCATGTCAGCTAATAAAGCAGCCGAGAAATAAAAGTACAATATTAAATAAAAACTATGAAGCTGCAAACTGTGTCTGCTTTGGTTTAATATTAAAAAAGTACACCTTCTGTGTTCTCTGTAACACAAATTATGATCTGGCAACTCTCTTTACTTTACATACTTACTTTAAATACCAATATACTGACCCTAAATAGGTATTGGTCTTTCTCCATAAACCAGTTTACTATAGCTAACAAGGTGACCACTGGATTTTGGGTTCACACCACACTACTGCATGTAGTTTTAATTGGAGAGCCAGTTTGAATGTATTGGCATCAATTGATTACTTTATACATACATGGGTGAAGCACCTCATTGCTACTGTGATTGATCACAGGCAGTCTAGACTGAGAATTGATTGTTTCCAGGCGATGATTAATTCACAAAAATGAACCCCAAAGACAGGCGTGTCAAACCAATGAATTATGACAGTGATACGGTTAATCAGTAGAAAGCAGTGACAAAAATTAACATTTCACTGGTGGGGATCTAGTTACCTCAGGAACCTCTGCCTTGGGAAGCTTATTTCAAACGCAGAAAAGTCTTTGATGTTATTGATCTCGATAGAGAAATTATGTTTTTACCTCCAACCCTCCAGTGTGAATACAGGAGCATGCAGAAAGGCAACACTAACCAGTTCGGAGTTTAGCTCAAGATGCACATTAGTGGGGCAACAGACACTTGAGCACTAGAGCAAGTGGAGCTGTGGCTTCCCTGCTTTAAAACTATAGGCAGGATACACCTTTGTGGCTAGGCAGCTCTTCTTGAACCTCCTTTGTGTTGGTGAAAATGGACTGTGGTCCTGTTACTCTACTCATACTGAACCAAGGCATATAATACTTACACAACTCAAGAATAAAGACGCAGAAAATAACATCACACTAGTGGCAGTGTAGTAAACTAAACTTAACCCTCATCTAGCAACAAAACATAGGATCCTAAAGTAAATTCCAAACAAATCATGGCTAAAGTCAAACCAGAGCTAAAACAATTAGTTGATCAAAAGATAATTAACCCCTAACAACTATTTTGATAATCAATTAATTATTTGATGAATTTGTTGGTTCAAGCTTTTTCATGGACTTGCAACTTTTCTTTTTTCATATATTACAGTAAATGAAATATTGTGTGTTATGGATTGACAAAAAAAAGCTATTTGAAGATCATACCTTTGGTCCTGGGACATTGTGATCAACACTTTTAAAGATCCCATTTTTGTATGTTTTAGAACATACAAAAATAATAAATTGACATGTTTTTTCCACAAAAAATGTTCAGTTACCATGTTACTACTCCTTCTCCCTCAATTAAAAGTCCAGAATCTGTGATTATGCTAATTTTTTTTTTTTTTTTTTAAAGTTTAACAACTGGACACAAGATGTCTCCTTGTTCACTGAAAAGTCCAATCTCAGTGTATGTGCACCGGTGACTTCAGGTTTTCACATCACACAAGTGTAGGTGGCATACTGGCCCAAGACTGGCTCCAAACTAGCTGTGATGTCACATCATGCTCATAGGGTACACGCCTTACACTCCGATTTTTGATAAGCACAGAGAAACTTTCCCCCCTTCAACAGATGAATGTGAAAACAGTCTTGTCGTGTCGACTTCAGCACATACATCATTCCGCAGAGAGAAGCTCAAACAGCCAAGTGAAGGAACACAAAGAAAAACACATTTTTGAGTGGAGGGGGACTTTATCATTTCACATACAGTTGGTTAATTAATTAATCAAGAAAACAATCTGCAGAATAATCTAGCTATGTGTTTTGTTTGAGGTCCAGTGATGTTGGTGGTGTCCCACCATTATGTAGATTTCCAGCAGTCTTATTGCACCCCTTCAATGCACTTGAAGCCAATTCAGGACCTTGGACAGCTACCAAGCAAACTGTTTAAAGTGCTACAGTTAGTGTTGTTATCAACACCAAAGCAGTAAAAATAATTGCACTAACACTACTTCTTATTCCCTTATTCACATTTTTGAACTGTTTTAATGTCAGCACAGTAAAGATAAAAATCTAACAGAACAATCTAGGCAGGCCAAGCAGTTGAGCACATACAGTATCAAGGTTTAAGGTTTATTCAGGACAGAAGGTTTGAGTGTCTCTTTTGAACTAAAGTTGATGACTCAGTCTCTTTTTTAAAACAGCAAAGTTTGAGAGTTTACTTTGACTGTCATGATTGTTTAATCTAAATAGAAAGAATAAGCCCACGCTGTGACATCAATTCCATATCTCCCATCTTTCTCTTTTCCTTTTCACACACACACACACACACACACACACACGCACATGCACGCACACGCACACACACACAGTGTCACAGTGTGTCTCTCATCCCTCTTAAAGTCTCTCTCTCCTTCCTCGTTTCCTCGCTCTTTTTTCCTCCCTACCTCCCTCGCTGTCTGGTAACCGTAGCAACAGGCAGAGGGCTAGGCTGCCAAAGTGGAAGGGAAAAAAGGAGAGCGACAGAGATGCAGGGAGTAAGGGAGGAAAGATGGAAAGAAGAGTATAGAAAAAAAGTGAGACAATTAGGGAAGAGGAGAGGAAGGGAAAGAGGTGAAAAGTAGTCATTGTGAAAGTGAGTTAGGTACAGCGGTGAGGAATAGAGGACGAGGAAAGGAGTATACAAAGAAAGAGGAGATTTAATTTTGTAGAAAATGAAGGATATCAGATGAACAGGTGATAAAAGAAGAGTCACTTCACAGTTTATATAACTGTATAGATGTATAACACAGACTCTCCTAGTCCAACTTGACCTTGTATTTGCTCTCAAAATAGAATGATATGTGGGTAGTAGACCGAATGTATGTGGCTTGTCTGGCCGCAATGTTTGTAAAAGACATTTACACCCAGTAGGTGAACACTAACAAAAGAACAGTCCACAGACTGAAGAAACATGCATGCAAAAAAAGCAACAGAATGTTTCCTTGAAATGCACGCACATCACTTCCTGAAAATGAAGTTATGCAAATTTTAAATGTTGGGACATTTTCACTCAGCTCTTAGCCCAGATTGAACAATATTCCCTCGTTTTTAGCAGGATCTCTGTAAAACATTTATTTCATTCAGTAAATGATGAATGACTTGAAGAAATAGCCCAGCTGGAAGCATTGTTGGTCTGGCCAAAGAGACAGACACCAGATACTGGCAAAAAGCCTCAGTAAAAGTGTTCACTCACATATACACACACTTATAAAAATGGATTTGACAAGGAGGTACGGCTCTAATGATAAGAAGAGCTGCACTTGCACACACCATTTATAATCCGGTGTGGGATGCACCATTATCTATAAAATAATGGCGCATCACACACTACAGGATATTATTAAGATTATCGTGCCAGAGGGAGCGATGCACCACCTCACGTGATCTCATGGGGAAGCAGATAAACAAAATGGAGACTGACATGTTGCAACAACCTGCTTTAGTAAAGCTGTTCTCTTTGTCCTGTTATGACATGTCTTGGAAGACACGTTATATTAGGCAGTCATGTTCTTGCCACATATCAACAAGCCTTTCCTCCATCTCAGCTGTCCAACGCACCCGTACAGCAGCTTGTTGTTGTTTCTTTGTGGTCGCCATTTTAAAAGTCCTCTCATTTACTTCCGTCTACTTGTAGACTTGTTTCTCTCATTGGCTACTGTGGTCCCGCTTGGAAAGTAGTGACATAATCATCCAGATTTTAAATCCTAAATATCAAACATGTTTGAAATTATTGAGGCAGCCCCGATGAGTCTGTGGAGGTTTAAGATTGGATCTGTAAACCCCTCACATTACAAGACTGTCTGGGCCGAACACTGATACCAACCAAGGTCCCAGACCAGATTTCTCCTTCGATTGTTGGGAGGGGTGAATCGCGCCCAAAACTCCTGTAGTCTGAGCCCGGCTTTACTGGCTTCCTCTTAAATTTCAATTTGATTTTAAGATTTTATTTATTACATTAATAGTCCACATTCATATTACAGTGCTTTTTACTTCAATTTGTAGAATGGCAGACAACAATTTGCTAATGAAATACTTAGCAAACTCAGTAGTTTTTGTTTTGCTTTTGTAGCATGCACCACGACTGGTTTCACTCTTATTATGCTGCTGTAGTAAAGTGGATTTGTTTGTCAGGAGTTGTTTAGTTTTTCAAGGCCTCGCACTCTCGCTCTATTAAAAAGTCCTCCCTTCTTGCATTCCCCACTCAAACTGCTCCTTACAACGTTAAGAGCACAAATAAATACACACACAAGTCTTCTGTGTTTTCTCTCAAAATCGTCAGTGTTCATGTTCTCAGTATGATGAAGAATGCACTTTGTATCCATAACAAGTGTATCATTTCGAATTAAAGTTTTATAGTTTTCGCGTCACCACTTCATGAAAATTTAACGTCAGTGCTTTCAAGCACAATGAAACAAGTGATTTCTACCCACTTTTGGTGTTGTTTGTGGACAGGAAGTTCCAACAATGGCAGAGTATCATAACCGAGGTCAAATTTTGCCTGACATACAATATATGACTGCCCTATCCAACTTGGAAGAATGGGAATGGGAATTTTTAATGGGAATGTCAGGAGTTGTCTGCCTGGATGAAAAACGTGATTGTATGGAAGGAAAGAAAGATTCCAACATAATGCAGCCTGGAAAGATCTGACATAATAACCACATCATGCCTTGTGTTATATTTTCAACAAAACAGCCTTAATCAATATTCTAACAGCAATACATTTTCAACATGTTGAGTTTTTAGGTTAAAAAGTTCCCAAAACTACACTCAGTCAACAAACAAATTCTTATTTATTGTATATTAATGCCAGAATTCATGCAGTGCTTTGGCAACACTGTATCTGGTCATAAAGCCTTTTAATTGAAATTTAATTAACATGGAAATTGAAGAAAAAGATACATGCTTGTGGGGCCAAGCTTCTTTTTGGATGGTACATAGTAAAAAACAAATATGGTCAGTATAAATAATGTTTTTCACTCAATTCCTGATTAACTTGACCCTTTGAAAATACAGTATCAAGTTACTCCAGGACACTGTATAATAACTGAAATCCTGACAAAAAATATACTCTCCATCTATCCATCATCCCTCCATCCCTTCCTTTCATTTCACTTGTGCCAGCTAATTGGCACATACCTCCGTCCCCCCATTCCATGAATCTGTTTTGTATTTACCTGCAGAAACGTCTTTGTGGCCACATATTTGTGCACGTAGTTGAATTTTTCTTTTTGTGTGATCACCCGTGTCTTTCAGTGTTTCTGGGTCTGTTTGATTCTGTGTCTCAGAGCGTAAAGCTGTGTGTGTGTGTGTGTGTGTGTGTGTGTGTGCATTTGAGAGAGAATGGAAGGAAGGCTGCTGCTGATATTGGTAATGTGGCACTTTGCCAATCTCATTAGCTTAGCATGCAGTGGGCAACCTGCCTGGATAGACACTACAGCATGTGTATGTGTGTGTGTGTGTGTGTGTGTGTGTGCGTGTGTGTGTATGTTTGCATGTCTGTCTGGGAGCGGACAGGGCCAGTAAATGCCACCACTCTGGCTGATGGTTCCAGTAATGGTATTAGAGAAAGAGAGAAAGTGAGAGCAAGGGAGAGAGCGAGCGAGGGGGATGGCAGAAATGTATATATAGTGGCAGAAGTGCAGGAAGCACTTTTTTTTTTTTCAAAGCAGCAACATATGAGTAACATGTATGGACGGGTTAATCTCTGCTTTGAAGCTGTGTGTGCGTGCGTGCTGATGTGCAGACCAAATGGAACGGTCTTTGTCTGTCAGTAATTACCATCCTTGCTTGTTGCTGATGTGACTGATAAACAAAAGTGCCTGACATCAGGACCCGCACATGTGTGTGTGTGTGTGTGTGTGTGTGTGTCTCTCCGTGTGTCTCTGCGTGTGTGTCAGCGGGTGGCTGTGGGTGTGTAAGGCATGAACAAGAGAGAGCGAGAGGATAAAAAGCGTCTGACTGTGTAATTGGTGGTTTGACATTAGCTGTCTGCATGACTACTATATCCACAGAGGTGATACAGGGAGGGAGGAGAGGAAAGGAGGGGGTGAGATATTTGTGTGTATGTGTGTGTGAGAGAGGGCGGGGGGGGGCGGTAGTGGAGAAAAGGTGTAGGAAATAAGGGGAAGGATTAAAAACATACTAAAATAGTATGCATGTTGAATTCTACATTAAAAAAGTGCAAGTGACTCACCTCTGTCAACACAGAGCCAACCATTCTACATTTTAAAAATGTATCGGATTTATTTTTGCCTGCTTATATCTGAAAAAGGTCAAATCTGTCATGAATTGTGTGGTACAGAAGTTTGGGTAATTTTTATCCGCCTCTCTTTTGTACCTTGTTTTTTGTGGTGGCTACACTAGCCCCTTGAAAAAATACCTGGTATTTAGTACTATTTTTAGTCATGCACTGGGGGGAAAAAAATTCAGTCAGTACGGTTGATGTTTGCAAAGCCTGTGGCATTTTAATTAACCTAAAAATGGCAAAGAATGTGAGCAGTGACATCAAAAGAAAGGAAAGGTTAGTAAATCTGCCTGGCGATGAGCACAGGGAATATTTCAGTGAGCGGGTCCAGGATCGCTGCCTTTCATGAAAAGTTGACCCCTCCCTCTGTTTTCATCTATTCAACAATTCATCCATCTATCTATCCAGCTTTTCATCATTGCTCCCTCTACAGTATATGCACACATCCATCATTTTTTCCTTTCATTTCATTATTTAATCCATCCATTCATCCATCCTGGAGACAGATGCACTCGTTTAAATCATTTGAAGCCAAGTGGAGTATTTGGACGGAGGCCGAGTGTAGTGCAATGACCGTAATGGCATCAGGGGATGATGGGATAATTGATTGTTTAATTAACCAATTAACTTAATCAAGTCAGAAACCACACCTGTGTGGAAACACCTGCTTTGAGTGCATCCGGGCATCGAGCCGCAGTTTGCCCCATATATGCTGCTTGCTCAGGTGGAAAAGCCTCTGAGGTAGCCATTTCAGGGAATCAAACTAATACCGTTTGGCTTAGTGGATTGAATTTCAATATTTCTCATTTAAAATGAGTTTTATTCACTTACATGTAATATGATTACTTGTCTAGTTTCAATATTTGGTATAATGAGAAACTAACATGAACAGTGAATAACCTGTATACAAGGCTGAAAGTATATAACTCAACATAATTCTTCTCAAAGACAAAGTGGTTTTTAGAAAGGAATAACTAACTGCAATGAAAAATGAGCACATTTACAAACCATATAAAATATGAATTGCATTTGGCTGGTAGCAATTTCTAGCTGTTATTTGACACCTACATGCTCCTCTGAAACCACTACTGACAAAACAATTAAAAGCGCAATTTTGTAGTTGTTTCAGTAAAAGTACCCATTAAAACGAATACTAATGAAATTCTTTCAGCTAACATTCAGCCTGAGTATGTGTAGCTAAATGCCTCCGTTGAAAGCAATGCTAATGAAATTCTCCGAAACAACATTTAGATCATTAAACACTAAAACTTTTCATTGATGCCGATATTAATTAAATAACTCCAAAATAGCATTTAGATAATGAGATTCTTCAACTCCTCATTTAAACCAATACTAATGAACACTGCATCAATGTTTGCACCTCATGACACTGAGCATGCTGTAACTCTCCTTTTGTAAGCCGATACTAAAGTACACCGTTTTGGGAATAAAAGACCCGAGGCCAATATAATTATGGTGAAATGATTGCATAACACTGATGGGTGTAATGTTATGCATGATTGGGTTTATTCACATGATTGCTGCAGTGCAGGCAAAAAGTTGAACAGACAGAGTGACACGCGCATGCATGCAGGTGAGCTCATACACTATGTCAGTGTACCCTTAGAGCAATCAAGCAGGAGAATTAAACCAGGAAAGCTCTGTGACTATATATAGGAAGGAAGGTGATAAATATATGCAAATGAAACACACACATCTTTTGACTGCAGCTTATAAAGAAAAAGTCACTGTGAACCACTTCCTGTTATTTAGGATAATCTTTTTTTCCTATTCAGCTGATAAGAGGTCAAACACAGATAACATCAAGTTGAGTTTGTTCAAGATGAAAGTTAATAGCAGTAAATATTTTTGTTTTAAACCATTTTTTTCCCTCTTTTGGCCACAGTGTAATGACCTTTGCAACATTTTTTCAAGTATACAAGTGCATAAGAGTATTAGAGGTTGTATGTTTGTTTTAAATTATTATACAGTAAATCAGTGTTGGTTGGTATAATTCAGGCTAACTTGACAGTTTATTTAAATAGGTTTAATACGTGGAGTTCCATTTGAGCTCTTGTAATTACAAATGTCACTGGTATTATATAGAACCATACAACTGTACACTTAGACACAAGCACACACATACGCACGTAGACAAATCTGGCAGAATTATGCGTTTGTGCTGATGGCTGTATATTTAAATACAGACTCATCTAATTATCATACGGAAAATTGGGATTCACATGACCAGCTTTAATCAACTCCTGACTCACTCACACACACACACACACACACACAAACACACACATATATAATGCACAGGATGATTTAACTGTTGCTAAATTATGCAGTTCATCACACACCATCTACACTATTGCTGAGCTGCAAACAAACAGTAGGATAGTCTTTCCCTCCCTTACTGCTCCTCAGGCATCATACAGTCATGGCTAGCCTGCAGCTTATAAACACACACACACACACACACACAAACCACCACACACAAAAATGCACTCTTTCATACTCACAAACAGATACACATGCACATTGCCTGCAGCAGCGCAGGGTGCTAGACATGAAAACGGCTTCAATTGACTGGAAGGAAGATTTCGACTACTCTGGAGGGCTAGAGAGAGAACACGAGAGAGAGACGGCAAAGAAGAGAGAGAGAGAGAGAGAGTATGCAAGGCCGTGGAAAAGACGTTTTACAAGGATACACACACATGCACACACGGGAGAGCATGCAGAGACACTTAACACCCAGACACAAACACCACTGCTTTGCTTTGAACATTGTGCCCATTACAGATAGCTGGTGAGATAGCAAAGGGCACCGCTGCTATGATGAGAGTACCAGGGAGAGAGCAAAAGACTAAAAGAGTAACAGTAAGAGATAGAGAGACTCTACTTCTACTTGTATCTTAAAAGTCAGTATGTTTTCTGAGGGCGAACTCTAAATCGCAGCTGCCAATATTTCCTTTGCATCCAGGTATCTCTTTCTTCTTCTAACCTCAATTTCACACTTTCTTTTAAAGTGTTACTTATCCCAGGAAGGGCTTTGCTCAACATGCGTGGCCTCATACAGTAAATCCCGGCTCCGTATTAATACACCTAAGCATATTCAGACCTGGGGGCTACCCAGTACAACCCCAGTTTTCTTCTCTTGTAATTGGTGCGCCTTGCAAAATTTCACCAGAGCATTTGGTGGTTAAGCGCTCTGCTTACGGGCAAATTGAAAGTAACTGTTTAGGGAGAAGAGTGTGTTTCAGAGACACGCTCGGCGTCCAGATTTTCCCACCTTCCGTGAAAAATCACAAGTATTTTCTCACTGCCTGTTCCACCCACCACCACTCCCACATACACACACCCTCTAATGTCAAAACAGGTGTTACATGTATTGCATCATCAGGCTGAGGAGTGCATGTTGCGGCTATCTGGAACTGGTTGGAGCTGCTGTTTTCCCTTTTAAATTATAATTTTATTTGATCCAAGGATGTGAAATAACTTGTTACAGATATAAAGTCTCACTGATGTTCACATTAAAGTCAGGCGACTCGTGGAAGTGACCTAGAGGGCCTGTGACCCCGTGTCTACACAGAAAGCATAGCGTGAGCAGCACGTTTAGCAGAGCAGCAGCAAGTGCTCCGTCCGTGTGTCTACACGGGAGCGTATGTCACCCGCATTTTGGAAGCACTCATTACACAATGACTGTAGAACTTTAGACTTGAAGTCTAAAAATACACTTCAGGTCACGGTTATGCGCATGACACACAGCTTGTGTGTCATGCACACACTGTGTAGACAGCTGTACTGATTAACATAGAAGTGTACTGTTCCGTCAGACGTGTGACACAGAAAAACGCGGCTGAGACGCTTTCAGTGTAAACACGGTCGTCTAGTCTCCTGTTAGCTTTCCTTCTCCTTCATTCCACCTAGCTAGCTGAAACAGACACAGAAACATATGCATGCGTGCTGCCAGAGGGCATTTTTTCTCCTCCACATTACTTTATCAGACTGTAAAATTAGCATTAAGACCCATATGGAAAGGAGGCGATCACAGGAAGAACGCCACTCTTCTATCTGATTGTGTGTGTGTGTATATATCAGATGACCAATCTGAAGATGTTACTGGAAAGAGGAGAAAGAGCAAGGAGAGACAAAGATAAAGTAGATTACTTGAATGTGTGTGTATGTGATCTCTTCTACAGATTGTGTGTAGACTGAAAGACTTATATTCTCTTTGAAAATCTGATCAACAATCTGATATAATCTGCCTTAAAGGCATGTGGGTGAGTGTGTGTTTGTGTGTGTGTGTGTGTGGGGGGGTATATACTGTATATGTGTAGTCACTGTGTTAATGTGCATGTGTGCGTATGTGTGTAAGGCCCATGTCAAATACGGTTTTTCGTGGAAAAACCCTAAACAGGGGATGAAAAGAGCGAGCATGATGATCTGTCTGAAGTGTTGCACACGCCCACAGTTGTGTGTATGTTCAACAATATGATATAAACAGACACACACATATGCTAAACACACATAATGTGAACAAACATCTTTGTTATCCAATTCTGTCATATATAATTTCCTGAGAGTTTACATATACACATCACACACACACACACACACACACACACACTCATTTATTCAAGAAAGTATTTATGTATGACATGCAGTCATTTGCACATAAAGGAAAACACACATGCACACACACACAGACATGCCTCAACCCTCCAGTGCTATCCCTTGTAACAAGTCAAAACAATGTGGCAGAGCTGACAGCTCGCATTAGACCACTAAGCCTTAAAAAGTCCAAGTGTGTGTGTTTCCACAAGTGTGTGTCTGACAGTGTATGTGTGTGTGTGTGTGTTTTTTTTTAATGTGAGTCACTCTTACAGATAAATGTCAGGGGTTAGTGTAAAGTCAACGTCTTAAGAGTTGCCCAAAGCTTACAGCTCTTTTCAGCAATGATTTTTGACCACCCAAGAGTGACCGCAATGTGTAAAAAGCACGAATTCGCCGGCTGCGCCCGGTGTTTTGGCTGGTGTGTGAATTTATTATGTACATTTGCTGAATAAATGGCCAATTAATCCGTAAGGCTGGTAAAAAAAAACTTGCTGGAAGGAGATCTTAAGTCTAAAATAATTAAAATAAATGCCCCCTTCTTGACTGTTCAGCTTTGTTTGTGTGAGGTGTTTGCTTCCCCAAAAGAATTAAACCAAAAGCCTTTTAGGAAGACTTAAAATATCTACACTATTATAATGGCTGTGGTGATAAAGTGAAGTTGATCCTTAAGGTCAGTAATCCTGTTGAAAGGTTTTCAAGTCTTCATGAAGCCATAGCGGGTAATTTTTGTTTGATTCTTTCTCTCAGGTGCATCATTTTGATATTTAACAGTTTCAGACCTGTAAACAAAGTCTGCCTCATGGTCGTTTCCTGAGTAAAGTAAAAGCAAATGCAGTAAATATCTGCAAATCCTCACTGTTGGCCTTACTGAACATTAAAAAACACAACTGAAACATGAAGCACTGCTTTGACCAGGTCTTAACCTTAATATAATTGAATTGAAATTTTTTAAAAAGTAAGGGTTTGGGTAATTGTACTCCCAGCTCTGCTCTTTTTGCATCATTATAATCATCATTATCATCATCCCCCGCAGCAGAAGCAGCATCTCCCCGATGCTGTAGAATAATTTTACTGTATACTCGCACACAAGCTATATCTTTTTATTGTTTAAACCAAACATATTATAATGAATAATAAAGGGTGATAAAGGCAATAAGTATGATGATAAACTCTGTTACACTGAGTGAATTAATGGCTGTAGAGTAGCTAAAAGGTCACACAGGTTTGTGCATCAAGTTGGGGTTTGATTGCTGCTGCTGCCAGTATGTCCATGAACCTTACCTAACCTAACCGCAACGTCACTGTGCGCTAGAGTATAGAACTCTACCTGCAGGTTTGAGCTAAATGCCTTCATTACATACTGTATCTTTCTAAAAGTCTAAATAAAATATCATTGTGTCAGCAGATTGTATTAGTTTTGGATGGAAAGATATCCCAAACCTCTGTATGAATATAAAAAAGAGAAATTTTGTTTTTTTTGCAACCCTACTGATACAGCATGAGCTAATTAGTCTTTTCAAGAATTTATTGTACAATAATTGCATATTATGATGTTGAAAATTACCTAACAAGGTCAAGAAGGAATTTCACATTCTCAGTGGTTCACTCCTAAAATAGCTCACTGAAAAGACCCTGACTATATTCATCTTTCATCTTTGCTGTCATCAACTAAGAGATCAGTTGTCTATGGACCTTTAGTTAAGAACTGTGTAACAAACAGCAACAACACAACGCGAACCGGGAATGATCGCTTCCATTCTTTGATGTTACGGGGGGGGGGGGAGTGAGACAGACAGATGAGGAAGTTGATCAAACAAAATCCAGCTGTGATGAAAGTTGAACCCTGTTGATGCTAAAGTAACCTAAAATAAATGCACACACACACACACACACACACACACACACACACACATACCTGTATAGATACACATACAGACACAGCCAAACATGCGCGAACACACTCGTTTGTTCCAACTGCCTCGTTATGGGAGACACAGGGAAACACGAGAGGGGGAGGGGAGACAAACGTAGAAGTGTGTGGTGTTCAGTACCTTTTCCTTGTCTTATATCCTGTGTTTTACCTTGTCTTGTAGGTCAAGACGAGGTAAAAGTCCCACTGTGGAAGTAAGTCCCTGACCTTTCTGTGTGTGCTTGTAGTATATTTCATCTTGTTCAGGGTTCTCCCCTGTACTATATCTACTTTTATTTTAACTTTCAAACAAATCCAATCCAAGCAAGAAAAGTAGAGAAATGTCAAACGGGGATGCTTAAACCATTCGTCGATGTGAAGCACAACCTGACATTTAGCCTCAAGTTTGACCTAAACAGGCAGTCAACCATCCTAAAAAACCTGTTAGCATCGTTAGCGGCGGTCGTCATTAAAACCGGTGGGTACATTCAAAACTTGTCTGATCTTCCCAAAAAGACCTTCAGACATTCAGAATGCTGGTGTCAACGTTTGCGCAACAACCAAGAGAACGGAGAATATTACGCCTGCTCTTAAAGTTCTTACACTGACTTTCCAGTTAGTTAAAGAACAGATTTTGAAAGTAATGCTAACTTATTAATTGCTGTACAGTTTGCATTTCTGATATACTTGAAGAATATTAAATTTAGATCTTAGATCTTTAGGAACTTGCTGATGATATCAAATGCAGCCCACTTTCAGCCACTTTCAAATCTCATGTTAATGTGCTTTTAAATGATGAATTCTCTCTGATGAAAATGTACAACTGCACTGAAACTACATTCATTGTACGTATTTGATTTTATTTTCCTTCTCATTGTGAATATATTGCATTTATGCATGTAAAGCATGTTAAAATGTGTTTGGGGGAAAGTTGCAAAACATATGTTCCTTGCATTTTCTTGCAGCAAGTTTAATTTACCATGTTTCACCATGTTTAAAACACATTACATATTACAGTCAGGTTAGCCCTTAAATGTGTATAAAATTTAATCTGGAGGAAAAATAATCTGGATGGTTTTTAAGCATTAATCTGTTAATTTTTTAAATCATATACAAGCTGTAAATTACATTTGTTAATTGGCACCACTCGTTTTACCCAGTGAAGCTGAAATATATTCAAAATTTAAACCCTACTCTGTACTGAGATTGCAACAGTATGCCGCAAATAATTGACTGATCTCAAGATACAAGTGGTGACTGTACAGTTGAAGTGCGTTACTTTTCGTTGTATTTACTCCCTTAATGCTTTTGAATTAAATCATCTTCCTTCTAGGACTCAAACTTCAGGAATATATGGATATATACTTGTAAATCGTGTGTCCAATTACATTTTCAACACTTACAGCCAGGATTAGTTGAGACATGCTACAGTATTTGTGTTACGTCTTGGGATTATGCCAAGAGATATTCTGACATTTCCCAGTCTAGTAGGTTAGTCGGTTACTCAACCTCAGTGAAAATGTAGTCAAACTTTTCATCTCTTGTCTGCCCTGAGACAATCCCTCGAGACCTTGTGACATTTTCTCAGCTAATTTAGCATTTTAAAACTGTCAGCATTATGGAAAATGCCATGCGTTGTTTTAAATCGGTATGACTGCCAACTGCCTGTCACATACAGTACGCTCCATCTTTTCTATCTGCAATCCATTTCTCTTTCGCTATCTCTCACCTACTGCAGCTCTTCCCTGCAACCCTGCTTTCCTTGTTTCTCCCTCCTCCTCTTTCTTTCACCCATTTCCTCCCTTTCTTTCCATGAGTACTGTACTAATGTTGTCTTCTATGGTTTTTAAGTTGTATTAAAAGCTTAATTAGGAAGGGAGGGAGGACGATAGGAGAGGAATGTTGGCCCCTATAGCTTTAGCAAGGGTATTAAAAGCTCAGTGCTCAGCCACATGCTGATCCTGAAGAGATACGCCCATAAAAGGCTACACGCACACACACACACAAACACACACACACACACACGGATGGCGGACACAAACACACAGACGTATATGCCTGTGTGCGCACATGCACGCACAGAATATATCGATCAAGGACATTATCTGATGGCCAAAGCGACCACTGCTCCCCAAAGTCATCAAGAAAGATGGGGCAGAGAGAGACAGAAACAAATGAAGAGAGGAGAGGACAGAGGGGACAAAAGAAAAGGGGATCATCTATAGGAGCTACATGGAGTGAAAAAGAGGCAAAAATGGAGGTATATTGTGAAAAAGCCGGTGAGGGTTACATGCTTGATTGTCAGGTAGGAAAAGGGGAACAAGTGAGGGAGGGTTTAAAAGGGGGAGAGAGATGAAGGAAGGGAAAGGCGAGCATGAGAGAACGACCATCTGGGCAGCTTGACATCTCAAGGGTTTGTCTGCTGTCAATCAGGACTTTCCTCTTTGATTGATTGTGAAGGACTTAAAAATTTCAAATTGCTTTGAGATTGACTACTAAGATGTTGGAATGATGGAATTCGTCCCATAAGAACCTTTGAAGGGTACAGAAATGTTTTCAGTAAGAATTACACATGTCCATCCACTGGGAAATACAGAGTACAAAAGATTGTCTTCTGTTGGCCGGTGAGGAGCGAGCTTGGGGAAGTTTCTTTCACCACAGAGGCAGTTAAAAAGGAGGTGAGAGAGTTCACTTTGTTCAGCCAGTCTGGCAGTGAAGCTGACAGCTTCCTGCTCACGAGTCTACTTGTTCAACTTCTAGTTTATTGCCACTGCTGGGGTTTGTCGTCCTCTGAGAGCCATGACTCCCTTATATGGCTAGGTGACTGCTAGCTGCTGTCAGGGCGGAGGACTATTGTACATACAGCCTGTGATTAGCTGCTTACTGGCCAAGCTGATCAAAAGTGAAGTTAGAACTGTCAGACCTTGTGTTGGACTAAAATTTGTGCCATGTTTTTTAATCATAAGAGTTTGTATCCTATAGCAAGTTGGCTTTAGCATTTAAATCTGTATTAACTGTTTGTTTTTTTTTATGCCCACTTGGGGGTAGCAGAAACACGCTGTAAACACATTGACTTATTACCACCTAATGTTAATATTGCAAACTTGTTAGCAAACACTGACTTTTTTTTTTTACCTCCATTTGGACTCATGTTTCTGTGTTTCTAAGTCCAATAAAACTCTGTTTTTGGGCTGCACCAATTCTAGTGGGAAATATCTGACTCCTTAGCTGCTAAATGCTCCACTGTGTTCACCAGGTAATTGCTAATTTTGCTGTCTGCTGTTTGGTGCCGGCCAGGTAGTGTGCAGTGAGTTTTGGGGGCTTTTTCACTGAAATAAGTTTGACGGTGACAGCAGTGAGAAAGAACCAATATAGTATTTTAGAGTTGCGGGCAGTACAACTAATAATCATCTAAAAAACACATATAGTCTCCTGAGGGGAACTGCAGAGTTGGATTCATCACTATGAGCGACTCTTTTCACATAGTAGTAATGTGTTCCATTGTTAATATAAAAATACAGATTATTAAGATTGCCTGAAGGTTGCTGAGGAAATATTAGGCATATTTTATGGTGGAAGTCCTGGCTTGCTTAATACGGTAGGTGTGTAGCAGGAGAAGTAAATTGCAGTTTTTTCAAATAAATTCCTGTGCTTGTCTAAATAAAAATAAAAAGTCACCAAATAAAGCCTGGCAAAATGAGTTTGTCTACTCTGCCAGATACTTCGGCATGTAAACTTGGCTGGCAAACACACGGAAGTTGCCAGTGAATTTTGGGATTGCAGCAGTCGACGAGGTTCTTGCAAAACGTGGTGTCTGTTTCACACATCATCTGTTTCGCCTCGTCTGCAGTTTTCCCATTTAAGAATTGATACTGTGCTAGAAATGAAAGATGCTTGAAGTGGCTTACATATGATTTCCTGCTAATTAGGATTTCATTAGGCTCGATTTTTTAATTTAAAAATCATTACTGTTGGTAAATATAACTGATGAAAGTAAGTTAATCTTCCTCCCAAACACAGTATATGTAGACCCTTTTCCCGAAATGAGAACGTTTTTATTAAGCAGTCACTTTAAATATGTTATATGGAGCATCCACCCGCCCCTCTTTCTCTCTCTCTCTCTCTCGCTCTCTCACTCTCTTTCTATCTCTCAATTCAATATTAATTCGATTTAATCTTCTATTTAATTCAGGAACTCTCTCTGGAGTCTCCTTTTCTTTGATCGTCTCCTCGCTTTCCCCTCCCTCTCTTCTTCACTGTCCTCCTCCCCCTTCGATCTATCCTTTTCAGGTTTTCATCCTCTTTTCAATCTCATCTTCCTTTCAATCTCTCTCTCTTGCATTTCCAGGAGTGAGCGGGAGAGAAGAGGGAGCGAGGAACAGAAGGAGGAGAGTAAAAAGATGCTGAGAGAAATTGGAAGGCTTTATTGAGTGAGAAACAGAAGGAGAAGAAGATGAATGAACAAAAGGAGATGCAGAAAGAAAGGGACAGAGCAGGCGAGGTTCAAAACGAGAGGAGAAGGTGTACTTAGGGACAAACAGATTAGATGGGGAGTGAGAGAAAGGGGAAATGATGGGAGGAGAGGGATGGGACTGAGAGCAATTGGAGGCCCGGAAGGGAGGGGGAAACAAGAAATTGATAAGATAGAGAAGAGAGAGGGGGAAGAAGAGACAGCAGCTTTCCCAGATTGCTGATATTTCTTTGGGTTACATCATTCACACGCCCCCCTTGTCAGCATACTGGTGAATGTGCATTAGCCCATTGCCTTGGGAAAACCAATACATCTCAGTGGAACCTAATTTCAAATCACAATGCAAACTTCATCTTTACAAAAAAAAGTGGTGAGCAATTTTATGTTGCAGTCAGAGTCATCAAAGTTCATATTGACATATTTACCTACCTGTCATGAAACTTTAAATTTGTACGACGCATGTGTGTACATTGCATCAAAATAATTTAACCTCCTACTGTGTCAAAATAAGACTCAATAATGAATAAGTGCCAGTGTGCCATTTTTTTTTTTTTGACAGCAGAATGTGAAAAAGAGGAAAAGTAAAGACAAAAAAATAAAGGGAAGCAGTGTTACGCAGGAAATTGGACAATGTTTACATGCACTGCAATAACCTGGTTACTGGAAATTAGCATGGACATGCAGGAGGTCAGTAATCAATTTCTTCCCTACACCCGACCTTATTTTCTCTTTTTAATTGAAGTACTGAGACTATTTGCTGCTTCATGACGGGGTCGGTGGCCGTGGATGTCAAATGTTCAGTGGTGGAAAGTGGTGGAACTCATTGAGACCTCTAGAGGCTGGTTTGTGTTCAGTTTTCATCAGTCTTTGGATAGAATTTGTTAGCATACAAGGATGCATCACTATGTGTGATGATTTTTAAAGAAATATTCCTGCACATAACCTCCTTGTCTTTTTTCAACTTGGTTTTTGCACAGATTATACAAACGACCTTTGGACAGAACAAGGCTAGCTGTTTCCCTCTGTTTCCGGTCTTAATGCTAAGCTAAGCTAACCAGCCAACCCTGTTACATGTTGTAAAATGAATTAAAAAAATACTCTACCCTTAAAAAGAGTATAATTACCTAATTAAAAACCTTAAAATTCTATTTATTCCTTCTCCCTCATTGACAAATCCATAATCTATAAGTATGCAAATACCGTCCATTTCAAAAGTTTAACTGCTGGACAAACGATGTCTCCTCCTTTACTGAAAAGTCCGTTCTTAGTGTATGAGCACTGGAGGCTTCAAGTTAGCAAATCACACTCATGTAAGTTGAATACTGGACCACGATTAGCCTCCAAATTAGTTGTGATGTCACAAATCATGCTCATAGGCCCACCCCTAAAACTCAGATTTTCAGTGAGCACAGAGAAACTTTCCCTCTTCAGCAGATGAATGTGAAAACAGCCTTCTAGTGTCAAACTCTGCACATACATCATTCTGCACAGTGAAGCTTAAACATCCTACTGAAGTAAGAATATACAAAACCCATTTTTGAGTGGCGGGGAACTTTAAGACAGATATGGGAGTGGTATCACCTCATCTAACTCTCTGCAATAAAGCGAATAATTTCCGGAAATGTCAAACTATCCCTTTAACAATTACACAGAATGCATGGGTGTAATATATGTTTGATGGGTTTTAATTGTTTTATTGTTTGTTTTAACATATGTGCCCAGGACTCCCTGGAAAGCAGTATTACTACTGAATTTATCTTGGTGAAATAAAGTCAATTGAAAGATCAACAGTATGTGGAATTTCAGTGCGCATACTGTTGGTCATGTAGTGTATGTCTCCATCCTACACTTCTCTTTCCCTCTCTCCATAAATACTCATCTCTTTTACTAACACCACTTACTTGGCTTTTTCCAGCAGTGCTTTGCTTATTCTCCTAAGTGTCAGCCATATGCTCAGTGAATCTCAGTAGCTATCTTTGTTGGCTCATTACAAGCCAAACACAATCATTGGATCCATAATCCACCGCTGAGGCCAAACGACACCCCTGGTGATTGGACAATGACCCATATATTTAATTAACACTCTCACTGATTGGCTGATTTTTTGTCCCGTGAGTGGAAGGTAACCTATGTGGAATTCTCCTTAACATATCATACTGAATAAATGAACTAGGATAACAGCCATGAGTGCAGCATTCAGCACAGGCTCGCTCGGAGCCTTGGTACTAATTTTACTTTTCCATCAACAGTTTCCATTACATTCCCTTCTCACAAGTCTTTGCAGCATTTGATGTGTCGGCTGGAGGGGGTTTCATAGATATGGTGGGAAATTGGGCACAAGAACCTCCCAGACTGGGCCAAATGAAACCAGGAAGCAGATCATTTGATCAATGTAATTTGAGTTCTTTCAATTACTTTTGCACCACGAGGGTTCTGGTTGCCAGTGAGCGATTCTGCAGGAGCAGCGATGACAGCTTGGGGGGAGGGGTGTACACTTCCTTCACAATTAAGATCACAACCACACTTAGACACAGAGAAACACTCATTGACACACACACACACGACTTTTTTTTTCTTTTTTTTTCTTTTTTTTTTTACAGTTTTCTGCGTAAGGATTTTACTGTTATTGCCTTGATTGCAGTTTATTTTATTTCCCCCTCTAGTTTTACTACAAGAACTAGGGCATCCACCCTCTCACTCTCCCTGTTTTTTTTCACTCTCTCTCTCTCTCACTCGCACACATACAGTACATTAGCCTCAAGCTCAAAACTAAATACACCTGGCGAAAGAGAGACATACACACGCTGTAAAAAGAGACAAAAGGGAAAGATAAAGGGGGAAAAAAAGAAGGAGAAAGGGGGTTGAGAGCTGCTAGGGAATTGAGGACAGAGAGGGGAGAGAAACACACACACAGACACACACACACACACATACTACAAACATGCTTCGTAAAGCCGTACACGCACACACACACACACTCCCTGTGTTCCTCACACACTCACATTAGCCTGAAGCTCGACACAGCTACACCTGGCAAGAGACAGCGAGAGATGCATGGGGAGCAATAGATGTGAGCTTGCCTGTGAATTGAGGTCATGCAGAGAGAGACAGAGGTAAAGGCAATAGGAGGCAGGACGAGTTACGAAGTACTGATGGTGCGAGCTGGGTAGGAAACAACTTCGCAGCATGGGCAGGAGAGGGAAGGTAAGGAGAAGGTAAATGCAGTAAAGGTTGTTTGTAGAAGGTAAATGCTAAAAAACAGATTATAATAATTCCTGCATAAAAGTGCAGTAAGTGATTGTCTTGATAATAGTGTATGATGGTAATGAGAAAGCAATCAGAAACATGTGGAAAAACACGCAAGTACGCAAACAACTGTAGATAAAAACTCCTCTTGCACACCAAAAAAAAAATATTCTGTGTGCTGTCGCATTGACGAGAGCAGGATCAAAGTTCTGTGCAGGAATATTGGAGGCGTGAGAGAGCAGAGTGTCAAAAAATGTACAATCTGCGCTTGAATGCAGTATGAAGGGGTGTCAGTGAACTACGCAACACTAGGAGACAGAAAATAAATAAAACATCTGCATCTTGTGTAACAAAAACAGAAACCACGTGGCTAAAGACGACTTAAATGCAGCCACGGATAACAGCGTAACCACTTCAGCTTTCTGTGCCGGCGACTTTAATTCAGCGCACACTTGAACAAATTCACTTAAAAGATGTGTGTGTGTGAGCATATGTGTGAAAACATATCAAACACACCCCCCCCCCCAACTGACATTCACATTTTCTGCTTTCCCTGAAGCCCTCTCCCCTTTGCACATACTAAATCCTTCTCCTCTTCTCTTTTTTTCTCTTCTCTTCTCATCTCTTCTCACTAAGACATTTGACATAAAACAGGTTCAGCACTTCCAACTAAATTCCAATAAAGATTCCATGAGTAATAGCTTTTGATGAACTAGAGCTGTTATTATCAATCCTTTAGCCTGTAGCTAATGGGTTGATTTCCTGTGTGGAAGCTGTGTTGAGCCGCTGGAGGCTTTCAGCAGGAGGCATGTTGCAAGCTCTGGCTTCTCTCTTCTCTTCTCTCCTCTCAAACAACAAGTTAGGTTGCTATTAATGGTTAAATGTAAAAGTACTTCCTCTTTTTCTTCCCCTCTCTCCCTCTCTTGAGTATATCATACTTGTTCTGTGGTCTCCGTTTCTCCCTCTCGTTTCTCCGTCTCTTCCTCTTTTCTCTCTCCTGGGTATACACTGCGCTCTGCTCTTTCTCTGCTGAGTGCACCCTGTTCGTTCTCTCATTCCTGCTTTTCTCTTTTTCTTATTTCACAGGAATCCTTAGTTCTTTCCCTCCTTTCACTGCATCTGTCATGCCAAAGTTGACGTCACATTATTATATATGCTAGTTATGAGTCACATTAACTTCTTGCCGCTCATTCCTCTTTCATATCCAAAGTTACTTGTGTCAAAATTGCAAATGAAGATGAAATAGTGCTTTTTGATGTAAAGTAATCACATACAAAACCACTCCTCCCGTGTATTTTATGTTTATTTTAACCACAAACATTCAATTATTTAAAGCAAGTTAAAGCAAAAACTAAGGATATAAGATATGACTGAATACCTGCTCAGCGTGTTTTTTAGTGTTTTTTAGTGTTTATTGTGTTTATCGACTCCCTTACTAAGTCAAGTCACAGAGTCCGGTGTGTGAGTATGCATGTGTACGTGTTTGTGTGTGTGTGTGCGTGGTGGGGGGGGGTACGTATCACAGAAAATAAGTTGAGCAAAAAATGAGAAACTGCATAACTGCATGAGGTCAGCAAGATTGACTCTAGACTCAAACTATCTTTCTTTCTCTCTACCACACACACACACACACACACACACACACACAAACATGCAGAGTCACACAAGTAATGAGGGAGCAGCTTTTACCTTGAAGACACACAGAGGGAAGAACAGAGAGAGAGAGAGAGGGGGAGAGCTGGCAATGGGCCTGAAACAGACAGAGGGATTGTGGTAGACAGGACCAGATGAATATTTCTCTTCTATCTCTTTCCACTTTCATCTCAGTTGCAGTTTTCTCAGACTCTGAAAGGGAAGCACACACAAACAGGAGGGCAAACACACACACTGTGCACACACACTGACACACATGCACAAATACAAAAAGACACAGATCCTCATTTCAAACACCTCTTCTTAGTAAAGTGAATTGAAGTTAATTTCATTATAATAATCCAATAAGCATTTCTAAACAAGACAATTAAGATTTGACACATTTAAAGTGCTGAGTCAGTTTCATGACCCTAATTGAGCTGTGAAACATATAAACACACAGATTTAAAAAAAAAAAAATCATTCTTGCACAGCCAAAACCACAACCAAACCCTCAACCACAACCAAACACACACATTAGATGAAAGGAAAACAACTCATCTGGTCAGCACAACTTTGCCCCTCAGGAATGATGCTATCTCAGTGCGTGTGTGTGCATCACACCTTAAACTAGGCTAGCTGATACCCGAGGGTTCAACACTGACGCACACGTACAGTATATGCACACACACACGCACACACACACACACACACATACTTGCAGTGAAATGTTTCATTCCTCCACCAGCGCTGTAGAGTGTAAGCTTGTCTTGAGATTCATTATTCCTTTGCACTCCATATCTTATATGATTATAAATGGCTTTTACATGTAGTGTGGATTCCCTTTTTTTCCCCACAAGTTTAAAGCAAATGTGAATATCTTGAAAATGTAATTCAGACTGCAGTGGAAAGCAATCGCCCTCATGCTGTTTTTCAAAGGATGTAGCTATCTCATAGGTTGAATCAGCATTCGGTACATCACGTACTGAACAAAGGCCGACTCTTTTAAGACAGTATCACATCCAGCACTGTATATCTGACCACTGCCTTTCAAACCAGCAAAACCACACACTGTACACTACAAGCTACTGCATCTTAACAAAGCAAATATTGTTCCACTCCGAATTCAATACACAGCAGGGCATTGGAACAGCACTAATGATATTAAAACGATTTATAATCTGGCATGAAAAATGACTGATTCGTTACCTGATTGCAGCAACATTAAGACTTTTTTCTTAAAGCCTGCCACCTTCTCCAAATTAAATCTTGTTCAGCATCCAGCTGTTCGTCCCCTTGCTATCTACTGTAGCTGTTTTAGCAGATTGCTAGTAAAGAAGTGCAGCATGTATATTTCATCATAAAATATCGTGCTGGCAAAATTAGAGTCATAAGCATAACATAGAACATGTTGCTGTTGCCATTAATGTTAATTTTGCTAGCATCTTGAGAGTCTGTGCTGGACACTGCACAGCAAGGCTGTCATTCTTTCACAGCTTGATTGTCATCATAGCCAGTATAAGACTAAAATAGCTGTCTGAAGTTTACCGTGCATTGTTAGTCATAGACTTACATAAAGTCAGGGCTAACCAGGTGCTGTTCAGTTTTTTTTTTTTTTAATTTCTGTTTCATCTATAAAAAACCTTGTTTTGCATAGAAGGCGAGTTAGGAAATGTTTAAGATCTTTGCGTCAGAGAGCAGGGTCGCCCGCAGTATGGCACCACTTTAGAAAGTGCCAACAAATTGTTCAAGGACACTTTGGCAGGGACAGTAGGCGTCGTAGGTTTAATACCAGCCACCCTCCGGTTCACAGCTGGAGTACATCCTTCAGTCAGCGGCGGACTGAACTAACCACCTCCCTGTCTCTCCACCTCCAGGCCAACCTCTTTCTCTGTGAAGAATATACCACAATATATAGAGGATTTCTTATCTAAGTAGAGAACCAGAGTAAACTTTGCAATGCAATACTACAAGTAATTGTGTTTTTTAATCAAAAGCAGCTGTAGAGATTTTAAGATCTTTTGGATTGATGATGTAAGGAGGCAGCAATAAGCTGAGGAGAGAGTCGTGATCAAGAGTATACACATACAGATACACATAGGAAGTTAAGTACACAGAAACACCCACGCAAATACACTGTCAGGCAGCCATGAGTAGAGGCGAACATACCTGCACTAATACGTACTGTCACATGTACACACATAATGACACATTTAGACACACACTGTCACCACAAAATGCAAAACATTTCATTTCGTGATTTTTGAGAGGATCGAGGAGAGGAGTGGAGAGGAGCAGGGTGGTTTTAAGAGGGGAAGGAGAGCCAATGAGAGGATCAGTTGAGTGTGGCAGATTGGTTATGAGAGCAAACATAATGAAAAGGTTCAGTTCACAATATTACCAAAGTGCCCTTGAGCAATGACACCTAACACCAATTTCTACATTGTATGTGCCAACCTGGTTCAAGCACAAAGACACTCGTGTAACTTAATTTTTCATTAGTCACCTGGTGAATGGTTTCCACCATATCTGAAATTCTGCTTTATTACAAGTTGTTTTTTGGTTTTTTTTGTAGCTTTAGCCATCAGTTCTATCAGTTATGATATTTTACTCACATGAGTAGTTGTTGAGATGTGAATACTTCAACAATATGACAACAAAGTCAGACAGGGCAACAAACGTGTGTTCAGATGATGAGACAGGCTGTAAATTCACCAACATTTATCCAGATTTTCTAAATCCATTTATTTGGACAAGTGGCTGAAATGAGTTTCCTTTGCAGGGCGGCTGGGCTCGCTCTCACAGTAACAGCTGCTTCTTTGCACTGAAAGGGGTCAGTTAGGTTAGGTTTGGACATCTTGGAGATCCCCGGGTAGACCCTGAGCACACTGGAGTGATTACATATCCCCTCTGGTCTGGGAATGCCTTGTGAACGTCAAAAAGTGGAGGACGTGGCTGAGAAGAGGGATGACTGGGCTACCTTTTAGCCGGCTGCACCACGACCCAGAAAGACATAAGCAGCAGAAAATGGATGAGTAGAGTTTATTCGGCAGTAAAACCCAAAGTGAACGCAGCCATGATATTGGCAATAATTAGGAAAACTGTGTCCATACAACTATGACAAGCATGACAGGTCCGAGATGAACCAGGAACCACTCAGTAAATGATTTGGTTAATTTTTACCATTGCCTTTGTTTTTCTTTTTCAAATAAGCGAGGCTTATCTGGAGGTCTGTCTACAACCTGTCTTAACATGTAACTGCTCAGGTTTTTTGACCCATCAAACTTCATTGTAGTGATGTTGACGTCTTCCCAAATCATGACGACTTGCTGAGTGATGTTATTTCTACCGAAAGGAATGACGGTCAAAACTACAAAAATAAGACCATAGTTGTAATATACAGTATGTGATATTTTCTTTATCTAGCATAGCAGTTGTGCCCCCAAACACTGCTGAAAAACCACAATTCTCACACAATCATCCAAAACATGCAAATCTAGCACCACAGCAAAGAAGACTGGAGAGTAGTGCGTTGTGGCATTTGATATGGGTAAGACTACTCTGCTTCATTAGTTAGTCTCGTGCACAAATCCATTATTTAAGTCAAACTAGCAGCCTGCTAAATGTACTTAAGAGTCCTTAGCTCCTCTCCACCCATAAAGAAAAGTCTGTAGCTGCAGAGCTGAACAGCATAATCCAACAATAATGAAGACTCCTAATTAGCTTTCTGTGTGTGTGTGTGTTGATGTGAGCTCATCAAGAGGCGGGTGGTATGATTCCAGTTGTCGGGGGGTAAGTGAGTGTGAATCAACCCTGCTGACATCAAATAGACTCACACACAAAGACACACACACACACACACACACCAAAACCCAAGTGAAGCTGTACATACATGCCACTCATTGCACTAGTCATTTTTTCTCAGTGCTATGAGCCATGTTGAGTGCAGAAGAGAGAGGTGTGTGTGTGTGTGTGTGTGTGTGTGTGTGTGTGACAGCAAGAGAGCGTGTGGGTTGTAGATTGTAGAGTGACACATCAACAATATTTATGAGTGTTCAGTGTCTGCGTACTGTCGGTGTATATGTGCATAGTTTGTGTGGGCGCAGCAACGCATCAGCATGTGTGTGTGTATGTGTGTCTGTGTGTGTAAGTGTGCGTCAAGCTGTGTGTGAGAATATTTTGCTGAGTCATCTGGCCCATTTAATTTACTCCGTCTCTTCAGGAAACAGCTGCTGTGACATTGTAACCTTGAGTAAACTTTATTGGCTCGCAGGACCATTTAGAGCAGCACAAGCAGCCAATGAGATGAGATAAATGGAAACACACAGACACGCCGGCGTTCCCACGCACAGTCACCCATGTAAAATATGCCACGCTCACATAGCAATAATTATTGTAATCAGTGCGGTTGATAGGAAACAAGGGAATGATAAACTATCTTCATTATCTTATTATGTGATCAATAGTTTTTCTTTTTAAACATTTGACACATTTGTTTTTTAAGCTATACAAAAAGTGTTTGCAAGGTAGGAACTAATAGCTGTGACATATGAATTAACGACAGTAAACACGGGTTGATATTCTGTACTAATCTTTCACTGTTTTGTACACACGTAGACGATGAAATTACTGCAGGAAAGATGACCTGATATCTTCTCATTTTCTGCATTAGGGTGATAAAGGATTGTACTTGTGAAAAAGGCAGAAAATTAAGTTGGCCCTTTTGTTTTCTGTTTGCATTTAGTTACATGACTATCTGATTTCGCTGCCGTGAAATTCTCCAATGCTTTTATTTACTTAAAGATCCTGATCCTGCAACCTGATACCAGGATCCAGTACATCAGTAACACTACAACTCTGTATCCATTTGAAATAAGCCTTGTCGAAGATATAATCCTCTGTGCATCGTTCATTTTTTTACAGTGTGGTCTCTTTATCCTCTAAATTGCTGCTAGTATACGTTTCTTGCACTTTTCTGTCTCAATATTGATGTAAGTGCATATGCAGTTTTATTGAAACAAGACTTAAATAGCTCCCTTAGAAACTGCTTGTGTAAGCTGTTTTGCTCTCAATTTAATCAACTTATTTTACCTAAAATGATAAGACACATGGAACGTAACCGTCCTTCTCTCCCTTCCTATGTTTCCTGTCTGCCTCTTGAATGAAGTAAAAAAAATAATCACAAAAGGAAAAACAACAGTTTATAACAGTTTACTTCCCACACACAGATATTAACATCCTTAAAGCGTCACATGCTCACTAACACAGCCAGGATTAGTCTGTTATGCAACTTCCCATTGACACACCAACAACAAAATACTGGAATTCACACATCACTGGTTGTTACATCAGCAATTTTAAGATGAGCGCATTAGGCTGAAAGTTCAAGATTTCAACTTAT
Source organism: Scomberomorus guttatus (assembly GCA_038419695.1). Lineage (NCBI taxonomy): Eukaryota > Metazoa > Chordata > Actinopteri > Scombriformes > Scombridae > Scomberomorus > Scomberomorus guttatus. The sequence goes on from CM076461.1 coordinate 12,094,224, forward strand.
ATAGAGCAAAGATACCTTCTTTTCATAGTCAGGAAGATGGTGCACTATCTGATTTGTGGTGATGATCACTCTTAGAAGCTGCTGATTGTCCCGCTGTAGGCTGATTTCCAGCAATTTTCCCCCCACAGACAAAATAATCGCAGCAGTCAACATAATTTGAGTCATCTTTGAGGCAAGAGCTTCGGCAAATGATGTTTTTTTTCACTAAGAAGATGGAAAAGAAGCACATGAAAATGTTAACCTTGTCCTCTGCAAGCTAAAGTCCACTGAAATCAAGCTGAATAACTTTTAATAACATGTGTTCTTTACTGTGATTATGGGTATGATGGTGCTGCAGCAGATGAAGCAATAAAATACCCACAATCTGAGTTAAGAAAACAATTGTGGGTATTACTGATGAGTAACATAAGAGCCACCAATGTTCACCGAAAAGCTGTCTTTAAAGCAGGAAATGCAGTCTTCATTCCGGGAAACACTACCGCTTTTGTCCACAGGGGGCGCCAAAATCAACACAAAACGAAAGCTTCTTGTAGTAACTTTAAGAAGACAAGTTTATATTTCACAGTATACTTGTGGGGTGTGATTCTCATATCACTGACACCACTACAGTCTACAGATAGCTGGTGGCGTTCGTTGAAACGACTTGCTGTGTAAATATTAGTTCTTATAATGATACTTGAGCTTGATCCTGACATGACAGTTTGCTTTTATCAACTTTTCTGTAATGTACTGGAAAGGGCATCAGTGCAGAGTTGACTTTACACCTTAGAGGATTCATCTTTAACTGAAAGCATTTTGAAACGTAAATACCAGCACTTGAGCTGATATATTCTCCTTTTTCAGGTGTAACAGACCATTAAAATCCATTGCTTCAGGGCATCCTAGTGCTCAGCACAGTTTTGCAACATAACAGGAGTCAATTCTACTCATTCAATAATGCTTTCCATAATGTTAAAATGTGTGTTGTTACTGGACATAAAACTGCCATGCCCTGAGCCAAGATGAATCTCATAAACATAGATTACAAGATTGTAGTCTAAAAAGTTCTCAGAGAAAACAGTAAATGTATAAAAATGTAATCGAGGATATGGCTAATATCTTTTCAAACTGAACAGAGAAAGATAGAGATACAGAAATCTCTGGGAAATAAAGATTATGATGGGAAAAAGAAGATGAAAGATCGAAGAGATGGGGACAAAGTGTACAGAGGAGAAGAGATGGACAGAGAGAAAGGTGGGAGATTGAGAGAGAGGGAGAGATGTGGGGGGGGGGTGGACAGAGATGGGGAGACTCAAAGATAGCGATACACTGGGAGAGACAGAGAACAAGGGAGATAAATGGAGTAAAACCAAATAAAATGGAAAAGAGACGAAGAAAACGCAAGAGAGACAAAGAAAATGAGCGAGACAGAGAGAGAGAGACAGAGAGGGCCTTATCAGTGTATTGCAGGAGGCATAAGATGTAACTGGGGAGTTTGTGTGTGTGTGTGCGTCTGTGTGTGTGTGTGTTTGTGTTATTGAAGTGACTTTGGTCAAGTTTAAAACTGGAAAGCCCAGTCGACAGATGGACAGAGAGAAAAACAGGGACATCAACTGTGTATTTATGGCTGTGGTTAATGAGAAAATTCAGGATTATACAATGTAAATCACAGGTATATTTATGCGTCTTCTTGAAATATTTAACACTAGACCTGCCAGGGGTCGATATATACCTAAAACCGCCACCGGGTAAAATTTACCCATGCACCTAGCTACCGCATTTCTAAAACTAAAAAATGTACTCTGTCATTGTATTAAGGCATTGTCTTCACAAAGGAATGTCTGAAGTCACAAAATGAGTTTGTTTAATCATCACCTGTGTTTTATAATCTAAATATCTTTAAGATTACTGATCACTTTGCATGGCCGTCAGTATAAATCAGTCTAAAATGACAATGAAAATGGGTATTAGAAGAAAATATGTGCATATTTGGGCGGTGTGATATAATTATAAACGCCATTCATCACGTAATGAGATAACCCATGTTATTTAAATTACCAAACTAGCCTAAATACCCCAAATAGAAAATAACGAGCCATAATAATAACAATAAACAGCCACCGCACTTATGGGTGATTTAATGTTGCAACATAATCAACATGACAAAGTCAAGTGCACAATTTCACCTAATCGATTTTTAATTTTGGCATTTTAAGAACGTGTGAATGAGAGAACATCACCAAGAAACTTGAGGTAACCATTAAAGCTGTTTTGATTTATAACATGATATTGCAAATATATATTTCTCTTTTGGTGTTCCCTTCATGAAAACAGAATAAGGCAACGGGCAAGTTAGGCTAAAAAGCCTAAAAACAATAAACAGTAACATGGCAAAACAAAAATGAATGTGTTCACACACAATGAAGGTTTGTCAGTAGGCTAAATCATCTTAATTTGTTTTTAATCTGGATTTAGCGTCACCATTTTTACCAATTAGAGGTGCTACACAACATTATTTTAGGAAAAGTCAAAGACTGGGGGACTTGAATACAAACCATTCCACATGTTTGCAATAAATCAAAGCGTAAACTAGAGGTCTGTTTTACTCCAGAGGAACATGACAAAGTCAGAGGTTACACAGCCTCAAAATCGATGTAGACCACTCTCAGAAGACTTTCCTGTTGCTCCTTGTGTCAGAAGAGACAATCGATTGAAATACAGTCCAATCAGTCACAATGTAAACAAAGCCAGTAGCAGGGTGGCAGGTTTTGTCTTGTGGTACTTAAATATGAGGCTTTTTTATCTTCAAAAATACATATGGTGTCTCTCTCCAATGGCTTTATATTATAATATTAATCACCAAATTCTATTATTTAAGTTGGCTCAGTGGTTTCCACACTGTTGCCTCACAGCAAGAACCAGACCCAGCCTGGGCCTTTCTGTCTGAGATTTGAATGATCATCCTGTTCCTGGGGTTATTGCTCTCATTAGCTTACATTAGAAATCACAAAATCCCATTTTTTTAAAACCCCATTGCTGTGTCCTCAGAAGGTGGGATTGAACTGTACTTGTGGTCTAAAACATAGACTGTATATAAAGATGGACATAACGAGGTGTGACATCATCCACTGGTTTGCATTGGAGCCAGTTTGAAGCCCAGACTTGATGCTTATGGTTGGCTCCATCTTTTCTGTCTGGAGCCAGGACCTTTGAAATAAGGAGTGCGGGGTGTTGCCTTTCACACACTGGAAAATTGCCCTGCTACCTTGGACCAAAGCGAGCACTACTTTACTGTGAACAGAGAGCAGGGCACACCTGGGCTAATGTAAGCTACTTTTGTCAAACTGTGCTAACAGGGCAGGTATCGTAATCAAGTAACATTAAACTTACCGAAAATATTGGTAGTCTGACTCGATGTGAGTCCCGGAGCTGGGAAGAGCAGTAGGTGACGGAGTAATAATCTCTAAAATGACTGAATACATTAGAGAGTCCGAATTTAGAGACCATAATGAAAGTTATTGACTTATTTTTTAATATAGTATTTCTAGAGAGAGTTGAGAGAAGTTTTTAAATGGGAGTATATTGTCCTCAGGATTTCACATCATTTAATTCAATAAAGAAGTATTGAAGGGGGAAAAGCTCTCCAAGCTAGCAAGCTAACTGTCATTTAAGCTTGTTAGCTTGATCGCTAACAGGCCAATTATACCATCCACTCCTGTCTCTCAATTAAGTGTATCATGTCAAGGCCCAAAAACGTAATCTCAATCTAGAGACGCTTGTTCAATATTTAGCCACGAGCTAAAATGAAATGAGTGTGAATGTGTTTTTTTAATGAAATAAGCTTGATTGATCATACATTTTTAAAAAGTGCCCGGATAGCACTGACTGGCAATACAAACAAGACCACTTCAAGGGAATTTGCAATGAGGGTTAGGGTTAGATGAGGGAATACCGACTGGAAACATCCATAGACAGAAAACAGACAAAAAGAAAAAGAAACAAAACGAACATCACATCCAATTCACACCATTTTCTCAGCAGTAATCTGATCCCAGAGATCTAATTCAGCCTGCTAATGTGGTGTCATGAACCTTTGAAAGTGCTGAAACAGCAGGCCAGGATTAAAACGACAAACTGTCCATGACACTGGACGCAACCGGAAGACACCTTCACATTGTCTGACACAAGTGAATACACAAGCAGAACTCTCCTTCTTTGACTAAGAGTTGCTTTCTCGCCGCAGATAACCAGTCAACGTACTGTATGTTCTCATCTGTTTTGTTTGGTGTTTGTATCTCCTCAGCGACTTTGCACAAATATAACCCTCCGTCTCTCTGGTTGAACAACACGCACACACCTCTGTCTGTCTTGTCTTTCTTCTTCTCCCTTCTTCTTTCCCTCTCAGTTTGTGTCTCTTTTAAGTTCAAGTTATCTGCTTTCAGTCGGCCTGTTTCCCTGAGTGGGTGTGTGTCTATCTTTGTGCATGTGTGGCAGTAAAAGTGTCTGTGTTTCAGTCGGGGTGGCTGTTTGTGTGTCTGTTTATCGTCAAGTGGCGGAGTGAAAACAAATCAAATCCCCAAGTGGAGTTTGCGTGTGTGTGTGTCTCCCAGGACAATTTGCATTGATGTTGTTGTCAGATTGGAGAAAGAGCATTAGAGCTCTTTAAACATCAGCTCTTACACACACACACACGCACACACACACACAAACACAGAGTGTGTGTTAACAGCAATTTGGTGTCACACATTTAGGAAACATAGTTTGTCTCTTAGTCAAGTATAGTCCCCCTGGTATACCAAATGACTGTGTTTGTGTGTGTGTGTGTGTGTGTATGTGTGTGTGTGTGTGTGTGTGTGTGTGTGTTTTCAAGCATTTATGGATCCTTTCACTTAGGAAACAGCCACCCTAGGCTGCTATACACAACCTGATTCTATACCAACAGCGCAGATACACACTCAATCACTCACACACCCACACACACACACACACACACACACACAATATGGTTCACAAATGCACACAGAATAGCAAAAACCTGTAAAAATGTTGGAATTGGAACTGGTATTTAAAAACCATCAAGTGAGCTGATTTAGAAACTAGATGCCAAGAAGTAAAGCACATAATATGGCATAATTGTATAATTTTACATGTACTTTTATGGTTTTTTCTATAGTCCCTCTTTCATGTACGGAAAGGATTTATCGTCATCCAAGTAGCATTCACATTAAGCTTCTGACCTTCACATTCTGTACAGTGTCCTGCCTGTTCTGCATAGAAGAGAAGAAAAGAGAAGAGAAGAGAGGAGAAAGAGAGGAGATAAGATGAGAAGAAAGGAGTCTGTATAATCACAGCAGACAGATTTCCCCATTGGCTAAAGCCTTGTTGATTTGCTAAAAGTATCTTAGCGCTAAGGACCAAATCCTCCAATGTAAGACCTCCATGAAAGACAAGTCAGCCAGACATCCATCTGCTTTGTTCATCATCCAGCCAGCCAACCAGCCAGTCCGCAGGTAGAAAGCCCATGTGTCACTCATTCAGTCAGTCATCCAGTGACTCAGCCAGTCAGCCAGTAAATGAATCAGTTCCCAAATCCATTCTTCATTCCAGCCTCTCCCTCACACCTGTGCCGGCCCCTCTAAAGCCCTTTTCTCCTCCGGCCGTTAAGAGACATCCAGCTAATTGCAGCGATAAAGGGCTTAGCGAAGGGATCACTATATATTAGCAGTGCTCTGTGTATAGATACTAGTCCAGGTCTTCGGGATCCCTTACAGCTGTCAGAAAGCCAGCAAATGAAAATGGCTATAGATGTTAAGTGCAGGATCATATTTTAACTGCAGCTCTACACAGATAATAAGCAGATGTGGAGCTCATCAGCAATTCTGAGTGCTCCCATAAGGAGTTTTATTTTTCTCCGACTTAAAGAAGAAAGCAGCAGTATCCATGATAAATGTATTCAGTGCCTCCATTCTACCTTTGTCCCTATCCATCTTCATTTTACAGCTGGGGCCAAGGAGCACACAGTCAAATGGATGTCAACCCCATTGCTGGACGAAAACCCCATCTCCAAAAAGTTTGATTTTCTGAGACCATCTCTGACTTTCTTCTCACGGGAGAAACACTTGTTTGACTTACAATAATAACGTCCTAATCTGTTTAAATATGATATACAAAACAAAAATTAAATATTAACTAAAACAAGCTTAATGCAAAATAAATATTCTGTTTACCATATTATTATCAACATTTTACTGAAAGGTTTTTTTTAGATTTTATGATTTTTATAGCCATATTTTGGCACAGCAACTTCTACATTTTAGTAGTTGCTATGAAACTTCTCTCACTCTGACAGCTGCTTCTGCTCGGTGTCTTTCTGCAGGTCTCGGTCCAGTATCATCTTCTGTTGCACCTGGAAGTGTAACATCACCTGTAGACTATAATATTCTCTGCTCTAATATCTCTGTGACCGTCACATGACCGCCTCCCATCACGGACCGCTTTGCTTTAGAAAGACGTTTTTTCAGCATCTAACGTCATATCAAAGCATTCCTTCTTTATTTCTGTCACAGTGCAGAGCTGCTCTGATGACACTTCGTTGGCAGCTGGATTCATATGTTCTAATTGTTTCCAACTACTGACACTAAATTTGTTTTTTTATACTGATTTCCGAAAGCAGGACTTGAAGCTGCATTGTGTTTTGACTCTTTGGGAACTTTTCTGTGAATGAAACTCGCCCACAAAACGGAGGCGAACATGGAGCCTTATATGGCAAAGGGAAGCCTCGGGGCTTACTTCAGGCACACTCACACCAAGCCAAGGATGTAGTTAAAATGCCTTTATTGGTTAGGGCATATCAAACTGAAAAAATACCACCTAAAGGAGAATGCCAATCAGTTTCTATCCATACTGGGTCTTCCTCAGGGCGTGGCTAGAAAGAGAAGTCCAAGACTCTCTCCAGAACTTCTCTTTTTAGCCATTCCCTGAGGAAGACCCAGTGTTTTTTAACTTTGATATGCCCTAACCAATAAAGGCATTTTAACTATATCCTTGGCTCGGTGCGAGTGTGCCTGAGGCTTCTGTTTGTCTATAGTTGACCAGTTAACAGTAACTTCTAGAGCACCTCGCATTCACCTGGAATTTACTACTTTATAACCATGAGCACCCAATATTTCTTAATGTTGCCTTTGTGAGCTTTATATGGCAATTTTAGGGGTGTGGATTATGCCAATGATCACGTCTCACAAATGCACGCCTCCTCATGAACAGGTGACATTCATCAAGCTGAAACAAGCGATTTCGTTCAGGCAGGTTAAGAGAGTTTGTTGAATCCGACTTGGAACACTCGTACAAGCAAACCTCACAGAAAAAAGTAAGAGTTTTAGGATAAAAATATGAAAATACTCTTGCATGAGGCCCAATGACCTTAGGTTTCCCTCAGTGGAGGCTAGTGACCGACAGGTTTACAAGGACTAGGCTTTTAATATTGCAGGACGGGGCTCTGTAAATTGCTGTGTACAGGGATAAGACCCGAAAGAAAAGGTTATTGCAGAGGAAAATGCTCCCTAAAACATTTTGGTGCTCTTAAAACATTTGAGGGTAAAGAAGCACACCTTGCCTTTCTGAATCAATTTTGTTTGAGGGTTTGAACTGATATCTGAATAAATGTGGACACTGAGACGTCCCAGAGTGAGGAAAACTGCAGTTGAAAAGGGGCAATGATATAAGAGGTGAACGTCAGATTTTGTTCTTCAGTATTCTTGCTAGATTTATTCTGAACCAACATTTAACAATGATACAAGAAGAGGCACATACACAATTCTCCACTGACATCAGTGTCCACAGACATGAATGTAATGCAGCCATGAGACATATTTCATTGTAAGAGGTGAGACTCTTGCGTTGATCAACAGAGAGAAAACTTTCAGGCTAGTGCTACTGCTCTCTCCACCTACAACCGAAGAAGTTCAGGCATATTGTCTGGGGACTGTTGAAAAGCTTTCTGTGTAGGCAATCACTAAGTGAAGTGGAAGTAGACAAGGCCAGTAAAGGGAAAGAAGGTACACCATGAAAGTAAATTACAACACTTCATCACAAAAGAACCCCTGAAAGGCACTGGAGTTCACAAAAGGTGTGTTCTGATCGCCTAGTACTTCCCTGTGAAGTGACTGCACAGGGTATTGAGCCATGTTAAGTAAGATTCCAAACCGTAGGGAGCAAAAAATGCTCAGTTCAAAGGGGACTGTGAACTGTGTAGGGAAGAACTGAACGGTTCATCAGTTCACCAGAAGTTGACAAGCAAATTCCCCATAAGTCATTGCACCTCGCTGGACCACCAAAAACAAATAATGGAGCTTACAAAGGAGTTTACATGTCTGTAAGTATTGTAACGTTATAATTATTGATGTGACTATTTAATTTAAGTTACCTAAAAACAACAATGCTCAAATAGGGTGCACAAGACCTGGCATTCATTTTGTGCACCATTCATAATTATCCAGGACAACATAATATTAATATTACATAATAATAATCTGTAAATAATCAACAATAATATTACATAATAATCTGCATAATATTAATCTCTTTAGGAATGACACTGTACATCTTGTAAATTAATAAAATCACATTTATTCACAGGTTACATACGTTTCAATAGAGTAAGTTTTGTAATGGTATTAGTTTTTGTTTCATTGTATATTCAATATTTTATTTCAGCAGTGTAAAATTTCCACAGTAGCAGCACTAGGTATCCAAGGTTTTTATGTTACCAGGGTAACACACGGAGGAAATGTCCGCGTTGGTGACGTTGCAGGGTGCTCCAAATAGAGGAATTTTGTCGCGGGAAGTTCCTTTAACTGACATTCCCTGAACAGGGAGCAGGGAGTACTGTTTATGTTCACTGTGGAACGAAAAGCAGCTAAAGGGAAAGACTGTGGTGATGATGTCAACCTGAGACAAATCCAGGAGCTGCTCCACACACACAGTGAATAATGCAACAACTACTTGGACTCTATGACAGCACCCATGGAGATTTTACTGGAATATGTGAATGATTTTCTGAGTCACAGCGGTAAGCTGTACTGCACTTTTAAGTCAAACTCATTTGAGAGTAACATCTCAAGCAAAAACTCTATGAGCCCACTGAGTAGGTCCCTAATTGATTGTTAATAGAACAACTCTGACAAGTGTCACCTGTTGACTTCATCAATTCAAGCACTTCACTGTCCAAAATACAACATAATGTGAATTCAGCTTTGTTGTGGGCTTTCCATGTACGGGGAAAAAAAAATTCAAAAGCTGGAAAGGATCATCCTCTGTGGACATGGCTCATCTGATTCCAATCATTTGTGTTTTTAATTCATCACTGTGTGTTGACTTGGGTGTTGTGGGCACTAAGACCGGCCAGATATTAGACTAATATTCTAATGTTGAGCTGAAATGGTTAGTCAATAAATCAATAAGTGGATCAAGACAAAAAAGGAATCGCCAACAACTGTTTAAGTCACTTTTAAGAAAAAAAAAATTCCAACCATTTTCTGGTTGTACTTTTTCACTGCTCTTCATTGTTCTATATCATTGTAAACTTAATAGCTTTGGGGTTTGAACTGTTATTTAGACAAAAGAAGACATTTGAAGATGTTACTGGGCTTGAGGAAAACATTTCTTACTATTTTTCAACATTTTAGACTAAAAAAGTCTACTATTACTTCAGAAAAATTAATCAGTAATCATTTGTTGCAGCCCTATTCTATAATATACAATATGAACTGTAATTAGTTTGAATCTATATGGAGCAGAAGGGTGAAAAGTCAGTTATCATTCACATAAAAGTGCTATTTTTTTCCGACAACGGTAGCGACACTGTATTTAAAACATAACTAAAAATGGCTGCTACCATGTAAGCATAGTTTTTAATCTTCTTTCTGTCTGAATTCATCAATCTCTATCTTCCCATCATTTGATATTTTATACATTTCTTGAGGGGAAAATAAGAACAAACTATTGAGTAAGTGTTAAAGTTGTTTAACAAAGAATAAGCTGCATTTTAAGCTTTTTTTAATGGCTATGCTTCTGTATTTAGATACAGTGTTTTGTACACAGTTGCTTACTTTTGTTTTGGAGCCATCTGAATTCAGCAGTTTTCACAACTCTCTTGTGACAGCACACCGTCCGCTTGCATAATGATGCGCCGCAGTGTTTTTGGCTTTTCATTTACCTCACCTTGTTAAAGTGAAAAGTGTGTCTGCGGAAATGTGTGCGAGCGCTCGGGTAAAGGAACAATTAAACTGCTGTAAGCCTGGAATTTAAAAAAAAAAAAAAAGTACAAGAACTGTTCTGGGTGAGAAATCACAGGCACAGACAGACAGACTCACACACACACACACAAGCGCACTCACACACACAGAGCGACAGAATGGGAAGTAATGAAGTGAGGAAAGAACGCTGCTGTCTGACATGAAAATCAACACAGCGTGACATGACCATTATACACACACACACACACACACACAGATCAATAGCCAACTGCTTAGACCCCAGGCAAATTATCTGGAAAAAAACAGACACACAGATGTATACAACATAGGCATACACACATACATGAAGTCAAGGATTATTCTGTGTCCTCTTTGATTCACAACAACAGTAGAACATGCATTCAGTTCATGACCTTTTGATTAAACTGTGAATATCTGTATACAAGTTTCAGCCTCCCGGTGCAGGATGGGTCCCGTATTTTGCAGGAAAATGTCCTTTATGGTCAGATGTTGCTGTCAGCAGTGTGTGGATATCTATGTGTGAATTTCATTGCAAAAAAAACTGAATGTGATGTTTATTTTTTTCATGACATGGAATCCAAGTGTATGTGTGTGTGTGAGTGTATCTCTCAGCTGATCTACTTGACCTTTTAAGGTAGAGTTTAAGAATCTTCTGGGGGCAACATAAGAGAGCTGGTGAGATAGGGAAACGTGACATTACATGTTCCTCACACGCATACATACAAACACACACACACACACAGACAGACACACACACACAGAAAGCTAGCAGTGACCAAAACAATGTGGCAGCAGTGACATTTAGCCCGCGGAGAAACAACCACCCTTCCTGTCTCTGTCTCTCTCTTATCTCTATATTCATATTGTCTGTTTTGTTCTCTGTCTGTTTTTGATGTGTCTCTTTCTTCTTCTCTGCCAGCAGCACTGCTACTGTGTGTCCCCCTTGTAAAATTTCCCAGAGGCGTCAACTGTGGGATATGTTTTCATCGTGCTTCAGTTCGTTGCACACTGTAACACAACAGCTGTACTTAATTGGATGGTCTTTTATGATAAAAAAAAACGGGTCGGCTACATCAACAGAGAGCCAGACTGATAACATTTCCTGTATCAATAAAGACTGTGATGTGAGGCGAAGCCTGCGAGCCAGTTCAGGCAGCCCAACTCCAGTCGCCGCTTCACTCATATGGCATACTCCGCTCTGCAGCGTTTCGAAAAGCCCCACCTCCACCTCAGCATCTACCTGTCAGCTCTGAGTCAACCTTCCCCTAGGGGAGGTCAGAGTATCATCGCTCCCCACTTCCTGCAATGCTGAGCTGGATGTTTCTTTGTGGGGAGCGACGAGGTCAGTGCCCAGATGCTTCATTAATGCTGTGCATCCACATTTACATAATAATCTATTCCACGAGTCGGCTGACTGAACCACATTCATATAGGCGAAAATTATGATTTTAACATACTCTATCCAAGCCCAGTTCAATAAAAACAACATGAATCCTTTTTGAAGAAATTGCTAGAGAAAAGTTACAAGTTTTTTTCTGGTTTTATGCAACCCGGATCTTATTTTAGTAGTTTTGGACATCATTAAGTGGACTGCATTTATACCAAATCATTTCACAATGTCCCTCTCATTCTTTCACACACACAAATTGTGGTGGGGAGCAGTTGGGGTTCCTGCTCAAGGAAGCATCAACATGTGGACCTCCAACCCTGCCATCAATGGATAATCCACTCAACCTCCTGAGCCTCAGCCGCCTGCTTATTCCTGCCAGTAATAGAATTGTACCCACAGTGTTAATCACTGGGATCTGGAAAGAGAAAAAAAAACATCTCTTTAACAAGCCCCCACAGGTTAGCCAAAGAAACAAAACCAGTAAAATCATAACCCTAACTGTCCATTATAAGCATCTATCACTGTTTACAGCCTAACTTTTGGCTCAACTTTGGTCTGCTTTACTTGCTGTAGTAATGTGTGTACACAGCTTTCTGCGATTACTTTAATGAGTGAAGCATTATCATAACCAATTATGGCTAAAAGTATGTGAATGAGACTTGTGGTAATAATATGTAATGATGTTTAGGGAAATTATGACTGCATTTCATTTTATCATCTCTTGAGTTTGAAGCCTTGAGACCTAAAACTTTTTAAGCTTTTTTTTTTCACACTGTCCTCTCACTCAAGCCCACTAAACAGCGACAGCACTACAGCGAGCTGATGTTAAAGAAATATTTGCCTATTTTAACGTTTCTCTTCAGTGTTTCTCTCTTCTGGTCCAGACCACCCCCCCCCCCCCCCCCCCCCCCTCTCTCTCAGCTATAGTAGGCCAGTTAGCAGTAATTATGAGGTTTCTCGTTAATTAGCGAGGAGCACCCAGCTGTTTCAGCCCCACAAGACAAAGGGCCTTCAGCATACACACACATGCACACACGCACACAGAGACAGGCACATGCACACACCTGGGGGAGTCTGGGTAAAATGTCAGGGCTGTTCAGATTGTAATTACAGGGAGATTTGCTGCCTCTCTCACAAAGCCCAGATAAACCACCTGACTGACACACACACAAACACATGTACACGTACTCACAAACACACCGCACATACACATTCACAAGTAGCCACTTACCCAGAAACACACACTCAACTTTTACAGAAAATCAATACTAAACCCTGTCTTTGGCACACACACCATATTAGAGGTGATGTGGTAACAAGTACAACTACTATTTTTCAGCGGTAAATAAGCAGATAATTTTTTTTTATTGATGTAATTTGTGCATTTCTTTGGGTTTCACTGAAATATTTTCACAAAATACTGTTTTTTTTCAATTAACTAAAAAAAAAAGAACTTAAGACGTTGAGGTTGGTGTAAGACATGTTTTCTGCATCCATGTAATGCATTCAAGCCTAGACTTATTCTATGACCTACCCTGTTTGCTTTCCAACTCTCTTCTACTGGCCCATTGTGTTCTGGATGAACACAATTATAAAGATGAAACTGTTTTATTTATGGTTTAGATTAGAGTGTCTGCTAAACAAAAGAAACTGAGGTATATGTGTCCACAGTTACACCTTCTTAACTCTCCTAAGACTAATCATCACTCAGTTATTGCATGCTAAACCAAAAAAAACTGAAAATATATCCAGCAGCGTTTGATTGACGGCACTTCACAATTACAGAGGGCATATGGATTGAATGAGCATGATGTGGTTACAAAAAAAAAATCCACCTACACAGTATGGTTCAAATAATCAGAATAAACAGATTTATTATGGGGGATTTATTCATGTATCAGCTTACAATAATCAGAGTATTGCCTTAATCGCAATACTGGCAACAGTTGTATTATTGCGTGAATGAAATTACATATTTGCTACAAACGAATATATTCAATATTGAGTCCCATTGACAGTCTGGAGTCAAACTGCAGAAGAAATAAAGGTAATGGCCAAAAACTGAACAGCCATATCACTTTAGTAGGAGGTCTGTGTGTGTATGTGTGTGTGGGTGGATGCACAGTATTTGTTGGTGTTCCAGGCGGACTGTCTGCCGCTTTCTACATGTGTGTATAAGTGGCTGAGTGTGTCTGTCTGTCTGTGTGTGTTAAATGTGTTCTTGGCAGGTTCCCGAAAGCCCGCTGAGCTGTGAAGAGGAGGTGCGATCATAATTTCAGCTCCCTACTGCTTCCACCACAGTTACATCGGTACTTAGTACCTGCTACACCTATTTCTCCTGGTGCTCTTACTCATAACTCTTCGCTCCAAGTGCACAGACAGCAACATCGGGGGTCAATATACTTCCATCTAGAGCAAATTGAAGTGGGGACAACTACAGCGATCAGCAAGCATACACAGAAGAACTATTCATTCACTGAAATGTGTTTTCTTAAAATTAGATTCAAAATGAGAGCTCATATTACTTCTACAATATACTACTCGTACTTCTCATGTCTGCTATCATTATTATTCATTGTAGAAGAATTCATTTCTATTGTGCTTTTCAGGATTGCAGAAGGTTTTTGTACATATGCACTGAAGAAGGTGCAAGCCTTTGGCTTTCATAAAGACTTTAGTTTTCGAAATGTTAGACAATAGGACCAATTAAAGAAGAGTATGATCCATTTCAAAGGGGATTTCTGGGCTGTTGAGTTACGTGGGGGTTTTCATACAAAGTCTTTTGCTAATGAAACGAAAAAGATAAGATCAAGCAGGTAGACATGAATACACTGAAGCTGCGGGGACGGGGATACGCATGCAGAGAGGATGAGGTTTATTAAGAGGCTACTCTTAACCTTCATTCTGACAGACTAGAACTAAGAGTGCACGATTGAGTTTTTATGATGTGCATTACATTACATTACCTGTATCTAAGCGCACTACGTGGAAGGGTGACACACTTTAACCAAGCTGCGATAAAATCTCACAGATCCAACTGCTGTATATTCAGACACAGACACAAATGCTGGAGTAGATGGATGAATAGACACATGTACCGGTGCCTCGTCCTCTGAGACTGTGTTTGTCAATCACAAGCCTAAAAAGACTTTTGGTTCATAAGCCTTAAAATTAAATCCCTCATCTTCCGGTGTTGTGTAAACTAACCAGCATGATGATTATGAAAATGTCATGTTTGCCTACTGATTCTTAGAAGTCTGCAGTTCAAGCAGAGATAGTCCACAGCTCACGCTCAGTTGACACTACATCATGGTGCATTAGGTTGAATGGCTGCACATCAGCAGCAACATAACATTTTCAATAGCAAAAAAAAAAAAAAAACGCCTTCCGTGTAAAACCAAATGTGACTGCTTGTTCCAGTGATGTAAATATAGACAGTGCAGCAGTGCGGTTGCACTGGGGCCCGTGGGGTCAGGGGGCCTGAGGGGTCAGGGGGCCAGTGAGGTCAGGGGGCCCGTGGAGAGAGCGGGCACTCCAACAATGTGTTGGGCAGATTCAGATTACCACCTCGGAAATACGCCTGTGTTCAAAGAAGAACTCACATTAAATTAAAATTGCCGCCATTTGCTTTATATGCCCTCGAAAAAGCAAATCATGTCATGGTTTCATTTTTTTTTTGGTAAAATAGTCTGTAGCAATCTATAACAAAATTATATGCTTATTCTTCATAAACTATAAAAACTATAAATAAACTATAAAAAATGAATGAATAATGTCTTTTCTTTGGTATTTTTGTCATATACAGATATGCAATGATGATTGCTGGGTAATCATGTATCATGGAGTATGTTGTTCTCCAAAGTCAAGTCTCCATTTGACCAATAATAATCATTTTAAAACATATTTCCATATTCTTGACCTAACCAGTCAGAGACAGAGTCAGACTCAGAACCAGGCAGCTCAGTTGCAGTCAGCGCCCCAAGTGGCCTGACCCAAGTACGAATGCCTGCTTGAGATGACAGAGGCCAGGACCAGGTTGAGGTGATGCCAGTCAGTGATACAGAACAGGAGCAGGAGGACAAGCCACTGCAGCCTTATGCCACAGATAAGGGGCATTTTGATGAAAATGTTTTAGATGCTGCTGTAAAACGTTATATCACAACTATGGGGTCTTGTGGTCCTTTCCCATGAAATCAACACAATCATTTTTCTGAAGGGTTACATACATCTACAAACGCTGGTATCAAACTGCCACGCAGCTGGCTTTGCTACTCTCCAAGATTGGATTGTGTGTACTGTTAGCCATGCTGGCTAGTTGGAGACCGCAGTTCATCCTTCTATAACAATGCATGGGTGAAGGGAGTCAAAGATTGAGGGCATTTGTCAGAAAACATTGAACTCCATGAGTCCTCTCAGTTACATGTTGGAACCTGTGTGATGTATGAACAGTGGAAACTCCATGGCACCATTGATGCGCAGTTGGAGAGGGACGTGCATAACACGGCACTCTTTTGGAGACAAGTGCTGGAATGCATAGTGAATGTGACACTAACACTGGCAACCTAGCATTCCAGGGACATAGGGACATGCTGCCATTGCCACATTGTTGCAAATAGCCAAACAGTGGGAAATTTCCTTGCCATAGTCGAGCTGCTGCAAACTATGACCCTGTGCTGCAAGAGTTGATCAAACAGCCCCTCCGTGCAGAATGAGCTAATATATATTTCGTCACAAGTTCAACAGGACATTACAGCTGAAATAAACCAAGCCAACCCTTCAGCTCTGACAAGGCAAAATGTCTGTCTGACCACTACAACGGGGACATAGCATGAACGTTTCCTGCACACCTCCTGTCATTCAGGGCCTGTTTTAGAACAGAGATTACTCAGCAGGCCTCAGTCTCCAAACTTGCCAAGATGCTGATCGTGGATCATCACTCTGTAACATCCACCTTTGGTGAGGTGTGCACTGCCCTGCTATTGTTTCTGACATTACCTGTGACGGTGGCAACAGCCGAGTGATCGTTTTCCAAATTGAAGCTCATTAAGACCTACCCGAGGAGCAGCATGGGGCAGGAAAGGCTGAATGGGCTGGCTATCCTGTCCACTGAAAGCATCAGAGCCCGGGAGTTGAATTAAGGACATTGTCGAGGCGCTTTTTCAGGGGGATTTGGGGTATCTGATGGGCTGCCGTGACCCTATCTAACAGGTTGTTGTAATTTCGGAGTCAGGTCGCCACTGAGCACTTGTTTCATTTTGTGTGAATTAAGAATATTAGCGACACTTTTTTATTCAAGTGTTTAGGTAGACTGTGGGAAGTATAATGTTACGGAGGACGAACCACAGGCCCACAGCAGGACTAAAACACAGTTTAGAAAAGTCGTAGGTGTTGAGAATTATAAAAGGCACTTACCACTGGGTGATACATTGTTAGTCTCATTATGAATAATAAGAGGATATTAAGGTGATTTTAGCTGAACAGACAATAAGTGACATTCTGGTGTTATTTGTTTTCGGGAAGGAAAAATACGTCAAATAGCTGGTTTTCCTCGTGTGAGCGGAGTGGGTATTTGTGCTCTGCCTGCTTGTGCTGATGTGACGCTGAATGGAGCTTGTGTGTGTGTGTGTGTGTATGTGTGTGTGCGTGTATGTGTGTGTGCGTGTGTGTGTTGCTGCTAATCTGTATATAATAAATAAAAACATAAACAATATGGGATATTTTCAAAACACAAGGCAGTCTCGAACTTGGAAGTATACCACGAGGCGACCCTCAGGTAAATCTTCCAGCAAAATTGCAAAGGTGTCCATGTCTGAAATTATTGTTGTCGGCTTGGTTAAATAAAAACTATGAGCAGCAGTCCAGCGCGAACAGTTGCTAACATTAAGTTTAGTTTGCTGCTGACTGAGCAGTTTGTCTTGACATGCAATATGCTGGTGATTCCAACTTGTTTTTCCATCACAAGCTCAGTGTGACACGTTTCCTGGTGATGAGCTGATGCTCTTTTCTCTGTTGTGAAAAAGGGAGTGCAGAGCTAATTGTAGCTCATGGCAGTGTGGGTAAGCTTGCACCTGTTTTTGAGCTTTAACGACCATTAGTGAGTGTGTCCTTATAGCTGTCCTCTTTTCAAAACAGTAACACTGTTATGTGTTAACAGTAGTTATGTATGTGTGCATGCGTGTGTATGTGTGTGTGCATGTGTGTGTGTACTGCACACAGTAACATCAAATGTTAGCCTATGCAATGCATATATTCAGAATGTTCACATAGGTATTCATTAGTTTAGAGTTTAGTTTATTGGTTTGAATGTGGATTAGGAACTGAATGTTTTAAAATGATTTTCTTTTCAGTGATGTTTATGGTTATACATGTTTATTGCTGGGTTCATGAAAACCAATAAACCAATATTACATTCAAGTGTTCATAATTATTATAATTGTTTATTGAAGAACACATATTTTAACACTTTAATATCCTAAAATTAGAAGTATAATAAAAACAAAAACAGGATTGTTACACCTATTTCCACTTTTATTTGAATACAAATACAAAAACAAATACTTTTGCTGCCTCAACAAATACAGATACAAATACAAATACCAGGCTCTCTGCACTTCCCTACTACACACAGTGTACCAGCAGGCTGTATTCATAGATTATATAGATTATATGTAGGATATATGGCAGAAATAAGGCTGTTTGTTGTGCAGTAGAATCATCATTTGATGGGGTTTATGCAGTTGCCGTCCAGTTTTCGGGACATGGTGTTGTTTTTTGTTAAATATTATATCATCTCTTGCCTTTATATCAAACAGGAGTGCACTCGTGAGGTTATTGCACCAAAAAAATGCCTTTTGTTAAAGTCAGCGGTCATTTCAGCACCACAGTGAAACAGACAGCTCCTCTGCAGGCACTGATGCTTGTTTTCACGTTTCAGCACTTCACAGTGTGGACAGATCCCTTTACTTCTGCATTGTGCCCACGTGAATTTGTTGCCATTTGTAGAGCACCAGTGTATGTTCATGAAGTTTTTTTTTTTTTCTGGCACTGTCCTATATGTCCGATAAAGCGACTAAAGAGATTTTAACAGGAAGCTAGATAAAAGCTACAGGGACTGCCTCTGACCATGCGGTGTTGCTATTTACCCTTTGAGTGTGTAATAATGCAACAGAAAACACAGAACACAGAAATATTATTTTGACGAACTTCACTCAAAAAACAGTATATATTTCCAATCTCTCTCTGTCTCTCTCTCTCTCTCTCACACACAAACACACACACACACACACATAGTGGATGCTGCAGGTCCAGGACTTCACAACACGTCACACAAGAGATATTTTAAACACATGGACCAAAAGACTGTGTAGTGAAGAATGGGAAGAATAAAGACTCCTGCTGAAGGAGATCCTTTCCCTGAACTGGTTCTTAAAATAGACCAAACTTGGACTGACGGGACCATTGTTGGTCTATAAAACTGCTGCATCTGCAGACCTGTACATGTTGAATTTGAAAGCTCTGTATAAATATTGTGTTCAAGCTTTGAACAAGAGAAAGTTGAGTGGGAGAACGGACATTGTGTGGAGAGAGAGACTAAAGGTGCAGGATGACTGTAAACCAGTGTGGAGGCTGTTTTATAAACCGCCATTGAACAAGAGATCAGGTGATCTGCAGTGGAGAATCCTGCAGAGAGCGCTGGCTGTCAACAGCTTTGTTTCTAGGATAAATCCCACGGTGTCCATTAAATGTCCTTTCTGTCAGGAACCAGAAACTATTTTTCACTGTTTACTGGAATGTAAAAGGCTTGACGTTCTGTTTGAAACGCTGAAAACTGTGTTTTTAAACTGCAGTGAGAGTTGGTGTGAAACTGCTTTTATTTTTGATGCTGGCTCACACACACACACACACACACACACCAGCCTGGTCTCTTCAATCTGTGTACAAATAACACAACTTTACACTTTTAAATTGCGTGCAGTGCATACGCCAAAGTCCAATTTTGTGTGCAGGTGATACACCAATCCTTCCCAGGGAAGTGATGTCGATATGTGACTTTATTATATAAGGTGATTTTTGGCTTGTTAGGAAGAGGAGGGTTGGGTGGATAGCTAGCTGGCAAAAAGTAGCAAAAGCAGCAGAAGAGCACTGTTTGAGACCACCAACCGGACATCTTCAACGTCATGTCGGGCATTTTAACCAGAGATTTTTAACGTCACATCGGGACATTTTACCGCATTTTATCGATTTTTATGCCTAAACTTAACCAACGGCGTTAAATGAGACACAAAAAGGTTAAAAATGCAGCATTAAATTGGCATATCACCTGCACACACAAACACAGTCTGATTGACGGTCCATTTTCCTTCCGCCGTTAGCTCTGCTCAGCTGTATATATTTACAGTAGTTTATAGGATAGTTATCTAGCATCTCGCCTGCTGATGTTTGTTTTTTTACCTACATATCTTCCCAATAACAGCTATAGTTATGCAAACATTCCAGCTATAGTTGGTTGATTAGCTGACTTGTTGATTGTTCATCTCTTCACATTACTGTGTGTCATAGCGCTATCCATGGTCCTGATAGCTTTCTTTGATCTCTCTACTTTCGCAATACAATAGCCTTCTCATGGTTCTGTCCACTGGCTGTCCAAGGACTGATATGTTGCAGATTATATTAAAAGGACTACTTGAGATTCTGTTACTGGTTGCATTGAACCTTTGTCCAAACATTTTACTGCCTACTTCATAATACATGTACTCGATTGGAAGAGCATACAGAACTGAAGTGAAATCTTAAATACTTTTGCCTTCACCAGGTTAAGAGTGAGAATGTTTGTTTTCTGATGGATTTTGGTTTTGAGAATGTGTTTCAGGCAGGTTTTGTGCTTATCATGCAATTCACACTCCAAGTGGTGATGTATCAGTTTTTGGGTAATGGAACAGATCTGTTTTGGACTTTAAGGGTTGCATGTCTTTCAGATTCTCTTGCAGCTCACTTAGTTTGCATTTGGCCTGCTGGCATTTTAGGCTTTCTTGAGCCTACTTATTTTGTTTTCTGGGTTTTTAGTTTCTGTTTACTCTGTGTTTTCCTCCTGTGTCCCCAGACTGCCTTTCCTTCCATACTTTCCCTCCACACCTGCCCTGCATCAGCCTCGTTAGCCCTGCCCTTTTCCCAGTGTTTTCCCCAGCCTATTAGCTTCTTTCCCGTTCTCCTGTTTCATCTCCTCATCCCCCTCACTTGAGTTTCTCCACCCATCTCCCCATCTGCACCTCATCTGCTCATTAGTTCAGTTAGTATTTCAGTCCTGTGTTTCAGTTCAGTCTGGTTGGATCCTTTGCTCTGTGTTGTTCAGTTTTGTTCTGTCCAGTTCAGTTTTGCTTTGCTCCTGAGGCTAAATAAAGACTATTCTTCAGTTCATACTGCCTGCATCCTGTGTGTGTGTGTGTGTGTGCGTGCGCGCTTCATAACTTCTGTAGTAACTAGCATGCACTAGGGCCTGTCATAATAGCGTGCACTGGGGCCCGTCGTAACTACCTTACGCCACCAACTTGTTCTCAGCACTGCTTAAGGCCTGCAAAACAATAAGACACCGTCACAGAGGCACTCACAAGGCTGAGTTCACAAGCTGTTTAAAACCTTCACATGAAGTCACATTATTCCATCATGAGCATTGTTGACATTGTTGTCACTCCATTTTCTCACTCCATTTGTCTGTCTTGCTCAAGGACCCTCAAGCAGGCAGGGTGCTTGCTAAAGCAGAAGCTTGAACTCAGGTGGTCCTTTTTTTAATAACTTGTGTTTACTTTCTCTTACTTTGCCATGATGACACTTTATGATCAACTTATAAATGCTGTCTTTATACAGATTTCACTTCATTATAACCCCATTCCTCATGTAGTTTGCCCCATCTATTGAGCTCAATGCTCTGTTTTATTTTAAGAGTCTATAAAAAAGCTTCTCCATAATAGCTGATTCCTCTGCAAATACAGTATTAAATATGATGGAGCAAGCAGCTGTAATGCTGATGTATGCCTGTATGCCTCCTGCTGTAAATCAAGAATAGCACAGGGTCTATGTTTATATTTAGACTATATTTGCAAGGTGTTGCTTTGTACATATGAGATATACCAGAAAAAAAGGATTAAAACTGAAAACAGTCAACTGCAGAGTTGACTGTTTTCTCTAAGACAGCTCAGCAAAATTTTACTGTAACCTGATTGTTGTGGAGAAATGCTGATCAATGGTTAATCCATCAGTGAAGAAAGTGTCCAAGGAGCATTTGATGTCTTATGCTGAGAATATTTATAACACTTGGCCAAGCGGAGAACAGAAACTTTATCAATCACAGTTGTCTGTGCATGATGCCGTCTCTACTGCTCGGAAGATTCAGATTTGACTTTTGGTCTTTAAACCCCTACAGATCATGCCACAATATGAAAAATTAGTCTATTGGTTCATTAGTTTCTAAACAAGGAACTGCACCTTACCCGTGTTAGTCCAGGTCACGTTGCATGGAGCTTCAGGTCACCGTCAGCACATTCTGGTCTGGAGCTACTGTTGTCTGATTATGCCAATGGAATGTACGCAGTCACCTATCTTTGGTGTCTATGGAGGTCCCCCTCTGACCTTGGTAACCACGGCAACGCTGATTTACCCTTTATCAGAATGGCTTCCGCTTCCCCAAGCATTACAGACAGTTGCTCTGAGTCTCAAGGAAAGGAGACAATGTCTCCTTCAGCTTAGGATTTTAGTGTTGCTCACTCTGTGACCTCCAGGCCCATGCTTGACCCAGTATAACTCAATTCTTAGCCCCCAAAGATAGAAAATTCCATAACACTGATGTCCATTGGGGAGAAGCAGGCCATAATGTAATGCATAGCATTTATCCATTGCCTTTTATTTATTCATTTTTGCATTTGTGTCAACTCTTCTTAAACGCAGTAGCCAGTTTTTTATGTTACCATTATATGCAGAAAACAAAATTGCTATCAACAGGTTTATTGTTATGAATTGAAGACTTAAATTAGGTGTCTATGCTGTCTCCTGTGCATTGTTCTGTAAATACCTGTATATGCACTGGAGACAGCTCTGTTTATGATTATTGTCTGTTTTTCTTGGTAAAACTTCTAAAGAGCTCAAGTCATCGGTTTGCTCCAATGTGCTTAAGTACAATTATAAAACCTAGAGCTAATCTGTAGGGTCCAAGCGTTTGAACCAAACATATCCATTAATGGTAAAACATTGTTCACTATAAACTTTGCACCGTGCTTCCTGTACTGGTTCTGACAGGACAGTGACAATGTTCAGATATGTAACATTTTACTTTGTCTGAAAATGGTATGCGATATTTGATGTCATTTGATATGATATATAAACAGCACTGCACAGATCATTACAACTGTCTCAGGGTAACACAAGTCATTAATCTGAGTTCTGTCTGTCATCTATGTGCATTGTCCCTCATAACTGCAGTGGACAGGTCAGTTAGGACTGCATACCCAACACATAAATCCACAAGCTCAGTCTCTTTCACGGACAGCGCAGACCTCTTCAACCTCAGTTTGAACAAAGATAATTTCATTTGTAGTTGGATGACTCGAACACAAGTCAACATAGTCAACATGTCATCTCCCATCAGTAACAAATAAATCACTTTGGTTTGACCTGTAGCATCCCCTTGCAACAGCTTCTGTAAAGGGTAAGATACATCACTCTCCAATTAACAGGGTCTTACACGTATTTGAAGGACGAATGAACAAATTAATGGATGTAATCCATATAATCCATAATCCTCCTCGATTTCATCATGTGGGACAACAGTTGGCCTGTATTTCAACTGTAATTGGAAAGAGAAAATAAATTGCTGAAATAGGTTAATGGCTCAACCAGAGCAACATGAGTGCTTAAATATGTAGAGTCATTTAAATTAAATACTGCATGCATACGCAAAGGCCATCAAATTAATATTTAAACCTTGGTAGCTGAGGTTTTCTAAATGTTCCCAGCATGTTTGATTTACAGCTGAAGTGGCTTTCAGATGAGTACAAACTGGTCAGGCAGACTGGCGTGTTTCCCATCTGCAGGCAAAATTTACTCACATTTGACTTTTAGCTAATGTTGCCTTCAAACACTTGTCAGTAGGCATGCATAACAAAATCCATTTAACGTAGGCTCATAAAAAATGAGGAAATATTCGATTGTAAAAGGTCTCAAAGTTCAGCAACCTCTCTATGTTTCTGTGATTTTTTTTTCCTGATGTCATCACCCCTCT
This sequence comes from Scomberomorus guttatus, assembly GCA_038419695.1. Taxonomy (NCBI): domain Eukaryota; kingdom Metazoa; phylum Chordata; class Actinopteri; order Scombriformes; family Scombridae; genus Scomberomorus; species Scomberomorus guttatus. Next base: position 12,118,135 of record CM076461.1, read on the forward strand.
TCCCATCATCTGTTTCTTGAAAATGGAAAAAAAAAACAACAAAAGAGGCAAACTGAACAGCTCAAACGTTATACCTCAGATAGAGATCTGAACAGAAATGGTTTGTGAACCATGATTTTTATTATCTTGATGACTGTTCTGGAGTGATAGAAACATGTTTTTGTGGAGAACCTGATAAGTTGTGTGAAGTAGAGAGAAATGCCCTTTGAACGCAGTGACCTTCATGACATGTGGAGTCCAGCGTACCTTGTGATCGAAAAGATTTTAAATCTGCTGATTTCGGTTCTATAAAGGCACAATTCTGATCCAGTGACTCAAATCCTTTTATCTTTCAATCCCTTTTATCCTTTTATCGTTCTGTTTCTTTTGATCTCGGAAACTCATTTCCGCTCAACCTCTACCAGGCATTTGGACATTGACTTGTACTTAGAACAGCCTTTTGCTTCCTTTGTTTGTTTGAGGATATACAGTAAATTACTATCAGAAGATTGGAGCAGCAAGGTGAAAGCATCATATGGTAAAGCTGAGAACATATTACTTGTGACATTGGGATTTTCTTTTGATTTGTTGAAGACATTTCTACAGTATAATATTAAATGATAATACTAAACTGTCTTTAAGAGAAGATGGGATGATACAGTAAGTTTAATATACTTCTACTTTCATTCAGATTTTTTTTCCTCCTAATATATCATTAGTGCTAAATTCTTAGTCAGATGCAACAAGATTATAATTTGTAATCTTTTTTTTGTAATCTGGAGCATCTACTTCTATAATTGGATCTGAATGTGTGCTGAAGGGCTCCAGACTAACTTTTTTTCACCACAGTCCCGGAAACATCCCGAAAAACAATTTTAACCGTCCCGAAGTGAATGTAAACCGTCCCAAAATCAGAATGTTGTTTCTTTACTTTGTTATTATCATCTATAGTTGTTAGTGGCATAATAAAAACACCATTAAATGTTGAGGAAATAAATACTTATGTTTATTTTGTTCCATTCAAAGAAATTGGTTTAAAACTGAAAAGTTATCTGTAAACTGTAAAAAACAGAATTAAAAAATAAATAAATAGGAGAACATAGAATTTAAGAAAAGTTCTGTGTCTCAGTTGTCTCTGCTATGTTCACATTTTAGAGAATGTAATTAATATTTTCCTCATTAATGATGTATTATTTCACCACCCGCGACCCATCCGCTATTAATCAGAATGTTAATTTTTATGACCCGACCCGCCCAATCCGCAGATTAACCGCGGTGCCTGCAGATATAACTGCAATTTGCGCATCACTTGTAACTGTAGTAACAGAATGAGAAGATGTGCTCTGTTGCAGTCAGCGCTTGGTTCAGTTTGTCATTTGCTAAGCGATAGATTAAAATAAATAAATATAAAATCCCTTTCATCCCGGAGGCGTCCGGGGGAAGATCTCTGTTCGTCCCAAACACATTTTCTACCATCCCTGAGATGACGGGACGCCGTTAGTCTCGAGCCCTGGTGTGCTGTACCAATTAACGTTCACAGATCTGTTAAAAAAAATATTTTTGGGAAAATTGGATGGAGAGAGGCGTTGTCTCAACTAAAAATATGGTAATAGCTTTCTATTAGCAATAAAATGGAAATTAAATTGTTTGCCATGCCTTTCAAGCCAAAGAGGCACTTAACTGTCTTATTTTTTGTAAAACCACATAAAACCTAAAGGAACATTGGCATCAAGTGCAACACAAACAAAGTGTATTGCAGGAAGCTTGCCAAAGACCAAAGACATTTATTAGCTTAATGATTATTATTGTTTATTTGTGCCGTTGGTATTCACATGAACCTCCCTTATCAGAAAACACATGCAAACGACAGATGAAGTTGTACATAGGACTATGACATTTGTTAAGGGTGCTGGACTCAAAGTCATTTATTAAACCAAAGTGCCACACCTTGAGAGAGATGATACATGTAAAAAGCAAGAGAAAATAGCTGAAAACTTTGCTTGCACTGACTTCAAGCTAAAAAAGTAGTGCACTGTATGCACATCCTAACATTAAGTCAACATGTACATTATTAACAACACGTACATTTACAATATTTACACAAATCACTGAGACATCAACCAACAGGGCACAATCAAATAGCATTGCATTGAGTCAAACACAGTTTTTGTTGCATCAGTCTCCACTGCTTTTCTCTCTGTCTGTGGAAATCCAAGACTGACAATAAAGCAGGTGACAAATGTCTCCCGGACGGACAGTACATTTAACAAGGGGAGATGACAGAATGGGTGTATGCATGTTGTGGTTTCAGGATTGGTTGGGGTCATGTGGTAGAGCATCTGCTCTCTGTCTGACCCAGTGACCCTGAGCAAGAGAGGTCGAGAAAGAGTGAGAGAGAGCGAGTGTGAGGGGTGTAGCGCTATGGGTAAGGGTGTGAGAGAACCAGACGGTCAGTGTCAAAGATCAAAGCGTTTACCGTTGTCCGCTGCAGCACCCTGCTGAGCTTTTGTAGGCGAGCTGGACAAAAGCCACATGTCATCACCTCTGGGATATACAATGTCTGTGCAAACAAACCGTGTTTCCATGGCCAGACAAATTAATGTTTGTACATGTCAATAACTTAAAATAAATACAATTTATTATTATTATTATTATTATTATTATATAATTAATTTCCATTTACTATTTGCTGACATTTGCTCTCTGTTTTCCCTTTTTTGCTCACAAGTGGAAGTTACAATCTGTTTCAGGCTGTTTGGGCTTGTGTGTGTCCATATGCAAAAGCCAAATAGGGAGCCTATTTAGCATGAGTGTTTTTGTTCATCACAAGTGTGTGTGTGTGTGTGTGTGTGTGTGTGTGTGTGTGTGTGTGTGTGTATGGTATATGCACACACTCTAGCGGCAATTGTAGCTGTCTTAGTTACCATCTCTGCCTGCCGAGGTGTCCTCCTTTTTGGGGCATGCTGTTGGCCACCGAAGCATGAAAGCTTTTGAAAACAGCAATTTTAGTGAAGACCTGCACTAAATACTGGTGTAAAAATAGGTCTTTTGGACTCTCAGCGCAATCGTTTGGCTGCACAGTCTCTTTGCAGTCATTTTATTGCCAACTATAAAGGACCCCTTCACTTTACTTGTTTTGTTTTGTCAGTGGGTGTTATATGGGGAAGCATAGTTCACCGATGCTTTGACTGACATGAGGGTAAGTGGATGATGAAAAGAGGAGAGGAGAGGAGAGAAGAGAGGAGAGGAGAGATGTTAGGTAAGCAGGTGACAGCAGTAGCCCCCAGCTGTGAACTGAGTGTGCCCAGAAACAGCCTGACAGGGCCTGCTGGGGAAATGAGTCTTCTCTGGGAATGAAGCAGACAAGCATGTGTGTATATGCACACACACACACACACACACACACATATAGAGAGAGAGGCATTCTGTGCACAGAGAGACACACACATACATAAACAGCATGAACAACAGTACAAAAAGGCTCCCAAGGCGCAAGACCCAGACAGGAAATACATCATCACTCTGAGGGGAAATGCATTATCTGCGGCGCTCTGAGACTCATAGCCAATAAGACTGCAGCAGGTGAGTGTGCGTACACATGCAAGCACCTTATTTCTCAGTCCTTTAGGTGCTATATGTAAGAATAGCCCCGGCCCGTCCTGTCTCGTAATACCACTTTGTACCTCAAGGTGATAGTGAGTCTGCCCTCAGTCTAACATTAGAGGATGAAGAAGTAGCGCTGCCCCGAGGAACCAGCAGCAGTGGCGGAGATTTTGAGCCAGGCTAAAAACTGATGTAATTTTCGATCTAGGACCATTATCATGTCATGTATCATGTTTTCAGGCGAGAAAGTAACCATTTAGATTCCCAATAGGTGGTCAGTTTATCCAAATAACACCTGTTTGGAAATTTGCTCCAACGTTTTCGGAGATGTGAGGAGCCGCTGGCCGGGTGAGAGCGGCCGGGCACCCCAGCCACTAGCAGCCCGATTCTTAAGATGATCGGCTGGTCAACATCTGTCATCACACCAGGGAGAACATGATCTGATGAACTGATCTGTGCAGCTCTTTGGTAATTTACCGCTGGCTCCAATGTCTCTGTATCATTTTGATATCTTGACGACGCCATAGCACAGAGTCCCTGTAAACAGTAGGCTTCTTCATCCTCTCATGTTAGACTGCGGGCAGACTGGACGCTACAGTAACTCACTATCACCTCTTGAGGTACAAAGTGGTATTATGAGACAGGACGGGCCGGGGCTATTCTTACATCTGCACAGCCGGGGCAACCTTAAGGACAGGGAATAGCAAATGAATGTAATAGCATAATAAGACAATCTCCTATCCTCACGAGCATAACTGCACGAGGAGATGAGCTCACGAGTGTGTGTTTAGATAGCAAGGTGTGTGTGATGTCTGCTGACAGCCATGTTTCTGTGGGTTTGGGGCACATGGGCATACCTGTCATCACACCAGGTCCAAACACATACACATAAAAACAACCGCTGCTCTCTTTTCTCTCTCTCCCTCAATACCCAGTTGTGCCAGAAAAACTATTATTATTTTTTTTACATTTGGGAAGCCAAAACACTGTTATAGGTAGTCAATGGCCCCTGCAGGATTAATTAGACTAATTACAGATCTTGATAGTTAAAAATATGCATGAACTTTAATCCATGAATGATGCTAATTAAAATTGTTGAAAACTAGACTACTGGAGATTTTCTCAACTGACAGCAAAGAATGTGGTTGGGTTCATGGAGGGTTCATTGGTCTAGCAAACTGACTAATCAAATTACTTTCACACATGTGTGTCTACATGTCTTGTGTGTCTGTGTATTTGTGCAGTAATTTGTGTCTTTAGAGACCTGAGTGTTCTTTACCACCACTAAATAAATATTTAAATAATTCGTCTGTTCCACAAACATTAAAAAAAACTAACATAATTGTAGCTGTTTAATAAGTTCCTCAAGGCTTTATGTTAACATGTAGTTAAAGCACTGACACAAATCCTTTCAACATTTGTTTTTGTTAAAAATCTTATCAGCTAAACTTGCATATCAGGAACCATGATAGTCTCCACACAAGATTTATCCAGTGTTAGATGAAAGTAAATACTGGTCTCAGGTATTTCATTTGCCTCTAAAACAATTATTTAACAAACATTTTGTTATGGAGCAAGGATATGTTAGTTAGTATATCCTTACTATGCTAAGTAATGCACTGTTCACACGGTGCTAAGTAATGCACTATTCACACGGTCACCATAGCAACATCTTCCAAAGATCTGACATCCACAACATCAATGCTAAATTAGAGAAATACTTCTGAGCACAATAAGATATAACAAGCAGAGCAAGGGACCAAGAAGCATTAAAATTACTATCCATGAACTTGTGTTATTCCAGGAGTTAAAGAAACTGGGGGCTTTCTGAATTGTGTGATGATGGATCTAAAATAAAAGTTAAGTTAATGATGAGTTAAATTACAATGTCAAATTACAAATCATATTATAAACATTTTTAATGGGGATAGCACATCATTAGTGTGCCATTAATCAAAGCGTCATATCAGATTCATGAGATTATCACTGCTGGTACATCATTTGCACATGGCCTACTATGTTTGTACATCTGTGGCTAGACATGTAGTAAACCCATTCATTTGTAATTCAGTTATCATTAGCCTACCTGTGCTAAAGAGAAACAATATAAAAATGACTGATTAGTGATATATGACTATTGATGTATTATAATAATGATGAATTGTTGCTCTGATAAATTGTTTTCATATTTTATTTATATTACAAACATTTTGCAAGTAGATCTTTAGAAATCTATTATGATGTTTTACAGGTTTTTGTAGCCTCTACTCTAAAATGTACAATGCACAAGTATTCAAGCCATATGTAATCTGTAAAACTTGGTATTCCTAACCCTCTATGAAGCTAATTTGCAGTTTAAAACAGCTTAAAAACTCAATGCTACGCATGAATTTTATTGTCAAAAACAGCACTATAATTATTGAGGCAAGTAATTTGTATTTACTGTAATTTTAGCCATTTTTTGGCTTCAACAAATGGCCAAGGGAAATGCTGCTTGACAATTTTTTACCCTTCGCCTCCAGGGTGAGTAACCTAGCAGGCAGTGAAACAGCTGTCGGACAAATTATCAAAATAGGTATGAATCAAAGGCAGAGTGACACAACTGATACCAAATTTATTTAGCTTAAGTTAATCTCTGGTTGCCATGACATCAATATGATTTGCTCTGTAAAAGAAGAGTGGAGCTTTTGTGAAGAACACATCCTGCTTTCACGATGATAATGAACAATTCCTCAACTATTCTTCCCTATTTGTGTCATTTCAATCCTGTTCTGTAGTGTTGGTCTTGAAGGAATTTCATGTCAGCTATGTATTTTCCCTGGAGGGCAGCACACAGTCATTAAGGGCATCAGTATCTTCCTCAAGGACAGTCTGACAGGGACAGACTCTGGCTGTCACCAGGGATTGAACCTTTGACCGACACTGCTGTTTATGAGTCCATCCATTCATCCTCCTATATACACTATATCCTATTTTTCTCCAAGCTCCCATCTTGTTACGAAACACCTACTTCTATACTGTCCATGTTGCATGTTTCTTTACATAGACTGGAATATCTCCCACACACACGCACCGAGTGGAAGCACCAGCTGGATACGAGACTGTCTGTCTTTGTTAATTTCTCATCTGCCTTTCTCGTAACGCATCAGAGAGAGTCTGTGTGTGTGTGTGTGTCTCCTGTCCCTGTTCATGTGTGTGTGTGTGTGTATGTTTGCGGTCACACCCTCAGGGTAACACATGCTATCTTGGTGTGCCCAACATATTTTTGTGTATTTATTAGTGTGTGTGTGTGTGTGTGTGTGTGTGTTTTTGTGTGTGTGCCTACTCAACATGTTCACGTCATGTCTACTTCTAATCATCTTTGAAATAATGAAGAGGCTATGGAAAACTGACAGATTGCGTGTGCATGCAGGCATGTGTGTGTGTGTGTGTGAGACGTGCAAAGTGCCAGGGTTCAGTAGAAATGTCATATCTCCCAAAAGTCACCTTCTTGGTAACTGAGAAACACGGCTCATTTTCCCTTTTTAATCAGAACCTTGTTTCATATTTGGACAGCTTCCTAGCAGTCTAAGCATTTGCATTGTGTATGCAGGTGTATACGTGCATTTAGTGGAATTTTGGATGAAATACAAAATGTGATTTCAGTGAAGAAATACACTGGAGACCCATTAGAATTACACATTCAAGACTTAAAATCATTTCCTTACAGTTGGCCAATTGCAGTGCTATTGCAATAATGGCTCCTGCAGGAAGCCACCATGTCTTTGTATTCAATTATGATGAATTATGATTATACTTATGATACCTCATGACACCATTCTGTAAATGCACATTTGCACTAGACCTTGGAGGAAAACAGCCATTGTATATAAAAAGCTGTTATGGATCCACAGGGCCCAGGAACAGCTGGAACTGCAAACTGGAGTGCAGTCTGGCTTTATTCCATTTTGTGTGGAAAATTATCACTTCTTTGCAATTTAACAGCCTGTTGAAAGCAGAGCCAGCTCAATGTGTGCAAGCTGACGTTTCTGAAATCATATAGCAGGCAAACACAAATCTAAAATATATGAGAAGCTTTGGCTCTCTAGCAATCTAAAAACACACCATTTGGGTTGCAATCTTTGTGCCTAAATTAAATGTGCTCCTGTTGGCTAAGAGAGGAAACACACATGACAAATTAACAGAGCTGTACCCTGTGAGTATCAACCTATTACAATCAGCACATACAATAAATGCACTAAGGATAGCGGCTGGAGGGAGGAGAGGGGAGAGGGGAGGGGAAGAGGACAGGTAAGATTAATTGAGGATAGAAAAGAGGGAAAGAAAGAAACAAGAGGAAGAGACGACAGATGTGGAAATAAAGAAGGGTGGTCATTACACATTCACCATGGGTTGTTAGTGGTAGGAGGAGGCAGGAGAAGGAAAGAATTTGTGATTAGAGTTGGAGGATGGATGGAGAGAAAAAAACAATGGAGGATAGAGCAGTAAATTATCAAGAGTACGAATATACACACCAAAATACACAGGTGCTCACTACTTTAGAGAGGAGTTCAGCTAATGTAGTAACAATAGTAACAAAGTGCAATACAAGAGATTTCTGGGCAATAAAAACATAAAAGAGAGCACAAATTAAATAGAAAACAGAGCAGGGTGAGAACTCTTAGTCGAACTGCAATGCCCTCTAACGTTGGAAAATATCAAAAGCTTCAGATTCATTAAAAATTATGAACCAATATACACTCGCACTTGCTCTTAGGGTTAGAGGCAACCATTGTCCCAAGAAAATTTACATTCATATGCAACTATTTTGCATTAGGAAAATTTAGGGGCATATTAATGCTGCCCAGATTATTAACAGACCAAGATCATAATGAAAATACCCAGAAAATGTTCACTGCCAACACATTTTGCACATACTGTACTTGTATGTATCAATTAATCAATCAACCAATCTTTATTTATATAGCACATTTCATGCAATGGCTGTAGCCCAATGTGCTGCACATGAGCGAAAGACACAGTGACAAAAACAAAAGCAAATGGAGGTGAACAAAGGCACAAAAGAGCAAAACAACAAATAAAAGAATGAAGCAACAATAGATGAATAAAACAACAAATGGCGAGACACCCTAAGTAAAAGCCAGACTAAAAAGATATGTCTTAAGGTTTCTTTTAAAAATGTCCCATAAGGGTGAAGTCCCTCAAATCCTTAGGCAGACTGTTCCAGAGACTAGGGCCACAGTGTCTAAAAGCTGTCTCCCCATGCGTTTTTGTTGAAATCCTTGGGATGACTAGGCCAGCTGCAGAGGATCTAAGGGACCTGCTAGGTACATATCTAAAAAGCATGTCTGAGAAATAGGCTGGTGCCAGGCCATTCAGTGATTTAAAAACTAGTAAGAAAATCTTAAAGGGCACTTTGGTGACATTTCTTATGTGAGCTTTAAAACTGAGGTCAGAATCAGAGATAACTGAGGTTTTTGGTCCTTGGTATGAAGGGCTAATGACTGAAGCTGCACACACAGTTGCTCTCTCTGGGCTTTTGCCCCAAATATTATTATTTCTGTCTTGTCTTGATTCAGCTGTAGGAAGTTGTATGACATCCATACATTTATGTCATATATACATTGTACTAACCTATCATTGGGGCTAAAATCATCTGGAGATACAGAAATGTATAGTTGGGTGTCATCTGCATAGCTATGAAGCTCAATTTTATGCTTTCTGGACCAACCTTGTAGGACCCCACCAGTTATGTCTGTTTTCTCTGAGGAGTAGTCACCCAGGGAAACAAAAAACTCCCAGCAAGTCAAATATGGTCTAAACCAACTTAAAACATTCCTGAGAGACGAACCCAGGTTTCAAGTCAAGTGTGCAGTAGGTTGACAGTCGACAGTATCAAAGGCTGCACTATGATCTAGCTGTGCTGTGGTGGGCTCTGAAACCTGGCTGAAAAGTCTCAGAGATATTGTTGTTTTTAATGAAAGTATTTGCCTGTTCAAGAACAACTTTTTCTAAAAGCTTACCTAAGAAAGGGAGGTTTGATACTGGTCGGTAGTTACTAAGAACTCATGGATTTATATTACTTTTTTTTGAGAAGTGGTCTGACCATGGCAGTCTTTAATGCATCAGGGTCCGCAACATGTTCACTGTCAATTATGGCTCTTTGATACCCTTGCTCATGGCAACTGAGAACAGGTTACAATTACGGAACTAAAAACCATTCAATTAAGGTTCAGGGAATTTTTGGTTAAATATATAAAATGTCATTGCCAAGTTGAAGTGTGACACAAAATACAATCCTTGATATGAACCTTACATTTCCCTGTGCTATGTGAATGTCACACAACTTCTGGCATTGGTATTAAATGAGGAGAGGAGAGGAGAGCATAAAGGGGTGAAAAAACAAGTAATTACAAATTCACTGTACAGAGGTTGGAAATGGTCAAATGGTAAATGGCTGCATTTATATAGTGCTTTTATCCAAAGCGCTTTACAATGTTTCTGCTGCTCACTAAACCCATTCACACACACACTCCCACTCACACTCACACACTGATGGCGGCAAGCTGCCACGCAGGATGCTGGCGCAACCATTAGGAGCAATTTGGGGTTCAATATCTTGCCCAAGGACACTTCGACATGCGGATAGGAAGAGTCGAGGATTGAGCCACGACCTCCTGATTAGTGGACGACTCGCTCTACCTCCTGAGCCACAGCTGCCCCAATGGATGAGAGGATTAGGTGAATGAAAGTCAAGAGGGACAGATGAAGAGAGAACAGAGCTGAGAATGAAACAACAGTGCATCATTGATAAAATAAGTACATGCATAAAAAAAAACACAAGAGTGGAGAGTGAGGTAAGAATAAAGATGCATGAGAGGACAGAGGTGAGAGGCTGTTAATATCAACGCCCAGGGGTGAATGTAGGAGGAATTCCAAATGTTAAAACCCCCAACTCCACACACACACACACATGAGTGCCTTACTCTCTCCCAATTTCTTTCTTCTCAGTCTCACCTCCTCTCATCATGCCCCCTTCTCTCTCTCTCTCTCTCTCTCAGTAAGTCACAAGTATTTATATGATCAAGAGGCGGACTGTGCGACAGACACATCTCCCTCCCTGAGAAACCAACCATAAGCCACAGGATTAAATGTGTGGCAGAGAGTCTTGCGCTAATGTTCAGCGTGACAGTGCTCGTCTGCCTCAGTGTGTGTGTAGCAGTGTACTAACAGAACAAATGTGTATGCATATGTAACAGAGAAAGACAAAAACATGCTGTGTTTGTCCATGCCGGAATCATTATTTGCCTCCAAGCTCCCCAGTAACCCATAGTATTCATTGTACGTAGAATATCGATCGATAACTGACAGCCGAAAATTATTACCAAAATACTAAACCGGGTAAATGATTAGCAGTGGCATACTAATGGACAACATCAATCAATGATATATAATCAGCATCAGAGCTCTACACTGCACCAATCAATCTCTGATATCCAGTGATGGGTTATAAAACCTGGTTGGAGGACCATTTCACTGCGCCTGACAGCCTGTTCAATTTAACACTGATGACCAGCATTAAATTACTAGACGCTACCAAGGGATGACTGATAAATTTCAATTTAGCCATGTTGCAAGAACAAAGCACTACATTTCCATGGCATGTCAATATAAATTAAATTAGCTATTTTTAGCCTTCTGGGTTAATTGCTTGGTCACATGCTGAAGACTAGCCATCAGTAGAACCAGTTGCAATTCCTCACCCCACCGATGAACAGAAATAGATTACCCGGCTGTCTAATAGATAATTAATGCTAGATGATTGATTTGTGTTTTGACTGAGTGCTGGTGAAATCCATGCTGTCAGTACAAATCTGCAGTAAGGTTCATCTCAAGGATGGTGTTAAAAAGAGGATCAAACATGGATGTGTTGCAAAGGTGCAGGTTGTGAGGTTGGACACAGTTCTCGTTTTGATTCTGACAAGCTGCATGTAGCCCAGAATACATTTAGGTCTGGAGGACAATGAAAAATGTGTGTGGGTTTTTTTTTTTTTTTTTTTCCCTGCGTGCATGTGCACATGTGCGATTTAGTATGTTTGGTGAGTAAATTAAGCCTCTGGAGCCACGGGACAAATCTGACAGACAAGAAGAGAGGGGGAGCCGAGAAGGAGATGAGAGCAGAGAAGAAGTGCTGAGCAGAGGAGAGGAAAACAGAGGAGCAGGGGCAGGGGAAGGGAAGAGAGGAGAGGTAGAGTTAAGCTGAGGGGAGCAGCGGGAGGGGAGGATGAGGAGGAGGAGAACAGATGAAACAGAGGGGATCAGGGGAGAAAAGAAGAGCAGAGGACAAGTACCGCAATTTTTCAGCATCTGACGTAGAGGGAAACTTCATTTGAGGTGAAAGTTCAACATTGTGCTTTTTTTTTTTAACTACATTCTCACAAGGCATTCAAATATATACAGGAAGAGTAACACTTCTGTAATAACCTGTTAGATACACAGACAGGGTCCAAAGGAGTGTTTAAACCTTTCATTAGCACTCTACATGAACATCCTCTTGTCCTCATTTTAATACAAAAAGACTTTGTGTAAGACAGACTCATCAATTAAAACACAGTATTGCTGCATGACAAAAGATGGTACTACTTTGGAACTAGCGCTGTATCTTTGAGTCAAATGTGTTAAGCAAGTTGAGAAATTAGCATTTTTGACCACCGGCTACAGCAGCGTGTGAATCCATTACCGCCTATTTCATTACTTTACCTTCTAGATTGTTTTTTTTTTTAAAAGAATTGCAAGTCCATACAATGATTGGTTACCTGCCAATGGCCGGTAGAGTAGACTAATTTACCAGCCACAGCTAAAATGTAGCAGCGTTTGGCTGTTGGCTGGTTTAAATTTTCCGGCCTCTTTTTAAAGCTTTGGTCCCCAAAATGTCTGTATGGATCAAGGGGACACTTAATTACACATTTATTTCCATTTTTGTTCAGCCTCAACTCTTTTTATTTGCTTGCTTGCTTGGCCAACTGCTAAATCAATGTTTGACATTTTATTAATCTTCATTGCAATTTGCATTTAACTAAAAGTGCTCCTCAGATGGCTTTGAATAAACCACAGTTATTCCATGAGGAGTTTAAAAATATCTGATACTATGAGGTCTCTCACAGGCAGACAGCCATGAGGAGATCAGTGCCAGGATCTGTGCCCCAAAGGGTTTAAAATTAGATCTTTTGTGCCTGAAGAAATCCGACCTGTCTTGTCTTTGTTTGTTCGACACCCTAAAAATCACAATCTCTCATCTGTCCATCAAACAAAACTATTTTAAAAAAACTTTCTAAATAGGCTATAAAAAGGCTGGAGATTCCTGCTTTTTTTTTTTTTTTAGAGAGAAACTACAGTCCTGCAGTCTGTGATGGTGCAAAGCCAACTGTCTAGACATTCCCTGTGCCGATTTGTTTAATCACTATAGAAATCCATAGTATTTCTGCTCAGTCAGCCTACACACGATCTCCCTACACCGGAGGATCATGCAGACTTTACATTGACAATGACAAATGGTTCTCAAAATGGTCTTGTACAATTTCCGATCTGTCTCCCCTTTTCTACTCGCAAACCTACAGTTTATGCAGGTTTTCTGACTAAATCAGCCAGGCTAGGTGTTATCAGAAGCTCATAGATCTTGGTGTATGTTCATAGACACCCAGTACTGTTTCTGTATGAGTCTCTAAACTTGTTTCCTCTCTTTCTGTCACTCACTCTCTCCCTCTCTTTCTCCTGTCTTAGAAGCTCATTTCCCCCTTCCAATTCCCCCTCTCTCATCCTCTTTCTTTTCCCCTCTTCTACACTCCATCCTCCTCTCTCTTCCCCGTCTCGAGATGCGGTGATCAATGGTCAGTTAGTTTCCATGCTACAGAAGCCTCACCTGACAAAGCACTGGGTGTACATATGCATGTGTGTGTAGGTGTGCTTTTGCGAATGTGTGAGTTCATACAGCATTTCTGAACAGGATCATAAAGAGAAACTAAAAATGGCAAGCAGAGGAAGACCAAGATACAGACAGACAAAGAAAGCGGGAGAGAGAGCGTGCTATACTGTGAATATTTTAACATTTTATTTCACTCAAGAAAGGAGACAGGAGGGAGAAAGACAGGGAAGAGAGGGAGGGGGAGAGAGAAAGAGAGAGAGAGAGAAGGGGGTGACAAGGACAGAAAGTGTGTGTGTGAGAGAGAGGAAGGGGGAGACACCACCATTATATAACATCTTTTGACTGAAATACAGTAGAAAATTAATAAATGGGGCATAAGGGAGGAAATTTGGGCAAGAAAATGCTGTGTAAGGCTTGGGCCTCATCACTATAAACAACTCACGTTCACATACACACACACACACACACACGCACTTACGCACACGCACTTACGCACGCACCCACACACACTCAGCAGACATACACACTCCCGCACACACTTTGGTATAAGCAGCTCACGTTCGCTGCCACAGCCCAAGAGCTACCGCAAGAATATTTATTGGCTACCAGCTCAATGGCTGTATTGAAGAGCAGGATGGAGAGGGAGAGAGAGAGAGGGAGAGAGAGAGAGAGAGAGAGAGAGAGAGCAAACTGAAGCAAGCAGAAAATAAGGAAAGAGGGAAAGAGGCTGTTGCCGGTTCTACCCCTCTCTACCTCTTTCCCCTCATCCTCCCTGTAAGCCAATTTCTATTTCTCCGCTCTCCTCCGCATCACACCATACATACTCCATGCACGCACCTCGCGCGCCCACACGCACACCTCCCCTCTCACTCACACACATGCACAGACACCTCACAGACACCCTCACGCGCACACAGACACCCTCTCACACACACACACACACACACACCAACTCCTAACGCGCACCCTAACACGCACAGAAGAAGCAACATCTTTCTTTAGACTGCAGTAAGAAAAAAAGAAAAAAAAAAGAACTCAGCAACCAGTTTCACCCAAGCCGTGACTGTGCGCGCGTGGGTGAGGGCGTTTATGTCACTGCGTGTGTGTGCGTGTGTGTGTGTGTGTGTGTGTGTGTGTGTGTGTGTGTGTGTGTGTGTGTGTGTGTGTGTGTGTGTGTGTGTGTGTGTGTGCGTGTGCATGTATGTGCGCGTGTCGCATCCCCTTACCTTGCGCGCGCGAGGAGAGCGAGCAGAGAACGAGACTCCACAGAAAACAGCGCATCACCGTCATTCCTCCGTCCGTCATCCCCTCGTTCATCCCTCTCATCCTCCTCTTCGTCGTCCCCCTTGTCATCCTCCTCTTTGCCGACGAGGGGTGCGCGAGACAGCGTTCCGTGCCGCTATTAGTAATATTATTAGCATCAATACATCTTCCGCGAGCCGAGCGCGAGCCCTCTAAGCTCTCACCGGGCCGCATGCTGCTTCACATCCAGAAAACGGAGGGAGAGAGGGAGAGAGAGAGAAGGGGGGAGGGAGGGAGGGGGGACGCGTGCGTTTTCTTTGCCTCCTCCTTCTAACATAGACTAGATAAATCCTTCATGTCCGAAAAATAATTTCAGTCAACATCCACAGAGTGAAAAGCACAGGAACACAAGGGGAGAAGGGACGGGCGCACAGGTTGTCTCTGTTTTTAAATCCACTCTCCGCTGGGTTTTAGCGATGCTTGTCGTCAATATCTCTCTATTCCGTCCCGTCCCCGTGCAAAGAGTGATAGAGAGGGAGCGAGAGCTTCAAATCCACACTTCCCCCGACCTGCATTCCCTCTTCATTCTGAAATATCCCTCTTTCTATACAGACTCTCTGGCTTTTCCCCCACCTTATATGCCTCTCCTCTTGTGCCGTTTTGTACAGTATGTGTCTCCTGTCCTCCGTTTCTCTCTTTAAGAAAAATCCCCTCTGCTCTGTTTCTGTTCCCCTGGTATTTCAAAAATTGACAGGGGATATCTTTTCTGTATTTCTTTTTTTTTCCCCGGCCGGATACCCCTCCTCTCCTCCGTCTCGTCTCGTGCGTCTGTCAAACCTTCCTCTTCTTTTCCTCCTCTTCTCCACCTTTTCTTCTCAACGGCGAGGAAAATGTAGCATCTTTATCCCCTGAAAGAAGAGAAATTAATCACTCTCTCGTCACTCTTTCATTCATTTGACTTCTTTTTCAAATAAGCTGCATCACCATCAGTAATTCTCTTTCATTTCCTTACCAAACAAGCCAAACCAGCTTGCTATGATGTGTAGAAACAGTCCTTCTTTTAGTTGTCTCTGGAAGTCCAACGAGGAAAGATAAAATGACAATCCTTCTTGTTGTCAGAAACCAGAGGAGACGTGTATCATCCCCTCTGCTCGGTGTATTGGTTCAGGTCTTTCCTCCCGGTGTAACGGCTGGTGCGTCTCTTCTTTCTCCCCGCCGGTACAGAGATGCTGCCTTCAAGTACTCCTCGTAAGCTCCCGCTTCCATTCACGTGCTTTTGGTCGGAAATAATAGCCTAAAATGGACCCTCTGTAAAAACTAGGTTGTTGTTTGGGTGGATTTTGGTTTATTTTGAACATCAAGCTACGCAGAGGATACTCTGTGCCATTGCAGCTGTTTGAAAAGGACAAATTGCATGGGTGTCCACTGGCACTAAGCAATGGGCTCTTGCCAAAACTTTACCAAAGGAAGTCCAAATTTGATCAAAACAAGAAGGGGAAGGATTTAAAGTCAGAAATCTAGTCTAAAATAAAAGAAACCACATAAGGAGAATACTTCCTTTCTGCAACATGATGCAGTGAGCTATATGTCCAATGATTAATCACATGGACCAAACAATAATGGCTTGCTGGTCATCACTCATTGCTCTATTTGTCTTCTGAAATTAAGTCAATACAAGGAAGAGTTTGGAATTTGGTGGCAAATGATAGATGCGGACACTTCAGCATAAGTATTGGTCCGGTGAATTGAGAGTTCTTGGCGGCATCTAATAGATTTTTTTTAGCCAATACTTGGGTACGTTTAGCAGCAACACAATTCAACTGTATGATCAATGTTTTAAAGGACCAGTGTGTAAGATTTAGTGGCATCTAGCTGAACAGACTTGGCAGAAATGGAATATAATATTCATAAGTATGTTTTAATTAGTGTGTAATCACCTGAAAATAAGAATCGTGTTTTCGTTACCTTAGAATGAGCCCTTTATATCTACATAGGGAGCGGGTCCTCTTCCATGTTTCGCAGCTACAGTAGGTTCTCCTACACGCTTTGGGGGGGTATTCAGTTGTTTGCAATCTACAACCTCACCACTAGGTGCCACTAAATTTTACACACTGGTTCTTTAACTTTGATATTAATGCAGTCACATAGGTAAAAAAGTGCAAATGCATTACGTCAACAAAGGATGATTACCATATTCATAATTTGTATGACATTCCAAATAATTACATACAGCTTGATTCATTATTCATACCACTGAATATACAATTAATAATTTTGCATAGTAATTATTATATTGTTGAAACAGCTTGTTTATGCTCACTGAGCTTTAAATGTCATATCTTGGCAACTCCATATATCCTAAAAATTTCTTGGATTGTATCACCTTTTTAGTTAATTTTGTTACATTGTTGGGTTGTTGCGCTCGTCTCTATATACAAAACTCAGTGCTGCTGTGCACTTGATATACTATACAAAGATGACAAGATTGGGAAACAGTGTGTTTGATGAACTAAAATTTGCCAGCTGACATTTTCATGGTTTAAGGTGAGTGGAGTTTAATATTTGTGGAATTCCTTCTCAAAATAGCAGCAAAAGTTGTATTTGTTGCCATAATATAACCAAACTTATCACAGCTTCAATAAGAAGAGACAGAAATGTGGAGGTTTGATTCTGAGACTCTCTACGCTGGTTTTACCTACTGAATCTAGTGTCTGGGTATCTGTTTTTCCACATACATCCATTTTTTATTTACCCTCAGAGGAAGCCATCGCATCAAAACCCATCTCCGACCATCCGTTTCTTGCTGCATGGCATGTGGTTTCCTCCAAGGTTACGAATGGACCGTGTTCAGACTTGAGATGATGGTCAGTCCTTGATCTTGAGGCCATATGACTTAGAGAGCTGAAAGTTTAGTGGGCATAGTTTTTGGATAATCCAACTAAGTTGTTTGTAGAAAGGGTGAGTTTTAATTACTCTGGCTGATTATTGTATCACTGAGATTAAAATGATAGTAAATACCTGAATAACAGAATCAAAAACAATTAAAATCTAACCTGAATTCCAGTGTCAAGTTTGACTTTTCTTTGTTCACTTTTTTGTCAGTCAACCTTTTACTTTGTTTCTGTATCTTCCAACTCGTCGTGTTATGTTGTTATCTTTTTGAGAGTCAATTGTTATTATGTTTAATAAAATTAAGTTAATTCCATCCTGAGACATGCACAGAAACAAATAATCTTTGAAACTGCACAAAGCATTTATTTATCAATTAATTGAATTTGATAAAATTAAAATGATTATGGCATAGAAACATGCAAAACTCTTTTGGCAAACAAATCCCAAAAGCGTTTTCATTTCCAAAAGAAAAGAAAATATCACCGTATATAATATCAATATGATATGAATTTAAATAAGTTAAATGTTAGGAGGCTTTCAGAATGAGCCTTGTCGCAAAGGGCAATTTCCAAACTTCATTTGGGAAACCAGTCATGTTATTGGTCAATTTCACTCCCAAATCATAATCATTGTGTTCAATCAGTAGCACTGCTTTGGTTTCTTAATCATTCATTCTCAGTCTGAGTGCATCGTCAGTCTGATCTAATGCGTTTGTGTGTGTGTGTGGATGTGTGTGTGCTGAAGGGTCGTGAGGGGCAAGGTGCATGCATACACGCATGTGCTGGGCTGAAATCAGTTTAGGGAATATCTGTAAGGCGGTGAAATATCCTCACAGGTGTAGCTAGATAAATGCGCCTGTGTGAGGGTTAATGAGAATAAGTGTCGGCGGAGAGTGTCTGAGTGTTTATGTGCTTGAATGTGTGTGTGTGTGTGTGTGCGCCCCCACACGTTCCCTCAAAGCACTCTTCTGCCATCTACAGGCACATTCTCTCTGTCTCCCTCCTCCTCCTCTTCCTCTCTCTCTCTCTCTCTCTCTCTCTCTCTCTCTCTCTCTTTCTCCCCATCACAAACCCCGGTGTTAATCATTTTGGCATCATCTAAATATTCATCGCACGGCTGCTGTCTTTGGGAGTGTGCATACTGTAACCACTGTATATATGCATGTACCTAACTGCATATGTGTCTCAAAGCCTCTGTGTGCAGATTTGTGGCTCCTACAGTGGCTGTACATCTGTGTGCTCTTGCTTTCAGAAATCAATAAGCCATGTGTGAGGTCCATGTCCTGAGAGAGGAGGAGACAGGAGAAGAAAGAACAAGGGAGGAGAGTGGAGGGAAAGGGGCAGCAAAAGAGGAGAGGAGAGGAGGGAGGGGTGTGAGGTAGGAGATATACAAGGGTATGACGAAGCAGGAGGGAAGAATATAGGATAAGACAAGGAGAGGGACCCAAGAGAGAAGGAAGGGGGCAAACAGGAGAAGCAAGGCAATTAAACAAGAGGGGAGAAGCAAAAGAGTAGGAGAGGAATAAAAAAGAGAAACGCAAAAGAGGGAGAAAGATGTTGAAAGTTGTAAGGGGGAAAAAACAGAAAAAAGGGAGGGATAGAGGAAAAGAGGGTGAAGGGAAAATGTTCAAAAACATTCAGGTTGGAGAATTCTAGATAGGGAGCGAAGGGAAAGAGTTTGTGCCCAGAAAAGAAATGAATATGTATGTTTGAGACAGAGAAAGAGAGAGAGAGAGAGGGAGGAGAAATGAAGAGAGAAAATAAGAGGGAATGAGATGGTCAGGCTGGTACAGAGCTGGAGAGACTTGCATTAGTAATCCACTTTCCTCAATGGCTCTTTGCAGTTGCCCCAAAAACTAGACTTACTGAACAGGCAGATGTAATGTATTCCAGCATGTCTTAGAAACCCAGGAAACTAAGGCTCACATTACATACTTTACTTACGCTTCTGTACGTTAAGCCTTATCCAGAGCAGCTTATATATTGCAGGCAGGTAGAAGTGTCACTGTCTTGTTCAAAGTAATGCTGCTGACAGAACTGAACCTGTCAACTCGTCCTTGTTTATCCCTATTTTAAAACTCTGCAGAGCGTTACCCTTGGTTCAAGTTTACATATGTGATCGTTATTTTTTCAAAAGCCTATTTATTTGTGTCCATTACTGCGCAATTGCTCTGATCCCGGCAGTGAGTGCTGTTTATATGATCTGAGATGACACATCCCGTCTCTTTGGATCTTGACGCTGACGGCTGAGTTTAAATCCTTATTGTTGTAATAGTGAAGGGAACAATGAAACAAGCCAAATCTTTAAACAACCTTTTTACACAGATTATGCTTGTATTGTGTTTGTCATGTCTCAGTGTTCTCCTGAAGCAAGAGAGCACAGTGCAGCAGGCAAAGCTTAAAGGGAATTCATTAGTGACGTGCATGAAATGACAATCGTACTTTCAGGCAGAAATAAAACACTTCCTTTGTATAAAAAAGCTAACAGAGACATTGGAAACATGAGTTTAATGATATCTTATCACTAATACTTCACATTGTCAGGTGCAGTTTCTGTTGGATTATATAATTACAAGCAGCAGATTCGCAATTTGAGAGTGATTTTAATTGCTGGATCTTACCTTATACACTTAACCAGTTAAACTTGGAGTAAAGATCGAAATAAAACACGTTATTGGACATAGTCTGAAAGGTCAAAGTTTTCATTTCGGAGCTGAGACATCATTCAAATGGGGATAACTGCATGGACACATTTTGGGGCAGTCTCACCTGGAAGGCATTCACACTAGTTTGTGCATACGAAAATTGACAGAAGTAGTTGTGTGAAGAATGTAAAATAGGGCTTGAGAGAGGTGTTTAAATCCAGTCATCTCTCTCCTCCACACACCTGGCCAATCGTTGTGTAAAGTAGGAGTCATTTTTGGATTATCGGTTTCGGAAACAGACACAGTAATCCCAATTTCGATGTCAGGTAGGTAAGGTAGGTAAAGGGGAAGGTAGTTTCAGATACTTTTTGACAATCCAACAAGGACTTCACCCCTTAAGGCTGAAAGCCCATTCAACAATGATTTGTCAAATACCATTGTCCATTTTCCGAATGTTAGGTGTCCTTTTAACACAAAAATATTATACACGCTGGAAAAACAATTAGTGACACGAGGTTCTTACCTTGTGAGGCAGCTGGATTCGCAGATCACGTGAGAATCCATCGTGTCAGGCTTCAAGCTATGTCGTAAATCCAGCTACCTTGCAAGGTAAGACTGTGATAGACAGTGATGGACAGATGGGTCATCCAATCACCTGCCAAGTATTTTTTGAAAGTGCCTGGCCCTTTCCAAACAGTTTCCATGGACAACTTCTCAGATGATTCTGTGTAACAAACCATTTTAACCAGATTAACAGGGTCCCCTCCTTAATGAAAAAAAGTCTGCTTCCATTTTCATGCCTGTTCAAAGATCTCTCTATTCCTCCTCTCTATTTATCCACCCACCAAACTGACAAGTAAGCTGTAGTTAAAAAATTGGCCAATAAGCAGACTCAGGTAGTTGACTTTATGTACTGTTTAATGCTAAAATGCCACTGAGTGACAGGATCCTTGACTCATCTCAAATACCAAGCCTATTTGGTACGGAAAAGATTCCCTCCAGATGCAGTAGCACTGCTCAGGAACAGCGGGGCATCGACCTTCTCACAGCAGGGTGCCGACAGGACCCTGCCAGATGTGTATTCTGACTATTTGACTCAAGCCCATCTGGGACTGGCGTAAACCGGTCGAAGCTGTAAATGAGCAAGCAGCTTAAGGGCAATGGTGGAATTTAGGAATCCCATTTTGCAAGAAGGCTTGTGAAGAACAGCGGCCAGGCAAAACAAAAGGACGGTTTTATTTATTTTTTGTCAGCGAGGCACGGTCCCTCAACGGGACATCCACTAATGAGGTAATTGACTAATGAGATATCCAATCAGGAACCACAGTGCCGGAGGGCGGGAAGGCGGCTGCTGCCGACACGATAGAGTGATTCCCATTTTGCAAACACACATTTTTGCCCACACACCCTACAACTAGAGAGAATATTTGTTTGTCACCAGCTGCCTGTGTACGAGCAATGTTGCTTGTGTGGTGTGTATGCGGAGAGACAGATTGTATAGGAGTGTGTGGATGTGTGTCTGTCTGTGTGATGCCATCTGATTGAAAAGAGGAAGAGGGGAGGAATGGCATTGCTGTCAGTGTCCTGCAGAAACCCAGCATGTGTGAAATTCATCCACTGGTGATAAGGGGGTTCTCTGACACTCTGACAACATTTTTTTTTCATTGTGCTCATGTTGAGTTGAAGGGTATTATAGTACTCTGTGTGTGGAGTATGTCCTGTGATTGATGAAAATATGTCCCCATTTTTCTTCATTCCTAAAAGTTTGCTTTGGTGATTTCACCACCCTCAGACCTCCCCGATGTGATGCAAGAACCTTGTATGTCAAAGACATGTTTCAGAAATTGAGTACAACTGCTGTCGTCTGCTGTATACACGTCTTTTTGATATTTACAATAAATTATTGAAAGCCTCGTTTGGTAAGGATTCAATAATTTTCAAACCATGACAGATGTTGTAATTTATTAAATACAGAAATACAGACAGTGGTAAAACTAGACATATTTCATGTGATAATGCGAATTTCCTTTGCTCTGCAAGTTCACACATCAGGAAAGTTCTTCATGCTCAGGTGCTGTTGTTGACTTTGTTTACATGCATTGACATCTTCAAGCTTCTTTCCTAAAGGGGATGTATCATGCAGATTTCCAGGTCTATATTTATATTCTGGGGCTCTACTGGAATAACTTTGCATAAAAACTCCTTATTTATCTTATAGTGGATCTTTATGCTGCCCCTCAGTTCAGCTTCTGGCTGAAACAGGCTGTTTCAGTGTCTCTTTAAGGCCCCCCTCCCGATGAGCCCACTCAGATGCCCCTCAGCACACTAGAGGCGCACTGGAGGCTACGTAAACAAACAGTAGTGGTAGGATTTGACGTCTTTTTCTCATTCTTTACTCTAAATGTCAACTTCTCTAAATACATCCATATGTATGTATTTATGAAATATGAGGGTGGACAACGCTAACAACCCATGGAACAACTGTAGCAACAACCTTAACAACAAAGGCTACTGAAACGACAGCCGTTTGTGGGAATGTGCGAACAATGTGACTTCATCATGCAGAGGAAGTAGAGGTGACTTTGCAAACGTAGCATTCAGAGCAGGCTGGAGCCTGGGATTTTTAACTTGCAGGGAACATTTTTACATATTGTTCACCTCAGGTTTTGGAACTTTGACCATGTTTAACATAGACATTCGACATCATAACAGTATAAAAAAAACAAAAAGTCAGAAAAAGCATGATATGTCCCCTTTAAGTGATCCAGGTGATAAGGGAAAATATTTTGTCAGTAGTGATACAGAAAACATGAGTTTTGAACAGTTCTGAGAGAAATTCTTGTGGCACTATTGCACATCGAAGTGGGATATTGATGTGTCGTCTGGTTTTTAAGGGGTGAAGCGGATGTGGCCCCTAGCCTTTAGTTCCCATTACTTTCAAATAGTGGCGATTTTGGATGTAATCTACTGCACTCCATTGCACCATGTGTGTGTGA
Source organism: Scomberomorus guttatus (assembly GCA_038419695.1). Classification (NCBI taxonomy): domain Eukaryota; kingdom Metazoa; phylum Chordata; class Actinopteri; order Scombriformes; family Scombridae; genus Scomberomorus; species Scomberomorus guttatus. Next base: position 12,141,413 of record CM076461.1, read on the forward strand.
GTGGTCATAGGTGTTTTGTGTGTAATCTCTAATAAAACAGTGATGGACTGTGGTGTGCAGCCATTTTGAGTGAGATGGGTCTGAATCTAAGTATAATACTGCCTGCTCTGGTACTTTCTCTATCCTTCTGTCTCTCCCTTTCTCTCCCCATCTCTCCCACTTTCTCTCCCTCTCACTACTTTACTCTTTTTCAGTCTTACACGCCGCCCGCAGGAAAGGAAGAATCTTCTAAAACGGTTATTTATCTACATCTTACTCCCTCTTTTCACTATGTCTTTCCTCTCCACACTATCAGAGCAGCACACAAACACACCCACAATTACACACACCCTCAAACACACACACACACGCACCAGCAGTGCATTTCTTTTTTGGGTTGTAAATCCAGCACCAACCGAGAAGCTGTCACCAGCCACACCTGATAAATAAGGAGCGTATGTGAGTGTGTATGCGTGTGTGAGTATGTAGGCTGTGTGTGGGTATGTGGGTGTGGGATGAGGGGGGTCAAATTTATGGCTTTCAATTTAATGAAGTGAACAATGAGGTCACACTTAGAAAATCATCAAAAGAGAGAGAGAGGGAGATGCAGAGAGTGGAGTACAAGCACGTCTGTCCATTACAAACAAGTCAAATATGGAAAACAGGTGACTATTTGTCGTGTTTGTACTTCTGTCAGTTGAAATTAAAGTAAGGAACTGAAAGTCATTGTCTAATGGTTTAGCAATAATCAAATCTAATTAATCTCTTTTAGATAATGCAGGATGACCACCGCTCCACCCGGCTAAATCTTTGCTAAGGTGCTGGAAGGATCAATGAGTCCAAACTGATAGAAGAGATATCTGCACACTTAGATCTTTGTTTATTTGTTTATTTGAGCTTAGTTTGTTTATTTGAGCTTTCAGTCCAAAACCTCAAAATAAAGTGAAGCACTGCATAGATCTAAGTGTGCGGAAATCTCTTCTATCAGTTAATCCATTTTAAAATATTCTCAGTGGATAAAAAGAACATTTCTGCAGTGCGAGCATGCATAATGCAAAAATGTGTCGGTGTGCATGTAAATAAATGGTCATTGTTTCAACATTGTGCTTGTTCTTGTTCACTCATACAGTAAGCCTGAGAATGCAGAATGTCTCCTCATTACAGTGCACATTACAGGGTTATGATCATAATCCTTGGCCTGATCATTGCCTTAACAGACGAACCAAGCTCAGCCAGTGTTGACCCGATGGTCCATATCCCAAGCATGAATATTTACGAGACAACCTGTAGACTGAGAAGACTCATTATATGCGCATGAAGGCTCATCAGCTGTAAGTTTCTCTGCCTTAGTGTCCTTGAATGAGTCATGCGGCAGTTCTTTGAATCAGAATCATTGTGCTACAGAAACCATATCGCTGTCCATTCTGCCCCTCAGAGAAAGTTTTAGCTTCAGTCATGCCAACAGTGACCTCAACGACATCGCCGTGTTGAGATGACCAATCAACAAGAACAGGACAACAAGTTACCTAGCAACAGCCATGCTGCCGCTGAAAACTGGAAATCACTTTATCTATAGCTCTGGTGTAGACTGTGTCACATATGGCTTTTCCTGCATTTTAAGTTTCTTTTTTAACCCCTAATAATAAGATTTTTCAAAGAGGTGTTGTACTTATCATGATAAAGTGAGTGTTAAGGGAGTATGACTATCAGACCATGTGGGAGACTTTGATGCCATTATAGGGTTTAGGCAGGGTGGGATATCTGCACTCTTGTTTAACATTTATTGATGACTTGTCAAGGTAGGTAAATGCATGTTAAAATATATGTGTGGTATGCAAACAGGTTGATATTTTCCTCCTTGTGGTGTTACAGATGTTGAGGTTCACAATTTTTCACATATTAAAAAGCAGGTTTTGCTGGTTTGGCTGCAAAAATGTATTTAAAAGTTTATCTGAAGATATTTTCAGACTTTAGCCATCCAAGTTAGTCAAATAAAGTGGATATCTTCAGCATTTACAGTCTTTTTAGTAAAAAAAAAAAAACTCCCTCTTTGTGTTTCGATGGACAGTGGAAGGATCGTATCAAAAAGAGGGAATTTGGCACTGAAAAGACAGTAATTTTGACAGATACTGACTTGATTTGATTGATTTGGATGGCTTGATATTAGCTTCAAGTATACTTTTAAATACATTTTTGCACAGAAGGATTTTGTCCCCAATCACTTGCATTGAAAGTGCATTATGAAGGGATCTGTTAATGGCCGGTATGAACAGGAGGAATGATTGCAGCAAGAAAAACTTATCATTCAGGCACCTGGCTGTTTTAGGACAGACTTGAAAAATTGTGAACCTATCCTTTAAGATTTAATGCCAAAAATTACAATTGTATTATAATTAAATGCCAACATGATAGAAAGGGGAAATTATTTCTTGAGTTATCTTGGTCATTAATTCTATGACTTAATGGATAATAGAAATATACATTGATTACTTTATGTTAAAAAAAATACATTATAATGTATGCTCAGACTCGGAGCAATTGTATGTAAATTCGTGTGTGCTCAACTAACTCAGGGATGTTCAGGGATTACTGAAGCCCCCTACTCAGCTATGATGTAGGTACAAAAAGAGCACTATGCAGAGACTTACAGCTGCTAACGATGATGCCATGAGGATGTTATTGTATGTGCAAAGATCTTACACTGTGACTCTTATGCTTGTCAGCATAAATGTACCCGTATGTCAGGCAGTGATAAGGAACCTTGTGTATAAATGTAAGAATGTATGAGGGAAAGAACTGCATAACAAGCATTGGCAAAGCTGCATGTGTTGTACCCCTGAGATGTGGTGACTCTGGTGCAGGAGTCTGAGAAGAAGTGATGCTGAAATGCTGATGTGTTTTAAATTGCAATGTGTTGATTAAGATGTGTATGTGATACTGATATTTAAAACTGTATTTTTCCATTTTCTATTTATTATATTTTCATATAAGTCCAAATTATTTATTACCCCCGCAGACTAAAAACACTAAAAAAAATATCCTATTTACTCCACATTTACACCGGAGGCATCAAAATAATCTATCCAATCTCTCGCTAAACTTCATACAAAGAATTGTTTTTTTCACCAAGGGTACAACAAACCCCTACTGTGGCACAAAATTTTCTCATAATTTTATTCCTCGGTGTAAAACCATGAGCTTTAGTAGGTGAAATACCTTCCCTTCCACACACCCTCTAAAACTGAAAAAGATGCACTGTATTGCAGATCCAATCTCATTCTTCCATAAACATAACGGAATAGATGATAAAGATTTCTGAGCCCTGATTTTACACATGCTGTCACATATATTTAACATTTTGCATAAGGTGTATCCCATCAGCTCTATTGTTAGAGAGCACATCATCAAGTGAAGGACAGGGTGCATTGCATTGTTCTCCACGAAGGTCCTACTGTATCTGTGTCAGGGACTTATGAGAATTATCTGGAGAGGGAAAGAGAAAAGATGAAGTGTGAGAAGTGTCAGCGTGGTGGAGTGGTCAAAACTGTGATAGACAGAAAGGGAACAGCTAGGCAAAAGAGAAGCAAAGCCAGTCAGAGATGAAAAGAGGCAGGTGCTCAGTGTTCAGGGCCATTGTTGGACAGCCATGTCAACCTGCTAATGCCAGAGTACACATAATTGATCTAATTATCTCACAACAGCACACTTCTCAGACAGTCTGAATCAAGCAAAGCACATTTAGAAATACAATCGTAATCAAATTTCCATCCATTCCATTCAATTGCCTTTTCAATTCATTTGTAAATGAATGCAACATGTGTAAGAGACTCAGTCTGTGCATATTTGAAAGTGTGTAATCATATAAGTTCCATATTTTAGATTTGTACATTTCAGGACTTTGCAAAGAGAAGATAATTGAAGCGTTTCTTGAGGACTCTCCTGGCAGCCAGGTTGAGGCAATGTGCTAAGATGTTCACAAATACCTGAAATATTCCTAGTCAAAGATTCTGCATGCTGTTATGCAAGCAGCCACTCAATGCACCTACAAAATAAACATAAAACACTGCAAAAACATCTTAATCTCAAATTCAGGGTTTAAAAACTGGAAATAACGCAACATACAAAGATAGAAAGTATAATAAATAGCAAATTAGAGAGGCAACAGGCTACATAAAAACTATTGCTGATGTTTTATTCCTCAAGTCAGTCCATAATACTGTTCACTGGGGAAATCAAGGGGGGGATGGAGATCGAGGGTGACAGGGAGTATCATCACGTGAGCAGGTTGACCTAGTGGTTTCAGATACCATCCAATTACTGAAAGGTCACGGGTTTGATCACAGAAAAAGTCAAGGCGTGTATATCAGCAACCATGAATCCTGTCAAATGGTCCTTGAGTTAGACAGTAAATACTCGCCTGCTCACTCAATTCAAGTTCATGAACTGTAAACATGATACTGTGTCCTGTACACTCATCAAACTTAAAATAATAAAAAGAGGCAAAGCTATATTACAGAAGTGAACTGCATGAAAGAAGTATTTCAAAATGGTAAAACATGGTCAAATATTTCAAACCCTATCTTGGCTTTCATGTCAAAATGTAGTCAAACTGAACTGTTACACCCTCTCTTTTCTCTTCTCTTTAAATCAGAATCACACACTTTTTTCTCTTAGAGAAGTGGTCTGTGTTGAATGCAGGCTTCTTTTCATCAAAAATGGCTTAATGTGCAGGAAAAGGTGTTTGATGTCTCACTTAGAGAGCTAGAAGGCTAGCTTACGTTGAGTACACCTATAGATACCTGGTCAGCAGAGTGATAATATGCCACTCAGCAAGAGCCATTTTCTGCCCGGTGAAAATGAAGATAGCTTCTCACTTTCAGTTAGTTTCACTTGGTGAAACCAGAAAAATCACATCTTAGAACCACAGTAGCAACCAGAAGCTTTCTCAGGCTCACATTCAGAAGGTTTGAAATCGCCAACAAAAGAACAACAAAGACAGAATTCTCATTATGTTATGTGGTCCTTAAACCTGCAGCAATAAATAAGACCCACATCTGAGGCAACACAAAATAAAAGCACATTCAACTTTTGCATTATAAATTCTATTTGGATTTTCAAACAAATAGTGAGACAACTAATGTGTGGGTGTCCACGTACAGACTCAAAAATTGGGACAATGATAGGCTGCTATTCACTGGGAATGGGGCCTGGCATTGTAGCCCGGCGCTGGCTGCTGAGCTACAGAGACTCAAAAGGCATTCAGCGAGACTACAGGGGAAAGTAAAGAAAGGGGAAATGTCTTCTGATGCAATGCAAACGGCAACCAGGCGAGAGCCAATTGTGGAGCCAAAACAGAGAAAATTTGCCACCTCGTATCCACCCTTTCTATTTCAGGTCCGATTCTCTGGAGCAGGTTATCAAATTGGTCGACATCAAGCTAAAAATACCGCTGAAGAAGTTCCCGAACCAGCTAACGATGCTCTCCTAGTAGTTTGTGACCCTGCAAAATAGGATGGACCCACGCTGGGACGACGCTGGGACAGGGATCGCTTCCAGTGCAAACACAGGGCTGCAATGCCAATCTGCCTTGCAAGCTCGGGCATCATTGTTGTTGTTGTATTAAACCAGTTTCAACAACATGAACCACAAGGTACAAAAAGAACACAAACAACAATTCTGTGCTCAGTTTGGAGCAGAGTCTAAATTACATGCTAAATGCAACACACCCAGATTCATGAGAGGTCAGAGACTGTCAACTACTGTTCTTTGTATCTGAATGTGTGAACGCAGCGTGAGAATGAAGCATTTCAACAATATTAAAATAAACAAAGCACAGTGCCCCCAAAATTTTGACTAATCTATGTTTTAATTATTAGTTTCACAAACAATAAAATTATGTTTCCTTTTTCATTTTTGTCATCATTTGTCAAATGTCTCAAAACAATAAGGAGAAGGAGGAATATAGAAGGTTGCAGTCAGACAGATACGGGTATGTACAAGGAGGGAGAGAAAATGGATGGGAAGGAGAGAGTTAAGAGGGAGTGAAGGATGGAGCAGAAGATTGAAGAGAAACATGATAGATGGATGAGGGGAGTCTCCTACTAAAAGGTCAGGTATTCCTGCTGCAGTTAATGTTTTACCTTGCATCCTCGACAGTAAGACGGAGATTTTGCCAGGTATCATTCAATAAAACCACTTATTTTAAGGTGGAGAGGCATCTGTGCAGGATGAAGTCAATTAGCCCCTAAAGACACTTCTCATTTCTGCCGTCTCACAGCCGTTGTTGTCTGATCTGCTGGTTACAGGTGTATAAACTGTAGAGAACTTTCACTTGTGGGGTTATTTTACATTGGTTTAAGTGGTAGATTTGATGCACTTCAGGAGCAGGGAACAGGGGGGTTAATGGCTTCTCACAGTCTGGTTGGGATGGAGAATGTGTTGCTCTGCCAGTGACACCAATGTGCACCTGACAATAGTGCTAGGGAGGAGGAGGTGTTAAAAGCAGTGGTGTTGGAGTGCAGGGGTAGTCGGTGCTGGTTCCAAATTTATCTGCTCCAGCTTTAAGAGTTGTTATATCTCACGTCCCTCTGTTAATTTCAGACGAAGGTTTGGATAGGGAGCTCTCTTGTCAGCTGCTTGTGAAATTCAAGACCTGAAGCTGAAATATATTACTTTCTTCATGTTAAAACCACATAAAAATTATATTACTCTAGTGCCATTTCATTCTTCACTTAGTACCAAGTGTATCTATTTACTGTTGGGTGTTCCAGTCATATGCAGAGTTCTTAATGAGCTGATCATATTCATGGCATATGTGAAATCAAGAAACCAAGAAGTGCAGCTGCCAGATAAACATACATACTACATCACAGCGTGGTATGCCAGCTGCACCAGGAAGGACCAGAAAGCCCTGCAGAGGGTCATCAAGATGGCCCAAAACATCATTGGGACACAGCTGCCAGCAGTCGGAGACATCTACCAGGCCCGATGTCGGGGCAGGGTCTACAACATCATCCGTGACCCATCCCACCCTGCCCACCACCTCCTCAAACTCCTCCCCTCTGGTAGGCGATACATGGTAATACATGCACAAAGCACGAGACAGGCCATGTTCAACACCTCAAATTATTGAACATGGCCTGACACCACACCCCCCCCCCCCCCCCCCCCCCCCACACCCACTACAACACACACACAAATGCACACATATGCACACATACACTCATATGTTATACTTGTTTACACTCTATTCTTACACTGCTACTGATACTTTGTATTTTGTAGCAGCTAAATTGTGTGCTGCTAATTGTTTATTGTTTATCTGCACATCGGATAGCACTTTTAGTACTGCTCTTATTTTGACTTTTTCTGACTGTTTTAATATCAGGGAGTGCCATCATAATCTCATGTTGTTGTCTTACACAGCGGTACAATAACAATAAAGTTTCTTATCTTATCTTATAAATGTAGGGGAGTAAAAAATGTAATCTGTTCTTGTACCTTGCCTTACACAGAGCTAAATCACTGTACTGGACTTATTCAATGCCTCTCATGAATTAAAGAAATTGATTGTCTCGGGGGGTCAACTGCTTGCCAGGACTTTTTAAAAGGGTCTGAAGCAGCACTGGACAGAACTGGCATGACGTGTTGCATGAGTGTACTTGGTGTACCAGTATGAGGAGATGGAGAACAGTGACGTCGCTTTGTGAGTATTTTAAAATGTACTCTAAAAAAAGGACCTTTTCTGGGGTCAGTGGTTAAAATGACAACATGCACTCAGTCAGGTTGCTCATTTTTTGTCATTTCTTTATTGTGGTAAAAAATTATGAATTTGGCTAGACTGTCATGTGAGACTTTTGGTCTTTCAGGTTTGGATAAAACAGAGTGTGCCATACCTATTCAGCTTGTTGACTGCTTATGGGTTTGGGGAAAAATATGTCACTGAAATGAATTATTGAATGCTGGAGCCTTGTGTCTATTTAAGGTAAGTGGGCCTGTACAGGTGGGGCAAAACTTTCAGGAGCGATGTCCACTTTAAGGACTCTCCTAGAGTACAAACAGTTATAACTTTTGAAAGGGGAGAGCATTGCTATAAATCCCAGTGGCTTTGCAGTTGAATAAAGAGGGGGTAAGGGCTTTGAGGTGTATTCATGCTCAGAGGCTGTCACTGTAATTTGGTTCCAAACTGATTAAATGAAAGTGGCTGCTTTCCAAGTTGTCATAGAGAGGATGGGTGCAGATTATTAATAATCTGGCGGCATCATCACTGTGGCACCAGCTGGCTGTTTTGAACTTCCATCCTCCTGCTGAGCCTTCAGAGAAAACCTCTGAACCAGACACCACTGACTTAACGAAGCAGTCTTACACCTGCCAGTACATGAGGGAGGGCAGGGGTTGGTGCACCAGAGAGAAAGACGTTGACTTTCAATACTCCAGGCAGCTCTACTGCTCAGTCATTGGTTTGGCAGATCATGTCTGAGCACTGGTAAGGAGGGCTGCGGGTTTAGAGCTGGACCACTAGCATGTTGGGATGTAATTTGACAAACATCACAAGGATCCATGACTTCCTCTGCTTGGGTCTGGCATCTGCTTGTGTCTATATGAGCAGGGGATACAGACCTATAGCTTCGGCTCACAACATACTTATTTCCAGTCATTGTAGAGAATTGAAATGCATTTTATCTGCCTATCATCTAGGAGTGGCCACACTGTGCCACCTAATTGTGTGCACCTACTTGGCATTTTTGACAGAAAAGCACTGTCAGAGGATTTGGGACCAAGCGCTTCCAAAAAACAGTCAGAGATGCTTTAATTCTTTAGGAATTTCTGAGAATCACCCAAAAATGAATACACTTACTCTCGCACTCCCAAGTAGCAAAGAAAATCCCCTGGATTTTAAGGACCAGCATCATTTTTGTCTACATATCATTGAATAATTAATTTATTCTGTGTGTAACCCCCAAGTAAAGTAGCGTGCCTAGTCTAGCAAATATTTAGGACATGCAGTTTACTATGCTGACTGTATGAAACAGCTTGAGGGAGAAGGAATAGAAACTGAAGACATTAAGTATGAGTCACAGATTTCTTTAAAGTTAACATCTATTTATTTTAGTTGCCAGGCAGAGAGGGGAAATATGTGTAAAAATCTGAACATGTTATCAAATTAAAGGTGACAAAATGTAACTTAACTGATTAACAGCTGTGATATATTTATATTGCTACAAATCCTACATGCTAAAGAGAATCTAAGCTCAAAGGTGCACATACTCGCTTTCATAAACCCTCTGTTAAAGGTTGGTCTCTAGTGTTGGATGTGAATGGTCTCCTTGTGTCCACAACCCTCTGGTTCATGACCTCGACCCCTTTCCAGGCAATGCTGTGAACAGTGATGTTGACAGACAGCTAATGTTATGTGCTTCCAGTGTTTGTACCATCTTTTCCTCAGGGTCCATGAAATTTCACAGATGTAGATGTTAGATTGCTTGGGGTAGGTGCTTTGTGTATTGAAAACTCTTTTTAGATATTCCTGAAGTTTTTGTTTAGTTCTCTGCCTGCCTCATAATTCCCTCACTACACCTTCTCAATGGCCTATTGACTACATTTACTCTAAAGTAGAATATCATAACAATACAGATAGATAAGACATAAATGAAGGCCAGAGCCTTTGGTTAATGAGTGCAACTAACAGAAAAAACAGATTTCAGGAGTAGAGCAACGCTTCAGGTAGTGCTAATGCATGAGTGATGGAGCTGAAGTTGGAAACAGCTGGTGCAGACAGCATTTTTTTTTAAATGAAAGTGTTTCTCTTCAGACATAAAAATGTGGCTGATTCGCATCTGGCGAGACTAACCCTCTAGGGGGTAAGATGTTCTGTGCTGCAGTGGTCAAAACCAGAAACCTCAAGGCTCTTAAATATGTTAGTGAACATCAGGGGCAGAGGTTTCTGAGAGAGCACAGTGTGGCTGAGATGGAGACAGCTGTATAAGCCTCCTATAAGAGATGTGATCTGAATGGGAGGATTTTTAGGCAATAGTTTCCTGTTGTTGTTGTTGTTGTTGTTGTTGTGTTGGGTGTTGCTTTTGAATACCTGTATCTGAACAGGGGTGGAAATAAAAGCTAGAACCCGTGAACAATATTTTGTAATCCAACACTGCCCTGCATTAAAAGCAACAGGTCCTCTAAATTAAACAACAAAAGTCGCTGTTGGTCCATCCACTCCAGAACGATGCATAGAAGCATTTTCTGATATAACGCCCCTACCAGCAGGACGACGACATTTATCTGTGCGTTATAAAACCATTATAAATCAATCACTTTTATGATTTATGACAACATTATGGATAAGGTTTGGTTAGGTTTAAGCACAAAAATTACTTGGTTAGGTTTAGGGGAAGATCATGGTTTGGGTTCAAATTACAACTTTGTTAAGGGACCTGTGTTGTCTTGGTTACAACAATAACCACATTGTTAAGGTTAGGGGACGATCAAGTGGTCATGGTTAAAAAAAAGAAAACAACAATGTTGACTCATGGTTCAATGTTTTGTTGACCAGTCAATCCACCCCAACTTCCCTTCTACATGGACTTTATTGCACTATAATAACATCACCTGATTTCTTCCTTTGCTCCCGTCATGATTGCTACAATGGCCACAAGAGCACTAGAGGGTTTTGTCACTTGAACAAAACCATATGTTGTTTTGGGGCACTTGCTCAACTGATTCTATTGGGTTTTTTTCATTGTTTTTTTTTTGGGGGGGGGGGGCGTCAGTCTCAATAAATAACACCTTTGTTAAATTTGGTCATTTTTCTTCTGCACTGAAAGGAGACTGAAAGATGGTATGCGGCCTGCAGGATGCAGCAAGGTACACAAAAATTACAAGAATTTGTGTCGTTCACTGGTGTGAAAAAAAATTACATATCTCACTTTGCCTGAAATGGCCTCTTGGCATTATTAGCTTGCCTCATTCAAATCAAAAGGCACACAGCTGGAGGCACTGCTAACAGCAAGCTTGGGGGTCAAGCAAACAGGAATAAAAACATTAAGATCACAACCTGACGATGAGAAACAATGTCAATTTTGCTTGGAGTTTTAAGTCTGTGTGTGTGTGTGTGTGTATATAACAGCCCCATCTCTCGCTTCAATTTACTCCCATTCAAAAAGCGTCAACGTCTCTGCAGAAATACTGAGCCTATAATTTATTTGCGACAAGTCATTATGGTTTCAGTCGCTAAATTCTGGTTCTCTAGTAAGTGTGCATTTTTGGAAATGATTGGGTTGATATGAGTTGGAGCCAAACCCACCATGCACTAGATATGAAGCCCAGATACTAAAGTCTTTGGGCATTTGAGTGTTGTCTTAATAGTGAGTTTACTTACTTTGATAGATTAGAAAACTATTGTTTATTGTGCTGTAATTACAATTACGAGGGATGACAGTGGGCTAAATTTCAGAAATGCGATCTTTGTCCCTAATCAGACAGGTTAAGATTAAGCCAGTTTCCTCAACACCTATTATCTGTCCTTGAAGCAAAGCACTTAACCCTGACTACTCCAACAAAGCCAACAAACACCAAAGCCCTTCTAAGCAATGTCATGGATTCGTATTCGTCCTGAAGCCCCACTGAGTATTCAGCTTTGTGTGTGTTTGTGGCTATCTATTGAATAATGCAATGCAAAGACTCAAACAAAAAAACACACCCTCTTACAAACTCACATAACAAATCAATCCATCTCTGAGTATGCTGGATGTAAAAAAAAAAAAATCTTAAAGTTCTTCATTAGCATTTTCTTTAGGCTCCCGTATTGTTCTGAATAAAACATTGCTTAGTTTCCAGCTGTATACAAAACTGCGTGTTAGTGTGATAGTTTGAATTAGTGTGTGTGTGTGTGTGTGTGTGTGTGTGTGTGTGTGTGTGTGTGTGTGTGTGTGTGGTTTCAAGAGTGTATATGTGTGTATCCGTAGGGTACCAAGCTATTGGAATTCATTGCTCCAGGCTGCATGTCCTCCACTTGTTCTCGCACACAAACACACACACACACACACACACATACAAACACACACACACACACTCACAGTGTCTTCTGAACGTGACCCAGCATATCAGCTATTATGTCAAGCCAAGGGACCTGTGTGTATGTGTGTGTCCAAGCATTGTGTGTGTGTTTCCTTCAACCCCTTTTCTTTTCCTCTGATGAAAAAAAACCTAAAACCTGTCAAATAAGAGAGACTGTACATGTAACACATCATTTGCTGATACTCATTATTAAAGTTTATAGCACAGAATACAATGCTAAACATATTAAACCATCCTAATACCAGCTTTTTTGGTATTCAAGATGTTAAAGGTGGTGTTGGTGTTTCAGTGAATCTCTGACCTCAACAAACCCATTCAAACCTTCTTTTTATGTTTTATACCTCAGCACCCATCAATCCGAGAGCAGGTTTTTTTCGTGTTTTTTTTTTTTTTTTTTATGGGGATGTTTTATTTCAGACAATACTGATGCTTAGAATCAATGTGCGTTGAATCTAGATTGAAGCATTAATATGCAGGTAGCGTATTATGGCACATACAGAGATGAAATTGCACAGTCCAGATAGGAGGTGTAGAAACCCAGTGCAGCCCATTTACTTTTTTTTGTAATTCAGCATGGGGAATCTGAAACTCGTGATATCAGTTGCAAATTGCTGCCTCGTCCATACATGAAATGTACAGCGGGAACACTGCAAGGCAGTGGGGTTGGAGGTGCTGAGTGGAACCTGCACGTATATAATGATGTCTTACTCAAAGCTGCACAATGTTCGTGACTTTTTCATTAATCTGATTGTTTGGTATCATTTATACCCTCTATGCAATGTTTTCCAATACAATACAAACCCAACTTGATCACTACATACACAGTATTTTAAAGCAGCCACAGGAATTACACATGATCACAAGAAAGAGAGGGAAAAAAAATTTAATTTCCAACTTTTTAAAAATTTAACCAAGACCGCAATCTTTCTCTAACCTTATCCAAGTACTATGCTGCCTAAACATAACAAATGCTTTTCTTACTAAATGTATTAACTGTTGAAAATTTGTAGCGTATAAATATAAATGTAAATCGTAGAAGACATACCCGTAGGCAAACACTACAGACAAAATAGCATAATAAAAGAAAGACTTTTGTTGTGCTGAGCAGCAGCCAACCTCTTTCACCTTGGCACCGCTGCTGGTAACCCATCGTTATTTGAAAACACCTTTACTTTGTAGAACAAGTCAAACTGAATATTTGAGCGTAACTCAGGTTAGCGGATAAAAAATAAGAAATAAAAAAAAAACTAGGATGCAGGTTTAAAGATTACAGACAGATAGTGTTTAGGGATGTTGCAGAGGTTGAAGAACCCCTCCACTGGAATCACTGGATTTCTTCCAAACATGTTTCCTAGAAACTGAATCTCTCACCCCATTCAGCAATATCTCCCATGCTCTCTCTTTCTCTCTCTCTCTCTCTGACTGTTTCTCATCCTCCCCACCTTTTAATAATTCATATAAACACTGTAGGTTGGGAGCTGTCTACCCCTGTGTACAACACAACACTATAAATAGCATGAAAAGGATGCATCAGCCAATATATACAGTTAAATTGTACAGTACATGTCACACACAAAATAATAACTGATACATCCTCAGACCTAAACTTGGAACTTTGTAGGCAACACTTGTGGTTAAAAAAAAAATTAAATAAAACATGAGTTTCCAAATCTCCCCCAAATAAGATTTCAATCACATGATTGTTTGCATGGTGAACATGATGCAAACTTCTCTAAAAGCATCCTCAGAATGTCCAGAACTATGAGGATAATACTGACTTTAATTGCATATAGTTAAGAAAATAAGCACAAGTTTTGTTCTTTTTCTTTCTGTTTTCAGTTTAATTTCTATGATGTATTCTGAAGCTACAATCAAATTAAATGCAGATGCAGAGAAAAAAAAACATGGAATTAGGTTATTTCTATTTGCATGGATGAAAGACAAACTGCAAACAATAGACTACTTACAATGCATGAATTGAACTAGTTTAATGAATTTATTAAAAGCTGAGATGTATACACTGTTTCATTGATATACCCTGGTTATGTATTTCAAAAAGACAGATTTTTTCTATTATTTTATGTTGTTCAGGAAACACTGCTGAGGTCATTTTTAGACTTTCAAAAAAGAAATGAGAGACAGAGAGATGAGAAAGAGCGGTTGATTTGGTCTCATCTTCATCTCTACTTCCCCAAGTTCCTGATTTTGTGACTTACTCTCCATCTATTCATGCCTCCCTGCTTTACCCTCACCTCCATCCATCCATATATCCATCCATCCACCCATGCTTCAAAGCTCCTTCTCCCTTCCGTCAAACTGCCATCCATCCTGCATTCATCTATCCATTCAGTCACCCAACCTTTCACTCCAGAGTTTATTTTCCTTTACTGTGCTGCCGAGGTGAAAACAGCTAAACAATACCTTATTACCTAAATCAGTCGCAATATAATAGATTTTTAAAAATATAAAATCTCTAAATTTTCACAGTCCATGCTTCATTATTCCCTAGACTGATGTTCATTTGTGGCATGAAAAAACAAATCTGATGTGTTTCAGTGCCTCCCTAATATATTATTAATAGATTTTGCCCCTAAATAAGACCATCAATTTTTTTAGCATAACCTAAAGAAAAACATTGATCCATTGTATCATAAATCCATGTAACAAGAATCTCTGTTTTGATGATTACCAGTGTAGAACATAAAGCTTCAAAGTCAAATCCTTTATTCCATCATCAGATATGCTGTGATCCCCACTCATAGCTACTCCTGTCAATGCCTTTTCCTTGACCATACATATGATTCATGTTGCAGTATGGATTCACTTATTTCTTCACCTCCACTCCATTTTTTTCCTCGCATTATTCGTTTGTTGACAAGATGGGAATCTGAATGAGTTTATTGTCTGCTGATACAGGGCTTGGAGGCCTTAAAGGCTCTTAACCTTGAAAACATTAGAAATGACAACTGTAAATCGATCGTCAAGCACTAATTCAGGTGGATGGATTCACTTGATACGGCTTTGGTGACTAAGTTTAATAATACCAGTGATCATTTTTCTCATTGACATATTTGTTTTGTTTTGTTTTTTTGTCTTTAATAAAATATGTTTTATTATGAGATTTTTTGTACAATACACAGTCAACATAAAATCACCAATATAGTGCAATTTCACTGACATATTTATAGCCATTTGGTGTACCTGTATTCATTCAAAGATATATGATTTGGAATCAGTTTCGGTGGGGTCTGCTTCCTGATAAATATGCAAATTTAAGGCGTGCACGACACATGCTGGTTTGCTGATTTGTTTGGGATGTAACTTCACAGGATTTCTCTTCTTATTCAAATACATTTCTGAAAGACATGATGCTACAAGAAAGATCACTGTCACCCAGAGTGAACACTACACATCTGCTGTGTAGTAGGATTTGTAGCACAATACCATGTCACTAATTAACCAAGATAGATGCATCTATACACATCTGCAAGTATTTTCCATTTCATGGGAGATACTCCTTTCTGATGGGCTGGAAGATGTCCATTAAGATCATAAATCAGAATACCTCAAAGCTAGTGTTGGTATGTATCTGGTATGTCAAAGTATGCTGCAACTGTCTTGCAGGAAAGATGATTTATTCACAACCCCTTGTTTTTCTGTGGCAACTTGTGCAATAATACACTCTGACTAGAACAGTAAAAAAAGACTGAAACGGTAAAGAAAACGCTATTTCACTTTATTTTGTGCAATTTGTAGCCTCCAACTCATCGATTATTTGTGTGATAATGAGTGTTTAGTTTAGTTCTTAGGCCATACCATACATTGTGTTTGCATTCATCAGTCTTATATAAACTTTTCAGTCCAGCTGTAAACCTGTTCCTAATGTAAAAAGTGAAACAAAATGAACCACTAAAGGCTCACACAGAGATTTGTTACTGTACCTTCCCTCTCGGACTCATCAAGGACATCAAGGTCGTCCACCAACTCTCATTTGCTTCTTATCTTCTCTCTCCCTGTAGGCACACAAAGTGAGTAGACAATTATTAGTGTTTGAAATAAAGCACAAGTATTATGATTCCAATGAAGGGGAAGTGATTTTAAATTAAATTTGAGGATTTTATCTGTCTCAGTGTTGACATCCTTGGAGTAAGCTACTCCCAGCTGAGAGCAATTTCATTGGAGACTGTTTATACTTGACTTAAAGTTTTTTTTTTTTTTCTGAAAAAAAAAAAGTGAAGTATAAACTTTTAAAGAAAGAACAAGTGAAAGTGATTTACAGTTGGACTGAAAAATGGATTAGAGTAGCAATGTTATGTACAAAGAACAGGCTCGTCTTCTTAAGGAGGCTCTTGTGTCTCAACTTGTACAATACAGTGTTGTGCATGTTCTATCACACTGCTGCAGCCAGTGTCCTTTTTGTGCTATTATATGCTGCAGGCCTGGCAACGTCAACTCAGGAGACACATGGAGTCTGAATGAGCTGGAGAGAGAGACAGTAGCTCTGACATTGGACCGAGCCTGTGCTTACTGGCAGTGTTAGAGGAAAGGATGTTAGCAAAACTCTCTGTTATAATGGGCAATGACCTCCACCCCTCTCCATGACATGCTGTCATTTCAGTGGAGGACCTTCAGTCATTGGCTCATTTCACAAAGTTATGCCAAAGAGCCCATCAGGCTACAACTACCAGCCAACCCTACAATGCCTCCTCCCACAGAAAAATCAGCAGCAGCATTAGCTGTTGCCAGCTGGGAGGGTGTTCAGAAATATTTTGTATGCATAGTCCACATCACACCCTTCCCTTTATAGCCTGACTGCATGGGCTAAATAGCATTATGAACTTTAAAACGTTCATAATCTGTGTTTTTATGCCGCCATTTTCAATGCAAAAGCAGCCATTCTGTCAGTGACATAGGTAAAAGCTGAGAACGGGTTTAAATTAGGAAGTGTTATCATTTTTCTACCACTCACTGGGTTTAACATATCGCTCACATTTCAACTTGAGTTATTTCAATGTGGGAAACATAAACTGAACATAAAAGCTTAATTTACGCTTCAGGAGAGGGGGTTTGAATTGTTTTAATGCAGCATGAGCAAGCCTGACATGATGCGATAGGGAGATGAACATGTCCCAAGAAAGAACCTTTCAATGATTTGCAAAACATTTCCAAAATGAGGTGTTAAATTGTCTAAAATAAAGACTTTAAAGCTCCTCAAGTGTAAACTGGAGTGTTTATAGGATGCCAAAGGCCTTTAAACAAACATCTTTTTATCTTTTTTCGACATGTCCTCTGTCTTCTGCTGATCTAAAGTACCATTACCATTACATCTTCATCCTTGTCTCATGTTTTACTGTATTTGAGAAAGCTGATGGTGAGGCAGCAGCAAGACGTGCTTTCCATCCTTTAACAACCCCTTTAAGTTTGTGTTTAAGAGGGAGACAGAGAGGGTTATAACAACTGTTGGCTCTCAGTTTACAGCTAAGAGATTTAGACATACACACTACGCTTTTTTTCAAGTTCAGCCGCCCATTGTTAGGAGAAAAAGGGAGCTGAGGAGGGAGAAAGGAGGTGTGAAAGAGATGAAGCAGAAGGCAATGAAAATGAAGAGTGAAAAATGAAAAAGAAGAAGAGAAACAAGAAGAAAGGTGTGAGAAGAGATATGTAAAAAGTTTGAAAAAAGGAAATGATAGTAAAAAGAAGGAAAAGAGAGGAAAGTCCAGTCTGCTCTGGGATTTTTTTATTTTCCTGGGAAACTGCTACTGTCTGCTTCTAATTTACTATCACCACACATAGAGGACCGGTGGAGTCTTGTGTTTTTGTGTGTGGATACATGCAATGGGTGGTAATAGTAATATTTTGAATATTTACGTTCAATTTCATAGGTTTCATAGGTTCTGTGCTGCAAAGCTCCTGTGTTAAATGTGCCCTCAGCAATGCTTGCAGGTACGATTGGGTGTGGGGGAAACTCTTGTTATGTTTTATGCTTGTTTAAACTTGCTTTTTTGTTGCACCACATGATCTAAAACCTGAAGATTTCAGAGCTTAGAAACCCTAACGGCTCCTCAGCGCTGCGTCTCGGATGTTTTAGTCCACACTATTTAGTGCTGATACTTGTTCTCCTGCAAATCCTTGTCAGCCTGTGAATATTAAACAAAAAAGAGGCTACAGCTACATGCTGTGTATTCTACAGTGATAAAGCTGACCTTGGTCTTCATTAGATGCTGAGCTCAGAAAAAAAAGTGTTATTGACAGAAAATAAAGCCATAAATAACTGTTTTTCTACAACAGCCTGATTCCTACATTATTATCTGGCAGGAGAAACTGTGTAATATGTCACTTCATATAGGTGTAATATGAAATTTAAAAAGAATCAGAGCATTAGCTGGAGTCCATCTGAAAGCATTGTGAGCTCCCCTGAAGGCAGGATTGTACCCCTGAGGCTGAGTCAGTGTCTAATCTCTTGATGAAAGTATTGACCTGTCTATGATCAGATATTCGGCATTGGAGTTAGACCAAATTCCAATGCTTGGGTCCATAACAGTTATTGTACATGTAACACAGCAGATCCAAAGAACAGTGTGTCTATTGTCCAAAAGACACCCCCATGAAAGTGTTTTAGCCCCCTGACTGTTCATTCCCCATGAGACACTGCACTGTAAATCCCTGAAGTAGAATAGGGAAGACGAAACTAAACCATGGTATCAAGCAAGAGGATACAGACTGCAGCATGTAAAACCTGCAGAGCTGCTACACAATTGGGAAATTTCAAAGGCTTTCTGCTGTTGCACACTGGCTAGAAGTGGCATGAACAGTACAAATTGCATGTCCTCGATGAAGAAAGCAGGAGACTCTCACTTTCCATGAAAAGAAACTGAGATTACAGCTAGAAACCTTTAGTGGTTTTAAAAGGCAGGTTTTACATATGAAAAAAAAGCCCATTATCATGCAGCACCTTATCAACACACTGCTGGAAATATCTACCCAATACTGTTTAGTCTGATGCTGTTTTTTTTCCCCTCAATTTATGCAAAACACCCCGCTTTCTTTCCTCATCAGAAAATGTTTTAATAATTCTCAATGCTAATCAACCAGTTTAAAGAATGTGCATATTTGTTTTTTGAGGAGTCATTTGTACGTGTACACACACACTAGCATTCGAGTTATAATTCTTATCCTGTTTTTTCAGTATATGATGTCTCCCTTGAACATACAGTAATCTGCTAATGCATATCCCTGTATTCATGAGTCTCTTATTATCCAGGTTTCTGATTACCTGCGTCTATCAAGCTTCTCTGACATCCCTGCTATTTATTCCTTTCTGCACTGACTGAGCAAACTCGCTGGCTGCCTTGACGCTGCGTCCATGCTCTGCTGATTTTAGCCTTGTCCATCTTATCACTCAATTAATGGAAGACAGGAGCAATAAGTGATAGAGATGTGTGATCCAGTTTATCTTGCATATTACTGCAGGCTCTATATACATTGTACACCACACTGACTAGTAATGCAGACAGTTACCTCTTAACTCACTAGCTATCTAACTGCATCTCATTGCTCCTGTCCCTGAGCGGTGTGTAATGATTTTTCTGACAGTATGAGAGTTATATATACACTGCAGCTTCTTGCCAAGTCCTCAATATGCTGCGTGGTTTGTGTAGGGCACATTGGAGAGCAGAGTGTTGAAGGCCAGATATTTCTTTATTACCATTTGTTGTCATAAAAGGTTTTAAATTTTGCAAGTGAGGTGTTGTCTGACCAAGCTGTGACTCCACGTGTCGAGAATCTTCTGGCTCTCATCCGGTTTTCTCTCTTAATCTCCATCCTTCTTGCTGTCTCTCTCTTTCTGCGTGTATGTCCTTCCTCATTAAAGTCAGTCACTTAACCAAGTTATGGATCAGTGCCATCTGCTCTCCTAGCAGCCAGATCGAGAGAAATAGAGACAGACTGAGATAAAGTCACAGACACACAAAGAAAAGGTTGAGGAAAGACAGGAAGACTTATAGGGGAAAGACAACGTAGAAAGACAAGAGAACAAAGTAGAAAGAAAGAGGGCACAAAACAGTAGAGAGAGAGAATAAATATAAAAGGAGCGTGGTGACTATAAATTTATTTTCCCTGTGGCAACTGTCTGTTTCATATTGGAAGGTCACATCACTGTCCAGATGTCACATGATGTTAAAGTAAGTGTGTGTGGGATGGAGTTTGTCAAGAATAAATCACATTCTGCAGTATATGACATTTAAAGCTGGACCAGGCAAAATAAATGTAAATTATGCCAAGCATTTTGGTTGACCAGTATTTTGGTGTTGGGCAAAGTGTGGCAATAAGTACATAAATAAATAAAAAAAGAACAAAAAAAAAAAAACATGAAATAAAATTCTCACCAGGCATTGGTGGGGTCAATTATTTGAGGTGAGAAGATGAAATATGATCCAGGAAGTTTGAGTAACATCCATGAGTTTGTAATACAGTGAGGCAGGATTTTACAACTATGGCAAGTTATCACAGTGGCAGTCATTTCCTTTTTTGTTTGGTGACAATTATATGAGGTAATATGGAGTTCAAATTACAAAGTAGTCTCCCAGGAATGTGCACTAGCATGTATTTGATTGGCAAACACAGTCTTGCTGGATGGCTTTGCAAAAAAAAAAAAGTTGAGCCAGGTTCAATTGTTTTGCTGGACAGCCTTGCACTTTTTTTGCTACAGCCCTTTGCATTGTTTTCTTTTTTTCTTTTTTCTTTCACACAGTGCCTTTGTCTGTTTGAACTAGGGGGTCTTCATGGGTCCACTCAGTTCCCCAGAATCAATACCTGATCCAGAACTCAGGGCTGGACCACGTCCAAATTATACTTGAGTTTAGTCTAATCGGGTCAGGTAGGGTAAGGCTGTTCAAGTCCACCGCACTTTGGATTGGGTCTGACTTTGTTCTGGTCCCCTTCAGATGGAGTCTGTCTTTTTTTTAAATTAATGTATGCATGTCGGGTTCGGATAGGTTTTCAACAGGTCCATTTTGGATTGGGTCCAAAATCTGAGGACCTTTAAGGGTTTTTCACACTGCACTTAGCCCCGGGCTAAAATCATTCTTAGCCCCAGGCTAAGAAAGCTTTCACACTGGCACAATACTGGAACATTCCAAAGTGGGCTAACCCCGACTTTAGCCTATGTTTGCTGGCCCTGCTCCGGAGCAGGGTTAGCCCCTGAAAATCAACTAAACACTCTGGGTTAACAATGTGTGTATGACAAGGGACTAAGTTATCCCAGGTTCAACTGTTAGGGCTAAGAATATGCAGTGTGAAAAGCCTTTTAGTCTGAACATGTTCTTACTCCTAAACAGGGAGCAAACTAAAAGCCTGAACCAAGCAATGGCTGAAGCTCTTCACCACCTCCACCCTCCACATTTACTGCAGCACCTTATCTTTTACTTTGCAGTGTGTGGCCATGAGGGCAGGACAATATTTTCTTACTTTAGGATAGGTAAATCTGAAATAATCCATAATATCTCAGTCCAAAATGAAGATTAATCAGGTGCAATCTCTAAATTACCATCTGTACCATCAGAGAATGGCAGCTTGTATACATTAAGAATATAAAAAAAAGCTAATATGTACCACTTTGGCTGGTGCACATGCACACACGTGATGAGTTCAAGTTCAAAAACCACAAAAAGGGCAAAGATTAAAATATTTAAAATACGTTTTTCTTAATAGCAGTGAGGTCTGGGCCCCTTTTTAAAGTTCATAAAAACTGTTCCTAAACAGCTGTGCAAGCATTTTTTACGTCTCCTCAGAAGCTGCTCTCACCTGGCATGTAGAGCACAGCTTGGCACGTTAGTGAGATACAAATGGTTTATCATCCTTTTTATCTTTCCAAAATCAATTTCATGAAGACCATTGAATAGATTTGATTTAATTTAACTTAAAGTGAACTGGTATCCCTCATTATAATGTCACTTACAGTGCTGGTGAGGATATTTCAGGCACATTTCTTTTAAAGATCCAGGTTCAGTCCTGCTATTTCATTAAAGCAAATTTAAACTTAAAGAGAGTGGAAAATAGAAAAACTGTATATACACAGCAGTTGGTAAGAGTCGGCTCTGTGTGTGTGTGCTCAGCACTGTGTTGGAGCTGAGCAGCAGGTTGGGGGGATCGACCAGCTCTCATTATTTCAGCTGAGATCGTCTCACCATTTCGGTACAATAGGCTTACAAAATTGACCAAAAGAAAAGAAGCGCACTTTGAAAAAGATACAATCCACAACTGCAAATAAGTGTAAAGGATGAACACAACCAAAGATTGTGATAAAATGTTAAAAATGATAGTTTTCTTTTTCCTGGCCTTGAAAACAGCACAGTGATGAATTGCACCTGTTCACATTATTCAACCTGATTGCTGAGTAGATTTTCCACCAACGGTCAAATTGGATGAACAGCGAATAGGTACATGTTTCTGTTGTGTTGCAACACATTAGTTAGACTAACAATAGTGTTATCCATGTGATGAATTATACAGATCATACCAATCAATGCCAATCATATAGTGAGCTGCACAGTTTTGGACAGTCTCTCCTTGAATGCGTCCGTTGTGTTCCCTCATTTGTACATACAAAAAGTGACTGAAGTAGTTATGGCATGATAAAAGAAATCAATGAATCCTTAAGTTACAAAAAATATCGGACACAGACTGCCCAGTTCTAACGTCAAAAAGGTGTGGGGGGTATTCAGATGGTGGTCGATTATCTGAGAGGCACTTTGGTTGAAGCATCCTGACTCCTTTAGTTTGTTTTGCAATATCTGCAGATTGTACAGTGGATTGTTGCACAGGAAGGACATTTAACTAAAACTGAGGGCATTTTCAAACCTATAGTTTGTTTGCTCTGGATCGAATCAGTGGATGAGCTGGTAAACTTTTTCCCCTTGGTTTGGTTTCTTTTTGCACAGAGAAAAATCGAACCAAAATGCATCACTGAAAGCCACGTAGGAATGTTCAATCCACTCATTTGTTAGATGTGTGTAGGGCGAGAGAACATCAACACACGAAGAAGGTCCTGTAAAAGGTCCTCTGGCCAAATGCAACGTTCTTTGTTGCACTAGTCCAGGTCACACCTCAATTCAGTCTCTGGCTAGATGTTAGCAACTGTTGATTTCGCTAATCCGCAGCCCAGTATGCAACGCACATCTAGCTATGGGAGTAGTTGGTTCAGATTGAGGTTGGATGACTTTCCCACCACAAACAAGCCACTCCAGAGTTCATCTGGCACCGCACAGAGATTACATCTTCAAACAGTTGCTGTGTTCAGACCTGGCCAAAAAACAAACCAGAGTCTAATTCAGCCGGAATAAACAGTGCAGGTCTGAAATCACTCTCACTCTGCAGGCCAAATTGGAGCACAGCACATGCAGAAATGACTCCTGGCTAAAAGGCAAAGCATGGGCAACAAGTTGACTTGCAGAAGGCATATCTTCCAGCTCACCCAATCAAATGCCAGGCAACAAAATAGCATTTCATGACTCTGCCTGTTTGATAAAACAGTATCTGCAGGGCAGTTAGCTACTAGTTTGCAACATTCAGATCTGTGCCCAGTTTAGGCCACTGTGCAGGGATTTCTTAACTGTCAGTGAGTTTGTATGATTGTGTGTGCATGTGTGTGTGTGTGAGTGAGAGAGAGAGAGAGAGTGTCAGAGAAAGAGATGAGGGGTCGGCAGGATGCCAGCGTCCTCGTTTGACACAGTGAGACACTGACAGGTCTCAAGGTCTGCCAATATACACACACACTCACATGCACGCACACACACACACACACACATTGATACCCAACCACACAAGGTCTGCCAACTCACATCTGTAAAACTTTTCATGGCCAGAGGCTGTTATTGGGCGGGGGGGAGGGTAGAGGGGGAGGGGGGTGAAGCTGAAAGGGATGAGAGATATCTCACCCAATAAGGCTAATTTCAAAAGCCATCTTTTTTCATATTCTTAAAATAGAGAAGAAGAAATGAAACAGTAGAGTCAAATCACATTTTAGAAATAGTTATAAGCAGAAAAAAATCATTTTCAAGTTTGTTACATTTTTGAATTAAGCAGCTGATGGAAGCATAGTGAACAGTTCGTTTCTTTAGAGCTATACGAAGCGAGAGTTGTTGTTGTGTTGAATGGAAATATTTTCTCCACCTGGCCAGTCCACAATTTTAAAAACCCACTTTATCCCTCTCTCTTCATTCTCCTCTCGTATTGCTGATTCAATCACTCTCTCCCTTCCTATCCACTGCTCGTCTTTTCTGCTTCCCCCGTCATTCTACTTTTAAGTCATATCTTTCATTCTTACAATGTTTTTTTTTTCTTCTGGCTTTCCACAAGTTTTGTTGCACACTTTCTCCATGTTTCATAAAGTAAATCTTTTCTTTGTCCTTTCTCGTCTTTTCTCCTGGCTTGTTTACCTTCTGTGTCAGCACTTTAGAGTAGTTGTGAGTACAGATATGACGACAGCACAGTCTGATAAATGGGAAGGATCAGAAAGATTCCCATGTTAAGGGTTTGCGAGCGTTCACATCATCTGACATCTCAGGAAGGTTGTATGAGGGTTTAAAATACTGTGCATTGACCAAACTACATTATATCTCTTAAATGAATGACGGACTTTGTCTTGACTTGACTTGGTTTTCATGCGTTTCGGTATCATTAAGTGCTAAGTCATACATATAGGAGCTTGCCGAAAAATCCCAGTTTCCCAGTTGTAATTCCGACTTGGCGGTTGACGTGAATGCTATAATGTAATTATGAGTTGGACACTCATAATTACGGTTACTCCAATATGACATGTGGCATTAGTTATATGGCAAGCATGTATACATGTCATTTATTCAGTCATTTCAGGTAAGTAGGAGTAGACATGGAATAGAAAATTCACAATATAAACAGGCAGCAATAGCATATAATCAAAGGCAACTATAAATCTTGGATTAACCATTTTTCACAATCAATTTCCCCCTTTTGTTATAATTAATAATAGAATAGAATTCTTACTCAAAACTCACACAAGTGGGCGCACACTGTCTGGCCAAGACGTATGCCATATAAGTGCAAAGCCCGCGATTCGAATCCAGCTGCGGACCTTTGTTGCATGTCGCCCCCCCATCACTTTCTCCACTCAATTCCTGTCATCTCCCCACTGTTCCTATAATAAAATTCCCCCAAACACACACATATATATACATACATATATACAAATTTAATTTGAGACAAACTTTGGGAGAAAAGATTCAACACTTGTGAGTATTTTAGAATACCAATCACACTCACCAACATATTTTCCTTTTTGATGTCCTTCTATTCATTAATTTAAGTGAACTTTATGTGAAGTGATTTTTCACTTACGTATATGGATACATTAATTTCTTCATTAATGACTCACTTAATTGAAGTGCTGTCCTATTGATGACTTTTGTCAGCTGTAGCCTCATAGAGGTGCCTGAGCAGTTGCTTCAATATTTAAAGGTGTCCTTTGTAGTTTATGGTCAATAGATGATGCAGTTAAATATTGACAACCATCTGTATTTCTTTGTGTCTTGGAAAGCATAAAATATGGCTCACATGTTGCCTCCAATCCCTTGAAGATGCATTTCCTTTGTTTCAAGCACGTGTCTTCTGATGTAGGTCTATACTCAAGTAGCTCTACATGTGTGCATGTATGTGGGAGGGTTTGTGTGGATGTGAATATGTGGGTATACGTATCTACAAGTGTGTATTTGTGCCTATGCATTAATGTGTGTGTGCCTCTTTATGTAAAAGTCTGCAATTCAGCTATCCTGCTTAGAGAGCAGTTCCTAAATGTCAGTCTGGCCCCTGCAGGGCTTAACTTCCTGGTACTGGAGGATTATGGGAAAAATGTCAGGGAGAATCTGAGGTACTGACGAGAGCAAATGAGTGCGAAATAGCAAGAGAAACAGAGAGAGGGAGAAATAGAAAGGAGAAATAAAGAGCCACATGCAGAGAATGGGTTTTGGGAATATGGGGCTGAATGACAGGAATTAATCATAAGACATACATTTGCAAAGGGCAGAACACACACACAGACACACACATGCAGGTGGCACAATACATAGCCCCTGGCGAAATGACTATTCGAAGGACCCCTGTGCATATATCTGTCTCTGTGTATTGTGTGTGCGCGTGTTTGTGTGTTACGGGTTACACTCTGTGACTGGTGGTGAGGGCATCTATTTAGCAGACCCCAAGGCCAGGTTGGATCAATAAAGAAACAACTGAAACAGAAAATGAATCGCAGAGTGAAGCTGAAAGACAGAGAAGGAGACATAAAATTAGTAATCAACATGTACTGAACATGACATCTCCTTTAAAAAGTGTGCTTAGCTGGAGGGCACAGTACCACTTTGCCTTGATTTAGATAGTGTAGCTTCAAGACTAGAGTTTATACATCCTCAAAATCTTAGATGAGCTGCTTGAGCTGCCTTTGGACAGTTTAGAAAATTGTATTTAAATTGAAGCCTTTGTAAGAGGGATGTACGAATGCATTTGAGATAAAAATGTCATCTTTTCATTTTATCAGGATTGACAGTAGAGGTTAAATTGGTTTGTGATCTGCCATAAATCCAGAGAAGTAGAAGGGAAAGCTGGTCAGTGTTGAATTTTCAGAGTGACTGTCTGCTCAGTGGAATGAGCCGCTGTAAACTGTATATATATTGAAGTTCAGGATACCAAGAAGCAAACAAGTTAATTCTGTGTTTGAGCTAGCCAAACATTCTTTGTATGATGTGGCGAGCTACCACAACACAGTCCCAACATAACACAATGACCAAAACAAGTCATGTTCATACTCTTTCTTATAGACTTTCATCTAAAAGGCTATTATGAGAAAAATCAAACAATCTGTGGTACATCTAACTAATCGATAATCAATGACAGTGCATAATTAGTCAGCATAGTTTGCATCAAAATAAAGCACAATAAAACAAACAAATGCACAGAGCAGCTTAAACCCTCAGGGCTCAGTTTCCCAAGAAAATCTTACCAAGAAAAAATATTCAGTAGATTCTTGGACAAAACAGCAAAATAGACAATTTAGACAATGGCAATGAAATAAGTAAACAGATGGAGAACAATGATGCAGCGGAGGGACTTTCAGCCAACATCTACAGAAGCTAGGACAGCACCTGCATCCACTGCCAGGTAGAAACACTGTGTCAGATAGGACGTCAGCCAGCGCTAACATCTGTAGATGCTATGGCAGTGATACAATCCACCGACACACAGAAACACTGCTTTGAGCAAGAGTCTGAGAAATGTGCCTGAGAAGGTACAGCACACGCACAGCTTAGTAGGAAAGACTATTCCTGCTGTTTCCTGCTGGGTTTTATTTATCTATACATATAACATGCAATATATGATCTATACTGATATGTCAAATGTACACATTTTTTCTCAATTTCATCAAATTATACCAGTGACAAATTAGGTTAGTTATAACATAATATCAAGAAGTGAAAGCCAAGGCAATGTTTTTTTCAAATTATCACAGTAAGAGACGCCAGCTGTGACACGTGTAGTGAACATTCAGCTTCTTCAGCTCTGCTCACTCTTCATCTAACAGAAATGCACATTCTAGATATGTGGTTTGGCGACAGCCCCTGTCACAGTTGTTTGTCCTGCAGCTTCCCAGCACCGTACAGAAAAACACTATGGAGTTGTGTAGGCAGGAGCAAACCTTTTATTGTACTGAGATTTCAGCTACTGCATTCACAAAGATTCCTGCTAAGAACATGTGATGATTCAACATTAGTACGTGAACCAAAAGGGTCCAGCCAACCCCTGTCATTTCTTACACTCTCTCAACAGCTACATACCTGCATCAGATGGTTCTTTATGGTTGGTGCCTCTTTGTCCTTGCTATTCAGTAACATGACCATCTTTCTGTTGAAGCACTTAAATCATTTCTCTACACAAACCATCTTCACCCCCAGGTGAACTGGAAGCTCAGTTTAAGTCTTGAATCATTGTTCCGAAATGTGGTTGCTTTACCCTTTGTGTGTGTGTGTGTGTGTGTGTGTGTGTGTGTGTGTGTGTGTGTGTGTGTGTGTGTGTGTGTGTGTGTGTGTGTGTATATATTTTTTTTTTGTCCAAAAGCAGTTAAAAATTTGGGTTTATCAATTTCATATAGTGACGTGTCATGACTTTGTACATAAATATTAATGCAAAAAATAATGTACATGTTTATTAAATGAAATATATCATTCATTATTCTTATTATTTTTTCATCATCTTTGAGTGTGCATATCTGAGTCAACAAGTCAAATTTTTGTTAGTTCCTTGAGTATGGGACAGATGGCTCAGGCACAGTGGGACACAGCACGCACGCACAACGGCTTCAGAAGCTCTCCCTCTCTGGTATCAGGCCTACAGAGCTATTGGTGCAATTATTTCCACTTCTGCTCTCCCTCTCATTGTGGTGCTACCACAGGATGTCAGCCAGATGCCCTGACCGACTGAGGGAGAGAACAGATGTACTCTGGAAAAACTCTGCTATACAATATTAGAACATTTTCAAAATACTTTCAAAACTTATTCAGGCTTTTTCACTACACATACAACTTTTCCACCTAGCAAAATACTTTCAAAAGTTTGAATATTTCGAACTCACTTGATACACATGGGGGCTTATCTTTCCAAATATGTGTACTGAGAGAACCGAAAAATATAACACATCATTAACATTAAAATATCTGGAGTTTTGTTCCGGCTTCAAACTAAATTAGATTCAAGATACAAGATTCTTGCTGATTTGGTAAGCAAAAGAAGATCTCCATGTTCATCATATCCTAGGAGCCACAAAGTTGGCATAAAGTTGAGCATAATGGTTTTGATTGTTGTCATTTGGACTATACAAGAAGTTGTTTATATTTCTCTTCAGTTACTGCTTATGTAGTAATATTTTGCTCTGTTCAAAGTCGAGCTAAGGTCATGTTGTTAACCAAGGGTCACCATCTGGTATCGAGCAGCAGTCCAAGCAGCCTTGTTATGGCCTTCACTATGATTCATTTAAGGATATACTGTGACCCTGGTCGCATACACATCCACAGATACTGAATACATACATACATACATATATACATATATACATACATACAGACAGACAGACAGACAGATAGACAGTCTGTATGTATGTATGTACGTACATACATACAGACACACATGCTATTACACAAAAGTCCACCTGCCTTCAGGGAATGAAGTATTAATTCTCAAGGAATGTATCTCTGTAAAGTATCAACCTTCAAATTTTCCTTTGAAGTTGATATTTTTATTAAACATTGTCGATGTAAGAAAGAAATTGAATTAAGCAGAAGCGTGTCGTATCATTATGTGCAATTATTGAGTGACTAGGCAAAGAAATGGTTTCACATTTCCTACGGGTGAAAAAAATGACTTACACAATGAAGCCGGGTACACACACAAAATATTCTGAGGTTTTCGGGTAGACAAAAAACTAAGGTGGGAAGCCCTGAAAAGTGGATTTAGTATTTGAGAATTTAAAGATATAAAGCCTCTCCACTGTAAAAGTTTTCATCATAGACTAACCAGTTGGATGTTGGTAATTGCTGAAATATATTGAGCAAATAGTACGTAGCTGTCTCTTATTTACATTTGCATATATACACAGTTAATATAAAGCTCAGCGACACCAGTAGAGGGAAACTGCATTAGAC
The DNA here is from genome assembly GCA_038419695.1 of Scomberomorus guttatus. Classification (NCBI taxonomy): domain Eukaryota; kingdom Metazoa; phylum Chordata; class Actinopteri; order Scombriformes; family Scombridae; genus Scomberomorus; species Scomberomorus guttatus. The sequence goes on from CM076461.1 coordinate 12,171,184, forward strand.
AATTCATTTTCATTGTGGCCAATCTGTTTACATTTCCCAGTGGTAATATATGAAATATATGATTTCATAATTTGTAATTGAATGCCATAATTAACATTCTTTGCCTTGGCGATAAGCTCCTGATTTTATTTCACACACACACGACCACGCACACACATTACATCACATAGGGACTTTTCCTGGAGAAGATTAATACATTTATCATTATGAGTGTGTTCTTTTTTATTTCAGCACTCGTCTGGAAACCTTGTGATTCCGGTATAATGTGTGCAAAATAAATCTGAGCCACTTCCTCCTTTTATCAATTTAACTGGCTTTGAAACATTTTTATTGATGACCAATATATCCCTCGTAGTAAATTCTTACAGAGTGCGTGCCACTTCTCAGCCTGGGACCACATCTCATCTATTCACTCACGCTGCAACGTACCTAGAAGTGTTCTTAATTCCTGTGCACACACTTTGTCGACTCTTTTTATGTTTTAAACAACAGTATTGATCAATACCAGTGAGTGAAGAATTGCTTCACAGAGTGCTGAAACTGATGTCCTACAAAAGTCATTTCTAAGTTTGTACTCAATGTTTTAGAACAAAAACTCACATTCAGGTGAGCGTCAGGTGCTGCGATATGAACGTCTGACTTACAATTTGTTTCCAGAATGTAATCACACATTTCAAGAAGACATTTCTTCTTGAATGGTTATATAAAATAGTCTGTTACTCAGACAACTTGGCTGTACATAACATTACTTAGAGAATGACACTGGTTCTAACACCAGTGTCCTTTATAGTGTTTTGACCAATTTGTGTGAACTATGCTTTTAATGAACCAATCCTGAGAACCTTATCAGGTAACATGAACTCAGCTTTAAAGCTCATAGGTTGTAAAAGAGCGCATTGTGATGGTATGTGAAAGCCTCGCTGTGCTGTACATCTCTCTGTGTTCCATTGTTTCAAAGTGGTGGACCATCCATCACCATTAGGCTGAAGCAGCGAGCCTGACTCACACTCAGGAACAATCTAATTCCGCTAAAAACACCTCTCTCCACCGCTCTCCTCTTCACTTTCCCCATAGTCGGGTTTCTCCGCTTCACCTTCTTGTTTTTTTCCCTTCCTCACTATCCCTCGCACTGCAGGATTTAGGCAACAGACTTCAGCAGATGAAAACCTCCCAAGCATGTCTGCAGTAATACCTCAGACACACACACGCTATGCCACACACACACACACAGAGGACACAATCTTGCAGTCAGTATATTGTTCTAACTCAGCCTTTGGCATGTGTGTGTAGTTATCATTCTGTAAGCAGAGCCGAATGTGAGACGAGAGCCTCTTCAATTTTTTCTGCCTGTCTAGAACCCAAAGAGAGTAAAAGTAACATGCTGCAGCAAACTGAGGCTTCCCGTTACAATAGTGGGGTTTGAGCTTAAAATTGGGCTTGACAAGTTTTGGCACAGAAAACGGCCCTCAATACAAGCATGTACGTAACCTAAAATGTGAGTAAAATAACAATCCTTGCAGATTCATACAGAGGTTACACCACAATAGGAATTTATCTTGTGCTCACCAGTAAGACCGAATATTATAAAGCAAGAAATCCTTCCATGAAGTCTTTTATTACCCATGTTTAGTAATTACTAACAAAACTCTGACTAACAGTGCTCCAAACCATAATACTGAATTACATTGTCCATTTCCAGAGCACAACATCATTAAAATAATAAACATTTCTTACAAGAACAATTGAGCTGGTTGCAATTTTTAAAATGCTCTTTTTTTACTTTCAAATCAATTAAACGTTATAGAAGAAACAATGACAGTAATCAGAAAAAACAGGTCAATTACAGGTCAATTACAAACAGGTGGGTCACGCTGAGTGGCGATGGACTAAAATGGATTAAAACGATCTGCTATCAGTCTTAAATGGCACTGAAAGGGTATCCAAGACATACACTACCAAAGAGACCCAAGGGTGTTGTGAAGGCGACAATGAATGCACAGGTTGATAAGTAAAGTCAGTTCTACAGCTGACTGAGGGCCACAGCAGAAACACTGGAAGAAGAGACAAGATTTCTGTTTTTTTAGACCAGTTCTGAGAAGATATACAGTATACTGTAAGTACCTTTTCCAAGTAGCTGAAAGACATAACATCAGTAATAATTCTTAAATAGACTAGCCAAAATCTGTTTATATCTACTTGTTAAGCTTTGGTCAAAACTGAATTAGCTTATGAATTGCTGGGTCCATAAAGCTTGTCCACCAAAACAAACTATTTACTGTTAGAAAATTGCAGGGAGTTACAAGCTTGTTATCTGCAAGGAAAACACAAGTAAAAAGCTATTTTGGGTATTTGGTTTCAGAGGTCATTAGTGTATTACTGTGTAAATCTGAACTGCAGGGAGCTATATTGTGCCGATCTTGCAGATGGATACAAATTAGTTAAGTTAAGCAGCAGATGTACATCATTTTTGGTCTGTGCACATGTGTAGCATGATTCAAAGTTTGGTGGCCAGTAATGTCAGACGGGTTGTAAAGGGAGCTCATCCTACCACATATATTTTATTAAATTAGGCTGATATGTGTGGCTAAAGCAGAGAGCACCAGCATCCCAGTACCACACCCTTCCACAGCCACTCTCAGCACTGATCCAACTGCACTCATCCACATTACCCTGTAAAGACCCAGACCATCCTGGTCAAACCCTGATTTCCCAGCCTGCGTCTCAGTGATTCATATTGTAGGATTAGTGCCCAGACCTCCACGTTCAAGAACAGGTCCTACCCTCAGGCTGTTTTCCTGATCAATGCAGATAGTTGATCTGACTGTGCACTGAATGTCAAGTCGAGACACTTTGCCAGGTAAAATGCATCAAGGAAGAAAGTATTACTTTTTAGTTATGTGCTAATTCATAGATTATGGTGTATATTTATGTATATGCATAAATTGGAACTGCCCATTATGCAGACACTATATAGTGAATATGTTGTATATACAAAAGACAAAGTTCCATATTGGATGTGCCACAAATGGTAATTTTTTAGTACACACTTAAATACTGGTGGCGGTATATGTGTAAAGCCAAAGAAGCATGCAAAAATCTTCCCCACGACAGGTAAGAGGTAAAGAGAGGTGGAGGAGAAGGCTTGTTATCTAAGCCCAGAGAAGGAAAAAGATAAAAGGGAGTCATTTATTTTCAGTTCTCCTCACATATGATTAGTTTTTATTCTTTGGAAACATGTAGATATGTCAGCTGTCAATTACAGTTGGAAAAAGGGGAAAGTAAAAGGTTAATCCTGGAAATAAGACATTGGAAAAGCTGTAATAAAAGTATGAAGTTTCTGCGGGCCCTGGGTTTATAGATGCCACGCAGGTATTTGCTGGTGTTCACTCAATCACTCATGGATTTGGCTTTTTGCCTGTTAGCGTTACAAAATGTCTGCTTTGAAATGTAGGCTGAATGTGAAGCAGGGCATTGGGTGGAAAAAAAAGAGCATGCTGCAACATTGTGTGGGTAGTACCCAATTGCAGAGATGACAAAGGGGCTTGGCACAGGTTAAATTCTCTTTATATATGACTCAGCAGGACAACTAATACAAAACTACAAAACACTACTGCCAACAGGCCAGGAGCAAAAGTGAACACAGACTGTGGACACACAGCTGTGAGGAAAAAACAGAAAACAGAGGACCACTCTGAACAACTAAACAGAAGCTAATTATCCCTCCCACTACACAAGGAGAGACAAACTAGATGGACTGGCTTGACTGGCATTGCCTGGTATAGTCTATTCCAGCACTGGGCAATCAGTGACTAAAAGAAAAACTGTTCTACGGCAAGGAAAAACAAGAGAAAGCAATGACCAGCAGATTGACTGAATGACTCTTTGGCCATGAGCTCCAGTAGAATTCATGCCTACTGGCATGGACAAGGGCTAGCACCTCGGACAGTTCCTGTATTGCTGACGGGATCAGGACCAGCACTCTGGGCAGCGACAGGAAGAGCAGCCAAGAGACTTTTCAAACAAAGTTCTTATACTGTTGCTATCTGACAGCCAAAGTCATTTAATTTTTTGCTTTAGTTTTAGTTTCACTAGTTTTACTGTAAGAATACAGGAGGAGTACACTTAGCTACTTGCTTTGCTCTTCTGAAATCCGCCTCTTCTTGTCTACAGTGCTTCAAAATCAACAACACCGGGATGAATTGGTAGCTCAACAGAGCCCCCAAAACATTGCTGTGAGTATCATCCCCATGTACCTTTGCCTTGATCTAAGGTGGCATACACTGTCAGATTTCCGATGAATTACAAAAAAAAGGGCAAACAGAAAAGAAAATGCATTGTTTCTGCAAATACACAGTGTTAAAATGTACTAAATGTACATGGCTGTTGTAAGTGAAATCTATCTCTGCCTTGGCTATCTGATACCCAGATAAATGCACTGTTTGTTTTTCTGCCGGTGAACGTGTTTTTGTGAGGAAACAATCTGAAAGTCATTTCCACCGGAAGACTTTGGTGTGTGTGTGTGTGTGTGTGTGTATGTGTGATGGAGAGTAAAGCCTGCTGGAGAAAACCCAGACAAAACACTTCAACTCTCTCTCTCTCTTTCTCTCTCTCTCTCTCTTTTCACCAAGGAGTGCCTAAGAGGCAGTGGTGCTGGATTAAGAAGGAAGAAAAGGGAGTCACAAAAACAGCGAGGGAGAATCAGAAAGGATAGGAGAGATGTGGGGAATTGCAAACCAGCACAAATGTTGGAAAATGTGCTTTCCTGCTTTTTGTCTCCGTTTGATTTTCTAACAGCAGGAGATAGCCCATCTACTATTCTATAAGATTGGCAGGTAAAAATATAATTGGGTGGTAAAACTCTCTTGCCATGCACCAAAGCCATTTAACCACAAAGCCTGTTTCATGACCCAGATATTACCCTAGTGACCTAAACACTTTCGCGCACACACATTGTTATCAGACACTGTTGTGGCCCATGTAAGCCATGTGTCTAAATAGAGACACAACAATACGCTTCAGTGTTTGGATTCAGCCGAGCTACGCAGTGGGAGTGTGTGTGCGTGTGTTTTTGAGCAAAGTGTCTGGTGTATGTCTCTATGGGAGTGTGTGTGTGTGTGTTTAAAGCTATTGTATTGCTTCTCCTCTCAGCTGAAGCCAATTAACTTCACTTGCTCTGCTGGTGCTAACACACACAAGCATGTGCACGTACACACGCAAACAGACATATGAGTGCGCGCACACCCACTGATGCACTTTTGGAGGGACAGAGGCTGCTTATTTGAGCACGGCTGTTAAGGTGAGGAGACAACATTTAGGGTTTTAGACAGAGTTTGTAAACACGGAAAAGAAATGGCAGAACAATCTGTTGCTAGGTTACAGCGTGGCGAGAAACTTGCGGGTCACCACATTTGAACAATTAGCTGCAAGACACTTCTTCTTTATTAGAGGATGTACTGCAGGATGAGACATGACAAGAAAGATCATAAACATTATGATCTTTCTTGTCTACTTATCCATCCGTTGTTTAACTGCTCAACAGATAATACGTTAAATAACATACAAAGAAAGGCTTTTATCCATATGATCAGATGTTGGAATCAGAATATTTGGGGGGGGGTTGTTTTTCAGTCAGAGACACTTGCATCAAGAAATTGACCTTTTATAGGAAATGGTTATACAGTTACATTTGCTGCAAAAGCTGGTTCTAACCCGCTCTTTAATAAACTCATACATGCACATTATTAAATCAACAATAACAAAAATATAGCACAGCACATAAGGTGTAGGTTGTGGTGGCGGAGGGAGCTGTGTCAGCAAACGTTGGCATGAGCGCATCCTGAGAATAATAAGAAGTCTCTGGTTGTAAGTGTCAGTTGCATGAATGTGATTGGATGGTAAGCTGAAAAATGAGCCTGTGACGGTGAGGCATGAATGAAACTGCTGATGCCAATCAGCTAATGCAAGCGCGAATCAAGTGGTCTGCCTGAACTAATACTATATGTTAGTTTGGCCTAGTGATCCACCATGCAACCAGGACAGCCATGGTTTGAGTTTGGCTGGGGACATTCCTCATATTTTCATATTTTCCCTGTCGCTCTCTACTGTCAACCATCAATGAACACAAAATGCCATTAAAATGATCTTTAAAATGATTAATTTGCAAATAAACACCATATCAATCAAGTTATGTTCCACAATATTACAGTGCATGCAATGGAGAAACCGACTGTCCACATTATGTTAATCAAAATATCAGAGCTGAGAAATATCTTTTATGAAGATCACATTCTATTACTGAGCATGCACCAAGCTCAGTACAGAGAAGACTGGGGAGCGACAGTAATAAAGCCCCCTGGGGAACTTAAAATCAGAGCTTACAGGTGGATGCTGTGGTTGCCGAAATGCAATATGAGCAGCAGCAGTAGCAGTGTTTGCTAATGAGCAGTGTGGCAGCAGCATAACAGACGAAAAGTCAGCTGTCAGCTTAAATTAACAACACTATTGCAAAGGGTGCATTGGGAACTCACTGTAAGGCTTCACTCTAATCATCCTCTTACAATTACAGGCATCAGCCTACGGTATGTCAAGTGAAGATGCAGCCCCCAAAAATCTGAAAACAAATACAATTCCCAGTGTTTATTGAGTTATCTGAACATGTACAGTATGAATATGATTTGAAGTAAACAATCTCTTGATCACAGACTAAGTGTTGGAAGTCCAAGATGGTGATTCAGGCTTTTGATTCCTCGGAAAGTGTTTCAGATGAGAATATAGTTGGCAAGAAAAAACATCTTTGTTGATGGCTCAAACTGTTTCAAAAAGGCATGACATGCAGCACAGACACACACACACACGCACAGAATCACAGTCAGTCATCATTGTACATGGCGAGTGCAGACTTGACAAGTGTATGACAACTAATCTCTATGGTTATGGTGGGGTCGCATCGTTGATGTCGTAGTGAGTGCAAACACAGAGTAGGACTATTGATTCCAACTCTCTGTTGTCATCCTTTGTGGGTGTAACACAGCTATGCACCTCTGTCTACCTCTCCCTCTCTTTCCTGTCACTCACTAATGTTTTTTTTTTAAACCAGAGTATAATTACTTTTCTCTCCACCTTCAAGACCAGTATGATTCCACCTGTTACACTGCACTTCAAGCAAACTCAGAAAATACAATGCCAAGTATTCCACGATTCAAAAGTAGTTTCTCATTCCAAACATGATTTTTCATCAGAAATTCGGGAATGCAGGTTATGACACAATTTAGATTGAATCACAGCTACAGTACATGGGCCTTGTTGATGTTGGATACAGTGAATGAAATTACTATATTGAGTGGAAGATCTTAGGATTGAGTTTTCTATGCATCAGTTAACTGGATGTGTTACTAAATATGATGTAATAAATAATAATAATAATAATAATGTAATATAATAAAGACTCCCTTGAGCTCCCCATGTTTCACAGCTGAGAATATATAGTATGTAAAAGCCAGGCTTCTTGAGCTTACATGGTTCTTGGGTAAAATATAGACAATGTCAATGTCAGTCAAAACACACAGCACTGATTATGGATTGGGAGGCTTTAAATTGAGATCTGGTTGGTACACACTGAGCCCTGGCACATCACCCCCACCCTCATCTTCCTCCACTGGCTCCCAGTCAACTCCCGCATCTCCTACAAAATCCTCCTCCTCACCTACAAATCCCTCCATGCCCTTGCCCCCCAGTACTTATCACACCTCCTCCACCACTATATCCCGTCCCAGAATCTGCGGTCCTCAAGCACGGGTCTGCTCTCCAACACTAGCCTGCAGACTTTTGGGGACAGCCTTCAGTGTGGCAGCCCCCACCCTTTGGAACTCTCTCACAGCAGAAATCTGCAACGCTGCATCTTTGGACACTTTTAAAAAACTCCTGAAAACTTATCTGTTCACCGAGGCTGATGGTCTCTAGTTAATTCTGTTATCCCCGGCAATCATTGCTGTTATTATTTTCTGTTCTTTTTTGTTTTGTCTGCCTCACTATGTGTAAAGCATCCTTGAAAGAGATATTATTAAAATTATTACTATTATTATTACAGGTACTTTAAAGTAAATTGTTGTATGACAGCTTTGAAAAAGGTCTTACCTCAAAGTAACTGCGAAAGTTTGTATGGTTAGCTTTGACACAGAATATACAATACATTATATTAGCAGATACAGAACTGGAAACAGTTAACTTAAGGCTAAATACATGTTGAGTGACATGACGACGTAAAAACAACACCAGGTGATTCCAGATCATCCAGAGAATATGAGAATCTTCAGACAAATAGAGGATAACAGACAGAATTGTGTATTTTGTCCATCTTTCATGTTCAGAAATTTCCTACACAACTAGCAAGTGAAACTAAACCAAAATCCAACGAAAGGGAATTAAGTGCATGTAAGTACTGTCCAAAGGAACCTTCATTAACCCTCTTAAGGAAAACTCCCTGTTCTTTTATCCTACTACTAATTATTTCTATCAGTTAAATAAAGGTCAAGTTTGTTGCCATATACTGGTGCATGCTGGACAACTGCAGCCCATATGCTACTACAGTGGAGTTGTGAAGTTCCTTGCCCAAACGCACCTCCAAGTGCTGCTTTTAGGTCACAACCCAAAATCTGTCACCTCTTGTATCATATCAGCCCAGGAAGTCTGACCAAAAAGAATAATATATGTACTGTATTCAGGGGAGGAGAGAGAGAAAGAGAGAGGGAGGGAAACTATTAGGAAAGAGGAAAATGAGGGACAAAGAAGAAGAGACATTTAATAATGTATGCCTTCTCATGTGAGCGAGAGTAGAAAGAGTGTGTGAGAAAAAGGGGGGAGAGTCCTAGAGAGAGAGAGAGAGCGAGAGCGAGAGAGAGAGATTGTGTGTATGTAAGAGAGACATTTCTGTGACCTTCTGCCTTGCAAAGCCCCATCTGACTAAGAAATGAGGAGGGATGGAGTGATGGGGGAAGGAGAGAGGAGACTGCTAATGAGGAGGGAGAGGGATGAAGGGGGAGAGAGACAGAGAGATGTGAGGGTGGGATTTTGGCAGTAAGTGTTGAATATTTGACATTTATCCAAATGATAACACCCTCCCTTGTCTTTTAAAACGGTTGCTCTACAGAGACAGACAGACACACAGTGGACCGACTGTAGGCACCCAAAACTAAGAGAAAAGGAACCAAATATCTTTTTAGATAGATAGATAGACCATTTTATTCAGGCAAATACTGTTTTATGGTTTAAAAATAAAGATAGTATACTCTTAAACATTGAAACACTTGAGTGCACTTGATTTAGATGAATCCATACTTCTTGATCATCAGCTTGAAGCCTGATATTAGCACACTGCTGCCACTGAAATCTTGTCTGCAGCGCGCACAGCAAACAGGCAGTGTAAAACTGACACCTCCTTCTTCCCAAGGGACAGAGCTAATTATGATCCTACAACTTGTGTATATCCAGCTTCATTAACCAGAAGCTCATGTGAAGGTTGCTATAGTAACACATTTTAAAGCACTCTTATTTAACCTGACCGACTGACAATGCTGTTTAATCCCAGGCGGCTGACTAAAAGCACATACTTGACCAATAGAGGAAGAACAACACATAATTTGCAGGGATAATCTGCAACATTTTTACACAATTTATGTTTGTTTTGCTATCCCCAAGACATTAAAATCACCTGTTAAAGATTTCACGTTGCTGCTCTAAAAACCCAGTGGAGGGTTTTTCTTGGGAAAAAGCTCCTCATAAACAAAAGATAGGTAGTCAGAAAGACATGCAACACAATCAGTAAACAAAGGGAAAGACACTAATTTCACCTAGAATTTAATCATAGTCTCACCCACACTGCTGCATCACATTGGCTTTGCCCTATAATGGCCTTTGGCAGCCTCAGCTGTGCTTTAATGGTGGCAGCACCACCTCTTCCCAGCCTCTCACTAATGCAGATAAGAGTGTTAAACTGTTTAATCCTAAGGTAAATTTCCACTACTATCACCTTCCCTCCCTCTAAGTCTCCTTTGACAACAGCACAGGTGTTGCAGGTTATCTCATTTTGTTGCAACTGCCCATACCTTGCACCTGTTATTGCGACTACTGTTCCCCTGCATGGCACCTCACTGGCAAGTGAGGGCTCAGGACAAGCTCAGCTTAAAAATCAGCATTTTGCTCCATGCTCCACCGGGTCTGGGCACCAGTGTTCAGAGTGAGTGGCATTGCCGATAATGGTGTCTCAGCTGAAGAGCCTGATTTGGCAAAGGAGGCAACTGCAGCCCCAGTCAGCAGGCAGGGGTAAAAAAACCCTCTTTTGTCCCCAGTACATTAGCCTGGAGGGGAGTGAGGCCTACATCTCTGGCAGAGGGCACAGGGCTGCGTCTTCTTGTAATCGTACCATCCTGCTAACGCTGCTGTTCAGCAAGCCGACCTGTTTGAGGGCAGGCTTGTTGAGACAGGATTGTCACTCTACTGACACTCCCTTTTTCTCAAAAGCTGGCTGCCCTCTTAAGCAGTGAGCAGGTGTGTTTGAGCAGACTGTCCCTTGAAAGCAGAGGCAGGATCACTGATACCTAAACAGAATTCATTGGCTGCTGTAGAGGAAGTGCCCTTTACATTGCAGGCCCCTATGGGCTGATTCTCCTGGCAGCGTCTATCGTTTTTCCAAGCCAATTTAGATGAAACCACGCCCACCGTATGACGAAAGCCTCGATGGAACGATGGAAGCCTCAACGGCTGCGTTCCCATGGAAACTGTGCTCACGTACAAATGCAAATATTACATTTACGTTTCAGGGAACAACGTACAAAGACAAACTCATAAGTAATTGCCATCACATCAGGGTACAATAGAGTAGAAAACTTTGTCTATACAAGTGGCAATTTTTAATGTAAATCTTTCTTCAGGCTTCTGTCCAGTTTGTTTTCAGTCATTTAGGTTGCAGAAGCCCAGTGCAGCCCTGGGGGATCATGGCACATGTCACACAATGTTTGGTAGAAGTCTGTATTTCTAAAATGTTGAGGTTTTGGTAGACCTTTTACCTTTTGTGCAGCAGAATCAGAATCCTGAAAATACAAAACATGCTAAATGTTCTGAGAAAATGTTGATGGTGGTGATGAAAAATAACAAGTCAATGACCATAACATTAACTTGGAATGACTTGAAAATGGATTTCATTCAACAACCTGGCATAATGCATTGGTATTTTGTGACAACATATCCATAAATAGTAATCTTGGACTTGGACAAGTGAACTATCAGTATATTGCATGTATCATATTAAAATATTAATCAGTGAAAGATTGAAGATCTTTAGTGGGGGAACATCCTTTATGGAAACAGCAGATGTGGTAGAGATAGTCATCTATACCTATAAAAGGTACAAGATGGGTGTATAGTTTATGTGAATAGTTTAAACCTCCCAGCCAGTCTCTATCAAAAACAATGATTTTGACAGCATTGGATAACCTGTACTTCATGAGTAGTAAGATCGACACATACTGATTGACATCCCTTCAGTTGCTGCCATGCCAATATGTTAACATTACTAAAGGCCTTTGAAATTACTACATTCCACAGTTAGGAAATGGCATGCTAGCTAGCTAATTCTTGTCTCATTTTTGGTCTGATGAACCCTAAATTCATCAAATTCAGTGCCCCATATCACTATTTTCCAAGCTACACATAATACAGCCTCTATTCTTGACCCAAACTCATAGTCCTTAAGAATTGCCATTACTCAACACCAGACACCAACTGAACATACAGTTAGGAAATAGCATGCTAGCTAGCTAATTCTTGTCTCACTTGTGGTCTGATACAGAGTAAATTCATCCACGGGACCTGCGTGAGCGCAGTTTCCATGGGAACACAGCCGTTGAGGCTTCCGTCATTCCGACGAGGCTTTTGTCACACGAAAGTGGGCACAGTTTCATCTAAATTGGGTTGGAAAAACAATAGACATCTCTTGGCAGCACCAAGAGCTGAAGAAGCAAATGAGAGAGCTTTCTGACCTCACAGCTGGCTTCCCGTCCCCTGGTAGGAGTGTGGTGGCACCAATGTCATATAATAGGACAGATGGGGAAAAAAGGCTGCAGCTGAGCTACATAAACTTTCCTGTGTAAAGCTGTTGTAAGGGAGACACCTTTCCCTCTGAAGATGAAGTGGATGTCCCTTTTTTGGAAGATTAATAAATCACTTCCTTTACTTTAGCTATCCTCTGGTTTCCATTCAAACCAGGAGTACAAGACTTATCCTGGACATACATACATGAACCAAATGTCCATGCTCACTGTAAAAAAGCTATAGTGGAACTGGTTTGATTATGAATTGGTTTCTGACACACCTGAGAAAGGCAGATAAAGAGGTATAATTTCAGCTTCTGGAGCAGGTGAGTGCCAGCCTCCTTTGCAACTAAATGAAAGGGCAGACACGGAGAATGTTGTGCAGCTGCTTGTTTATTCCCGGTTTCCCCTGAAGGAGAATGTTGTGGAGTTTATAGGCTACTTTTCTGCAAATCAATCAAACGTAGGGTCATTGGAAAAAGTACAGACTCTTAGAACATGTACATGGAGGTAAATGGAGCTGACTAGTCTCAGTGTGTGGGTGTTTGCACTGATGAGGCAACTGTCGTGACCAGCAAACAGAGTAATGGTGCTTATCTTAAAAACTCAGAGAGAAAAAAAGTCAGATAAAAACTGACAAAATGTTTCAGCGCCACAAAGCCTACACCTCCCACTGAAAAGGCTATCCACAAACACACTCACACATGATTTTTGTCTGTCTCTCATTTTCTCCATCTGTCTCATTTAAACCTCAATTTTGGTCATGAAGTATTCGAAAAAATGAACGCAGTAACCAATATAGTTGGGCACCATCTGCCTTGAAGGTGGAATAGCTGGAGAGTGGCAGCTTTCTGCAGGCTGACATGTTCCACAGCTTAACGTTATGTTGTCGAGTCAGTGTCGTGGCAGGGGGTGTAGCTATGAGACTCCTTGCAGAGCTGTCTAACAAGTCACCCCGCTGTTCTACTACTCCCAGAGGATGTAGTGGATGAGAAGTAAGCTTGTTGCTGCCTTTTCATAGGGGCAGCCACCATACAGTTGAATGGCCTAATCCTGATGTACATGCAAAATTAAGTGTACGGATTTTCAAAGATGAGTGGCTAAGCCTATAGAGCACCATTTGCAAGTTGTGATCAGCTATATAGTGTTCTCTTCACACATAATCTCTCAAAAGGGTCTGTGCACAACCACAACAGCAGAGACTTACCATAAAAAAGGTAATTACTTGAAAGCTACTGATGATGAGTTTTATGAGTTGGCATTTTGCAGGAATTCAGCAAAAGCGATATGCATAGAAAATTGTGTAAATATGAATGAGAGGGATCATATGTTGCAATCTGGGCAACATTTATGGTGTCATTGCTCTGCCATTTTCCTTTCCTTTTTTCCACATTTTTAGTCAATTTCAGCATCTGGCTAATTGAGCCAAGCTGTGCACCGATTGTTGCTTTCTTAGAGGGAGGTGAAAGGAAAAAGAAAAGTGTATTGGTCTTGCTGGTTTTCTTTCTTGCTGTGGCTTTAAGGAAAATAGCTATCTGAATATCTGAACACATTTTAATTTTACCAGGCAAAGTCGCTAAAAACGCATTATTCAGCCACATTAGCCGGCTGACAATAGAAAGCACACTGAGGAAAAAGACACAATGGGCAGAGACACAAATTCAAAAAAATAAATACCAAAAAAAAAAAAAAAAGCTGGCAGTTTAAGCTGCAGGTGTCACACGCACACACACACACATGGGCATGAGATCTGGCCTCATCAAATTTCAGTGGAGAACCTCAACAGCTGCTGCACGTGTGTGTGCGTGTGTGTGTGTATGTGTGGGGGGGTGTCTCCCAGGGGCATCATGACACTTTATCATTTGTTAATTAGCCAGTTAATTCATCTAATTAACACACCATCTCTCTAGTTCTCTGTCAGACTTTCTTCTCTTCTTTGTCACCGTGCGTTTGAAAAACAGTTTGGTTGGGTAAAACCATATGGGTTTGGAAAAATATCAATTTAGCCAATGCTAATCTTCACAGTTCAAATATTCAGAAACTGCATGCGAGACATTTGCCGCAGACAGCTGCCATTTGCCAGCTACTAAAGAGATATTTCAAAATAAATCTTTGGTGATTGAGAAAACCTCAGCTGATAGAAATATAACCAACATTCATAATAATTACCATAATGTCAGGACAGTGTTCCATGTATTAACTTACTCACTGCCACACTGACAAACCCCTTATTACCATCTCTCTGCCTATTAAATACACACACACACACACACACACACACACATATATACACACCACGGTAACATTATCATTAGCATACCATCAATATTGACTTAAATGACTATAATGACCTCCTTGTGTGTGTGTGTGTGTGTGTGTGTGTGTGTGTGTATGTGTGTAAGATTGAAAAACACAATAACAGTAATTAAGGATTCATCTCTATCAGTTAATGATAATTAGATATGTATCCCTTACACCATCATTTGCGCCAGTGCATTTCTTGTTGGCTTTCTGTGTTTGTGTGTGTGTGCAAATAATCCACCTCATAATGAACCACAATTACTTCCACGCCATATGTCATTGCTTTCCTTTGACCAGGCGCTGTAACATTTCAAATATCTTATCTTTCATGCACAGTAAAAAAAAACAAACAAAAAAAAACTCCTCCACTCATATAATCAATACTGTAAGTGTCATCAGCTCAAAGAAAAAAGACAATACAGAAAAAACAGACAGACACACTGACACAGACAGGTAGATAGATATAATATAAATAAAAATTCTGGCATATGACAACATCATCAGCTCACCATTTCATGTCAGTGTGTCAAACCTGCCTCTTTAGAAAGGTTATTGACCATTCACTAATTGTGTAGAGCGTAGACACATGAGAACAGTACAGAGAGGCATGCATGGAAAGACAGCGCATTGAAGGGAAAAGCAACAGCCATGATATCAGTGGATGGTTACAGTACACTACACAGATACACACACACAACTAGTAGGAACTATATCAGTTCCCAGATAACTCCTTACTTATATAGATATATAGATAGATAAAGGTCAACAAAGTCTGGTTTTGTCGTTTGCAGTGGATCTGTATCACTACTCGTCATGTGTGTCTGTGCGTGGTCTTTCTATTCCTCTTCCAAATGGACTGACCTTTCTCTAAAGGTCAGGCTGTGACACCACTCACATGCACAATACTATCACGAACGCTTAGAGACACAGAGTCACAGACAGACTCAAACACTGGCACCAACCTTGGGGATGTTATTCCATGCTGCTCCCAAAGTCTCTTAACCTTTTCACGTGTGAATTTAGAATTTTTCGAAATGTAGCCCTTACAACTGTGTGATATGCATGGTGGGCTTCTCTTGTAGAGATAGGTCGCTCTGGCCTATACGCATGACCTCAATATTACAAAGCTGTGATAAAACTGCTGTAACTCCCACACATAAAGTGAAGACAACTTGCAATGTCTGTTGATGATAAGAAACCTGAATAGGATTCTCACTGGCCTTTTTTCTTCGTCACAAAATGTAATTTTAATTTGAATCCAAGGATATGTATGTGTCAACAATTTTTGATTACTTAGACGTGCCTATATGACCTAAGCAACTTACGCACGTAATGAAAGAAAGTTTCATCTGCAAAAACAAGTGAGTTCTTTTCAAATTTTCTTCAAGGTCACTATACAGTATACAGAGTTTGTGTGTCTTACAAAGTGCCGCTGTCTGACATTTTTTAACTAAAATAATAACCCTGAGTGGATGAGCCCACTATATATCCAGATCAATTCATTTATGCTGCATAAATAAATGAAGACAGCTTGGCTGATGTAATAATACATAAATACTGGCATACAGTGGATGCAAGGGGAAAATAGGGCCTCACATTATGATGCAAGATGGCAGTGTGTATGTTAGTACTGTACATAAAATATGATAAAATGCATGGATCTTTTTTTTTTTTTTTTTTTACTGAGGATTAAGTGAAGTGTCCATACAATGAGAGCAGTTTAAGTAATAATAAGTGGTTCTTTATGGCTGCAGGGGAATAAAACATCAGTTCTACAAGGAGCGTTGAATTTGACTGATGTGTGACAGCCCTTGCGAGGAAGTTGTGGAGGGGGGCAGATGGTCTTGGATTTAAAGATGGCTGCAGTTTCCTCAAAAATAAAAGAGCTTTGGAACAGGTGGTTGCCTGGCTGTGCAGGGTCGTGCAGTCCTTCCTGCCCTTTTACTCACCCATCATGAAGGGCAGCTGCCAGCCAATCAGCCGCCCAGCAGGATGAACAAGTTGGACCTCGTCCTTGGAAATGGAGGAGGCAGAGCAGAGGCAGGCTGCAATACAGTGTCAGGATGCAATTGGAGGTTGATATATTGAGTTCTGTCAGCTGCTGCAGCAAGAACATCCTCCTTAGCTGTTCTTAATTAAGCACGAGGTGTTCACGTCTCATTCTGAAGTTTTGGCAATTAGAAACTTGGTCAACTCAGCTGAGTTCACAACAGGGTGAACAGCGCACCGATTCAGCTGAACAGGTGGAACACAATTCTCAGTATTTCGCAGGCATGACATTTAGTATGAAAATGTCACTTCTGTCAGAAAACAAAAATATGCAGCAACATGACTTTAAAAAAAATCATCAAAAAGAAAATTCCACATATTTCTGCAACTAAATAATGGGTTTTCATAATCAATCAATCAATCAATCAATTCTAACCAGTTAGAGAGAAACTTCAGTACGTCTTGTGTTTTGCCTGAGAGCAGCAATATTCTTTGAATAAATGATATTTCCGTTTGCGAAAGACCATGGAGATGAAAAACTAATCTTATACTTGATGAGATGCAGTTCTTTTCAGACAGATTATGTTTTGCACAATGTTCCAAAACATGACATCTTGTTTAGCATGTAGGTACAAAACAGCAGCCCGGCTTTCAAGAGATGCTTGATTCCTAAAATTGTTTTGGGTATGAGTTTTGTTCCCATTTTCATCCGTCTGAAATGTAAAATGCGGCCACTAATAATGGGAACACACATATTTTTTCTGTTCATTTGCATGTGTATCCTTCTTGAACTTGGTATTTGTGTGTCCAGGCGTAAGTCAGGTCGTTCTGTGTCATTTAAATCCTGTGTAGCTCCTCTGTCTCTTAATGACGGATTAGACTTCTCATAGTATGACTGCTCATCCAACGATAATCCGCACACACAGATTTTGAGCTGGAGAAGGCAGTAGGCCAGAGGGGAGGGAAGGACAGACAGGAGAGGAAAGGAAAGAAAGAAGAAGATGTACTGTGAGAAAATTATTAGCTCCCTTATAAGTAGAAAGTTTGCCTACAAATCCGTGTCGAGAGATATGGCAAATGTGTGTCAGCAGGATCAACACTCATCCCCTAAATTCCCCTCAAAACTTTGTATTTAAATTTCCTGTGACTCAGGTCTTGGCAAATGCTTTCTATTTTTATCCGCACGACATGATGTTGTCTTTCTCAACTCTGACATTTCTCTCGCTCGTCATCAGGCTGTGAAATGGAAGGAAATGATATGTTTGTCAGCATGGCAAACATGAAATGAACTCAGACATGCACTGATTTCAGTTCATTCCTAGAAGATTGTTATGGGACATTCTTAGCTGTAGTTTCTCACGTTTCAGGCAGATGCAGTATTCTGCGTTGAACTCCCTGCAGCTGCTTGGTACTAGATAATTTATTAGTGACAAGTCTTAACTGTGGCACTTGTGGTTGTTGTGTCAAATAAAGTTTCTTTTTTTAGTCAAGCTAGCAACACAGCTCTACTGTAATGTCCACTACTTTGGTCCAGACTGAAATATCTGAACAACAATTGGATGGACTCCGACAGACGTTTGTACAGATATATCTTCAAATATCTTGAAAACTATTGTACTTTTGTTTACGACCAAATACTTGCAAAACCAACCATTCCCACCAGCCTCAGAGGTACTCTTTTGAGGTGATCATGGTTAACATTATATTCAGCATGTTAGCTGTCACTGTGGGAATGTTAGCATGTTGACTTCAGCATTTACCTCAAAGCACTGACTGCTGCGCTTAGGTATAGCCTGACGCTCAGTTTTGTTCAGTCTATTGAGGAATAGAGGAATCAAAAGGATTTGTTGTAACCATTAAAACATTTCTCTTAGGTCACCTTAGTGTTAGGCTAGTCTTACGCCGAGGCCCCATGCCCATGTGCATGAACTGTCCACATAGCCTACGCAAACACTCACACGCACAGTCTTGCTTTGTTGATCAAGTATGAAAGAAAGAAAGCTCGCTGTCCCTCTGAGATAGTCATACATGCTGCACAGGGCTGCACACCAAACAAAAACACACATTTATCCACAGAAACAGAGAGAGAACGCCTCAAATACACACAATGAAAACTATCCAAGTACCCACATAGAAACATACAGACACACAAATACACATCCAAACAGACAGATGGGCACACAGATGATCTCTCTCACTCTCTCACACTCACTCAGTCTCTCTGTAATCACTATTGACATGTTGTTCTCCTGATTTAATTTCAGTGACACAAAAACAAAATCAGCAACTTTCTATAGGATACTCGCTATATAAACTACAGAAAAATGCGCCTAAAAGATGCTCTCTCACGCATTGGCTGACATACAGAATCAAGGCATCTGCCGTAGTGATTGGAGCAGTCGAAACTAAGCCATGCTAGAGCAATTAAAAAGCCTTTATTCTGATTCTTAATTATTTCAGGGGGTTTATAAAATCTGAACCTCTCAACACAGCTCCAGCCAAATTGGGTTTTTAATGAGTCATCTGGCCAATGAGTTGACTTCTAAAAAGCGAATAGAATCACTTTTGAAATTGCTCTCACATTGAGGGGCCGAAATTGGCCAGTTCTAACGTAAAAAAAGTTGCCACTTTCACAAATGACAGACAGCAGACAAATGTAGGAGAAGAAAGACACTGTGAAGACAGATAGACAGGCAGACTGTCAGGTATTCAGACAGAGATGCAGTGGAAGAGATGGAAAGCAATTTATTTTTCTCCGGCATTGTGTGGTCACTTTTCGAAACCGTTCCTTTAAAACTCCAGGGGCCAGTATTGGTGTAACCCTGGTAACAGCACAAAACAACCCACTGTAGACTCTTCAAGTCTACAGCTGGCAGACAAACACACACAAAGACCCACAGGTATATTCAAGCAGACACAGGCATACATATTCATCTCGTCACACTAATATATTACAAGCACACACACACACGCCTATGTCTCTCAGACATCAGACACAGTGTAAGTTACATCTGCAGCATTCAAACTCAACCATTTATTTATTATAATTTATTTGTTATTTATTAATTCTCATTTAGACTTGCAAAAATCAAACGGTCACACCTCTGCTGACGCACAACCTTTTTGCCAGTGCTGGCTAGCAGACAGTTATTATGAGCTAGCTGAGATTGAAATGACATAGTAAGGGACATGGAGTTCTTAGTGGTATTTTCTCTTTACCTTACTTCTATTATGAAAGAACAAACTTTCACCAACAAAATAATGTTTTTGTTCCTGTTTGTTTATCTGTCTGCTTTTCTGATGCCCCTGATATTCGGTGGACAGATATACCTTGGGCCAAAGAAGGATTAAAGATTTTTTTCTGGCAGTCTGAAGCTGGGATTTCCAGCATCAAGCCATGACAATTTTAGCAATAAATGTGGAACTGGCAGATATTTGATTCCAAATACTAAGGTGGGTGTTTTCAGAGCCAGGATATCAGTGAGTTAGAGATAGGAATTTATTTTATGTGAATGGTGTCTTTGAGTATTATTGTAAGTTGAAGTTGTAGTTTTTCAGAGCTGTTTTATCTGCTGCAAACTGTACCTACAAGTAAGACAAGTAGCCTACTTATTTGCCTAAAAGTCTTACGTCCTTCTTTGTGGGTTTATGATTCATAGAAACAGATGACACAGTGGTGTATTTGTGTTACTCAACCCACATGCATGTCAGCTTTTCTTGACATATTACAAATATTTCCTGTCCCAGGTGCCTGCACCTGATAGCTTATTGAAATTGGGTTCCAACATGCTCTGAGTATTGTTAGTGGTACTGAACTGAACAATCTCCAGCACTGTGGGTGTCTCCTTTTCCCTTGACTGTTTAGGGACCCCAGTATGCAGAAATATTCAAATACACCATCTTTAGAATAGGTGACAATAACATATTTATACTACAGGCAAAAAACTGCATGGTTTTTGCCAAAAACTGCATAGCATTAGCATAAAGTGGGTATGCCTGTAAAGAGGAGACTCATTGGTACCCATAGAACTCATTTTCATTCAGATATCTTGAGGTGAGAGGTCAAGGAACCCCTTTGAAAATGGCCATGTCAGTTTTTCCCTCACCTTCCCGACAAGCTAGCATGACATGGTTGGTGCCAATGGATGCCTTAGGTCGTCTAGTTTCATATGATACCAGAATCTTCACTGCCAGTAGCTTTAAAACTGAGCTTGCTACAGCCTCTGAAAGAGATGACAGTAATGTCAGCGTCCTCAGGGAGTGGAAGAGCTTTAACAACAAACACACTAAATAGTCATCTAGTGAATAGTGAATGACACATTCAGGGGTTTTCCATCATTTCTTGTCAGATTGTCTATGCTGCTTTTTTTTTTTTTTACCATGCTCTGACAAACCTGTCTGCCTGCCAGGCTGTTGCCAGCCAATTATTCTGATTATTTTCCGCCTTGAACTGCTTCCCTTTTACTGATTTAAGCCTGTCTGCACCCAAAATAAAGCCATCATTTATTATACCAGTCCTGTGTCTGGAGTCTGCATTTGGATCCTTATTCTTGCAATCTTAAAATGGGGTGTGTATGCCACCAATGTTTTGAGGGTGTATTTTGCATTTAGGCCCAGTTTGTCAGTGTTGCCCTTAGGGAACTAAAGGTACGATACATAACTACTTGTATGATATTACAAAAAACACAGTATGCTTCATCAGTTCTCTGTGTCTATAAAGCTTAAGGAAAAAAGAATGTCAGGGGTTTTTACTTGTCTGGTCAAATTACTAATTTAGTTTCCTTCCACCGTCTTTGTCTCATCTCATTCCTGCAGCTCTCTCTCTCTGTGCGTGTGCATGCTGGGAGTTTGGTGGTGGAGCGCATGGTGAGTTTGGCTGAGAGTTTGTGGTTTTTCTCAAACTTTTCTTCTTTTTTTTCCTACTATGTTTATTGTATGATTGTTTTGTCATTTGAGGTTGTTGTTAGTGTAGTTTGGCATGTGTTTGGTGGTTGTTTGGCAGATGGTGGGCCGTGTTTCTGGATGGGGATGGCGTCCCCTGAGATGCCGTCTCTGTCTTTGAGACAGAGGCGGAGGAGGCGGTTCTTCTGGCTGTGGGAGACCGTGTGGGACACGCCAACCTGTCCTATGCCTCCAGGATGAACAGTTCTTTCCCCTAAAGAGGAACGTTTTTGTGGCAGGCAGTTTCAGGCAGAGAGACAGAAAGGGGTAGAGAAAGTTAGCAGGGAAAGTGAAGAAAGCAGCAGGAAAGGGCTGGAGGCTGAACCTGACCAAATTCAGGCTGCTGGTGCAAAGGTGAGAGTGGGAGATTGGTGTGTTGTGGAGAGTGTTGCTGGTGAGGATGTGGAGAAGGAAATGGAGTACAATACTGACTCTGACTATATCTCTGTTACAGGCTCACAGTCATTTTTTCCATATGCAGAAAAATGTATTAAAAGTGTGTTGATGTTGCAGAAAGTAGTTGGTGTTGATTTGTTAGATGAAAAGAACCTTTCTGTCTGAGAAAACACATGACAAATCTCAGAAAGATGATTAAGACTAATGAAGTAAAAGGTTCAAAAAGGTTAAGACTTCATAAGTAAGATCATGATGAATGTGCTGCACTGGGTGATCTTTCTCTTACTATTTCCTCTACCTGTTTATATCATCTCTCTCTCAGTCTTTTGTACATAAGGTGAGGGTTGGCTCTTTGAATATTAATGGTGGGAGGGATTGACAGAAGAGGGCAGTCATTTCAGAAATGATTACACAAAAAGGTTTGGACATAGTTTTCATGCAGGAAACGCACAGTGACAAAGAGAATGAGATAGACTGGGGTTTGAGGTGAAAGGGCCAGTATATTCTGTCTCATGGGACTAATTTCTCTGCTGGTGTAGCCATTCTCTTTTCTCCAGGGCTTGATGTTAATATCATCTCCACCACAGAGATAGTGACAGGCAGGGCTTGAGTGGTCAAAGCAGAAATACAGGCCATATCTTTCTGTTTCTTTAACATCTGTGCTCCAAATCAGGGCTCAGACAGGCTGGACATCTTTCAGAAGATAAAGGACCTTTTAAAGCAGCATGATCAGAGTGAATGTGTAGCAATGGGGGGAGATTGGAATTGCACTACAAATTTTACTTTAGACAGAACAGGAGAGGAACCTCAGTTACAGTCTTCCTCCACTTTATCACAGGTGATTTGAGTCAGGTGTAGTAGATGTATGGAGGGTCAAACATCCTCAGGTCAGGCAGTACACATGGGTTAGGGTGTTGGATGGGAATGTGAGTGCTGCTGCAAGGGCTTCCTCAGCTGAGCTCTGAGGACAGAGCTGTCCTGGATGCCAACATCTCTCTGGAGGAGCTCACTGTTGCTGCGGGTCAGATGGCTCCTGGTAGACCTCCTGGACTGGACGGACTGCCTGCAGACGTATATAAGCACTTCTGGAAGCGTGTGGGAGCCGACCTGTGGGAGGTGCTGCAGGAGTGTTCACAGACAGGCCTGTTACCGGCATCTTGTCAGCATGTGGTTCTTTCACTTTTACCCAAAAAAGGAGATTTGGCTTTACTTAAGAACTGGAGACCAGTGGCTTTGTTATGCATAGACTACAAACTTCTTTCAAAGCTGTACTCTTTAGCCATTGAAACCTCTTCTGAATAGATTAAGATCCAGGCTATCAGGACTTATGCTACCAGGGTTGCCTCAGAGGCCCTCGCTGGTGGTGTCGGCTTATACTGATGATATTAATGTGTTTGTCAGAGATCAGAGAGATGTGGAGTTCCTGGTTAGTAGTTTAGATATGTATGAAAGGGCATCTTCAGCTAAAGTGAATTGTGAAAAAAGTGTAGCTTTGCAGGGTGGGCAGT
Source organism: Scomberomorus guttatus (assembly GCA_038419695.1). Classification (NCBI taxonomy): domain Eukaryota; kingdom Metazoa; phylum Chordata; class Actinopteri; order Scombriformes; family Scombridae; genus Scomberomorus; species Scomberomorus guttatus. The sequence goes on from CM076461.1 coordinate 12,194,402, forward strand.
GGGCAGACAAGGAATCGCCAAGGTTACCAGGAAACCTCAGCTGGGGAAGGCAGGGCATGAAAATTTTGGGTGCTTTTCTGGGAACGGAGTTTTAGAGGAAGAACTGGGAGGGTGCTATGGAGACAGTGTGTGCCAGACTGTCTAAATGGAAATAGCTGCTACCTCAGGGGAATGGTCCTAATCATCAATAACCCGGTTGCCTTGACCCTTTGGCACAGACCTTTGGCGTCTTACCTCCATCAAGCGGCCTGGCTGAAGAAATTCAGAGGACAGTTGTGAATTTCTTCTGGTCAGGGCAGCACTGGCTGAGATCAGTGATACTGTACCTGCCAGTGCAGGAAGGAGGACAGGGCTTGGTATACATCGCATCACGGATCACAGCCTTCAGACTGCAGACAGCTCAGAGACTGCTTTTGTTTTGGCCTGCCATGGACAGACACTGCCTGTTTGCTGCTGAGGAGGGCTGGATGCTTAGGATATGACAAACACTTGTTCTTGCTTTGGCCCCAGTCCATGGATCCTGACAGAGAGGCTGGCTGCGTTAAGCTGGGTTATCTCATGAAGACCATCATGACCCATCTAGCTGAATTGCTTAACATCAGATCCAACAGACTGCTGTTCAGGCTATCGGAGGAAGTCTGTGCTTCCCTGCCAGAAGCCCTCAGAGCGTTTGCTGAAGACTGTACTCTATCGAACCAATGAGATGATGAATATGAGTATGTCTTTCCTTCCCTGACTGTCACTCCTGCTGTGGGACAGTGGCAAGATGAGACATCCTGCTGTCTCTAAAGACCCAGATTTGGGTGATTTTGAGAGTCTGGGGGAAAAAGCAGTTTATCACATTAACGTGAAGGTTTCAAACCTACGTTCACTGTAATGGGTGAAGGTGTCAAAGTGGACAGAGTTTTTTGGCATGGGATCATCCCTGAGAGGCTGTTGGCGGTCCCTGTAGAGACCCCCTGTTGATAAACAGACAGGTGACCTCCAGTGGAGGATTGTACATGGGGCCTTAGCTACAAACAGATATCTGGTGCACCTCAATCCTGGCACAGGGGACGGCTGTCCTTTCTGCTCGCAGACAGAAACGATATACAATGTGTTTATTCAGTGTTCCAGATTGGTTCGACTATTCAGTCAACCACAGTCATGGTTTCAGGGCTTGAGGGAATATTTTTCTTTTTGTCTTTTTATCTATGGTCCATACTACTCTGCAAAGAAAAAATCTGTACATGCACTAATGGATGCTATTTTAGGACTGGCCAAGTTAGCTATCTGAAAAACATGAAAAAGCTGTGTGAGAGGTGAGTGGTCAGAGGATGTGGTTCTGATGCTGACTGGGCTGCTGTGGCTCAGGGTGGAGTTTTACAGATTGACAAAAAAAACAGTTTTTGTGAACATTTGGGTGTGCAGGATGTGTTGTGTTCATTCAAAGAGAACTCTTTGGTTCTGAATGTTTGAGTTTTTTCTTCTTATTATTAATATTTCTGTTTTGGGTTTTTGCATTATTTGTTTTGTTTTTGATAACAGCCAAACTTGTGTAAATGGAATCAACTATAAATGACTGATTCTTTAATTGATTTGTGTCTTGTTTTGTTCATTTGTCAGGTTTAATATGCACTTCCGCTGAATTGTATCCTTTAGTAATTTAATAAAGGGATTTTCAAAATTCAAATTCTCTCTCTCTCTGTCTCATATTCTTATATTTCTGTCTTTGTACGGTATTTCTTATTGTAAGTGAAATTAATTTTATATTCATGACTGCTAAATCACTGCTTTTGCTGAACAAAGAATTTTGTGTTGAAATTAATCCAGACTGAAAAGGCTATACTTGGATCTCTGTGTATGTGTGGGTGTATGTGCACTCTTGCATGCTTGTAACATCCTAATATGGAATCCCACAAAGCAAAACCAGCGGATGAGCAAAACAACAAAAACAACATCCAAACAGCAGCGTAATACATTTCTGCTCTGATACACTGCTTTGAAATGAGATAAGAGCTAATTAACCAATCAGAATGCTTTGATCAAATTAACAAAACATGACTTTGTTTGATATCAGAAGACTACAGTCTGCAAGCTAGAGAATACGTGAGGAGTAAAAATTTCATGTCTTGATTTCTCTTTTTTTCTCACTGTCTCTCACTGAGAGCTCAGTGAAGCAGCCTTGTGCTTTAATTGTACCAACGTGGCCTAAAATTTGGCAATCCACTGCACATAATTTGCCTTTTAATTAAGTGAACGTTATTTTTACCGCTCTGTCATTCCTCCCGAGCTCTGTTTGTCACTGCTGCATCATTTCTCTTTCCAGTGCTGTAGGTGGGCACCGAATGTGCAAAGTGGATGACTGCGAATTCAAGTCAGGCCCTTGACAGACACAAGAAGCATGTGTCATAAATAAATAAAATATTATGATGAGAACTGGAGTAACCACACAATGGCAGGTGCACTATGGTGAGTGTTACGTGCACATTAATACGATGATATTATTAAAGATAATCATGAGAATATGTGTGCCGGCACATACAAACACTAATTACCCAGATAGGCAAATGAATCACTGACATAAAACATTAAAATAAGTGCATTTACATACACACTAATAATACAGTCTTTTTCAAAAGGTTGAAGTATTTTGTTTTGCATTTGGTGCATGTGAACAGCCCATTACATTAACCTGGATAAGAACAATCTGCATCATATCTGAATTATCAGAGAGCTGAATTAATTAGTAAGCATGCTAAGTAGGGTATCTTATCATGGGAGTGCCAGTATATATTCTTTATGTTTTCATTATAACATTTAGCTTATACACACACACACACACGGGAATCAGGATTATGAATATTTACTTGTCATGAAATGATATTGGAGTAACTAAATACAACACAGGCTGTTATGGATTCCAATTACAGTTAAATGTAGCAGTAGCATTTATTTATAGATAACCATACATACATGTGAGGAAGACAAAATGAGCATTAGTACATCTTTCAATGAAAGGCAAAAGAAACTCCAAAAAAAGGCTGTTTGTTCCTTTTTTTTTTTGGCTCAGGGGGTGAAAGGTCAGTGTGTGTGCACAAATGAATTTGTGCGTATATGCGTGGATGCTGTGTACATTTTAAAAAGGGTAACTCTCGAGTCAAATGTACCGAGAACTTTCAAAGGAGACTAGTCTCAGTTGTTATGGCAACAAGTTAAACGACAAGAGAGAGATAAGAAAGAGAGAGAGGGAGAGGAAGCATAATTGAAAGAAGAAGAAGCCTGGAAACTGAAGCAGTTGAGACAGAGGCTGCAGTGTGTTACACACAAAGTATGCAATAAGAGCAAATACTTTGGAGACACCCCACATCTCATCAGTCATCACTGAAGACATGGTGTTCTACTGTGTTAACTCCAAACTCATTAAAAACTCATTCCACTCCTTTCCTTAACATTTCCACTGAGGACCTTATTTATTCATTTGAAACTATAGGCCCCTTGATATATCATCTATGTAGAGAGAGAGCTATTCAGAAGAAATGACAAAATTATAATTTTGGAAACTAATCAACTCACATAGTAAAAGTACAGGTGCTTAGAAATTACGCTTATATACTAGTGAATTGTATTCCCGATTACATTGCGTTGGCAAATGTAATCACTGCCTGAATTATGTTCACAGGCAACGTATCTTGGAATGCACTACATTTATATATGAGGTATATAAATGAACTTGTAGGGATGGGGTCATGGTGGATGGTAGGCTAGGTTCAGGAAACAAAAGCACTTTAGTTAAGCTTAGTGAAAGATCTCAGTTTCGGTTGAATGTTAATAAACACGTTGTGTACTTTAAGTCACCAGGGATTTTTTTCTATAGTAAGCCAAGACCATGATCTTGCCCTAACCATAAACAAGTGCTGTAGTCACGATGAGCTGATATTGCATTGGAAGAAGATATTTTGACACAAAATTAAAGAATGAAATATGTTGTCAGTGAACATTTTACTTTTCTACATTCAGCATCAACATTTTTGTGCCTTAACCACATTACATAATTAACCACATTTTCTCATCATGTTGACAGAGAATGTAATTCAGGCGGCATTATGTTTCCCTCAAAACTTATTTGCTGTTGCAATTTAACAGTAGCCTATATGTTTCTAATTTCTAGGAGACAGGGTTGCGTGCTTACGAGGACTAGCAGCTATATATGATACACCATATTAGCTATGAAGCAGAAACCACAGTACAGTACATGCAGTATCCCTGGAGGTGTCTGAGATGAAAAACTACACAAATGTGTCAAGAGGGATGTGAAACTTTCCAGATTATGGAAGTACTCAGTCAAAGTCGTTGGAAGTCATAGGTAGGTTGTGAAATGTTACATCAGACTCAAGATGAAAAATATAACATGTCTGTTATGCTTTTAGCGTTCTGAACAGTTTGCTTGTGTTTTTGTGTGCATCGTGCTGCAAAGGGTCACTTGGGTTTACTGGATAGACCTTTATTTAATTGGGGCAGCCAGCAGAAAATAAACCCATTAAAAACAGCTGCTATACAAATTTTCAAAAAAAAAAAAAAAAGAATGATAGAAGATTATTGTGTTCTGACCTTCCAAATTTGTGACATCGATAAAATGTCTGCTATTAAGGAAGACTATTTAAATCAAGTCACATCTCAAATCAATTCAGCTCTTTGATCCCATCATATCTCCCTCATCTTTCTTTCTTTCTCTCCCGCGTGAGATAATGAGATGATGCAAAAGATACAAAGGGAGAAAGAGAGAAAGAGATAGAAACACGGTGGAGAGTTATCATAATTGCTATCAATCTGTGTGTATGCTTTTTTCCCTATGTATATGCGTGTGCATGCTCGTGTGTGTAACGTCAGCAGAGTAATGATGATGAGTACTGATGTCTTTCTCATCACTAGGATGCTTCATGTGCTTCATATGCTTCTTAAGTCATGATTATGAATATGCCTTTTTTCTCTTTTTTTTTATTATTTTTCAAAAAGAGGAGTGCTTCCTTCACTTCCTCAACTATGTTTTAGCAAAACAGCATGAGAAATGTTTCTCTGTCTATGGTATGAACTGAAAAGTATTGCATTATAGGTATTTATATTTACTAATAACTATATATTAATTTTGTTTTAGGTGACACTTAGCTGTTTAGCCTACCCTGACACATTTACAGTGATGTTTTTTAACAAGTCAATGTTTACTATATACATGGGTCTGTTTTACTGATGAAATTTTGACATGTCACAGCAGGAAAAGCACAGGTACTAAAATTACTGATGGCTGAATTCCATTTAGCTGCTTCAATTTCAGGGTCCAGGTATTGTGGATGTTGGCTCACTGTTAATTTTGTTTGCTCACTGTTAACATTAACTGTAACACTTAATGTTAATGTTATTAGTAACAACTGTGCCTTTCCTACTATGACAAGTCAAATTGTCTACTTCGAAAAAGGCCTATTCTCCTTTTTACATCAACAAGAATAAGCAATTATTCCAATTCTTCAACAGGAGTGTTTTTGCTTCACTGGAGAGAATCTTTCTCAAATATATTTGTGAAACCGCTTATTAAAAAGGTATTTGCTTTTTTAAACATTAAACATAGTTCTCATTCTGAAGAGATGTAAGATAGTTTGCAGTTGAAATTGGGTCTCCCTTATAATCCCTCATCTCAGTCTAACCTCAGAATTTCCCTTATTTTAATTCTGCACTGCATGTTCCCTTTAACACTCTAGTTGAGGGGACATGGGGTTCCTTGTGTTGTATTTTAAATAAGTGAAAATATGATTATTATTTTACAAGGCGTGCTAGATTCAACACAATTTCAGTGAAAAGCTCCTAAACCACATAATATGCAGTATAGCAAGTAGTAAATTCATGGACTACTGCATTAACAAGGGTAAAAACCCAAAATATTGTCTAATTGTCTAAAGTATTGTAACTTGTCCAACCAATCTTTACAAGTATTGTTCATGAGGCTAAAGCTTCGCCCTATGCCTCATCTATGCTTAAGTTTGGAAAATGGAAAATGGAATTGCTGTAATTTTATTTTAAACATCCATGAAATTTTGAACGACAGACAAAGCAATCATGGAAGTCCAGACTTTCTAGCATTATTGCTGTGGCAAACTTAATGGATCCAGAGCAGCTTTTACAAAGTCTTATAACTTGCTCTGCTGAGATACAGCATGCTCACAGGGATTTAAGCAGCTTAACGGTTGTTAAAAGATTGATGTCAATATTTAGCAGTATGGCACTTGTGGTTTGGAAAGAAGAGCTCATCCCAAAAATTCACTGTAAAGGCTTGCTCCAGCAAGTTTATCGTTGTGTTCAGTGCTTCTGATTTACTGTGTGTTCTCTTCTCCTTTCCTTTTCATCAGGGCAAGCAGGCCAAGCACATCGTGAACTTCACACTGAATGTTCTGTAGCATCATCACTACAATAGAATTTAAATTTTGCACTCGTTAGTAATTGGGGCACCACCTTCAATTGAAAGAAAATAAACCAATAATCAGAAGCTGTGAACTCTCGATACAGGGACCTCTAATCTCTGCTTTAAAGGAATACACAAAGACTTGCTGATAAATTAGGATATTTATTTATAATACTACAGCTGCAAGTACTAAACACTACAACTACAACATTTACCATTTTTTTTTGGTTTAGGCTCTCCTAGTTTTGATTCTTAATTCATGACTCTAGATTTTGAGGACAAAGATAAAAGCAAGAAGGGGGCAAAAAGCATGGTTCCTCAGATAAGAGATTATTTTACAGTCTGCCCACCCACGAGATGCATCCTGGTCTGTCCCCTCCTGCTGTTAGTCTTATAACTATTGCATGATTTGTAATTTTGCATTTTTGATGGTAGCTTTGGCATTTTTAGAGTGAAACAAGCAGAGTGGTACTGAACATGACGTTAGTGCACCCTTTTTTGTGTGTGGGCGTGACCTGTAAATTAAAAAAGGGCATATTAAGGTATTTTCAGTCCTGTGAGAGGACATTGAGTCTTTTTTTTTTAATTTTAATTATGTTAATTAAGTTGATAAAAATTAATACACCCCCACTTTGTAATTGATTAATAAGCACTATAATTATTGTGGATTTAGTCAGTGTGGTATCTGACAGTTTGTGTTTTGGAGTAGGCTCCTTGGATTGCTGATGTTGTGTCCCAGTTGGTTGGTCTATGCTCCTTGATCCCTGATCAGGTGGTGTGCCAGGGAGTTCAACTGTGTAGCTGTTGAGCTGGTTCAGCCTCTGTTCAACCAACTAAATTATTAATATTATCATAATGGGCTTAACTTTAAGGGGCTTAAACCAGAAGTGGGCATGGCTTTACGGGAAGTTGGTATTTTAAAAGGACCTGTGTGTAAGATTTAGTGGCATCTAGCGTTGAGGTTGCAGATTGCAACTAAATGAATACACCTCGCCTCGCCCTTCCCTTCCAAGCATGTAGCGGAACCTACTGTGGCTGCGAAACTCACAAAAAATGCCAAAGGCCCTCTCTAGAGCCAGTGTTTTGTTTGTCCGTTCTGGGCTACTGTAGAAACATGGCAGTGCAACATGGCAGGCTCCGTGGAAGAGGACCCGCTCCCTATGTAGATATAAAGGGCTCATTCTAAGGTAACGAAAACACTACAATTCTTATTTTCATGGGATTATACACTAATGAACATCTACTTATGAATATTACAGTGCATCTGCATTTCTGCATAAATATGACCTAAAATGTGATCAGAAACTAAAACTAGATAATGGGAACCCAATTAAACAAATGAGACAAAAACATTAAACTTACTCAAAATGACCAATTTTACATATCTGTGTGAGGCAAAAGTATGTGAACCCTTACTTTCAGTAACTGGTGTGACCCCCTTTTGCAGCAATAACTAAAATGTTTCCAGTAACTGTTAATCAGCCCCGCACATCTGCTTGGAGGAAATTTAGCCCGTTCCTTCTTACAGAACAGTCTCAACTCGGGGATGTTGGTGGTGATGTTCTTTGCATGAACTTCTTTTGCTCTAACCATTCTTTGGTAGAGCGACTTGTGTGTTTAGGGTCATTGTCTTCCTGCATGACCCACTTTGTGTTGAGCTTCAGTCCACAGACGGATACCTTGACATTTTGCTGTAGAATTTGCTGGTACAGCTCAGAACTCATAGCTCCATCAATGATTGCAATCCATCCTGGTCCAGAGGCAGAAAAGCAGGCCCAAACCATGATAATACCACCACAATGTTTCACAGATGGGATATAGTTCTTATGCTGGAATGCAGTGTTTGCTCATCGCCAAACATAACGCTTCCCATTCAAGCCGAAAAGTTTGATTTTGGTCTCATCCATCCACAGAACATTTTTCCAATGGCCTTCTGGCTTATCCATGTGGTCTTGAGGAAACCGAAGACGGAAGCAATGTTCTTTTTGGAGAGAAATAGCTTTTTTCCTTGCAACTCTGCCATGCACACCATTGATGTTCAATGTTCTCCTGATGGTGGACTCATGAACATTGACTGTAGCCACTGCAAGGGAGGCCTTTATTTTCGTAGACATTACCCTGGGGTTCTTTGTTGCCTCCCAGACTATTACACATCTGCTCTTGGTGTGATCTTTGTTGTTCGACTACTTCTGGGGAGGATAACAATGGTGTTGTATGTCTTCCATTTGTACACGATCTGCCTGACAGTCAACTGGTGGAGTCCAAAATCTTTAGAAATGGTTTCGTAACCCTTTCCAGTCTGGTGAGTGTCAGAAACACGTCTTCTAAGGTCCTCAGAAATCTCCTTTGTTCTAGCCATCACACACTTCCACAAATCTGTGTTGTGAAGCTCAAACTTTGATAGTGAAGACCCAGATTTCTATTCTTTAAATAAGGCAGGGCCTCCCAGACTCTTGATTGTCATCCCATTGTTTGAAACACCCAACTCTAATTTCCCTTTCAGATGAATTGATAATCTTAGAGGTTCACATACTTTTGCCACGCACAAATATGTAACGTTGGATTTCCTCAATAAATAAACAAGTGGAAGGTTTTTGTCTCATTTGTTTAATTGATGTCTCTTTATCTAGTTTTAGGACTTGCATGGAAATCTGATCATGTTTTAGGTCACATTTATGCAGAAATACAGCAAAGGGTTCACAAACTTTCAAGCAGCACTGTATATTCCATTTCTACCAATATTTCTGCCAATATATCCCCTTAAATCTTACACAGTAGTCATTTAAGCCTGCAATGGATATAGGTGGATCAGAAGTTTCTACATTTATTGTTTATTAGAAAACTATTTACAGAACAGCCTCAGATACACTTATAAACTTGAATGAATAAACTTCAGTGAATCAATGAACACAACACATGAAGTATTAAGAAGTGTAGCAGGTTTGACACTTTTAAATGAAGAGGGGTGCCAGTTAGAGTCACATATGACAAATAATAATTATAAAATAGAAAGACAATAGCTCCATCAAACCACATTAAACAATAAAGTAAATAGCAAGTAGCAATGAAATATACATCACCAAAAACCAGCACTGCAAAAACAAATAGAACACAACTCAATTCAGTTTTCAATAGATATATTAAATCAAATAAGCAAAGCAAAGTGTGTGTGCATGTGAAAGACTCATACCTCAGTCTCAGAGTTCAATCCACTCAGTAAAGTTTTGTTTTCCCCACAACCCCAAAACAGTCACTTCAATCCGGTCCACAACCACAAAAAGAAAGACAAAAGTTCACTCCGGGTTTTAGAGCGGATCCCCACAAAACAAATCAAATCAGGAAATCAAGATTGAAATAGCAGCCTCTGTATTTGCAGTTCAGTAATAGTGATTATTTACAATATATACACCGGGTCTCACAGTACCGTCGATCAGTCAGTCAGTCAGTCAGGTTTGCAGTGTCAGCCATAGCTCCGCCAAGAACAGCAACCTTCTGGATTAATTGAATGACAATCACACAGTGACTCAAAGTGTCATTAAAATGTTGACTGTTAAAATCAAATGTCAAAACTTTGAGCTGTTGATCACTGTTGGTTTTCCTGCTGTTTCAGGGTTGTTTACTTGGCAAGGGACAAGAGCTAACCTTGCTATTGTCAAATTATTTGGCCTTTGTCAATCAAACTTAATTGAGTATTTGTAGCTGAATTATTGTTAGTATAGCTACTAGCTGGGTTAGGCATGTTTAGGGGGTAAAAGAAGTTTTTCTGTCTGAACTGGAGTTGCATTAAATGTTAAGGCGCTAAGGTGGCAACACAAGAAAGCCAAGCTGGAAAGCACTCTAGTGAAAGCAAATAAAGTATAGATGTTCTGTGCTACCTTTCTTATATTGAATATATTCCTCTAAATATATTTCTACTTCGGCCTTCTAATTATTATCTGATGACTTTCTTTGCTCTTAAAGTCAGATTAACTATATGTGATTTTATTGCTATGAGCTGTGAAACAGAGCAATAAAATAAAAGTTTACTATAGGAAAGTTTACTTCCCTTGCTATAAGATGTGCTGTGTTTTGCCTTCCCTTATGCTTGTTGTGAGACACTAGTACTGAATGCTTGTATCAGCGCTAGGCGATGGCTTACAGCAAGCAAAATTCTGAGTACAATTGAATTGGGTTTGATTTGGAGTGAAACTGTAGCAATTCTTAGAATCGCTACAAAACAGAATTAGCATAAATCAAATGCTATGTAAAATTGCTTTATTATATAATAATTCATCGAAATTGGGCTGTTCTCTTCTTTAATCTATGACTAAAGGAAAACAGCCTTAATTGTCATCACTCAAAATGAGGTCTCACTTGTAACAGTTATGGTAAAACTGTGACTGAATAATCACTCTGACTCATTAGAGGGCACTCACACATACTGATCACTGCTAGCCTGTCTGTCTAGACTGCTTAGCTTTATTGACCTCTAATTGAAAACAAAAATGGCGTTCAGTGTGGCTTTGCACTGCACATATGCCAAGCAGAAAACCTGGAAGAGGTTTGGAATAGAGGAGTAAATGCTCTGGGCTTGCAGTGTACAAAATGTCACTCCTGATCACAGCGGATCAGAGGAACACAAACAAAAGAAGGCTAAATTCTAGCCACACAACATTACACAGCTTCTGCATGTCTTCTATGAAACCCCAACCCAACCAGTACGAGCCAGTCAGTATGACAAAGACGAGAACATGATCCCTCACCGGCTTCCCATTCAAGATCACTGCTAATTGTGTTGCACAACTTCAAATTTTAGGCTACTGGTTATGTTATCACATTTGTTTTCTTATCCATCTTTACTAATGCATACTGTTTAACATTTAATAGGAAAGTTAAAGAGTGAAATGTTCACTGGGTCAAGGGGCTGACTCATAGGCGGGAGAAACACAGGGGAGTAAATTTTGTTGACAGAGCATTAGACAGAAAGAGCAAAAGCTGAAGGAATGCAAAAAGCACTTTTAATAGGAACTTCTGATACAGTTCATCTAAGGTGAACAGCACAGGAGGCAATCAGGGCTTCAAGTGACTTCAGTAACAATTCATGAAATGTTTTGAAATGTTTTCTCCGTCACCCAATCTGCCTTTTATCAACGTGGATTCTTTTAAGTTATGAATCAGTCTCTTTCAGTTCTGTCTCGATCCTTCTCTTTCCTGCCTTTTTCCTCTTTCCCTCTTCAGAACCCCTTGCCTTTCCTCTCTTCTCATCACCTTTCCTCCCAAAAGGCTTGTCCCCTGAGTGAACTTTGGTACTGATTGCAGACAAAAAAAGCACTCACATACACATATTCATTTACTTATGTATGCCAGGGGTAGTTTGCATTATGTGTGTGAATATTAGCCACCTGCAGATTTATGCAAAGACATCCTTTTGTCTGAGCATAGTACAGATTGGAGGGTTAGTGTTACCTATCTAATGAGCATTTTGGCTGAAATAAAAAGCATTATCTATGCTGTAATACTCATCAGACAATGCATGCAACATTTAGCCAATAATCTGACAAAATTAGAGTTGAATGAGGCCACAGTTGGCCAGTAGATTCAAACCCAGGACCCATTTACTGTGTGTGTGCGTGTGGATTTTTGCTAAGTTTTTCCACATGTGGTTGGAATGGAGCAATGGTAATGAGTTAGAAGTATTCAGATAAGCATGTCTTAACATATTTTCCCAACATTCATCAGTATCATATTTAGTACTGCTGATATCTCATCTTGAATCGGGGAGGCTGTGGCTCAGGAGGGAGAGCGAGTCATCCACTAATCGGAAGATCAGCGGTTCGATCCCCGGCTCCTCTAGTCCGCATGTCGAAGTGTCCTTGGGCAAGATACTGAACTCCAAATTGCTCCCGATGGGTGAGCCAGCAGTGTGTGAGTGTGAATGTGCTTTAGTGAATGTGCATTAGATTAGATCCTGATGAGCAGTTTGGCACCTTGCATGGCAGCCTCTGCCATCAGTGTATGAATGGGTGAATATTGACATGTATTGTAAAGTGGTTGGATGGCTATAAATGCAGTCCATTTCCATTTGAATCATAGGGTTTCGTACAGACTGAAAAAGATGTGGCTATACTGCGTACTTTAAGCTGTGCCACAAAACAAAGATTTATTAGACTGATGGTTTGCATTTTCTTGGATGACTGTCTTCACCCTGTTGAATTAAACTGCGGAGGTGTTGTAAATACCTGCTACAAAATGGCTGGTATGGCCCACAGCCAATGTTTTAATAACACCAATGTGCTTTTTTTTGCACACATCTACTGTATACAGCTCCCATCTGTCTGTTCTTTAGCACTAATGTTTCATTAATATTCATCCTCATACCAGGAAAAAAATGCTGCTTCATCCTGCTCTGCAGCAAATAATTACACCTTCTGGTGACAAATGACATTTCTGTTTCTCGACTTCTCTCTTCTGCCCCTCTCAATTTCCCCATCTCTTATAAATTTTAATGGCTCATTAATTAAGAATTTGTTTCAGACAGAACGTGAGTGATCAATACAGTTTAGAAAGGAAGGGTTAGCCAGTTGTGGCACCTGTGGAGCAAATACATGACCACCATGGACACATCCTTCACTCCTGTGACTGTTTCCTTTCTCTCTTTCTCTGTTTCTCTCATTTCCTTTTGCTCTATCGTAATACTCTCATTGCTTGCTTCTGCTTCTCCTGCCCTTCCCACCGCTGTTTCTCAGCTTTCCTCTCTCCACTCCATTTATCTCCCCCTTTTCTTCCACGCTCTCCTCCCCCACTTGGTTGTATTCATTAACAGTAAATTACAACATTGTTTTTGATTGTGACATTTCCTCTCCTCCCTATCCCATCTTCTGCTCTGACACATGGAACCTCTGCTTTGACATATAACATGTGTAAGCTCTAACATATGAACCCTTTGCCCCTCCCAGCTCTCCCTCTCTCCTTTCTTACATCCCTTCAGCCTTCTCTTCCCCAATGTTGCTCTGCAGCCTTCAATTTCACTATCTACCACTGACATGTATGTAATGTCATCGCTCCTCTCATCACATCTTTTCATGTGTTTTCCCCACTTCTCTTTCTCTGCTGTAACTCATCAACTGTCCTCCCCTACTCTATCTTTTTTTTTCTTCTCATATGTCCAGTCTAATCTGCTCTTGTGGCGCTGATGTTGAAAATCCTTGTTTTCTCCTTATCCTATAATCTTATCCATTCCCTTCTCTTTTGAAACCTGTGAAGCTACCACCTCTTTCTTACTCCTCTCACTTCTTTTTACTCATTTAACCCACTCTTCCCTTCTTTTCTCTAATCCGAAAATCACAACAGTTTTGGAAATCAGTGAACACCAGTCTGGATTACAAAAGGGTTAGGCAGGTTAGGGTTAGGTTGATGTGCATGATGTGCTTGTTCTATTCTGGCTTATTTTGGGGAGGAGGGCAACTGAACGCGCACAGCTCTAGCCGCTGCCATCTGAGATTTCAGTATGATGGTTTAACTTCTTCAACCACAGAAACCACAGCAAGGGAAACAATGCAGGAGCTGATTTTATGTGGGTTTCCTGAATTATACACATCTTCACAAGCAGAGAACAGACAGATCAATGACGAGAGTAACAAGGGAGCAACATCAGCTTCAAAGTCTGATGATCCAATCTGGGACAATAAACAAGGATACTAACCTAGATAGCAAACTTTACCGTATTAATTGTGTTATATTGGTAACCATTTCATCTTTTTTAAGCTACAATCCATTCTATTTAGCTGCATGATGAAATTTTACTGGTTGGGTAGCAGCAGCCTGCAGCAGGTATACAGGCTGGTAGGTACAGAGGTAGCCGGGGCCACCGCGGCAGAGTTGCGCCCTCTGACATGATTGGGTAGCAGCCTTCCTCTTAAGAGTCTACAGCAGGGGTATTCAATTAAAATTCAAAGGTCCAGTTAGAAAAAATTTCCCCAAGTAAAGGTCAAGAACATCATAATGTCTAACTTGCATTATGATTCAGTGCCATATATATTGAAGTAGCCTAGCAGGTGTACCAACGTCTGTGTGTAGTCAAAAGCTGAAAGTACAATTCAATAATTTTTCAATCATATTTATTGTCAGTTTTCACATTGGACTGGAAGGATTATAAATAATAAATACTCTAATAATAAAAATAAATGTTCTTTTCTCATTTCAAGTAAAATAAGGGCTGCATTTAAAAATACAATACATAAGACTTTTTACTTTTTTCTTCTTTTTTGTTAACTTCATTTCACATCTTAACAGTCTCAACCAATTTTATAATAAAGAATCTCAACACCTCTTAACAATTGGACAGCTTTAACACCTCTTTTTCTCTTTCATTCCCTCTTATATCCCAATCCCCCACACCTCTCTTGTTCAGCAAGAGAAGTGAGCTCTAGCTTGTCCTGCCAGGATTTTAAATCTAAAATGTTTTAGGATTCTGGTGGATCGATCATATTGGGCTCTTAGATTGTTTATTTTATGTGCTCCAAAGATTTGTGCTTTGTTTGGTTCACATTGTCTTTTAATAATTGCCACGGTCTTGGACGTAACATATGAAATATACTGGTTTCGAACTGCCAGTGGGAAGAATGAACATGTAAGAGTCTGTCCCTTCTTGACTGTTGTCTCTCATCTCGTATCTCCCCTCAGTGTGTGTATCTCATTCACTGACTCGAGTCGCAATCCTTATCAAAATGCACAGATTTGATTGGTTAAGTAGCATCACGTGAGATGATTTACAACGCATGCAATTGGTCTGTTAGTTTCCTGGGCTAGTAAACCAGTGCCGTAAAGGCTAAAAAAAGCTGCGCTTCTTAAAATAGAAACACTCCATCAAAATGTAATAATTCTCAATAATTTATCGGTTATACGTGCAGGTCCGGATAGGACGTCGTCTGGGTCTGGACCCGGACCACGGTCCGCCTATTAGAGACCTTTGGGTCTACAGCTCTGTTGGGCTATACTTAGGCAGCACAGTGCTTTAGGATAAATGCTTTTGTCAGCATGCTAACATGCTCATAATGACAATTCATGTGGATGTTTATTATATGTTCGCCATCTTTGTTGTGTTTGCATGCTAACCTTCGCAAGTTATCACTAAGAACAGCAGAGGCTGATGGAAATGTCACTAATTTTGCAGGTATGGTCATGAACTCAAGTACTGGACATATTAAAAATTTGACCTGGTGCTCGATGTATCATTAAGGGACCATAAAAGTGATTACAATTTATCCTGAGGGGCACATGAATATGTGTACCAAATGTCATGGCATTTAATCCAAGAGTTTGAGACATTTCACACAAAACCACAAATTAAGTCAGGGTATCATTAGAGTCATTAGGATTAAACCTCAGGAACCATAAATGTCTGTGTACAAAACCAACTGACCAACATTGTCATTCCTAGCCATGATGCTAGCATGGCTTGAAATGTTTAAACAGTCAAAAACATAATGTATTCTACTCCAATGTGGATGGAATTCATATGGGAGTCATGAAACCCTTCCTTAAATTACACCACACCATACACCAACCCTTTTGTCTTCTTACTCTTCCTCCTTCTCCTCTGTCCCATGTTATCACTCCTTTCCTGTTTTCTCCATTGACCTGTTTCACTTTAGGGGGTATCACCATAAAATGCCTGGAATCTTTTCTGGAGCATAAATTACATCATCTATTCTCAAATTGGACACTTCTTCCCTGATTTTCTCCACCCTTTTCCTGTTCATCTGCTCTCCCCCTCCTCGTTGTCTGTACTCTTCTCCTCTGCTCCTCCTCTAACTCCATCTGGCTTTTCCGTCCTCTGCACCCCTCCTCTCATGCTCTCCTTATATGCTCTATTCCCCTAGTTACCTCCTCCCTTTAGAGGAGAATTTTTCCACTCTTGCTCTCTCTGGTCATCCCCTCCTTGCTTTGTATTTCCCCACTGTCTCTCCTCTACCTCCTGCTTTCTCTCAGTTCTTCTCCACAATAATCTCGCTTCCCTGACTTTTTCTCACCTTTTCTTTCCCGGACTCTCCTCTCGTCCCTTCTCGTGATATCTCCTGTTCTTTTTGCTTTCCTTTTTCTCTTTTCCACCCCTGCAACTACACCCCTCCCTGTCTGAAAGTATTAGAAATATTGTTCCCACACCAATTAACATTGCAAATCCCTTTTTTTCTCCTTCCCTGTAGCCTGGATCCTGCAACATGAATCATTTGTCTCCATTGCTGCTCATATTTTTCATCTTAACAATGTGATATTTTGAATTTTCTGATTCATGTTACTGGCGTAGCGTTTGTTTGGGGGCTGCTTCCCCGAACTCATCATCTCCTAGCCCATTCATATTCAGGTCCTCATCATACACACTGCTCCCAACCGAAGGAAAGGGAGGAAGGAAGGAAATGGTTTCTTTACTCATGTCAGTATCATCAGGTCACAGTGCTTCATGACAGTACACTTAAGCTGCCGTCACAGAGGACTACACTGTCCAAATTACACAATTTAGACCATTTCAGGGTCAGTGAGTAAATCTGTTTAAATTAAGGACCATGATTCACCAGGCTGGATTTAGGTGACCTCTTTCCTTTCCTTCTTTTATCTTCAGTGCATTCTACTCTGTTTATCCCTCTGATTGTCTACCTCATTTCCTTCTACTTTCCCCCCTTTTTTATTCTCTCCTATTTCCTCTGTGCTTCTCCTTTTCATTCTTCATCTCACTTCATTATCACTATTTTGTAGAAACCTTCTTCTTTTATATAAATTGCAAAAACTGGTTTCCAAAATAGACATTTCGAAGTATATCACCACAGCCTGGCATGAACACAGGGTCACTATACATTTAATACATATGAATCATCTTTCAATTATGATATACAAGAGAAGAGGTTTCATCAGAACACTGGCAATAATAATATTGCTGCAATATGCAGATCATATGCCATCCAATCTACTGTGGGATTTAATAGAACTGTGAATTGACATATCACTCATGAAGAGGAGAGCGCTATGCTTCAATATTGTCATACTATGGACACAATCACACGCATATACACGGAAGTCACATATTCACTGGTACAGTAAATCTAATCATACACAACCACACACTAAGCTGTATGTGCACATCTATACACTCACACAGGTTTATGTGCATGCATTCATGTGCACATGCATGCACACACACACACACACACACACACACGCACACACACACACACACAGTCTATATGTGCTGACTGACCTGAGGGTGAACTGGAGCTGATTGCAGTCATCTGTCTGTTAACTACATTTTCTATAGGAGAATGACATAGTGATTAATGAAAGATGGAGAGAGGGAGACTTTGAAAAAATGGAGGGGAGACATGAAGAGATAACCATAGACTGAGAGAAAAATAAGAGTGAGACAGGAACAGAATGAAAGAGGGGAAGAGAGAGAGAGAGAGGGACAAAGATAATCAGAGAGGGGGAGAAAGATGTAATCACAATGAGAGCAGGCGAGAAGAAAAAGAGATAATCATCCCACTTTCCACTTACAGCGTTAGATGCTGATTGGTTGAATGACCTCTGGGCCAACCCTCTCTCGGCGCTATTAGAAACAGGATGACTGATGGGAAAAATATAGTCCAATGAGTGCCAAAAGAGTTTGGACCACGAAAAAGTGTTGCTGCTCCCTTATGGCCAACTCAGGGTCTCATTTTTTAAACTGCAGGTCAGGACCCAAAATGGGTTGGACTCTGTTATCCTCACATGACAAAGGTACTAATATGCTTTAATGAGCCTCGGTTGCAGGGTGACACAATACGTGTACTCATTTCAGGTTCCCACATGACAGGAGTACTAGTATGTTGTAATGAGCCTGGCTCCCAGGGTAAGAGACTACATTTGCTCAGTTTGGGTCCCCAAATGACATGAGTGCTAATATGTTTTAATGAGACGCAAAGACAACATTTGCTCATTAGAATCTCCATGTGAGAAGAGCGGTAGTATCGTCGAATGAGCCTATAGGTCCCAGGGTGACAGACTACTCAGTTTTGGTCCCCACATGTTATGTTTAAACAAGCTTGGCTCCCAGGTTTTTATGTTTTTACATTTGCGGTCTTCCACTGCTTTAATCCAGACTGATTTGTGAATAATGAATGAAAATATAGACTAAGAATAAATTCCTAAATACAATCAGTAAAAAATGAGAAATTCATGGCTTTTTTTTGTCATTTCAGTTTTGTTTTGTTTTTTTCTCATCTCAACATCCTGCAACATTACAGTACAAAGCATACTTTCCACATGGTAGTCTTCAGGTAACAAAGTACACAAACACAGACAGAACAAAAGCGAAAAATGAAAGCACGGCATCTCCCACTCCCCAAAACACACAACACCCCACATGAAATACATCAAGGCTTTCTATTGCATATTGCTATCTAGTGGTCTTCACCACTAATAAATCTGAGGAAGCTACCCCAAATTACAGTGAATTTAGACACAGAGTCTTTCAGTTTGCCTAGTATTAACTCATAGGCTATAACCATCATGCGTTCGATACAGTCCTTATCACACAGTGTGCTTGTATTTTTCCAGTTCCTCAGTATAATCCTAGCTGCATTTAGGAAGCCTGAAAGGGCTAACCCAAACTGTGGCTTTGTAAGTCCAGCCAGTAGAATAGATTTGTCTCCAAGAAGGCAAAGACATGGCAAGCTCTGCAAGGGCAGGTCCAACCACTCCTCAATTGCCCCAACCACTCATGTCCAAAATGGGGAAACTAGCAGATAGTCCCACATGAGGTGTAGAAAGGTGCCCATAGAACTCTTACATTTCCAGCATTCATTGCTTTGCAGTCTGACTGGAGTGCAATAATATCTATGAATTATTTTATAATATATAAATTTGCTCTTACTATCCCTTACTGACCAACCCATGTTATGGACAATATTCTCCCAAACCTCTTGTTGAAGCTCAATGTCAAGGTCCCTTTGCCATACTATTCTCAGACTCTCACTTTTACCATACAGAGCATTTGCTACTATTTTGTAAAATACAGAGGATGATTGTACAATATTGGGAAGGTTTAGACACCTTTTCAATACACTTTCCTCCTATCTTGTATTGAAACTCATAGACTGTACACAGCTCCGTAATTGGAGATATTTCCAAAAGTCCCCTTTATCAGTTAGATTATATCAATCCTTTAGCCATTGATAGGAATAGTACACTCCTTCCCTAAAAAGATCAGCAATTTTGGTTAAACCCTTTATGTGCCATGCCCTCCAACATATTATTTTCTTCCCTATCCTAATCGCAGGATTTTCACATATAGATGAGTAACCTTGTTTATATTGAGACAGGCCAAACGTTTCATGGACCTTGTTCCAAACTTCTCATGAGTGCTGAAGTAGTGGATTAATATTTCCTTCAGGAGGGGACTGTGATGGTTTTTGAGACAGAGCATCTGTAAATCTAAAAGGGGAGGTAAACGACCTCTCTATCTCCATCCAACCCAGATGTGGACCACCTCCTGACCAGTGTTTGCATAGTTTAACCATTTCAAAGGCAATATCATACAATCTATATTTGGCAATGGCAGTCCACCCCTCCCTTTTGTGGTGAAGGACTTATTCAGACTAATTCTGGGTTTCTTCCCATTCCCCAAGTGGTCCCCAACTACCTTGTTATGCTGCTTAAGCACTGACACAGGACGATTTAATGGAAGCATCATATTGATATAGTTAATCTTTAAAGATACCATCAGAGATAAATTCAACATTTTCCACTTGGCAAAGCTATTCTTAATATTTTGGAGCACTGGATTTATATTAATTTGAACAATCTCCTGAAAGTCTGTAGTCAATCTTATACTAGATATTTCATCCCAGATGGTAGCCATTTAAATGGAAATACTCCCATGTCAGCAGAGGAGCAACCCAAGGAGACTGGCATTACTTCTGATTTTTGCCAGTTGATTTTGTAGCCTGAAATCTCAGAGAAACTCTCAATAATGCTCATGACACCTGGAATAGAGGAAGCCGGGTTTTATAGCAACAACAAGATGTCGTCTGCATATAAAAACAGTTAATGCTCTCTGCCTCCTGCAAGCACTGCCCTTAATTCTCAAATCATCTCTGATTGACACTGTCAGTGGTTCCACAAACAGAGTAAAGTGCAAAGGGGATAGAGGATCATCCTGCCTAGTGCTACATCCCAGATTAAAGAAGGGGGATGTAATGCCATTCATAAGAACTGCTGCCTGCAGCACTGAATATAAACTTTGGTCCATTGACTCATTTGGTGCTTGGTGGATTGGATGATTGGATATGTCTTCTTTCTTCAAACTTCAATCATCCAATCCACCAAACACCAAATGAGTCAATGGCAGAATAAGCTGTTTGGCAATGACAGAGAAGATTTGGCAAATTTTTCACGGGCACAACCCACATACTCAGCTTTGCTGCTCATCTCACAAATGCATGTTCCTTACAAATGTGACACCATTTAAAAGGGGAATAAACAGGCTTTCCAACAGTATAAGATTTATTGCCAAGAAGCATTGTTACAACAAAGAAATAATCAACCAAACACAAATTTCCTTACTTTTTCTGCTAACTTTAGTACCTTTACCAATTTAATAAATCCTGTCCCTAAAGCCAAGAGCCTGCAAGGTATACATCAGATAACCCCATTCCACCCTATCAAATGCTTTTTATGGCATCAAGCGAGAAAGCAGCAATTAGAGTGTCTTCTTTACAATTCGACTACATAAGATGGAGTAGGCATCTAAGGTTGTCAGCTGATGATCTACCTTTAATAAAACCGACCTGGTCGTCATTAATATTTTGTGGTAGAACTTTCTCAATTCGAATTGCTAATACCTTAGTCAATATCTTGCAACCTACGTTTTCCAGACTAATTGGCCAAAAGCTACTTGGCTCATAGGGGTTCTTGCCTTGTTTCAGCAGTACCATGATTACTGGATTACTGGGAGCTGTCCCTTTGCCAGCGCCTCTGTATACACCTCAGGCAGAATAGGTGCTACTATGTCAATGTTCTTTTTATAATATTCGACTGGAAAGCCAGCTAAACCTGGTGATTTACCATTCATTGACAATATGACCTCCCTAACTTTAGAGTCATCTACAGATGCATCCAACATCTCCACCTGGGCTGGGGACACTGCAGGAAGATCTATTTATGAAAAGAACTCCTGATATTTGCCTCTGACATATACACATTTTCTTAGAAACTTTTAAAGACGCTGATGTTGACATTATCTGTTAAAACTTCCCCCCTTTCATTATTATTGCTGGAATTAAAAAGAAGTAAGTCACAAATTTCTTTTAACCAGTTGTCACTGTAGAGATTTGACAACTAATTCTCCATGTTTTTAATCTGAGATCCAAGCTCTTTAATTCTCTTGTTGGTCAGTTTTTTCAGAGAACTAGTGTGTGAAATTATCCTGCCCCTTTGTAGTACCCCTTTGGAGATTCCCACACAGTATCAAGTCTCTCCGTTGAGCCAATATTATGATCAAAAAAATCCTTAAGGTAGGTTTACATAGCAGTCATAAATGTGGGATTCTGAAGCAGCAATGCGTTTAGTCTCCACCTATTTACCCCAGTAACACTTGACTTAATCACTATGCTTAACTCTACTGGAGCATGATCAGACAAAGCTATCACCTCAATCTTACAATCTGCCACTTCCTCAATCATTTCTCTAGAGACCAGGAAATAGTCTATCCTTGAGTATGATTTATGCATATGTGAAAAAAAGGTGTACTCTTTTTCTTGGGGATTGACTAACCTCCATGTGTCTAACTGACCAAGGTCTTTCATTATCATTTGTATGGCTAATCTATCCCGTGGCACAGCTTTATGATATGTTGTTCGGTCTAATTGGGCATCTTGCACCTGATTAAAGTCCCCAGCAATCAACATCTGACCTTCATGAATTTCTCCCATAGTCTTGTTAACCATATTAATGAAATTGCTATCATCTTTGTTTGGAGCACAATTACACATTACATATTTTAACATTTACTCCATCAATGATGGCCTGTATACGTCATCCTTTTTTGATTAAGTACAACTAAATTCAGCTTCTTATGTACTAATATTGCCACCCCATTGTTTTTTCTAGTAAAGTTACGAGTTATGAAACACCTGCCCTAACCAGTCACATTTAAGTTTGTCTGCTTCTTTGCCCTCCATGTGTGTCTCCTGAATTAAGGCTATATCTGCTTTGTTAGATTTCAGATAGCTCAACCACTTCTTTCTTTTTACAGGATTCTGGCATCCGTTAATATCCCACATAATCACCTTTATATATTTAGCAATTAGGCTAGTACTAGCATCTAGTCGAGAGTGTGCCCACATGATAGAGCGCCTTTGAACCTTCACGTGTGTTGTGCATATCACATAAAACACTGTACTAAACAAACCATAATGAATGACAGTAGCACTACAAATAAACCTGTTATCCCTCCACCCTGTTCCCTCAACACCCCCTTTTTCCAAAGGATATCCCTGCCCGCATATGGTCCGTGAGAACTTTAACTATAATTCAACTGAAAAAATATTTTAGAGGGGAGAGGGGATTTTACTAATATAAAGGTGGATCCTTTTTCTGCTGCCTATTTTTTTATTCCGTTTTTATTCAAAATAGCCTACGGAAATAGACATTAAATAGTTAACGAATGAAAATTGACCATTTTCTGACTCCACACACATGGATTTCACTTTGGCCAGCCACTCCTGTTTTTGTTCACAGTATCATAATGTATGTGCAGTAGAGTGATGCTGTTCCTGGTGGGTTGGGCAGAGACTTTTGTTTTGAAGAGTACACGTTAACCCTTCTGTTTCTATATTTCCTGCTTTCCCACATTTTGTAAAGTGTAGAGATGTCCTGATCACGATTTTTTGGCCCCGATCCGAGTCCTTTAATATTGGGTATCTGCCAATACCAAGTCTGATATTTATATTTACCTTAATGTTGATTCAATATGTATCTGACAAACTGAAATAACAGATCTTGCCTAACAGCCTACCACAGACCAGATAATCAGACTTTGAAGCCGATGTTGCTCCAATGACGTTTCTCTTTATTGATCTGTCTGTTCTTTGCTGGTGAAGCAGTATATAATTCATGAAAATCAGATAGCAGTAAAATCAGCTCATGTATTGTTTCACTCACAGTGGTTTCTGTGGTTACCATGGTCACACAGCGAGCCACAGCAGCAAGTTGGAAAAGTTAAATCATAAACTCTGAACGCAGTTGCAAAGAGCTGTGCGCATCCCCGAGAGTGGCAGCCGCCCTCCCGTTCTGTGTTTCTATCGCACATTTACATTGAAGATAAGTGGTAGCGGTAGCCACTCGCTGTCTGAAAGCACCTTTAGACTAACACCCATGACAAGTGTGACTATACAGAAGTGGCTGAACATCAAAAGAAGACAACACTAAAGTAAGGTGTGGCCGAGCGGGCAGCACATCTGTGAAACAACTGCCTTACATTTCAATGTTTAATTTCACATTATTGTAAGCTGCTGTATAACCTTTTGGATAACATAACCATCACATCTACTGTATCATTATGTGAATCACATTAACTATCACATCGTCGTTGTACTACTTTACAGCACATTATAGGGAATGCCTGTTGTTTGGACTTATTAGCCCATGCATTAGCATTTAGTTTCTGTTAATCTATGCATGTATGCAGAATTATTTAAAATAATTTCAAACAAGTTTCCTGTTTCTTGTATGTTTAATGTTTTTCTTACATATTTTAATAATATGAGCATTTCAGCTTACTGCTGTTTGACTGCTGTGGGTAAATATTACAGAAACAGAGAATCTTTTTTTGAAAGCGCCTGCATGCATGTGTGTGTGTGTGTGTGTGTGTGTGTGTGCCTCAATAACAAAAAAACAACACTCTGGCTAAATAATAACAATGACTTTCTTCAGATCACGGACTAATTAAGCTTTTAGACAATTGTGGCAAGATGTTGATTTCATACCATTAAAACTACACACATCACAATTTATGCTTGAACATTTCTATGAAGACACACCAGTACTGATATTAAAGTGATGAAGTATTGGAATGCCTTTTACTTCATGTTCATGTCTAGAGCGATGGTATGATAACAGAGTTAAATAACTGTTCTGTACTGAATTGCTTCCCACTCTACAGGTGCCTTTTATTGTATCATGACCCTGGAAAATAATAGATTAAGGAGAAGCAGCAACGTCAGAAAAAAAAGAGAAGACGCATGATATAAGAAAGGATAAAAGGAAAGGACAGAAGAGAATGTGTGCCCATGTTCTTAGATATTCTTACAACCCACAACAAGCATCTGGTGACCCCCTGCAGGGCCCAGTCTGCTAGGTTGAAAACTGCTGATTCCACCTTACCGCGCTTCCATTTTATGTGATAGTAAGTTACTTTGATCTCTGTATGTTTGTAAGTACACCTTGCAGAAAGGGTCTGCACAATCATACTCGCATATACACACAGATACAGATGTGCACGCACACACAAACACACATACCTTGTAACAAGATTTATTGGCTGAAAAGCTTGAGATGGGTTTTCAAATGTCTATACACACACACACACACACACACACAAACACACAGACACATAAACACTCCTTACTGAGCATGTAATGTGAAAGAGCAGATAGATTGGGCTTTACTGCATGCACACTCTTACACACACTCTTACACACCTTGCCAAAGGAGAAGAAAGATGAGATACGGATGCAATATTAAACTGTCGACATTTCGGACAAGAGACAACTTGGTTTTTCCTTTTCCTTCTTTTTCTCTCCCTCAGACACACATACACACTACACACAGAGTAACATTCACCTTTTTTCCATTACCAAATCCCTATGATACCAGCATCGTCTTTAACTTGCTGTTTCTCTCTTTGTTTAATAGACTTTTCTCTCCCCTATATGTGCTATAAATATATATGTGAAATAAGATTTTTTAAGTGAGGGAGATGTCACTCAAGCGCGATCTGAACTTAGTCGTGAGAAGAGGTTGAGTGTGCTCTTTAGCAAATTATGTATATATATAATCTCTAGCAATGTTGTTGTTATTTACCTCAGTCTTCATATTATTAGCAAAAAGTAAGCAAGAGAGAACCACAGACACACACACAGGGTTTAAATGGCAGAATGACACTGTGTTCAGTGTTCAGCAGACGGTTTATAACACTTTTTGCTGTTGGAACAGCAAGGTAAAACAGATGGATGGAGGCAGATGACAATCTGAATTTTTTTTTTCCTTGCTACAATGCCGTGGGCATCAACAGGCAAATTTAGGTCAGATAGTCAGTCAGAAGTGAGACACTTCATATTTTTGTTCCTGGATGCTATCAAACCTCATTAGAGTGAGTAAAAATACGCCCGTTGTTTGAGAAATTTTTAATAAGGTACAGTAATGTTTTATAATACTGTATTCCAAGAGGCATATCAGGTAGATAATATACTTTGTACATACTATTGTGTTCATGTCTAAATCTACTGTACTGTATGATTTTGTCCTGATACAAATCAAAATCTGTAGAACTGATGCTGCATCACATCTGGTATGGTTTTCTCAGGTATTCACTTAAAATGATATGCAGTGTATTTTTGCAACTGCTAATGATTTAACACAAATTTGGATTTCAGCTGAAAAAATGTTTTTATTTTATTGTAATGATGTCAGCAGAGCAGTTAAGGGCTAAATGCAGTGGCAGTACAACCCACCCTGAGGAGGTTTTCACAGGCCAAGCCATTTTCATCCAAGCAAGGCCAAGCCGACCTAAAGGACCACATCAGAGGTTAATGCAACAGGGCATAAAGCCTACAGTCAAATATAGTGGTGGAAATGTAGGGATGTTTTGCCTTTTCAGGAACTGGTGACTCACACAGGATGAACAGTGACCACGGAGAAGAACCACCCTATTCTTCGGAAGCATGCCATCCCTTCTGGCGTAAAGTCGTGTGGCAAAGGATTCATTTTCCAACTGGACAATGGCCCTAAACAAGCGGTGACACTGTGCCAGGCCTGTTTGAAGTCCAGCGAAGAGCAAAGAGTGCTGACATGCGTGTCTTTCCCTTCACAGTCACCAGGCGTCAACCTCACCAAGCATCTTTGGGAATATTTGAAAAGGCAAAAGGTGAAAGCTACTGTAACATCACTGGGCTCATCCTGAGATGTGCTGAGAGAGACTGCTTGAATAATGTCGATTCTCATATTTTTCCAAAAACTTTTCAATGAACTTGTCAAAACAAAGTCAATGCCAGTCAGGGTGGAAGATGTGATAAAGGAGACAGTGGACTCACCAAACATTCAGACATTTTTACTTTTTATATATTCTGCCAATGGCTACATAATTACTGAAAAACTATGCAACCCTATATTAGAAATACTCTTTGTTATTACTGCCTAATAACAAAAAATAGGCAGTAAATGAAAAGTACTGCTGTGAATAAATTAAAACAGTATTCAATACATAAACATATATAGGGTTTGCCATGAATGGAGCATCCTCATTTAAAGTCCAACTTCCCTCACTTCCTGGTTGTGTCCTTCCTCTTCTTTTTCATCTGCACAGATTAAGGCTATACATAATAGCCAACATTCCAGTCCATTCCCAGCCATCCTCATAATGATACACTGCTCGACACCGCACTGTCGTGTTTTTAATGAGACATAGAGACACTAGTTTGGAGACTCTCAACATGACAAGTCGCTGGTATGTGTCTTAACCTGCAGAGACACATTAGACTGCTGCTGCAAAGTCTGCATGTTTCGGCATGACACACACATAAAAACACCCGGACAGTTTGATATGATTCATGCACAGATATTTTGGCTTGTTGGCATTCCACTGAGGCTTCTTGACATGACCAATATATTCATGAACCCTCACAGACACACACGAACAAATGCAGGAGAGAATAACACTAGAGCATTGGGACTGATTCACTGGGCATCTCCCATGTGACATTCTTGTCGGCGGTGCGTGGTACCATGTGAATTACTCACGCATACATGCAACATGTCCGCACATAAACAAGACTATTCCACATGACAGACTTGTAAAGGTTACCTCACATTCAATCTAACAATTCTACATATATGTGGGGTACATATTTAAACACGCATCACACTGCAGTGCTGACGAGTTGTGTGTTTTCATATTGTAGTCATGTAGTCCTTGGTGGAATAATATTTACAGTTTGAAGAGATGAATCAGTTGAAAGGTGTTTGCACATATTTTCTGTGGGTTTGCTTTTGTAGCCCAAGAATATGTCACATGTAATATGTAGTGACTAAAATGTATTTCCAACAAGCTGTTGAACATAAGTTTAGATAATCATTTAAATTTGCAAAAATGAGGATTTCCCACTTTTGTCTGTTTTATATTGTTGTGAATTGAATATTTTTGGGTTCGGGACTGGTTGGTCAGACAAAACAAGCAATTTGAGGACATCATTTCAACTTGATGGACATTTTCCATCAATTTTACTGGATAATGAAAAGAATTGTTACTTGCGGTCTTAAAATAGAGGAGGAAAATGTGGAGAAATGTGGTGTATAGCAGAATAAATTACATTTATTATTAATATGGCTGCATGTTTGTGTGTGTGAATGCATATGTGTCTCGCAGTGTTTTTCCATGTGTATTGTCTGAATTGTGATTTCTTTATGAGACCCAAACCAATCTATAATTCACATGTCTTGGGATGATGTGATCCCTCAGGCACCTCAGGCATTCCCGTTTTTTTAAGCTACTAGATGACCTCAGACTTTGATCTAATACTGATAGAACTTGATTATGCTCTATTGGGAAAGGTTCCAGATACATTATTCAGGGCCATAGGATCAGCTCGCTGTCACTTGAAACAACTCTTGAGCGTAAATAGGAACGTGATTAGGCATCAAGAAAAATTTCAAGGCGGCAGAGAACGGAATCCCATGGTACTTACTGCATGCTGTGTTGTTATGCATGTATGTAATATACAGTCTTTATTTACGTAATTCACTCATGTTTAGTTCATGTTCTGCTTTGCATTGCAATGTGTTGCATGTTCAGCTTTGAATTGTTACAATTTCCCCTGCACGCTGTAGGCTACTTAGCAGCAAGACAAGAAAGACTTGATTGTATGTCATTTCATAATGTGCCTGACTTGAGTCATGACACTGTTGCCAATGCTAATGATGCTATTTTTCAAAATTATGATATATAAATGGGGATTACTGTCAACACCATATAATTAAAATGAGTTGATGATAATACATTTACATTTACATTCTAAACAGTGTGGATGTGGGAAGAGACTATTACATACTGTTTGTGTACATCACAATAGGGGCCAGAGTAAAAGACATCACGTAATAAACAAAGCCAGCACCATGGGGACAGTATTTTCAACAGGTGGTGTTTTCCTGCAGTCCCGAATTGTACCTGTAATAACATTGTTTAACACATTACCGAGAGAAAATGGCCTATTTCGTATCAAATTACTGTCCGTAGTACACCAGAACCTGATATTTTATTCAGCTAAAAGACACCGCTTCACAGGTAAACTCTAACAAGGTCGGCATTGCATTTATTTCACTTGAATTCAAAACAAATCCAATCATCCGCAATTTAAACACAGGCCATATTACTGCACTCAGGCTGTGTTTCATGCTTACAGTCTGGCAAAACAGTGTGATCAAATACTGACATGCAGACACACACAGGCACAGAAATGTTCACATTCACACAAACACCATCCTCCAGACACAAGAACTCTTTGCCTTTCAGTCAGTGCTTCACAAAATAAATAGCTAGTCCCATCACCCCTCACACACAAATACACACACACACACACACACTCAAGGGTGTAATAGATTTCCCCATCACCACTGCAGAAAATTGTCTATGGATATACACGCACAACCTTGATACATGATTATTAAACAACAAATAGCAGACAGAGAGGTAGTGGAAATCATTTAGTAAGCAACAGAGAGAGGAACAGAGAGGGTGAGAGAGAAAGGGAGAAATGGAGAAGAGGAGAGGATGATTATGAGGTTGTACAGGCAAATGGATATTGCGAGAATCATTCCATAAATGACAGAAAGAGAGCATAATATTTACCAAATGGCTGAATGACAGATATACTGAATTATTCAACAAATGGCTTGGAGATGCAGAGAGAAGGAACAGGGTGATGGGATAAAGACACGGAGAGGGAGAGAGAGAGGGAGGAGAAAACGGAGCAATTTACCAAATGGTCAATGGGACACGCAACAGATATTGTTGCCGCCTTGTCAAAAATGAGAGGAGGGAGGACAGGAGAGGGAAGGAAAGGAGACAGCAGCAGGAAAGGAGGTGTGAGGAGAGGAAACGAGATGGTAATTGGGCCATCATGACTGTCACTGAAAGCAAATAACCATAGCCATAATCACACCACACACTTAGAGACAATGTGTGTGTGTGTGTGTGTGTGTGTGTTTGTGTGTGGAGCATATTACTCACCACCCGCTTATCAATTACAGTTTCTGCTGCATCATCAAAAGAGTCTGGAATGGTTTCTTTGTCCTTTCAACATGCCGAGTGTGTGTGTGTGTGTGGGTGTGTGTGTGTGTGTGTGTGCGTGGGTGGGTGTGTGTGTGTGTGTGTGTGTGTGTGGGTGTGGGTGCACACATTATTGTGTGCATATATATTTGAGTATCACCACTCATACTTCCATATTTTCTACTTATAGTGTCTGTGAAGTGAAGTGGACAGTTACCTTGAGAAAGAACGAACCATGAGAAACTACTTTTCAGGAAAGTTAAACTACTTAAACACACACATATGTATGCCTTTTGCTTATAGCACATACACACAAATACAGTGCATTAGGTGATTTACTCTCACACATTAATAGAAACGCCTAACTCAATATGAAAAGATGACTGAGTCATAATTTCTTATACATAGAATTTTGAATAAATGCAGAATTAGCTTGCCAAAAAGCATAGTAAATGATGTTTGTTGGATATATTTTAATGAAAAATTGTTTGTTATTGTTCTGCTGTGTGTGTATAAATTTCAGTTAATATATATAATAATTGATTATTGTGTGCCAAAGGGCGTACTTTTCTCTGCCCTACAGTGGTATGTGTGTAATATTTTTGGCTTTTTCTGGTGGCCCCTGATTGGTTGACAGTGCTTGCCGAAAATAACTGGATCTATGGCGAACATTTTACGCCCAAGAAATGTTGCAAGATTTGGCAAATTTCCGCCCAATTGCTGCTTCCTTATTAGATAACATTTACCCCCTGAAGGCAGGCAAAACATACACGCATCGCTGTGATACTGTGGTGATAATTGTAAAGTAAAAGCTAAGTGGCCACCAAAAGATACTTTTTTAAACTTTTAGAAACCGCTAGCCTAGCCGCTAGCCACCAGCAGCTGGATCTCTGCTACATTGTACAGCTCACGACCAACATACGCAGAGCTACCTACCCACCTAAATTGCATTAATAACTTGACATGGCAAAAATTTATGGAATATCAATGAAGAAATTATATTCCATGTACCAAATTTTGTGAGGACTGCATGAAACTTCAAGCAAAAAAGAACAATGCCATGAGAAATAATAGGTCATATGATGGTGTGTGTGGGATCACTGATGAATAAGAGAAGCAGATGCAGCAGAGGGGATCTATTGTATACACCAAACATGATTTCTGTTGCTTTTTTAACATTTAAAAAGTTATGTTTATGCAGATATCAGAATAAGTATGTCACCTTCATGCTTAACTATTAGCAAAAAAAAAAAAAATGTAGCGAGTGTTCATGACTCCAAACTGTTTCCCACCACCTCGTGTCTCCTGCTGAAGAATGCAGTTTTTTCAAACTGTAATCCCAGTTCAACCTGTGGAAATAAACTGGCTCGACATTGTGTTTTAGAGGTTAATTTACAAAGTGAGCCCTGATTTCTGTTTACTCAGTGTATTAGCATTTTCTGCTACACAGTTTTGACAAAGAAACATGGCACTTATCACATACACACATGCTCGCACACGCGCACTCAAAAATCCTTGCTGTTACTAAGTGGAAGCCAGTTCCATAATTATGTTTCCTCTCTGTCTGCCTGATTACCAAAATAGCAATTTCAAGATGGGAGCGGTATGCAAATAATGCAGTGTGTGTATCTGTGGGTTTTTCTGTATTTGTATTTCTGTGTGCGAGAGAGAGATAATCAGATGCCAACTGAGCTGTGAAAGTGATTGCCGTGGAGCACAGTTCAAGAGAGGGAACAATCAAAGAAACACAGTACTTATCACGCTCACACATCCACACAGAAGACACTCACATCCACAACACACAGTAGGACGCAACTAATACCGCCGTTTTGGATCGAAGATTGCAATTTGGGAAGTAATTATGATTTGCTACTTTTTCAGTTTTTAAAGGATTATCAAATGTAGTTTTATCTGCTCACAAAATATCAACAACCCATTTGCAAAAGTAGATCAATAATCAGCAGTAGCATCATATCTAAAGGTCATATATAATGGTGATAGTTGTCCACTGCTTTGTAAGATTTAGTGTATATAAGATTTTTAATTTTTGTATGTTTCACTGTGCTGTTTTTGTCAGAATGGGAAAAACTGGAAAGCACAAGAGCAATTTTTCCCACTCCCTAATTAATGATTATGTGTCCTAACACATAATCATTATTTTTTAATCCTCTCCTCTGTCTCCCATTTACTATTCTGTCTCTCTTTCTAATGACCTTCCCCATTTTATAGTTTTTCTTTCACTCACTCTCTCCCATGTTGTTTCTTCCTTCCCTTTGCTTCTCGTCTCTGTTCTGATTCTGTCTCTTGGAGTCTGACCTCTTGTTTCCTACCTTTGACACGCAGAGATCTGACTTGACCCATGCATAATTGCACATCTGTGTGGCACCGGGTGTGTGTGTGTCATTATGTGTCACTCTGTATGTGTGTATGCGTGTGAGAATGTCTAACGTGGGTATCTTCGCATATAGATGTGTGTGCAGAACATCAACATCTTTCTCCTGCTCATTCCGTGTGTGTGTATTTGTGTGTGTGATCACTCGAAACCCCCCCAGGGAGCTGCAATGTCAGAGGTCACGCCCCTAACACCTCTCCTCTGTTCTTTCTTCCTCTCCTCGTTAACTACTGGTTTAGAGGTCCTCAATTTAGAGGAGATAACGAGCACAGGTCAATTAAGAGGGAAGATAACAAGGCAAAGTGTGATAGGGGGACAACACCTGGGGGCTGCTTCACACATTAATGAGCCATCGACGAGAGAGAGAGGGAGAGAGAGGAAAAGACACTTTAGTTGCAGATTAAAAGCTTCACTCCTTACAGTCAATGTGCATGAAAAGAAGGTTCACATAGCTTTAGCTATCTCTTCGTTATTGATCAGTGTCAATCAATTCATTCACAAATCTTTACATGAATGCAGGATGTTTGTCATCCCCACAAGGACACATCCACATGAGCACAGGGGTACTTTGATTCAGAGATGCTGTGGTGGAGGTTTGGCTTATGAAATGCTTTATGAATCACAGCAGCAGCAGCAGTGAATGATTACAGGTGACAGAGTTTTCAGGTGAGCAATACAGCAGAAGGCACAGCAGAGCTAACGGTTCATCAGTGCATGTAGGCTTTAATATATCGTCCTGCTGCACAGAGCACACTGTTTATACAGGTATGTTGCATCGACTAAAGTATGTCATGTGACTGTACACAGCACTTGAGTTGTCTGACTGAACTATCTTGTTTGCTTTGCTTCATTTTTTTTTTTTCAAACGCCACTGACTATGTTTACAGCGTAGTATTTTTTAACCAGGAGGGGCCTCTACAAAACACATATTGACCCTAATTAGAACGGACAAGGGTACGAACTTCATCTCATATTTACTGTAACAAGCTCCCTTCTAACCCAGAGTACTCCCAGTATAGTGTTGTTGTTATGCCTTGCCCTGTCCAGTTGGGGTCCTACATTACACATACCCAGTGCGGATGCACAATTTTTGTATTTAAAACATTCAATTCCTTTTACGAATTTAGGATTAAGTTATTTTGACGACAAAAAAATCCCAAATCTACTAGAATTCAGTGTTTTCGCGTATTTTTTATTCTTGTAAGTCATCAGTCTTCAAGTAAAACTACCTACAAAAGTATTGCTATTCTTTTATGTCGTTACCAACTCCGTAAAGAAAAAAAAACATGAATTTTAGGTTTTACAGAAAGTTAGATAGTCAAGGAAATACCTCTATAACATTGATGGTGGACAACATGACAGGTCCATGTCTAATGTGGCCAGCATAAGAGAAAAATGTCAGTTTAGTTTATCTTACCATACAGTAGAGTGAAATTGCATCATTTTTGGAAAGGAAAGAAAGCTTGAAGCAGACATATAGACCTCATTGTGCCTCTGAAAGCACTATTCTGTTTCTAACTCAACACCATACACAGATAGAGTGAAGTTTGATGAGTATATGTTGAATAATCTCAGAGGAGAAACAGCAGCCATGCAAACGTGCACATGATCATCTAATCACATGGAATAACATGTCTCTCCCAAGCAGTCCTCACAATGACATTTCTCTGAATCTGTATCTTTTATCTTTATGGAGTTATCTGGTACCCTTTTCATGCTGGCCTCTCACAACTATAGACTTCCACTGTGTGTAAAATCATGTTCTTTCCATCACAAACATCCATGAAAATTGCCACGCTTGACGACAACGATCCAATGTAACAGTCTCTGATGAAGAGGCTCAGTGTCAAGTGACTTTTGCACCAAAACATATCAGTCACAAACACACAACACTGAGCACAAGATGTTCTCCCCAGCTGTCAAGACTTAGATCACATTCACTCTGATCGCCACATCAAGTTTTCAAAGTCTAATTCCTGCCACTTTTAAGCGTTATAGCTGAATATCAAGACACTGCATGACCAAACAGCCCTGCTTTTGTTGAGTGGCTATTAGAGCTGCTCCTCTGCTTTGTGCCAAGTTTGAGAAAAACTGGCAGGATGATTATGTCTAAACTGGTAGTGAGCTTTCCAATGCCCCCATATTGTTATTCTGGCCTAAAATTGAGGGTTGGCATAGTAAGAGACACGGAGATAGTGGATCCAGCAACCTCACCAAATACATGTAGTACAGTAACTGCACTTTGTAATTGTCTTTTATCCATGCCGAAACAGCGGGTGGGTGTTTTTAATTGTGTTTTGTGTAGTTTGGTAAAAGCCTACAGCAGGATTCATGATACTCTATTTTGTCTGCATTATTATTATCTGCAAGTGATGCATAAAACTACACAATGTAAATTCTGTACAGTCAATAGCAGAACCAATATGTGTATGTTTAGGAAACACTGTAATGATAAGCCTAGTTATGGATCATAAGCTTCTGTGTGCTACCATGTTTCTGCTTGACACCCGCGCCTGCTATTATTATCATTAGTCGTATTTCTATTATTATTATTGTTGTTATTGTGCTTCTGTGTCTCTCTCTCCCCTCTCCCCCTCCTTCTTTCTCTCTCAACCCAACCGGTCAAAGCAGATGGCCGCTCACCTAGAGCCCGGTTCTGCTTGAGGTTTCTTCCCATTAAAGGGGAGTTTTTCCTTGCCGCTGTCGCCAAGTGCTTGCTGATGGGGGAATGTTGGGTCTGTGTAAAATAAAGAGTACAGTCTAGACCTGCTCTATGTGAAAAGTGCCCTGAGATAACTTCTGTTGTGATTTGGAAGTATATAAATTAAATTGAATTGAATAATTTGAAGCATAAGGCATCAACCAGTGAATTAGGACTGTACTTCCAGGCAATATGTCATTAACATAAAGAAACTGTGTTGAGCTCTAACATGTAACTGGACAGATACCTGCCAGGACTGAAGAACATTTCTCTCCAGAAAACATTCGTCAAGTTCAGGTATTTAGAAACTCATATGCTATCTGTGCTGGAAAATAGTGTCCCACAATCTAACATCAGACTTATATCATCAGCCTTTTTTGTATTACGCTTGAACCTTTTTAGAAATGTGAAAAAAAATGTTGAAGATACTTTCACAGTAGGAATATTTTATAACTTGCTGGTTACTGAAATTGTGTGGTGTGTTTTTGATATTTCATGGACTGAAACTACAAAGAATAATAATAATTTGTGTGAAATAAATAAATTGGAAAGAAAACAAAAACGATTAATTAAATTGAGATTAAATGTGTGCATATGAATATTTCCTAAATGAAGCCAGATATGTGTGGTGAAAAACCAAATTTTTAATGTTTTTAATGCGCAGCAACTTTGCCCCATGTCCTCTAAACCACTTTCGTGTTATCTGTTTCACATTTAAATGTTCATACAGGGTTTATGAGACCATCTTTTGTTGTTTGGCTAATGCATCAGAAACGGTGAATTTCAGACCTCATTATCCCTGCTGTTTCAAAAAGGCCATTTCACAGGTCTTCTCATGCCCACTGAGCTGTTCAGATATCACGAATCCCTGGAATAATTAATATTCTGATTTAAGCCTTTTTAATTGCTCTAACAGCTCAATTTCCACTGCTCAGATTTCTAAACCACAGCCAAAACATCAGGGTGTGGTTTCCAGGGCCTTCTGGAGTCATTTATATCTAGCTTTTTATACTTTTCGCATGATTTCATGTGTAATTACCTTGAAAGCAGGATGAGCACTTCACAAGCATTCTAGTAAGGAAAACAGGGAACGACAGATCACTGTGCTGCAGACTTACTGTACTAAAGTGAAGCCATACCTTTATTATGTGTGTGTACGTACGTATGTTAAAGGACTGTAATTTCTGCACTAACCGTTGACAAAACTGTGTGGAAAGGTGTAATAGATTTCAATCGTGATGACATATATAAGAAAGAGAGTGCCTGTGTGTCCTTGTGTGTTACTGCTCCCTGAGATACTTGATATTTAATGAGAGCAGGGAAAAGGGGAAAGAAAAGGCCATCTGGGCTCTGAGTGGTTGTTTTCTCTGTGCATTCTTGAGTTTTGAGTGTAAAATGCGTAAGTGGATATTTGGATGTTCTTCCTCCCTTATGTGCGTGCATAAGTGTGCGTTTGAGTGTGTGCTTATATGTGTATGTTTGTGTTTTCCCGTAATGATGTATCATCTGTAGTCATGGGGGCTTAGGTAGCTAAATACTCTAGCCCAGTGTTAGATAAGGTGTTACTGTTTTGGGTGGTTACTGTGACAAATTTTATTATACCGCAATGTCACGCTCGAAGCATAGCCAGAAAAAAATGATGCAAGACACGGTTGTTGGTCTTCTTAATACCCAAATGACCAGCAACTTTGTCATTGGGTGTCTTCTTGCAAATTGTAGGCCAGGGGACTGACAGACCTTTCAGCTTCATTTCTAAGAGCGTAATCATCTGTTCAACTATTTAGTTGTTGAGGACAGTCCCAGTTAAAACAGACTCAGGGATAATTAGACCCAATCTAAAACACAGTTGACCTGAACAGATTCTAGCACGGATAGAACAGTGGCAGCAGCCTGATGCAACACCAATTAACGAGCAGCAGCCTGCAAAAAGAGTAGCAATACATGTCATTTTACACTGCACTTAACTGTGCACACTCCCCATCTCATGTTAAAATTATGATTATGATGCAATTATACACAAAAAGCATATGTGAAATTCATTAATTTTTCATGTTATATTTCACGTGTCCACAATGTCCAAAATGCCTATATGTGATTTTTTTTTCACATGTGAAATGGTATTTCATACATGATAAATTCACTTGTGCTTTTTTGCATTGGAATACACACACATATATACAGTAAAAAATAAATAAATAAAAAAAAACTGTGTGTATTGACCTATATAACCTTCTACCAGTATGGATCAAATCCACAGAGTTGGGATCTTTGAAGTCAACTGTGCCCGGCTCACAATGAATTCAACTGTCATCCTGAATCGCTCACACATGTGCAAACGCACACAAATAGAAACACAGCATGAAGAGGCAAAAATCACATGTACACATTCACAGAGTGCACACAGCAGACACATTTCAGATAAAAAGAAAGTGCAGTGTCTTTGTGTGAGAGGAGACTACTGACTTTCAACATTTATCCATTCCATTTTATTTTTTGCAAGGGGGGGAAACAGCCACTAGTGCACACATACATAAATGTCTAATAAGGCTGGAGAGAAAAATTGATTTTCCAATTAATCGCAATTCTTATTTGAATGATCCATAATCAATTCTTGAAATCCAGAGATCGATCTTTGCATTTGCATCTTTACTAAGTAAACATGTGTAACGTTACATGTGCACAAAATGATGTGTATATGCAGAGTTTACTTGTTGTAAACGGTTACATGGTTACCAATGGTATGGTTGGTTAGAGATGCGTAACGTGTAAAATGTCTATTTTGTGGAAATCGAGCCCTGTGTGGACAAAAAGCTTTATTTTAAGTAACTTACATTAGATGAATGATAGCTGTCTGTATTAGCCATCTTGAGTCACGATAGTCCTGTAAACCATAACGTGAATGGTTACAGTCTATGGATGCACCACAGTTTACAGGACTGTCGTGACTAAGGATGGTTAGCTGACTCTGGCTATCTCGTACCGAATCTAAAGACTGCATCTACGAGAGGAACAGACTGACTCCACACGCTGATCTGAGCTCTCAGTTTGTGTTTGGTAACGAGTGCAGATTCTACTGTATTCAGTCTGTCCCTGCCGGGTGGCTAACGCTCACAGGCAGCTGTCTGCAGATATCAGACTGATTTCTTGTCAACACAAACGCAAATGCAGATGAATTAATGAGCAGACTTTCAGTTTCTGCTGTGTGTGCTCAAAGTGAAAAGTAAAGCATTTATTTTTTTAAATATGCATAATGATAAAGCCCTTGCCAGTGATGCAGGTCTTTTATTATTCTTGCTCAACTGTTTTGCACATGTAGGCCTAAAAAATATATAGATGTGTCTTTTTGCATTTGCTCAAAAAACAATCCTTGGTCCTAAGTTTTATATTCGGGAAATGTTTTTAAGGACACAACAGTGTTTCTCACTTGTTGAATGTAAAAGTAATTTAATTTCCCAGGATAAATTGAGAAGCTCTTTATGCAATATTAGTATTTATCTTATGTAACTGAATCAAGAATCAAAGTCGAATCGAAATTAATTGGTTCTGGACTTTGTGAATCAAAATCGAATCGAAAAGCAAGATCAGTGGCGATATCCAGCCCTAATGTCTAATACAGTGCACACAGAAAATTCTCAAATACTATGTACACACATTAAATGAACAAAAAACACCTTGAACTACCTCTTAAAGAGATGCGAGTGAGGCCAAATAGATGAGCCTAAAATATAGTCACAAAGCCTTATTTCATGTGGAAAGAGGAGCTATGTAAAAAATCATGATAGTCGTAATTGTCATAAAAGTGGCAAGTTTAGGGTCCAGGTCAGTCTTGGGGTTGTGGTCAGGCTTTATGGTCAAAGCCTTCAAAGCCAGATATCACTACTGGACTATCTTAATTATATGACACAAATAAACTAGTTGCACTATCAATTTCAATTTCTTGGTTACATGCTAAAAGAAAAATGCTTCAGAGGTTCAGAAGTATTTCCACTACAGAGCACAATAATGCTTTTACTTGTCTTTCACAGGTTTACATTTGGAAAAAGCCAAATAATGCAATGATCCAGCCCACTGTGTCTGCTGCCAGCTAGTAAACATAGGGTCAAATCTGTTAAACAGCGGTCAACCATCTTGTGAGACTCATTAGGTCTGATGATTGTTCTAAACGGTTGTGTAACGGCTGAGGAATATGAGGCCATTTTACAGAACCAGGTGCACCCAATGGAGCAGACACTGTTCCCATATTCTAGGATGAAAATGGCTTCACACACACTGCGTAAACAAAGTGGCTTCATGACAGCCTGGTCTGCCTGAGTTTTAGCATGAATTGGGTACAATGTAATGAAATGCAAATACTGTATGTGTTTTATGCATGAAAATATACAGAAATATTTTGGATCCTAAAAAATGTACACAGAGAAGACACAACATGCTAGATACAACAACACAGAGAGAAAAACTTTTCACAGCACAATAAAACCAAAATCATATCATTTCTTTGATATCAACCAAACAGAAATATCCCTTTTTAACCAACCCTGTTGTCTGCCTGTAAACCCTGAGGGGTAACTCTTTATATTAAGGTCCCCCTGAGTGGGGCAGACTACAGAAATATACTAGGCCTGGGACAATATGCTTATCTTCCAATTCGATACTATCACGATACTTGAGTGCCTATTCGATATGTATTGCGATTCTTTAAGTATTGCAATTCTACAAGTATTGCAAGTCGATATTACGATTTATTGCGAATTTTGTTTACTTTTTTAACACTAGACCATGGGGAAAAGTTGAATCATACACTTCTAGAGACTTTATCATGAGTCATATTTCCAAAAACAATGCACATCACATGTCAGTCAGTCTTTCTGAGTTTTATTTCAGCAGCATCATTGCTATAAACCCTTTGGCTCTGCCTTGAAGCCATGCTAACAAAAAATCTGTCATTAGGAATGCCACTTGAGAGGTCAGTAGGCCATAGGCCAATATAGAAGACATCAAATGTCACAAATGTTTATCAGTTTGTAGTGCATGTTGAACATGAATGAAACAATGTAGCAGCAAAATGTAAAAATAAAGATGTTAGGACAGAATGAATAGAGCCCCTGAAAACTGCACACAGCACAAATGTGAGCCTTTAAATTAACATCCTTCACGTATGAAATTGAACTTGAAAACTGTCCTTTCAAAAACCTGGACTGCAAATAAAAGTGGTAAATAAAATGTACAATGAAATAGAATGAATAAAAAATATATACTTTTTGAAGTAAACTGTTAACCGCTACATTTAGCTGTTCCTGCTCATCAAACTACTGCTTCCCGGAAGTGTCATGATTCTTGTGCAAAAACAAGAGCTTGTCAACGTGCTCTGAGGTGAGGCTGCTCCTCTGAGCTATCACAATGTCCCCAGCTGTAGAAAACACACGTTCAGCAGAGACATTTGTCCCTGGTACTGGCTGTCTCTCTCTTTTTCTCACCTCGGGGGAAAGCAGTGCAGCTGAGACTGCTGGCTGTTGCTCGAGGAAACATTCGACCATGTCATACGCACTGTTCCACCTTGTTGATATGTCTGTCACC
Source organism: Scomberomorus guttatus (assembly GCA_038419695.1). Classification (NCBI taxonomy): domain Eukaryota; kingdom Metazoa; phylum Chordata; class Actinopteri; order Scombriformes; family Scombridae; genus Scomberomorus; species Scomberomorus guttatus. The sequence continues at coordinate 12,235,047 of CM076461.1, forward strand.
AGCCTGTCCTCCAGGAGCTCCAGCAACTTTTGTTTTTACTCCAAAGCATGGAGTCCTGTGACACTTGAGTGGAAAAACCCAGTCACCCATCATACAAGTGATCTTGCAGCAACTGGCAGCTTTAGTGCACGCTGTGAGGCCAGGTTGAGGGTATGCGTGTAGCACTTGACATGGAGAAAGCTGGCTAACTGGGTGGCGACAACCATATCAGATGCTTTGTCTGTGACTAAAGCAGGGTCTAATGTTCCATTCGATCGCTACATTACAAAGTAGCTCTGCAACATTTGCCCCTGTGTGACTCTCATGCAAGGCTCTGGTCTGGAGGACGTGGGAGGACAAAGACCAGTCATCTGCAATGGTGTTAGGGTGACGTAAGACTCGGTGGCTCGTGAGGTCCATGCATCACAGGTAAAAGTGACTCATTCAGCTCTTCCCAGCAATTCTTTTACTTCTGACTCAAACTTGTTATAGGCACGAATGTCTCTGAGAAGAATTTTCTTGATGGTATAATGTACCGTGGCTCTAAGGTGTAAACCATGTTTCAAAAACCTGTTTTTTCCACCACGCTTTATGGACAAAGGTCTAAGCAGATAAAATGAGTAACTGACTTCTTGATGCATTGTGTTTTCTCTGAAGACCTGCGTAGTTTATTAAATGTTCCATCCAGGGTCCGTTGGCTTGCTGCTACAGGTCATTTGGCTGCTTCCCCGTTTAGCTCTGCATGGCGTCGAGCAAGATGGACACTCATAACTGTCCATGACAGAGTTTGCATGCAGCTTTAGTCACGTCTAGCTCTGCATTTCTTGGTAATGTGTGAAACCCAAAGTGTTTCCATACTTTATATTTAAAATGTGAGGGTGCACGTCATATCCCCGTGGATCTCGGACCACCCGCCATCATTTGTTTTAGCTTTCTCACTTCCGCTTGTTGCTCTTGAAACAGATATAACGTTACTCATACATTACAACAAATACATTACAATACATATAGCACATTTTAATTTAATGAATAAATAGTTGGTACACAATAAATACACAATAAAACCTAAACAGACAAAAGAACAACAATGTCTAGAGATCACTACCTTTTTGCAGGTGTATTTCTATTTTCTCTGTTAAATATTCAATATTTAAATTTATCAATGTTCAAAAATATATCTAATTTAGTTTCCTCAACTTTAATTGGTGAATACTTGGGCGTCTACATATAGAAAGAATGAGTAAGATATCAGAAGTAGGCACAACCAGCAGTAGACAAAACTTACATACTGTATCTATTCATTTTTTTTACAAGAGAATGTATTGCTGTTGCAAAGCACACCTACTCAAACAAAAGAAACAAAAACAGAAGGCCTTCTAAACAATTCTCCAGTCCATAAGAAGTGGAGATTAAATTAGTTTCCAAGATCAAAAGAAACAGACTGATTAAAAGATAAAAGAGACTGTGTGATAAAAGGATCTGGTTCTTAGGATCAGCTGAGTTCAGTCGTTATAGAAATCAACACTGAAATTCATTCAGCTTTAAAGAGACTTGTCTCCAGTCATCAAGACACATTTCACATGGCTCACACAAGTCATCAAAGTTAGTTCCCATGCAGTGTTTTGTTGGCACTCTAAATTGATTAAAGCCTATAAAATGGCATCAAAAATTAGCTGCCAAAAACTGACCTGCAGATCACAACTGGATCCTGGGTTTATGTTATTCACTACTATTTTCACCTGGTTTGCCAGAACAGATATGGTAAAAGCAGTGGCAATAGTGGGTTACCAAAGATAAAATAATACATTAGAGTCAATGAGGGATATTAAACATAAAACAATTGACATTTTCAGAACACAAAGGTAATGGGATTATGGTGTTTAAGAGCATCAACTTAGAGAACATTGGATCAGTGCTGACACTCAAAAGGCACAAATGAAACTGGAACAAAGTGGTCAAAAATATAATGTGGAGATGGCCGTTTTCTCCTTCAATCTGGACTCAACAATCAGACGTGATAATAGCTGTTCAAATTATGTTTAATGGCTGCCTGATCAGTAGTTCAGCACCTCTGAGCACCTCTACATCAAATTTGTATACTACATTTATCAAATAATAGCCTAGATAAAATGATGTCTTCAACAAGGATTGAATGCAAGCCCAATGGAGAGACTGAAGCCACTGTGGACTCTTGTTATTCCCATTACCAGCCATTCAATTCCACCTGAAAGACTTTTAAGACTTTGTTTTTACCAAATAATATTGTTAGGTCAGCACCTCTTCACCTGTTGTGGTGTGTGTATGACATCAGTCAACCCTGGTTGGGGCACAAACACATCAGTAAGGCTCTTCGCTCTTCAGTTGGTAACTTTTATTTGTAACCAGCGTAAGACGACAATCACAAAACACCAGCTCTTGCTATTTTACAATAATTTTAAAACTGCAACTGAGGATAAAATGAAAGCTCCCTGTGAAAATTCTCTCAGTGGATATCTCTGTTATACAAGCGGTGCTACTTTACCTGAGGCAAACTCTCCTGTATAATCTCACCCATTGAGTTGAACACTGCTTGCAGGCCCTGGACATGTTGAATTTCATTCTCATTGGCTTGACTGTCCTCTAAGATTTATTTAACCAGTACAGCCCTATACCCTATGATACAACAGGTCAGGGTAATGGTGGGGTACCATGTGTATGCTCTGTCATGCAAGCTTATTTACCCAAAAAAAAGCAAGTTACCCAAAAAGCCATGTCCTTGTATTTTCTTCATCTCACAGAAGTGTGAAATCAGAGTACAAGATGAAACAGACACTTCACACTGCAATGCTTCTTGGTAAGTCATGGTGAGTTGAGAGATGTGGCCTCAGCGCTTGGTCAAAACAGTATTTACAGCAAAACAACAAAGTTTTGAACCAAAATCAGTTGCAAATTGTCTTGACATTACCTTTTCAAGAAATTGAAGAGGAGTCGCCTGGGCCACACAGGCTACCTCTACCTCAGCAGCTCAGCAGCATGTGTGCGTCGCTGAACTGCTGTCCACACAGGCAGCGTTGCTGCTGCGGCGCTGCTGCTGCCAGCTCTATCTTTCTACATAGAGTTTCACTTTGATAATGGCAATCAGTAATAGGATGTTTCATATCATTTAATTATGATTTTTATTTATATTTAGTTTAGACAGATAAAGGTTAAGAAGTGTGTGCTCAGTTGTGAAAAATCAATAATAATATGTGAGGTGAAAGCGGCTTTCTTTCTGATGGGCATGGCAGGGTCTGGTTGGGGCTACTTCTGTGTCAACCTCACACAGGACGGGTTTTTTTATTGATTATATTGATTATTCCGCCCCCAGACGACACCAAGTTCCCCAAACTGTCAGGAGGGGAAACTGACAACAATTAAGGAAAATAACAACACTAAATCTCTTAATGGAAGCAGGTGAAACAGCAGGCAGGAGCCCCGGTTTGAGCTAATATCACAGAAAGCGAGCAGGAGTCAAAACAAGAAGCTCCGTGTGTCGCCGACTCTCCGTGCTGGAGTTCCCCGCCAGAGTGGCTCCCTGCCCCGGCGTGCAGGGCGCAGGCTGACCCGCAGTGGTGACACTTCATGTCTGTGACATATTCTACACATATAGACATTGAAACCATAGTGAAAGGTGTTATTGTTGCTGATATGTTGTCAATATGATCGTTTTCCCTGTCTAATTTGCTGAGAACCGTGTGTCACAGGGAAAAAATAGGCGAGACTTTGATATATGTCTCACACGCGTCTCACGTTGGCTGTGTGGCTGCTTGTAACAGGGCACTCAGTTTGGGTGTCACCAACCAAAAGGTTTGCTGAGGGGCAACATACAATAGCAGCAGTCGATACTACCAACTCAGAAAGCAGGATCCCTCACAAAAATAAATAAAGCAGGAGATGATCAACATCAATGTTCAGTACAGTGTCAGTGCCACCATGCATGGCGACAGGAAGCTCCCTCTTCTTAACAGATCTCTTATCCAAGTGTGTAAGAAAATAACTAATTAAGGAGGAAGAAAAGAGGGAATAGAGGAAGGTACATTCAGTGACCTGATGTGTCTTTTGCTTTAGCAGAAGGAACTTGACCGCACATTAAAAATGTCACACTACCTGGGCGTGAGACAGACTCAATAAGCTTCTTACGCTCAACCTTTTCTTGTATCTGACATTAAGTGTGACTGATGGTGAAAATGGCACCTGCATTGGACCCAGTATGTCAATGTGACCTGTGCACTGCAGATACAGCCATAAGACATCAATAAACTGTGCTCTGCAAATTTTGACAGGGTTTTTTTTTAGCATCTTTACAACGTTGTATTTTAAATCTGGGAAAAGATAAACACTTTTGTAGTAATCACTGTGCAAAACACAAAGCTATGTAGGCAAACATATATAAGATATGTGGTGTCAGTATCCACAAAGGTTAAATGGAAGGTCATGTAACCAAGCTCACCCTTGTTAAGTTACTAGTATTGATGTGCTCTTGAGCAATTAACTCCACAGTGAGTCTACAGGGCAGCTCCCAGTTGTAAATGTGTATAGTATGAAGGTCAATGAGCTGAAAAAAAGCATTTATATTTTGATAGCAATCCCTGGATTAATAAATGTTAAAATATACACACATCAGGCAGTCCAGTGATACCAGAGAGACCCTGATTACTGGTTAACTCTAGTGAGCAAGATCTGAAAATGCACATCAGCAACTCTCGCAACCCTACAAATGCAAAAATGGCTTATGCAAACTGTGTATGTTAAATATGGGGTTCTCTTTGCACTTGTTGTGGAGAACGAAGGGCAAAACAAGGAAGGGAAGGAGAGAGTAAATACAAATAGATTAAATTTGGGACAAAAAGAATTCAAATCTACCATGCAAGCAAACATAAAGTCAAACAAGAGACATCATACACAGTTTTCTGTTTAACATTTTTAATGAATGCGTGCAAAGTTGTATGCAAATTTGACCGATTAAGAAGCATATGTGCGCTGGGACTTACCTCCCATCTGGGAACAAAAAGCGGGTCCACACAAGAGTAACTCTTGGTTTTAGGGTTAATATTTGGTTTTTAGCTAGCTTAGGACAATATTAAATGAGAATTAGTGTGTGCTTGCATCTGTTTGTTTTAATGAGACTAATGAGACTATCTTTGATGAAGTATAATGTGATTTCACTTGATAGGTGGATTATGAGCTGAGGTTTTACACATCTGTTGCTATTCATACATTTTATTTCATATGTTGCCAACTGCAAATATTTATAAATCCCCAGTTTGCTACATTCTTCACATATTCCTGCTGCAGCAATCCATTGTTTATAAACAGACCATTAAAGTTTCATTCATTTTCTTTGCAGTTGAAAAGGATTGTCCAAAAAAAAAAAAAAAAAAAAAAAAAAGGAACAGGCAGTTTCTCAGTATGCAGCTAGTGGAGTCCACCATAACAGCTTGGACAGGTCACCAGCCAATCACAGAGCCAATGCAGATTGACACAGATCGACTCACACTCGCGCCAAAGGGGAATTTAGAGTACCCATTCCACTAGACTTGTATGCCTTTAGAATATAAAAAAAACCACAAGGAGATCAGGCAAATCATTCATAAAAAGGACCATGGTTTCAACACTTAAAAATGCACTGCATCACACACATCACAAGTTCTCTCCTCTCTTCACACCTGACCTGAGGTATGGGGTATCACACACTTAATACAACTTTTAACAGCTTTTCTACACAGTAAGCATTTCAGCTGTGTTTTTTTAGCCCATCTTACACACATCTGACAGAACAGATACACTTCTATTTTAATCAATACAGCTGTCTACACAGGCTGCACAACGACTTGCAGAATATGCGCATAAACACAACCCAAAGCATATTTTCACGCTTCAATTCTCGCTCACCCCTCCACAATTAGATTGTGTGTTCAAGTAAAACTAGAGGTGGGATGGGTATCGTTAGGATTTTATACTACTACTCTTATTGATACTCCTTATCAGTCTGGTTCTTTATTGATACTCTTATGGGTTCTTTTTCATTACTAAAGAATTGTTTAAAAAATATATTTTTTTTAAAGAAGAATGCATTCAGAACAGGATTAGAATTGATTTATATTTTAAATATAACAATATTGTTTCTAGAGCAGCAAAGTCACTATATAAGCTAATAATATCTCACTGGAAACAAATCTAAAATGTCAATAAATTAAGTCTAACCAGCGCGCTGTGGTTGTAAAATTTTCCGGCGATGGATGGGAGACTGTGGACAAAGCGGTTTAAAATATCGTTTTTCTACATGTTTATGTTTGTTAAAGAACTCTTATTGGCTTCTTTACTCACAAAGGTTTTATTGCATAGTTATTGTCAACTCGAGTAAATCGTTATCTTTCACTTTAACTGGTTCACTGTCTCCACCACAGCCTCTCTGCTCTGTGTGTGTGTGTGAGAAGGAGCTGAGCCCCACCCTCAGTCAAACACCGACACAGAGAGCAGCAGAGAGGACAGAGAGGAGAGGCTGCAGCACGACCAGAAATGACACCAAAACCAGATTTTTCCAGATTTGTTTCTTCAAGTACCGATAAAAGAACCAACCTTAAAAATACCCTGGGATCTTCAAATTTTAGAACCAGTTCCAATTCAGAACCAGGTTTCGGGGGGCATCCGTAGTGATGGTTCAATATGAGTTAAGAATGCAAATACCTGACTAAGACCTCTAGTTTGAGGCTTCAGTCTTTTTTGACTTTCACAAAGGAACAAACAACATATCCAGCTCATTCCAAGACTCTCAATTAATGTACCATTCCTGTGGATCTGGCATTGCAGATGTAATCATTGTGAATTAACTGCTGAAGGTGTTCTAATCAACCAATTAATTCACACCTATGACAGTCACATTAAGTGGGAAACAAATATTAGCCCCATGTGACCAAAGCAGTTTGAACCAACCAAATGGACAGATCAATGCTGCTGTTCCTAAAGTGCCACACTCACAAAAAATTCAATAAGAAGCTTTAATGTGGCCAACAGATTACTTCCTCTGCGTGTGTGTGAAACATTAATTATGTAACAACCGGAGGTAGATGCATAATGAGGAACTCGGATGTCATGCAATAAATTTGATGGGAACAGACAAGAATACAAATGCGTATGCACACGCGCACACACATTACAGTGGTGCAGGCTCTAGTCTTGAAGATTAAGGATATTTATGACATTGGCCAGAGTAATGCAAATGGATTACAAATTTGTGACACATTAGGAGTGAAAAAAATAATGAAAACAAAACATATTTCAGATCAGAGCTACTCCCAAGAAACACACTATGTCACAGCAATTTGTGACTCGTTTTTTTAACAAATAGAAAAACCAATATTCCCTAATCAATAACTATCATTATCACAAACTCTAGTGAGTATGAGGACAGACACAACCTCTTGTACTGAAATCAGATTAACTGTAAGGGATCACTTCCTCATATCATCACAACTACCCACCGGAGCTGAAACCAAGATTATCCAATTATCTTAAATCACACAAGTAGCAATATGGAGCTTCAGCAGAATTGGCCTTATGTTCTAGATACAAGCACCAAAGTGTCAAAGTGTAACATCACTTAGATACTGTACTGTACTGTACTTTAGTGTATTAACTTTTTGTTTAAGTTTGTCATGGTACCAAGCCAAGTCTTTTACTTTTTACTTCCAAAAATAAAACTTACATGATTTTTTTCCCCCCAAGCCTGCTCCATTTTCCATTTAATATAATAAAAACTAACTTTGCACACCCCTCCTGTATGTACAGTGTAGTAGAAAAATCTCAGAGACTCTCCTGCACACTTGCATAGATTGTGAGCTTATGGTCTAACAGGTTCTCATGAGAAATAGATCAAAACATCAATAAATTCATTATTTATGCAAGAGTGCAGTGTGTGGCAGCATCTTTTCTAAATGGCATTTTGATTCTTTAAGTTGGCACACAGTCGAATAAGTCATGCTCCAGAAAGCATCTTTTTTTTTTTCTAATACTTTGATCCACCATGGGTTTATAAGCTCTGTAGCCTTATTTTGACTTCAAAAAGAGAAGGGAGAGAAGTGAGGAGAGAGGAGAAGAAATCCATAGTTGAGTTTGATTCATGCTTCTTGGCATTAAAACCCAAACCTCATCCTTTTTCTGAAACATTGTGTTTGTAAAGTATCAGCCTCATGTAGTACTCGTGCATGCCCTATCTGCTTTTTAGACTGCATATACCGGAAAAAATGTATGGAGCAAAACTAATATCTTAGTTTTCTGCTGTTGACATGAGGGTGATATGTAATCCCAGACCTCTAAGATATCACTGATCACACCTTACTGATCACGTGCCACTCCGCAGGTTTGTCAAAAGCTGCACTTAAAGAAAAAAGCTAACATAAGGCCAGCAAACACGAAGCAGCTCTCACACGTAGACGCTACTCAGGCAACACACTTGTGCAAACATCTCAAACCTCCAGTTACAATTCTTAGTCAGTTAGTACTGAACGTTTTGAAAATGAAAGCCCTGATTCGCAAAACTCTTATACAGGCATAAAAACACGTGTGAGCAGGTGTTTTCTGAAGACTGAGGGAGAAAAACAACCTTCATAATCAGAATGTCTCCAAAGACAAAGCTGTGGCAGTTTAGGCCTTGGATTAACAGCATTTTAGCAGATAAAGTTACCAAAACAAATCATTCCACACAAGCTCCTTCACTCAACTGAACTGAATCACAATTGCATACTAAATCATTAACCTCAGTATGAAACATGGTAGAACATCACCACCAAATCAACCTGTACCTACAACAGGAGCTGTGTTATGGTGCTCAAGTTGCCTATTAATCACTTAGAGTGTTTTTTGGCCTGATATACACAGACCATTAATTTACTCGTTGGTTTGTGAATCTCTTTACTAAAAAATGCACAATAGTACAAAATCCACAAGCTACTAAATCAACATATATAAAGAGGAAGATAGGCAAGAAAAATATGTTTTTACTGTAGTCCTCTTCAAGGAGCTAAACAAAGGAGAGTGACAGAGAAACTAAGAGGAAGAAGGACAGTGTCACTTCCAACTATTGATTTGTTTAAAATAAAAACAGTTTTGGTACCTTCTTGCTCTCAAAAAAGGCCAATGATAAAGCACAACAGAGAGGGAAGGTAAACAAGATGACTTATACCACGCACATATCTGCACTGTGCAAAAGTGCATTCTGTAGGCCAGATTCCTACAGACTAAAGATCTACTTGCTTTTCTAGCCACGCTACCATTGCGGCTCTAGTTTCTGTTGGTTGGTCAGAGCATTCAGCTCAAAATAAAGCTGAGCCTGAGGACGACAATGTACATCTAAGGCTGACGTAGTAGATCTTAGACTGATGGAAGTTGTCTGATGGGGTCACTTGTGTGGCATGACTATAGTTTGTTTGTTTTTGTTTGATATTTTAGTTTTGCTGTCTTCTGTGAAATTTCAAATTCTCCTGAACTTTTCTATTTCTCCAAAAAAAGCCAGCAATTTCTGTAGGGCATAAACTCTAAATTTTGTTTTTGTGTGTTATGTGTGTGGCAAAGAGGCACAGATCCCTGTAAATGTGCTTGTGGATGCTAATTTGCAAATTCAGCAGAAAGAAACAAGAAAGTGGGAAAACAAAGGTAGACACTGGCTTCAGGCAATGTTATAATGTTATGGCTGTGTTTTCTGTAGAAATGTTAACTGCTTTGCATTAGCACTGTAAAAAGTTGGGGTTTTTTTTTTTTGCAAATTACAACCGAACATTATTTCTAAGAATGCAGTAATAGAATAGAAAAGAACCTCTGTCATGCCTACTAAAAAGCTTATAAAGCTTTAAAAAGTAAACAAAAAGCTTAGCTTTACTACTTGACATGTAACTATTGACTAGTTCTGACCAACAAAAAAAACTATTAGCTGTGGTATCTCTGATTTTCTTTACAATTTGTTTGGCCAGACGCTGTCCTCCTTTCAGCAACACATCTCAGCTCAGCTGCTGCCGCTTTACTTTGGAAAAACAGCCAGTGAACAGAAGTCAGAAGTCAATGTCTAAGTACCACTGATGTATCACTTCTGGTGTGAGTCTGTTCTGAGTGAGGCTGCACTTGGCAGGAGACTGCAGTCCTAAAAAGACTGTTTAAACCCTGAGGGTCCAGAAATCATCTGCAGTAGTATGATATTGTTAGACTTCACACTGCTTACTTGTTGTAAAAAAAACATTCTTTTGTAGTTCTCCATCAATTGCAATTCCACACTTCCTGTGTACAAGGAAACTTCCTCAAAATGACCATATGCAATACTGGAAATTAATTTAGATAAACTGAGCGACTCTGCTGCATCTGATGGATGGCACACTGGTGCATTTTTACAAAAAAAAAGACATCAAGCAAAGCTTTAAAAAACAATACCATTAAGGGTATTTTCGGTATGTCATCCAAATCTCACTGCTCAAAGCGCTTGTCAAAACGTCAAACATCTCAGATGAAGTTTGTGCAGGATTCAGGTGAGGCGCCGAATGCTTCAGTGACGAGCCCCCTGACAGCAGAGTGATTATTCCAATCACGCCCTGCCTCTAATCAATGACAGAAGGTCAGACACAAACACACACGGCACAAACACGAACATTCACGCACGGATGACACACAACATGTTTTACGCACACATGCGTCGAGGCATACTCACGCACACTGCCTCACACGCACATACATTCTAATGCAAAACAGATACCAAACACGCACACACGTGCATACATAAAGCCTCACACACACACACATTCTTGGATCAATATATTAGGTCATAACCCCAGAGATGAACCATATGGAACATCAATAGGCTCATCAATCACACAATCACAGAAAATGGCAGGGTCACTCAGGCTGTGTGTGTGAGTGAGTGAGTTTGTCCCTTGTGTGTATTGCATGTCAGCTCATATTTAAAGGTTATGAATATCTTTCACAGATCAGCCATATGTATTGGCTGGTTCCAGTGAAACTGTGTGTTACTTTGTTGTCTGCGTGTGGATGACTGTGTGTGTGTGTCTATACTCAGATCTATAGCCATTGATTACAGAAAGCAGCAGTGTGTGTGTGTGTGTGTGTGTCCCCTTGTGTGAGAGGCTTATTATGCTCATATTTAAGGGTTATGAATAGGTGTCAGATATTGACGGTATGTCTAAGTTAATGTTCTTGCATCTGGGGCTGCTGTCTGTCTGTCTGTGTGTGTGTGTGTGTGGGTGTGTGTGTGTGTGGGGGGGTGTGTGTGTGTGCACATGTGAGATATGGACAACCTGCCCACTAAAGTGTGAGAGCTGTAAACCTTTATCTTACACATAAAGATTATAATTAACACTTTGGCACTTCATTATCATTTTGACCCCTGAAGCCAGTAGTAAATGACCTTTCTATTAAAAGGGACATTGGCCCTAATCAAAGTAACGCAGCTCTGCAACGAGAAATGAAGATGACTGGTAGCATTTCATTGTGAAAGATAATTTAACTTGTGATCTCAGTGGTCTCTGGTGAGGAAAATAAAGAACTGTTAAGGAGCAAAATGTCCTCTTTGAAATCAAAAATTCTTTAAAAAAGGTCAAAACACCATTCATTTTCTGTCAGGGGCTGAGAGTGTTTTTGAATGTTATCTTTGCCAGGTGCCCACATTTCTGACTTTCTTTTTGGCCAATATTCACACTCATTGGCCCTTCATCCCTTTGCCTTTTCATTATCACCTGCATAATGATGGAGATGACAGATGAGCATCACAGTTTGGTCCACCTAAATTTTCTCACTTACCTCTAGTGATATCTAGCAATGCAGAAGTTTTCATAGGGACTACTATGAAAGATCATGTTTTCAGTTAAATCTTAATAAACACGTCTTGGGCTTTGGGTCACTGCTCATTTTTTCTGTATTAAACGATGATCATGATCATGAAACTCCTTATTTTATACTGGCCCTTTATGCAGCCCCTCAGTTCAGCCTCTGTCTATAACGGGTCGTTTTAGCTCCTGTCTCTTTAAGGTCCCCCTCACGATGAGCCCACTCTGTTCTCATTGGCCAGATTCCAGAAGCTGCGTCTCAGGCGACTTCTAGCAGCCCGGAGGCTACGTAAACAAACAGTAGTTAGATTTCGCTTTTTTTCCCCCTCGTTCTTTACTGAAAATGTCAACTTCTCAAATACATCCGTACATGTTCAAGCACGAATCCGATCTGAAATATGCGAGTGGACAACGTGAGCAGCAGGTGGAACAACCTTAGCAACAACCTTAGTAACAAATACTATGGAACAGACGGCCGTTTGTGGGCACGTGCAAACAATCTGATGTCAAGAAAGAAGTAGAGGTAACACTGCAAACATCCTAACAGACATCATAATAGAAAATCACAAAAGGCATGTCCCCTTTAAAACCTCCTAATGATACATCTAATGATAGCAGTATGTTGTAAACACACAGACACACACAGACAGGAGAGAGGCAATTCTCACCCTTACAGTCTGAAGTGGACTGTGTTTCTCACACCCTGACACTTGTCACGTATCACTTTTTTATTTCTCTGTCCTGCCTACTTCCTCTTAATGTCTCAATCCCTTTTTTTGTGTTTCTCTTGCTTTTATTTTATTATAATAGCAAGATTAATTGTTTAATAATATTGCTATCATGAAATATCTGACAAAAGCTCAAATATATCCCATCCAGTCTCGATGTGACACGTGTGATGCTCAGCGATATCTCCTTCAAACAAGCAAACAAACATACGTGCACTCAGTGATCCTCCATTTTCCATTGAGCCCCTTGGCCGAGCTACAGTGCACGTTTCCATGGTAACTAAGTACTCTTCAAATGATACATTTTCTGGTAATACCACTTCCTGAGGAAAAGTCATTGCATGTTTGCGTACGTGTGCGTCTGTGTCCTGATTATGAGCCCAGGTGCATCTTAGGGATATGTGTACTCTCCCCCCTCCTCTGCACTTCTCACACAGATGTTCGCCCCTCCAGTGCCCCTTCTGTCAAAGCGCTCAAACTCGCTGATGACACCACACTGGCATCGGTGCGAGATGGGTCGGCTAAATGTCACCGCTGAGTGCAGACAAACAAATTGGAGCTTAATGTGCAGAAAACAAAAGAGGTTCAGGTCTCACACTTTCACAGACACTCGTCTGCTCATCCCCTCCTGGATATTATATGCAGCAGGGTAGCTTAGTTATTAGAGAGACATCATTCAAACAGCAGGACCGGTTTTCCAGCCCTGTGCTTGTCTGCATGTGAGGTGAGGAGCAGAGGGACCAAGAAAGTACCACATTATTATAAAATAGTAGGAACAGCAGTTGGTGAGTTGTTAAAGTTTGTGAAGATCATTATCTCCAAAACTCCCGAATTCTACCCACCATCCACCTAAAAAAAACCCCACAGCTGAAAACTCCATGTGTTATAACTAATAACTAATACTCCTAGTCTACAGATCGGTTTTTACATGCATCAGCACAACATCCACCCCTGTCTGTTTTGTTCCCGTCTTCTACTAAACCTTAGAAATATGTGCCGCGTGTCATCTGTCCTGCTGAGAGGGTCAGTAGTTGTTTTTCCTCTCTGTATCAAAGGCCTGCAAAGTGTCTAAAAAATGTGTAGCAAATATTCCCATGACCCTTCTCACCCAGCCAAAAACCTGCTTGAGACAGCACGCTCTGGGAGAGGGTACTTGTTCTTCAACACAACACCTAGAAAAGTTTTTCCTCTAAGAGCAGACTACCTCATTCTGTTTAACAGTTACAATTTTATTTGCTAGGCGAGTTCCTTTTTTACAGTCAAGATACTGTTTGCTTATTTTCTCACTGGCAGCACATTAAGGCATTATTTCTACCATTTCTGAGATGTCTGAGTCTTTGTTTCTGGTGCAATTCCCACTGTAAATCGTGGCATAGCTCGCTTCACTGATTATTGATTCTCTGTCTGCAGTGTCCACACAACACAGATCATTTTAATCTGTTCTGGGAGCAAAGACATTTGTTTTAGGTGGTACATTTTAGGAGCTTGGGTTCAAGAAGCAAAGCGGTTGTACAGCGCTAACAGACTGGACTCTTTCCTGCCTGCTTCCCAGTCACACGGACATGAGGACTGCTTGCCCAGACCTGCTGACTGGTCTATCAGTCAATGACACCCATTGACAAGGTCACATGTTACTGTCAATAATGTATTGATATTAATCTGTCCATCAAACTCCCAGTAAGACAGCAAACAAGCTGACCCCCAAAATATTGCATTAATGGAGCGTAACTTGGATTAGCAATGTAACTCACATTGTACTCTACTCGTTACCAGAAAAGTAATCACATTATTATTACCAAAAGTGCAAATATGTGTATTCTTTGGTTGTGGCGTCACCATAATTTGAAATATCATTTGAATCACTCTGAGACAGCCAACTCATTATCTTCAAAGTATTGATTTATTTTACAGTGTGTTTCAGTAAGTGCTATATCACTTTTGTTACTTGTCACAGCTTCATGACACTAAAACAAACTTTTTAACACATGCAGCACTAAGTCACACACTCATAAAGCCATTCAGTTTGAAGACCTCAGAGGCCCTCGACATTGTGAGAGGGGAAATTCCTCCCTCTCAAGTTTTGTTGTTTTATGACTCAACACGAAGTCAACTCATTAAAGATTCATTGCTGCAGTATATGTGAAAGAAACATGGGTGTCACTGTTGTGTATCCAGCGTGTGTGTCTTTCTGTATTTTGCAGCACCGCGCTGCTGTGTGAGCAATAATTTAAAACGGCTAGATTTTATGGTCGGGATACATTGTCCCATCGAGACACACTCGCAAATATGTGCACGTGTGTACACGCGCTCACATACACACGCTGATATATTCGGTAATTATATTTATTTAAAGGCCATTTGGCTGAGAAGTGTCACAAATCCACTTTACACACTGAGGACAAAGAAAGAAAACAAGCGGTGAGGATTTGCGAGGGCTTGCAGTCATTAAGCGATTGTAAACACAAACTGATACAACCACGGTGCAGACAGGTGATACAACAAGCTACAACGTGACATGCAGACGCCACAAACAGCAAAAAAGCAAGTGTACTGTGTGTGTGTGTGTGTGTGTGTGTGTGTATGTAAGAGAGAGAGAGAGGCTGAGTATGATAAGCGCAGTGTTGTGGGAAAGAAGGTATAAGCACAGCATCCCGGGCTATTTGTGTTGTTTTGTGGTTACAAGGAGAAAATTGCAGAGCGTTCTGCAAACAATAATGATGATGAAAGTTATTTAGTGGAACAGACAAGCAGGGACTGAATCGGTGTGTCGAGATGAGGGAGGAAATGAGCATCATGCCAGCAGCAAAGAACACTGTAGAGAAGAAAGGAAGGGTGGAGCGGCACAGAGGTGGACGGTTGACTATAGAGCCAAGCCGGGAAGAAAGTGACTTACCTCCCTGTCTACCTATCACTCTGTTTGTCTGCTGTCTTTTTTTCTACATTGTTGAGTCCAATATCTCTGGAATTGCTTGACTGGTATTCAAATATGAGCTGCTTAAAGCTGCCGTATAAAAGACAGACGCCCATATTTAGTTACAATTTACTGACACATCTAGAAAACACATGTTCACAGCCTGAAAGATGCTTTGACACGCACACGTTACACAATACACTTGCTCACTAACTCACTCAAGCAGCAAGCTGCGCACACACACACACACACACACACACACACACACACACACACACACACACACACACACACTCACAGTTTGAGTTAGCTGCAGGTGGGACTAATTGGCTCAGTGTGGCTACACTTCTCCTCTTGTTCATGCTCATTTTTTCCCCTCTCCTCAGCTCCTGTCCTTTCCTCTCCTCCTCTTCACGCTTCACCTCCCCTGTACTCTCCTCTCCTACCTCTAATCTGTACTTCTGGCCCCCCATCCTTACTTCTTCTCTCTCTGTTCTTCTCATCCAGTCTGTCAGCCCATCTACAACCCACTCTGGCCTGGCTGAATACATTTTAACAGCATGCATGCAAAACTCAGTCTAGGATGGTGCATATGGTCGGACAGCATATTTAACGTTTCTCATTTTTAATGACAAATTGTTAAATTGGACACTGCTGAGGCTGACTGCAAAGCAGCAGGAACTGATATAGTAGCTGGTTTTAACTTTTAACCATTCGGTACAACAGATTGTCAAACCAGATGTTACAGTAACAGAGAAAGTGAGAGTCATTAATGTCATTATTTTAAGTTTTGGAAACTTTTAAAGCACATTTGGTGGATTGGATGGTCAGTGTACTTTTCTCTGGCTTATCTAACACACAACTGACTGCATAATCTCTATGTTCCTCTTCCTGATACATGAACATGAAAAATGAATGCTGAGCTCATGTCAAGTTTGGTTAAACATGAGGGCAAAAAGTTGGTTGCTCACCACCTTTTTGAGTGCGGGCTCAGTACTATCAACAGCCATTATGACACACTGAAACTTTTCAAACAGACTAATGCTGCAGAAAATCAGCCACTGGGCTCGCCAGGTTCCTTCCCTGGACTTCAGAGAGGAAAAGATGATTTGAAATTTGCCTGTAATTATTGAGGACATCAGGATCAAGGTTATAGTTTTTTATGTTTAATCGTGGCTTCTTTGAAGGTGGAGGGCACAATGAAGGGGGAGGGGGTATTAATATAGTGAGCAGAGGGGGTCCTAATATGAGAAGCGGTTCCATGATGAGTTTGGTAAGGAGAGGGTTGAATAGCAAGATTTGGTTCATTTGATTTGGTGTATTTGTCCAAAGGTACAGTATCTACGGTGACTGTCTCAAACTGAGAGAGTATGCTGGTGGACTGGAAAGCAGCAGAGCCTCAGCGGACAACAAAATAACCATCTCCTCTGTGATATGGTCACCGTTGTGATTAAAGACCTCTGACATCTCACACAGCGGCATCAGCAGTGAGTATTGACCAACTGACTGATGCAACAACCCCAACAGAGATGGTACTATTATCGACACACAGTAGGACGTGTAATTATTCCAGAGTAATTCTGAGTTTACGTTAATGTCAGAGGGAAAGTGCTTTCTTTTCTGAACTATAGGTTTTGTGTAGCAAACAAGCGTCAAGTGAAATGCTCCCCAAAAATCCTTTTTGACACCGACCAAAAATGTCCTTGATGAAGAATGAAATATCCATAATATGACTTGCCAATGATATAAAAGGTTGTTAACCAAGAATATTAGTTTAAAATGTAATATTGTTTTTATACATGCTGAACTCCCATCCTCCAAATCACTTGCCACAACAGAATGGACAAGCTTAATTTTCTGCCTTGATGGAAATTGTAAAAAAAAAAGTTCTGAGTTGAATGAATGTACTTAAATGAAGTTTGTATTGAAACATTTGCATATTAGCAGATTTCCCATCATACATTGTTTGACAATCTAAACTCTCCAGAGATCCTATTTTTGTAGTTTGTAGTTTAGTAGTTGTTGCTGTTTCTTTAATACATGTTAAAATAAGTCATGGTTGTTTCTTTTCATAATAATAGAAACAATGCAAACTATGATGAAGGTTAGCACTGAATTCAGTCCCCATACACTCGTATGAGAGATCAGCGTATATTATCTTTGTACTGACTGGCTGTAAATTCACTGACTCTTCTCTCTCTGATTTGCAGCGTGTGAGCAAACACTTAAAATTGCCATCTGCTTCATTGCACAGCACTGGAAAAGTGCTACAAATCTGAGTAGACATTTTCACTTTTATTTCATGTTACTACTCTACAAAATTTGATTCATTAAACCATGTAGGTGAAAGATATCGTTGTTGTTCTCTTGGTTATGATTGAGATAATTGCTACAGTCTCGACTCTGCTTATTCAGTAACCTCTCACTGGTGGAAAGCTTGTCCACCCGCCTCTGTTTGAAAATCACAGCAGAAGCCGATCGTGTCGTGGGCTCGTACAGTGATGGATGGTGTAGATGTCTGGCGTTCCGTTTTTGGTTGAAAGAGAGGAAATGAAACATGACACACATTAGAAAAATCCAGGGGAACAGAAATGTGATATGGAGGTAAACTTATTCATGATTTTGTGAGGAGGTGACTGTGGGCCACAGTGATGAGGAGTGTTAGACAGCAAAAATAGGTTTTTAATAATAAATTTAAAACCTTTTAACCCGTTTACTTCTAATTTATTATACTGTGTTGTTAGTTGATGTGGCATTACTTATTATTATTATGACATTTTCCTATCTGATAAAAAAAAGGTTTTTATAAACCCAACAAACAACAACAACAACAAAACAAACCCAACTATCTATATCAGTGATTTCCAACCTTTTTGGTCTGATGTACATCCACAGCTCTATCAGAGAGGCTCAATTACCCCCCATCATGCGGCTTCCACAGATGAAATTGCTCCAAGAAATGTAATAGTTTATCAGAAAACATTGCGGCTGTGGTGAATTCCTGACCATAGAATGTATATAAAGATGGACGCAGCGAGGTGTGGCGTCATCCATTTGTTTGCATTGAAGCCCAGAGTTGCTGCTTATGGTCAGCATCATCTTTTCCATTTGGAGGACTGTGGGGTGTTGGCTTTCACACTCTGGAAATACGCCCGCTACCTCAGACCAAAGCAAACGCTTACTGGGAACACCGAGCTGTGCACACCTGGGCTAACATTAGCTACTTTAGCTAAATTGAGCTAACAGGGTAGGTATCATTATCAAGTAACAAGCTCACTGAAATATTGCGACAATAATACGACTCAAGTGCGAGTCCCGAAACCAGGGTGAGCAGCAGGTGAGCGAACTGTCAATCAACGCCCACTCGGCAGACATCAAAGCTACTGTAAGTCTTATTAAGGGAGCAATAACTTCCAAAATGACCACCAGCACACTTATTAGAGGGCCTGAATTTAGCAATTGAGACCATAATGATCCATTAAAACAAATTATTGACTGAGTCTTTCTAGAAAGTAGTTGACGCTTTTTGAATGGGAGACAATTGGAGCAACATCTAGTGGCCGTCGGTGGTATTGCACCTTAAGGTACTTACGCATTGTCTCAATCCTTCTAATACTACATTCTACAATACACCTTTCAGTATAACCCAGTACAGTTCAACAGCATCAC
Organism: Scomberomorus guttatus; assembly: GCA_038419695.1. Taxonomy (NCBI): domain Eukaryota; kingdom Metazoa; phylum Chordata; class Actinopteri; order Scombriformes; family Scombridae; genus Scomberomorus; species Scomberomorus guttatus. The sequence continues at coordinate 12,254,174 of CM076461.1, forward strand.
AAACTCCATCCTCCAAATAAATCAACACAGCATCAAATTTTATTATGGCGTACCTAATAAACTGGCAAATACGTGTCAGGTGTAGTATGTGTTTGGATTTTTTTTAATGCTTTTTGTGTCCTTATTTAATGTAGAAAAAATACTAAAATATTCAAACCAGAAAATGTAATGGTGATAATTAATGGTGACATTATGGTATATTATCAGTTTGTCCTTACATGTAGCCATTAAGATGGGAAGCACAACTGATACAGTTCTGTAGTCCTTTTCCCTTTTCTATCCCACCCCCCGTTGTCATTTTTCACTCCCTACACATGCTCTTTCCACATATTCAAATTGAAAATGATGTTTCTGAGACAGAATGTATTACTGGCTAAATTATCAGGAAATTAATGTCTAAAAACAAAGAGACGGGCAGACAGAAAAAGAAATACGGGGAATGGATAAAGAGAGAGAGATTATAAAGCAGGAAAAAAAAGAAGCACTTGAGTGATAGGATGACAGTGAGTGATAAAGTATTAGAAAATGAGAAAGGAAGAGAGACAGGGAAAGAAAGACCTCCACCTTTCTATCTCAGTTGTCATCTTGTCCTCACTATTCATTTTCCTCTGTTTCCTTTTTCTCTGGCTCTCCCCTCATCCGTCACTCTCCCTATCTCCACCTTGCTCCCTCCTAATGCTCTCCCCCTTAACTCCTCAAGGATCATTATCATTCCCTGCTTTCACTTGCTGCTTCATTTATTCACTCTTTAACTCCCCCAGATGCATTTGTTCCTCCATTTCTCTCTCCCCTGCCTCTCCTTCCCCTCCCTCCATTCACCACCTTTCTCCGTCTCAGTCACCACCACCACCACCACCCCTCTCCCCCGTTCGCTTCAGTCATGGGCTCTCTCTGCCGTATCTCCCCTCACTTGTTAAATTTGCCTTTAGCACTGGAAAAGATTCTATGGTCAATTCATATCACTTGGGGTGGGCTTTCATTTTCTTTGCAATTCATGTCCCCCCCTCTCTGTCATGCAAGCTATTCCGTTCACTTCATAATTTATATCCCCTCTTTGTCTCTCTCATCTCACCTCTTCATTTTGGGACTTTCTCTGCTTTTCAGTTTTTGATGTTGAATTGTCTTTTCTTTTCTTTTCTCTTTTGCTCACTTTAATCATTTACTTCACAATTCCCATCTACCCAATTTTACCTCACCTCACATTCCTTCTCCAACATGCTTTGTCCACCTGGGCTATTTCATTAACAATAACAAGACTGTTTTATCACACAGTGTCTGTTCTCTCAATCATGTCTAATTACTCAAGCTTCTTTCAGTCAAGTTTCTAAAAGTCCTGTCTCTCCTACTCTGTTCTCTGTCTCTTAGGTACTCTCAACTACTACTCTCAGGCCTTCTGAATATTGTGTCCTCATGTCATTAATGAAAGACCCCAAACTTTTGTTGCTTTTCCATGTGATCCTGTCGTCTCCTACATGCTTTTTGATATAGTTGCATTTAAAGTCAGTTGTTACAATGTGACACATATAAGTAATGTACAGAGGCAAAACAGAAACAAGAAAATTACACCTAGTACAGAGTTAAAGTGTTAAACTCTGTACTAGCATTTGCTTTGTTTTTTTTTATACACAGATTACAGATTAAACTTCAAGTTGACTGAATTAGCCTTGTTGAACATACGGAAGGTGTTCGGCCTTCTAAAAGGAAATGATTATATAGATTTTGTTTGTAAAACGTGGCATCCCTGAAAGCCCAACAGTCTGGACATCCTAACCCCAAAGGTGCCTGAGATGAAAAACGCATTAATACTGTATAAGATACACAAAACATAGAATAATACATTTCAGTAATACATTTTAGTCTGACTTTTCTCAGGTACAAATCCAAGGACATCCGAGAGGTTTCTATTTGATGCAAATGAAATCAGCAAGACTACATAAATAATAGAAACTATTATTAATTCAATTGGCCGTGTTGCTACGGCAATACGGTAACAGAGGAATCCAACAGCCACAAACTGTAAGATTGAGCCAGTTGACTTTTAACAACTCGAACCTAAAACGCCAACAGAGCAGCCTCACATTGTTCAACCCAACAAAAGACTTATAGACTAATAAAGTTTGGGCTACTAGCTAATGACGCGTCAATACACCTGAGAAATGCAACACCTTGCTAAATCCGTTCAACACAAGTCCTGTCAGCAATGCCAAGCTGTTTAGCTAAAGTTTCAGGTATGAGCCCAGTATAAGCAACAGTATTGCAGCCAATTGAAAAAAAACTCACCTGTTGCTGCCTTCAATTAAGCCGCCACGTCCTGTACTAGCTAGCTTAAATCTGGTTGAACACGTCAGTTTGTTTTTGTATCCATTTCCAGCTGAACTTTTGAAAAAATCCATCCAAATATACAGCTTTCTCCTGTAGGTTAATTGTCCTTGCAGTGTTCAACACCACACAGAGCTAGCAGCCATGTCCTCAACGCCACCTGGCTAATGAATGACCTGTCAATCACCGACCAATCGTGACGCAGAAGGTAGAGCAACGTTCCAGATGTTCTATCTGTGACGTAACAACTGGAAACTGTTTCCAACTCAACTTATAACTGTTTCCAGCGGTTTCCAAACGAGTGTATGGCTGCAGAACTAAATAAAAGTAAAGATAAATAAGATAAAGTGAAACACAAGCTATTAACAGTTAGCTACTGATGAGATTTCCAGGAGCTACAGTAGGTTTAAACTGAGTGAGAGGCATTCATTGCATGTTTTTAGTCAAAGGCATTCCCTCAAAATAATTTTAATGGCAAGACCACAAACACTACTAACACTTATTTAAATACAAATCAAGCAAAGCAGTTTTTAATTTCCTGTACCTTTAAGCACCATCAATCAATTGATTTATCAGCCATCCACACACTTGCTTTCTGCGTATGTTTATGTCCTGATGTTCTGTTTAGCATTAACATTGACTCAAAGCATAGAAACATCTGCACCTTATGAATGCATACATTTCATATACAGTAAATATGTTTGCCTTGAACTTTTGTGTTTGCCATTGCTCAAGCTGCTAAATGTAATTCAGAAGAGATTCTTCACTATGTGATTGTAATGATATTTTTTATCACAGTCCTAGTGATTCATTTACGTTGTCAAGAGGAAAGATGAGAAAAGAAGATAAACATAAAAGAAGATTAAAATGGAGGAGAGGCCGAGAGCTGCAGGCCTTATACTGTAGACTGTAGTGTATTGGCATAATGCAGCATATGTATACACTATATAGCATATAGTGTAAATCAGGACCTGGCAGCTAAAGTTTTAATTTTTCTGTTTCAATCACAAAATTTCAGTGTGCAAACACTAAACCAATATATACATATGTAAAGTAATAATAATCAAATTTGCCTCTACCCTATCAGGACTGCATATATTAAATTACACTAAGTAGGCAAATAGATCCTACAGATCCCGAGAGGTAATTGCAGTCAGAACATGCACATATTTAGCTTTAATTTATTTATTTTTTTTGAGATTGCAGTTTAGCCTTTGGGGCCTTAGGCATTTATTTTATAGTAATCTACCCATTTAATGTTTAAATGTTTAATGCATTTTTGAGGTACATTTATGATTGTTACTATAGTGTTGAGTGTAGCTCCATGTATGATATTAGAGACTGTCATATAGTAAATTGATGTTTGGTATTTATGCCTTCCTATTGCATGTGGGGAATGTAATTGTTTGCAGGCTTACAGCCACTCCTTATTTAAGATCGCTTCTCATTGTCACAAACTATTTGCCTGCAGCTTGAAGGTCTAACACCAAAATGTTGCAAATAAATGTATCATTGCTACTTGGACAATGTGCGAGAGTCTTCTGTTTTGTGTTTTTTCAGGTGACCAAGGGAAAGACCGAAGGGAAGTAAAAATTGTTTTGCTGCCACTGGAGCAGCTTCAGTTGGTATCACACCCAATACAGATTTTCAAGGATTTAATCTTAGAGGAGGATTCTCAATGGCTTATCCTAAAATACTGCAACACAACATCAGTATTCATATTGATTGATACATATTTTACGCTCAAACCTCTTCCAACTTCCAACTCACATGGGAAGGCTGGTCACTTGATAACAAGTGGTCTTAAATGGGTTTTGTCCTCTGTGTGCGTGTTTTTAATACGTCCAAATTAGAGAGGATTTGTACTTTTTCAACCACAAAATGCAAATAACTTTAAACTGCCAAACTGAGGACCACCCCAGTGGCCTACTGGTTAAGACCCATATCTCATAACCACAACGTCCATGGCTCGATTTTGACCTTGCTCTACCAATGATTCCTGTCTTTCTTCACTTTCTGACTGTCAAATAAAGACAAACAATGCCAAGAAATAATCTTCTTTTTTAAACTGCCATAGTGAGGTTGTAGTTCGTTGCTGAGTGATTTGTTTTGGCTCATGTTTTTCACCAGGATAATCCACTCAGTATTAATACTGCTTTCAGGGGAGTTGGGTACATACTGTATATTAAAAACAAAACAAGACAATTAAAACACATCAAACAGTCGTTGCAGTCTGTTGATCAAGTGTACTGGTCTCCAGATGTCAGATTTCCATTTGAGAGCCTGTATACTAGTTGGTTCCCTTGCAGACCCAGCTGTTTCCAGATAGTGCCAACACAATCTGGAGGCTGCTTTTGAGCGTAACACTTGGACACAATATTGTACCATCCAACATAACAACAACAGAAAAATTTGTTGAAGTGGTCACAACCTGTCGGCATACTCAACCTGTGTCGAAGGGGTCGCAGGTACACATAGCCTCGTTTTAAGAGGTCATGAGCAAAACACTGATCTAAGATCATTTAATGCAATTAACCTGCAACAAATAATACCTCAGTGAAGCTTACAATATGTTTTCTTTTTAGACTGTGTCAAAAAAAGTCTGCAAAAGTCCAAAAGTCTGTTGTGTCTATTTCCTCATCCAGATTTTTATGATACAACTCTATGGTAATTTTTGATACCTCAGTTACAGTCTTTCTCAGTAAATCACTGCAGCAATGGTGGCGGCAGTGGGGGAGATGCTACCTGTCAGGGAACTGATACCCAGTGGATTTTAAACAAGATACAGACAAGTTTCTACTCAAGTAAGTTTTCAGTTAAGCTTTAGTTTCAGTAAAATACTGCTGGTGTGCAGCACGGCCTGGAGCTGGCTGACCCCTTCACACTCTTGTTCATAAGCACCATCCATCTGTAAGTTTCCCCAAACAATGTCGCCCCAGAAGGGATTACATTAATGAAAATGTAACTTTAGTTATAAATAAGTAGATAGTATCTCCAAGCTTCACATTCCTCACTTACCAAGGATGAATATATTTAAAGTCACTGCTGTATTAGTGGTTGTTGATGTCAAGTGTCAGTAGCCTAAAGCAAAGTTAAGATGTATACATACTATTAGAATCATCATCATCGAGGAAATTAGTGAATCATGAAGTGAAAAAGTGAAATTGCCCTTGGCTGTGATTTTTAAAGCAGCAAATTTTTCTGTCAGAGCAGTTAGAATATAACAATTCTGGGCAGATCAGAGACTCAAATGCAGAGAAGGACTCAGGACACAAGGTAAGATTCAAAAATAGGCCCTCAAAAATAAGTCTTTACTGGAAAGCCAGGCAGTCATACACAGGTAAAATCAATCCAAATCAAATTAGCAAATCCAGGGAAGGTGAATGCAAAAATCCCAAAACCAGAGAATAAAGCAAGGACAAAAAAAGCAAGACCTAAACTAGGAAGAAATGCTGGAAAGCAATGAACACATGAGGGTGAACAAAGACAATCTGGCAGGGAAACAGGATATGGAGTTGGCTGATAGCAAAACCAGGGGCAGGTGAGTAATTGGAGGCAGGTGTGGATGATCAAGGGAGTAGAAGACACACGAAGGCAGGAACTGACAACGACAATACGTGTGAGTACTACAAAATAAAACATTACTACAAAATAAAACAGGAAACACAACAGGACCCCCCCTTCCACAGACGGCTTCAGACGTTCCAGGTTGGTCCAGGTGGCACTGGTGAAAGGCGCTAATGAGGAACTGGTCCTTAGTGGAGACCCAGGACCTCTCCTCCGGCCCGTATTCCTTCCAGTTGCCCAGGTATTGGCGACCATGGCCCCTGTTGGTGGTGGACCACCAACAGACACCTAACTGTGTGAACTGGCTGTCCATCGATGGGGCAGCAGGGGGTCTGGAGGAGGGAACCTGAACACTGGGCATGGCAGGCTTAACCTTTGAGACGCTCATAGTCCTGGGGAGCTGTAGCTGGACCACCGTAGGGTTGACAACTTTGGAGATGGGAAAAGGGCCAATAAACCTGGGTGCCAGCTTGCGGGATTCCACGTGGAGGGGAAGGTCCTGAGTGGACAGCCAGACTTGTCCCACATGGTAGCGAGGAGCTGGAGTGCGATGCTTGTTGGCCGCCCTCTTATAGAGACCAGACATCTGGAGTAGTGCAGCCCGGGCCTTCTTTCAGGTAAGGTAGCACCGGCGCACCATCGCCTGAGCGGATGGCCTCTTGTTCCAGGAATAGCTGTGGTTGTTAACGGTAGACACACTGGAAAGGACACAGCCCTGTGGCTGAAACAGGAAGAAAGTTATGAGCATACTCATTTCAAGTTAACTGATGACTCCAGAGGGATGGGTTCTGAGATACCAGACAATAGAGCCCTGTTTCCAGTTCCTGGTCGGAACTTGGTGCCAAGGGAAGTGAGGGCGTGTGGAGGGGCAGCCACAGAGCTGTAGTCCCTGATAAAACATCTGTAGAAGTTATCAAATACCAAAAATCTTTGTAATTGTTGATGATTAGAGGGAACAGGCCAGTCTGTGACAGCACTAACCTTGGCAGGGTCATCTGGATGTTTCCTGGTTGAATTCACACTTCTCAGCTTTGACGTACAGCTGATTCGTCAACAGCCGCTGGAGAACCTGCCGGATGTGCTGCAAGTACACGAAAACAAAACGATTAAGCATGTCCCGCAGTGTTGAGATGCGGACTGATAGGTGTTCCTGAGATCTAGCTTAGTAAAGATGGTGGCTCCCTGCAACAGTTCAAAAGTGGTGGAGATGAGTGGGAGACACACACACACACACACACACACACACACACACACACAAACAAAAAAAACAGCCCCAGCAGGAGACGAGGAAGGACGGATGATGCTGGCAGCCAAGGAGTTTTGGATGTATTGGTTCAGAGCCTCCATCACCGGGGCTTGACAAGTGACATTATTATGTGTAGCCATATATATACTGTAAATCCAATCATGAAAACCACAATGTAAATGTTTAAATCATGGTTAAATGTCAAAGGTTTCACTGAGGCCAAAAACTAAATTAACCAGTGTGTCACTTTTTCTTATTAAAATGAAACCAGGCTTTGCACTAGACATCATTTATAAACACAAAATGTTCATCTTTACAGTAAATTATTGTTAAACTGATAAAAATGACTACCGGCTGTATAAAGATGCCTATTCATGTTTCATCTATAATTTGTAACTGCCTCAGAAGATAGTAGATATTTCATGCTGCACTTTAGTTGTATTAGGCTACTTGCTTTATTAATGATATTAATAAAGCAGCATTTTTTATTATGCAATGTTTTCGGGCACCTAAATGTTTCCCAGACTTATTCCACAGCCTTGGCACTGATTAACTGCTGTCTTTGCATATGTTAAAATGTGGCTGCTCATAATTATGGTGACACAACATTTTAGTTTGTGCTTTGTGTATGTAAGCTTAGAATGTAAACGTGAATAAAGTTGGACAAAGTTTTTCCTTACTTTCCTTTCCCCTCATCCATGATAACTTCTTTGACTTTGAGACCCAAAATCGAATGGATTCTTCAGTGTAGCTCAGTCTTGTATGACCAAAGACGTGCATTCAAGAATCTATGAAAGGCGAGAGTAAACTAGTTATCACCAATGAATGATGCATCCTGTTTTTCTGTTTTCTGTGTTTATCACACTGTTTTGGACAATCACTTCAACTCTGAGGATGAATACAGAATGTAGTGGCGCGATACATCATTCTCCCAAATTTGATCAAATTCCAATTGTCAGGGAGACGTTGCACAATGAGCAGACAATGATTGGACAGACAGAGACTGTAGTAGACAATAAAGCACAAAGGGAACAGAAGTGCCAACACTGTGTGAGTGTTATATCAGAGCTCTGTGTGCACTGAGCACAATAGATAATGTTCAGACTATGACTAACACCTAGGTGCTTCCTTTCAAACTCTTTGAGGAAAACATAGTTTTTCTCATCACAGCCCGAACACCCAGCTCACACACAAGATAATACAACCATAAAATAAAAATAATAAACAATGAAGTAGTCTTTATCGAGTACTCCCTCCTGCCTAATACTGTTTCTGCTGATAGTTGAAGAGAAAGAAGTGTTATTGATGCTTAAAATGCACACACACACACACACACACACACACATATCCAGCGCACACTCTGCTTTTCTCTCATACAAAACACACAACACAGATAAACACCCCATACACATCAAAAACCCTATTAAAGTTGAATATACAGTGGAGAATCATAAGTAGAAACTGTACAGTCTGAAAATATAATCAGACTAAAAAAGAATAAAAGAGTCCAACAAGGATTTTTAAAAAAAACAGTAAGAGAACAGAAAAGGTTTTCTGACTGTTTGTCCTGGTGTCCTCTCATGTGTACTCTTTCGAGGACACATGCACACGCACACACACACACACACACACACACACACACACACACAAGCGCATACCATTATCAGCGTTATTGTGAGGAGATATTATTAAGGGATTATTAATAAAGAACTCCAGGCCCTAATGTGAAGGACGGGGCGAGGAAAAGCTGTGTTTTTATGACGTGGTGTGTGTGTGTGTGGGTGAATGTGTGTGCATTTGAGTGTGTGCCGATATATATGCATTTCCCCAGAAGTCTACTTCTGTAGCAGAACACTGTGTATTTGCATACTTTATGTGTGCATGCATGCACATTCATTTGTGTGCGTGTGTGTGTGTGTGTGTGTGTGTGTGTGAGCATTGACATCTACATGTGTGTTATTCTGATAAAGCCTCTGCTCGTGTCTGATATCGAAGAAAATGGAGGACACGTTTCTGTCTTTTCCTCACTGATGCCATGTTCTGCAGAGAAGACGTGGCACACCATCAAAGCAGTCAATGTCTGCATAGCTTCATATTTGATTAAAAATACAGCTGGTGACGCATTTCAGCCAGAGTCCTTCTTCAGCACAAGAACTGTAGGACAGTGAGTCACTTATATAAACGACAGTAAAGTCAATGTCGTCATTCAAGGCAGGTGTACAGCACAACGACACCCATCAGCAACGAGACTTTAGTAACATATGAAGCTGCACAGATATAAGAATAATAAGTGAAACAGGATTAAAAACAACGTTAAAAACATAAAAAACACAAATGAAAAATAAACAAATAATGATATAAACACTTTATCTACTGTAATAAATTTCTATTTAGTGATTGTATTGTGTGTTTTCCTGTGTTTCAATATTACAATATTATTTTGATAATGATGCTACTTTTCCCATTTTAAACTCTGCATAGGAATGTAACCCCCTCCCATCACAATAACTTTGTAATATTGGGTCTTTCTGGCCGTGCCAATGAAAAATATTTGAATTTGAAGGAAGGAGTAAAACAGAGAAAATTGAAAAAGAAGAGAAGAAAAGACAGGAGGTGCAGATATTATAGCAACTAGAGTCGTAAAGAGGAAATAAAGGGAAAGAAGATTACACATCAAATCCCTCTGCAGTGGACCTCACTGTGAACCTGATGATACACTGCCGACATACTGAGGCGATGCAGAGCTGTAATTATACTTTCAGCAGGGACTGGGATTGGTTAGAGGCAGCGATCCTGCTCATATTACAGCAGCTCATTTTGTTATAAATGATTGATTTAATGAATCTCCACCTCTCCTTCTCTCTTCTATCTATATAGATATCTGTCTATCTATCTGTCTGACTGTCTGTCTGTCTGTCTGTCTGTCTGTCTGTCTGAGGCCTTTCTACAGTATCTTAAAATTAATATGGAATCAGCTCACAGACTCTCAGACCCCACAGCAGTCAATGTTGGAAACATTCAATATGCAATATGCCTAGAAGCTAGATCATATCTCTCTCTCTTCATCTCTCTCTTCCTCCCTTATCCTGTTGTCTATCTCCACAGTTCTCTCTTTCTCTCTCTTCCTCGTTTTTTTTCCCTTTGTGCACGCTTGTAGACTATCAAGCTTCACAGCTGTCAACACGAGCCAAATTCATAATTCCAAGTGCACAGGAAGTAGTATCTATCTGTCTATCTGTCTGTCTGTCTGTCAGTCTGTAACATGTAACATCTCAATCAACGCTCATGAATACATGACAACAGCAACAGCAATGCTACATCATACATAAGCACCAGCACACACACACACACACACACACACACACACACACACACACACACACACACACACACACACACACACACACACACACACACACACACACACACACACACACACCTTTACTCTGTTGTTCTCTAACGCATGGAGACACCGAGTCAAACCTTCCGTCAGCGGTGTAGGTAACTCATGCATAAACAGAAATTACAATAAACAGAAATAATGTTTGCGAGATGTTTAAACAGAAAGACAGGCAGGCTGACAGACAGACAGACAGACAGGCAGGCTGACAGACAGACAGACAGACAGGCAGGCTGACAGACAGACAGACAGACAGGCAGGCTGACAGACAGACAGACAGACAGGCAGGCTGACAGACAGACAGACAGACAGACAGACAGACAGGCAGGCTGACAGACAGACAGACAGACAGACAGACAGACAGGCAGGCAGGCAGGCAGGCAGACAGGCAGGGGCAGACAGTGCATACAGAGAAGACATGCAAGCATGACGCCGAAAAAAAGAAATATTCTGTGTGTGTGTGTGTGCATACATCTGCCATCAGGTCCCTTTTTAGTAAACAGAGAATGCTAAAAGTAGACGTGCTTGTTGCTTTTACGTCCCTCTAATTTATTTTATTTTTAATTAATTTGATGTATTCTTCTCTTTTGCCTTGATCAGGTTCATAATTATGTGCAGCTGCATGTGTCTGTGTGTTGACCTCTCCAGTAGACACCAGGGTATTTAGTATTCCAGTCTGACACTGACTTTATGTGGCCAATCATCACACACACTTGTACACTCACAATGCAGGCACGCACGCACGCACACACACACACACACACATTTAAATGATGCCCCGCTGCCACTTAATTTCACTAGAGGCTCTAAATCAGAGTTACAGTAATCAGCTCTAATCAATGTTCATATTATAAACACAAAGATAAATTGATAATGCTGAACATAATATAGAACAAAGATGAGAGGCCTTTGTCTTCTGACAGATAGCACTGCTGCGCTGATTAAGTTTGTCAAAGTTCCTGACCCAAAGGAGGGTTATAGGAAATTTAAAACAGGCTCTCAGATTATTTCTGTGGTGCGTGTTGGTGAGAAATGAGCCACTGATTATGTCGCCAATGCTATCTTAGGTCTTTGGCATGAAATAGCAGTTCGGTGAATGAGCTGTTGTTGCTGTAACAAGAAACGTCACATTACTTATTACACTCAATATCCAAATAATTCTGTTCTAATATTGCTGCTGGAGCCCTCACAGTGTGGCTGACTATCTAAAGCTCGTCTTGAGGGTAGCGTTAGGGGAAAGGTGATGAGGTCAATAGAATCAAAAGGATTCATCCATTTCAAAGCGTAGATGTGCTCAGAAATCTTTTATGGAAATCTTCCTATTGCCTTTTGTGCAATTTTGACATTTTTGACCTGGCAGCAGGTCAAGAGGATGCTCAGGAAATTTCAGCAGTTCGATGTGTCTTGTTTAGAAATTGAATTGGCTTGACGGTGGCCTTAAAGGAAAGGTCAGGCACAGTGGAGTTCACGGGGATGTAGCCATGATTTTGCAAATCAACAGTCTGCAAAATAGTAGTAGCAATAGTAATAGTAGTATTTTGCAAATCGTGCCAACTGTACGTGATCATGTAGCTGATTGTGCACTTGATATTTAGATTAATGATTAAAGGGTCATTAAAATGATATGGAATCATCCTTTGGGAACCACAAATAGCGATGAGAAATCTTATGGCTATCTGGACCAGGGTTGAGTGGACAGACCAAGATTAATATTCAGGTCCAAAATTCTTGCATTTTTAAAAAATATTTTTTTAAATGAACAAATGAATATCTGTGATGTCTTGTGCACGAAGTCTGAAACTGCTGCGCTCCAACAATGTGTTATATCTTTATTCAGAGCCAGATTTCTCGCATAAAAGTCTAAAGTGACAAATAATCCTATACATACACTATATCAGGAGAACAAGTAAGCTAGTAAAAGTGTAAAAGCAAGCAGCCAGCAGTGCAGAACAGATTCGATTAGAAATACAGGCAACATTCAGATAGTACAACAGGATGTGGGTTTGGAGGTTTTACCTTTTTCTACTGCAAATCTTTCTTGAAAAAAAAAAAAATCACCTGATTTGGTGTGAAAGCCTTATATGTAAAAATCACATCTTGTCAGCCACAACCACACGTGTGCAGTTGCGCTCCAAAAGTCCCCTGCTTATCTCAGAATTAGACCTCAGACTGTTCCATCACGACATGAAGGAGTTACATACAGTACAGTACTGTAGCAAAGCCAGAGCTTTGTTGTCTGTCGTTTACGAAGGTGATATGAATGAATGAATGAATGAATAAAACACCCATTGTCCATTTTCAGTATATTTGTTATTACTTTTATTAATTATTATCATCGTCATCATCATCATCAACATTATTCTTCAAGTTTAGCTGTGTAACAAACTTTTCTTGGTTGTCAAAATATGTTGTTGAAATATCATTTTTGCATGAAATAAAACCTAAGAACAATAACGTACAGAAAGGTAGCAGAATAAAATACAACATGAGAGAGAAAATAACCTAAAAAAAATCCCAATTTTCTATAAAAGCCGTTCGACTGAATAGAGACAAAATTCTACTAAAATATATTGATTAAATGTAAATAGTTGATGTGTGTGTGCATGTGTGTGTCTGACCAATAATAAACTGGCCTTTAGCTCCCTTGTCTTCCATGATTAATACTGTACATCCCAAAATGTACACTCGATCTGTACCAATGCCTGTATGTGTGTGAGTGTGTGTGTGTGTGAGTGTGTGTGTCGTCCCTTCCTTGGCAATAAGAACATAATAAATGGAGTGCAAGAAACAGCATCATTTTCTATAACACATTCTGACAAAGACAAAAATTAAAACACTTGTTAAGGCCCCCCAATGTAAACGCTGATGTGAAATGCCATCATATCTAAAACAAACACTCATTATTGAAGTAAAACAAGGTCATGTCAGGTGGAACCTGCTGAAACCTCATTTCTTATAAAACAACCTTTTTTTTTCTTCCTTAAGAGACGGCTGAAATGTTCTCCCAAGAGTCTCGGACGGGATGTGAGGAAAAAAAAAAAAAACTGGTGGGTTGTTTTTTTTCACATCAACATTAATATCTATTTATGTTTAAAATTAATCCTTACTGACTCAAGCTGTTAAATACAAAAAAAAAAAAGAAGATATTTGGACAGGAAAGGGTTTTACAGAGCACTTGCGATATGAAAAATGTGCGTGAACAAAGTTTTCATAATCAAGGTTGTGTTCTTTTTTACTTTCAGCTCAGTACGTACAGTACAGTAAGGAGAGGATGTTCTTTCTAAAGCTAAACTACTGAAACTTTCTGGCATCAGAATCTGTCTCCAGCCCACTGAGAAATCCTTGCGGTTCGTCAAGATGACAAAAAAAAAAAAAGGAAAAAAAAAACAAAACTAGTTCATCCTTTTTTTCACATATCTTCCTCTAAAGGTTTCCTAGAAAAGATGAAAATCTTTAACAAAGGACTTTAAATCTATAAAAAACATTTTGAATACTTATCAAATGTGAGTCCCGTTGGCAAATGAGTGAATGAGAAAATCCCAACATTGCTTCTACTAAAAGTATTTGAAATTTTACTAACTCTTTTTTCCAACCATCCCAAGGCCCATTCCTGTAGCTGAAATGAGCCCAAATCAAGCTTAGCTTTTGCGTGCAAAACCAACTGAGACTACCTTCAACATTTTATCAACAGAAAGGAGCCGGGAAAGTGGAGGAATACGAGGCAGAGATGAGTCGAAGAGGAGAGTAGTAGCTGATGGAAAGAGAGAGAAAGAAGAGAAAGGGATGAACAGATACATCAACTGAACTCCTTTTATCTGCCGCTATAAGAATCATTTGATCCCTTCCTCCGTCCATCAACCTGCTCCATATATTCTTCAAAAGCACCCATCCATCCATCCATCCATCTCAGCAGGTATCCCTCCATCCTTTCCTTTGTTCTGTCTTTCAAGAGAGAATTGCTTCATTTCTCTATTTTTGCTACATTTGCAAATGTAAACAGTTTTTCATTATGCTAGCAGTCCCATAACTACAAAAAAAAATCTAATTTTACTACACATTAGCACAAAGATGTCCTAGAATAAAGACAGTTCAAACCAGCTTTACACTGAATTGAATAAAAGTGACAAATTGTAAACGTAATGTTTTTTTGAATGGGCTTCATCACTACTTATATGATCCAACATATTCAGCAAATAAAGAGCAACCTTTGGAATACAAGTCTTTATAAACCACATGACTGTAACAAGCCTACAGCTGACAGGTGACTCTTGTGCCACAGAGTTAAGCCGCTTTCTATGCATTTCCAACTCCAATGTAAATATGTTGCAGTAATAGTTTGACAGGTTTCTTGACTGTGCGACTGAACGGCATCAAAGCAGGTCAGTCACTGAAGCATTAGGAAAAACTACATACATCGAGCATCGAGTCACTAGCAGTTATTTAAAAGTTTGGAAAATCTATGCCACCTCAACGTAGGCCTTCCCACTGTTTCAAGGTTTAAGTAAAAAGTGAAAAGTTTGGCTATTTCATTTTGTTGAAGTTACAAGTAAGGAATTTTACTTCCTTTATACTCCTGAAAGTGTTTCTGCGAGATAGAAATCTCATCTCTCTGGTGGTTTTATTGAAATAATAAAACTTGACCTTTTGCTAACAGAGCTGTTCTGTGTTAAACTCTGGAAAAAAATTGATTAGAAATTATTATTAATAATCAAGGCCTGCTTAGAATAATAACACATTAGAATGGTATCCTTCAGCATGATACGGGCACTCACTATTCTGTTTTCATCTCCAAATAAACCAAATACACTGTAGAGAAAACCTTATTTTGTCTTTCTGACAAAAGTTACTGAGGCATATGTCTCAACATTTCTACAAAGTAGTGTACATACATGCAAAAAAAAAAGAAGAAGAAGAAATTGACTGACAGTTAGCATGGCAAACAATTTCATCTTTTAAAAAAGCACAAGTGGGTCTTTCTCATGGGCTGGTAATGCAAAGTTTGAACAATCAATGACTCTGATATCTAAATGCATTGAAATGAATAAAGCAGTCTGTTTCTGCCTGATATGACTCATAACTTGCATGACTTTTTTGACAGACAGACACATATACCTATTAGAAAAACTGTACAAGTTACCAGGCACTAGGCGGAATATTTTTCATTCATGTAATTTGGATAAGCATAAAAAAATATCTTTATCATTCTTTAGCTTGTTCCTTCCTGTATTTCATTTTCTTTTCAGCCTATTATTACTTCCTTCAAAGTTCCTTGGTGATTTTTTTTTTTGTTTTGTTTTCTAGCAACTAAGGCAGCGAGGAGAAGTGATTTTCTCTTTATAAAAAAATAAACAAAAAGGCCTCCGTGTTGCTCCATTTTAAAGAATAGGGGTCTTTCAAGGACCTGACTACGTCACGACTCTTCCAATGATGAAAGTAAACATTAAGAACTGTGAAATTTGGTTTAAAGAGAGACTGAGTTACGGTATGGGATTTTCCTTGAGTATATTAAAAAGACTGATTAAGAAACAAAAAAATTGGGTAATGAATGGCAGAAAAGTGGGACGGGCTATTTGGAGCTAAAAGCAACATGATCATTTTAACTAAGTGAATTATAAAATACACATTACGATGGCATCTTATGCTCATTTTCAGTTTGATTTAGTCCTAACATGTAAGAGTTCCCCTCACTAGAAAAAAGGCAAGTTATGTTGCTGATTTGCTAACATGCTACATACTGTAGAGGTAACCTACCAAACTCTCTGCAACATGAGATAGGCTGAATAAAACACTGTAGGCAAGAAGCTCTGCAGACTCAATACAGAGCAAATGTTTATACAGTTAATCCAAATAATTGATCCTTTTTAATAAAATCAGGATTTATCTCCCTAAATTCCTAAGTCTCTCTATAAAACCATGTAACCTAACAACACGTAAAAGACATACAGAAATAAAAATGTTACATACTAAGACCATGTTGACCTATTAACACATAAAGAACATGATAAGAACATATATAAGAACATACGAGAACATTATGCAACATGCTAAAACCATGAGACCATTTGACATGTAAAAATGATGTGTCACATGCTATGAAACAGGTGGGTTGGTGTGCAACACGTGTGACCCCTGAGGACTGAAAAACCGAACGCAAGCCTTCATTATGTTTACATCATTGTTAGGGGACGGACACATCCTTTGATCCTTACACACATAAACGCAATTACACAAATCCACACATACACACAACCCCCCCCCCCCCCCCTCTTTTGCTGTACCATTTCTGTTAGACCAATGTAACAAGTCTCCATAAGAACACAAACAACAAATAGCTCAAAAACAAAAAAAAAGAAAGAAAAAAACTCAAATAGACTAATTTTTATAGTACCATTTCCTGCAAAAAAAAGCATTATTTGCCTTTACAAAATAACATATTATATAGGAAAGTGTAGCAAATTGCATGTTTTGTACTATAACATCATCATCGTTATTATTATTATTAATATAAATGTTAAGCAGGTTAATAGATGGTTGTTCTATTAGGCAGGCAGCCAGGCACGTAGCTAGTATCATGGCACAGAGGAAGGTAGAAAATAATGTCACTTGGTTCGATCCAAATGGATAAAGAGAACACTTCGGTCCGGAATTACACCGGTGTTACCAGTTAAAACTGGTTTTAAGCAGTTCAAAAAGTCACGATCACATCCAAAACAAACCAGTCTCCCATTTTTGGGGCCACTTTTGCAGCTGTGGCGATTTTGCATTGATCCAAGAATGCAGTCGGTTTCAGAAACAGGGCACGAGTGAAAGAAACCGACTGATCCTTTTGTACCAGGGTAACACCAGCTGAACCGCAGCCCGGGAAAATACTGGTTTCAATGTGACTAGTTTCAACCAGCCAAAGTAAGTTTTGGTTTCGGATCCATTTGCACAGCAGAAAACAGTCAAAAACATGCTCTAGATCTCACCAGATCAGATCCGGTTGTACCAAGGTAAAAAGACATCTGAACGATGCATCAGACTAGTTTGGACCAGCTTGGAGTTCAGTTTTAGCACGGTGCATAACAGATCAGCTCAGTTCAGTTCAGTTTAAGTGTTTTGCTTCTAGCATTTTTCTTTTTTTTTTTTTGCTCTGCTGTATGGCGGCTGTGCAAGTGCTGAGCTCCTCAAACTCAACTTAAATGAGACCAGTCCAACTCTCAGTCTAGCTTCCAATCCTCTTATTTGGAAAGCACATGAAGTGGCTGTTTATTAAAGGTGATTTCAGCTGCATGCCCGGACTCCATTGTTGAATACTTGCCACAGAGCTGTCAAGTGACCGACTCTCAACGCAGGATTCAGGTTATTTCTCCAAACTGTCCCTGCAGTAGTTCAGCGGGATCCTACAATGATTTTTGACCATTTGACAGCCGAGTGCTTCCAGCATAAGGATGTGTTCCATTTAGTGCCCAGGATAGGCCCATTCTGACATGAGCTAGCCTCCAGGAACGTGGAGGCTTACAGCTTATTTATCCAATAAAACGCGTTCTTAAAGGTTTGTGTGAGTCGAAGGCATTAAATTAATTAATCTCCATGTTCTCATCTAACTTTTTAGACTCATCAACAGTCGTGTCCTCTGTGGTTTCTGTGATGTCGTCACCACTATCCGACACCGTCTGGCTTCCTAATTCCTGGTTTGCTATGTCATGAGCCTCTTCTCTTTCCTCCTTTTCATCTCCTGTGTCATTGTCAGTGGCATCATTGCCTGTGCTTTCTTTTGCTTGGTCGTCGTGACGTACTCCTATGACGTCGTCGCTTTCGCCTGCGATCTCATTGTGATGACCGTCTCCGTCTTTTTCCTCTGGCGTCACATTTTGACACTCGCGCTCTGACGCCGCTGCGGCGTTCTGAATTTTGCCGTCTTGCGTGTGACCCTTCTGCTGTGACGTTTTGTCTGTGTACCTGTGTAAACCCCTCTGTATGTGCGTGGTGAAATCATATCGATCCGCACACACGTGGAGGCAAAAACTGCATTGGTATGGTCCCTGGTCGCCGTGGCAACTCATGTGCAGGGCATACATGACCTCGTCGAGGAAGTAGATCCCACAGTGGATGCAACGGTTGGTCAGGTCATCCTGTGTGGCCACTTCCACCATTGCGCGATTCGACGGAGCACTTTTTGTCAAATTATCCTTTTCTTCCTTTCCCGTTTCCTCCCTCTGGTTCCCTCCTTCATCTGTCCTCTCCTCCTCCTCTTTCTCTCCTTTCCAGTTCTCTCTCAACCTCTCAGCTAGAGGCGACTCTTGCCTTCTCCTTTCTGCACCATTCGTTGACATGTGTGCATTTGCGGCGCTTGTATCTCTTTGTCTTATTGCAAGATCTAAAGGAGCATCATTTTCTAATGAGGAGGAGGAGGAGGAGGTTTGAGGGTGAAGAGGAGGAGGAGGATAGTGAGGAGGAGCTGGAGGAGGTGGAAGAGGAGAGTAGGGAGAGGCGCAGTAAGGCACCGTGTAGCTTTGCTGATGATGCTGTACTGGCGTCACCATTGCACCAAGATAATGAGCGTTGTTTCCAAGGCTACCAGGGCTGCTGAGATTACTGATGCCACCGGGAACCCCAGAGGTAGCAGCCATCTTATACTTGGTCCAGAACCTGAGCCAATCCGACTCAGGGGTCAAATCTGGTGAGAGGGTTAAAGGAAGGGGTAAGGAGAAAAGGGGATACTGATACTTTTCAATGGGTGAACCAGGAGGTGAATAACTAGACGGTTTGGATGGTCGCATGTATTTTTCAATTGGGCTGCCTCTTTCTGATCCCCCTCCTCCTTTTCCTCCCTCTAGTTTTGACACTATCCCTCCCTCGGCGATGCCCCCATTGCCCTCAACTGCCAGTGAGGAGGGGGCGTGTGAAGGCAGAAGAAGAGGAGGCATGCGCCTGTGGATCTCCAACGTTTGATTGGCTAGGAAGGCTTGAGTGGAGCGGGGTGAGCGCGAGCGAGGGGAAGGCTGCTGGTTTTTGATTGATGCGCAACTTCTGTCCGACTCCTCCCCGTTCATGCGCTCCTCGCTGGTGATTCGTTGCTGCTTGGGAGCTGGGTTTTCAGATGACAGCGAGTCAGGGTTGAGGCGTTTTCGGGTTCGGCGTCGGATAATTTGTTCACCGTTGTTCTGCTTGATGATGTTTAGAGGTCTGGGGGTCTAGAAGACAAAGGAAACAAAGAAAAAAACAGAAGAGAGAGGGAGACATTTAGAATAAATGTAATGGCAATTCATTTTCCTTTAATGCCAAGCACATACAGCCCAACACTATTAAACTCTGATATAAGTATAATCAGCTGTGACATGCTAGTGTGACAGTATATACAACTTGTCAAGCTCTGCTTAGAACTGTGTTTTTTGCCCTAACCACAAGGGGGAGTGCTTACATCTGATGAAAATGGAGTTTGTCAAGTTTGCCCAAAAGTTCCCTGACAGCTCCCTCTAAAGCACATAGTGTAAGGTAATCTCTCTCTCTCTCTAAAAGTACACAGTATCTCCATATAAGAAGTTTTAGCAAACATACACAATCAAAAAAACACTATGGCCAATTACAGAAACAGGTTTCAGGAGCTTGAAAGAAAAGTGTGTTGTGAAAACACACGAGCTGAAGCACCCTTCACTTATTCAATTTCCCCACTGGAATTAATAAGATTTAAGTTGAAACTTGACATACGAATCAAAACAGCCAAAAACATTTCCAGACAAATTAGTAAAGGATTTCCTTCCCTTGCAGTAAAATAAACTGTGCCGTTTAAAGTTTCTTTCAAGTATATACACTTCATTGTCAAAAGCAATTACTTGCTATCCTTTCAGTTCTAAAGAACCAACTTCACTAAGACCTCCTCTCTAAATACACATTACAAATGGTCACCTCCACACAGCATTAATTGAAAAAAAAAAAAGAAAAAAAAAGCCAAACTCCACAAGCGTGAAAAGAACAGCTTGTCAAATCGTCAAAAATACTTAGTTTATTTGAATTTACATGGCGAAGCAGGTTAAATTTATTGGGATTTCTGAACGTTTTTTCAGGGGAAGTAAGTCAACTTGTAGACTTTAGAGCCTCGTTACTGTGTGCATAGATGTGAAATCTCCTGCTGTGTCTCCATGTGTGTGCTTGTAAGTGATGCGGGGCTTTTGACGTGTACCGTGGCAGATGAAAACCAATCACCTGTGTGAAAATACAAAAAAAACCTCCAAGACCAAGCAAGAAGAGAGAGATGCTCAGAGATTTTGATGGAGCAATGTGGAAAAATAAAAGTGGTGTTTAAGAGGATGGAAAAAAAAAAGCAATAAACCTCTCATGCTTTCAAAATGCATGCTATATCTATTCTGGGATCCTCAAGAATGATTTATTCCTTTTTTTGTGTGTGTGTGTGTGTGTGTGTGTTTGTGAGCAGCCATATGTCTGCGACTGAGAATGTGTGTCTCTCAAGGTATGTGTATTAAGGCATGTGTGGAGGGGTAAAGACAGTGTCATTCTCAGTGTGGGGTCTATCTGTCATTCCACAGCAGCTACTGTTGCCACTAAAAGAGAGAAGTGTCATTTATAGCGTCAGTCCATAGGTGCTCTGCTGCTCTTTCAACATAAAAAAAATGATTAACACATTCATTTTGACAATGAATACATATGCAATCTCATATGCTTTTGTGGTGAACCATAAACAAGAGTCCACCACTAAAAAGACTGACAGCCTGTACATTGACAAAATTACTTCAATCAAATCATTGAATGTTACTATATTACTTTGTGGCCCTCACGGGTTTTGTATTTCAGGCTAAAGAGGAGCAAAGAAAAAAGAGAAAGAGGAGAGATAGACAGAAAGAGGTGAGATAACTGAGAAAGAGGAAAGAGCAAGAAGAGAGGAAGAAGAGGTAGAGGGAGGGGTCACATGAAAAAAAAAAGAGGAAAGGAAACAGGAAGAAGGGAGCGAGAGGGGGGCAGGAGCTAAGACAAGAGACTGAGGAAAAAGAAAAGAAAAGAAAAGAAAGCGCCTCTTGTGGAGGAAAACAGTCAAGATTTCTCTCTTTCTAAAGCTCCCTTTCTTTCTTTGGATCAGTCTCTCACTGTGGCTCTCACTCTCTACTTTCCTTTTCTCTCTCAATTCATTTGAAAGACCAAACAAACTGTTGGCAAGAAGTTTGACTTGTTTTGCTCAAACCTTCCCTTCTTTGTTGTTCCTCCCTGTCTGCCTCTGTTTGTCTCTCCTCTTTACTGTACATGGCTAGATATTAGAGTCTTGGTCCCAGGCTGAGAGACGCCTGAACATGGCGTCTTTAAAAAAGGATGTCAGTTACTTATTTATTTATTCATTTAATTTATACATTATATTTCGCGTTAGTCTAATTAACATATACTTCAAAAGCAAGATGCTCATCATTTACAGAATTTCCGTGTCTATGTTCTTGTGTTAGTAAGATACCGAAAGCACCAAACCAACACACACACACGCATTGTTGTCCACCTTTATAGGGTTTGTTTGATAGGATATCTGGGCTGGGTTACTGCTGGTACACATCATTTTCCCCTCTATCTATCTATTTATCTATCTTTCTCTTCTCTCTGCATTTTCTCCAAATCTCTGCCTCCCGCCATCTCTCACTCTTTATATACACACACCCTCCCCTTTCATTATCTCCGTCCTCTCTTTATCTTGTCCTCTTTCTTTGCCTTCCTCCCTTTCCTCTCCCTTTGTTTGTATTTCTCCCTCCCTTCATGCCTACCTTTTTCCTCCCTCTTTATTCATAACTCTCCCTTCCTCTCTCTCTCTCACTCTCAAGTGTTTTACTAGCTGCTATCCTCTCTAATAATGTGTGTAGAGCGTATAAAACTTTTATTATGGGATATAAAATATGGTTGTCGTGAAGATTGCCAAGAGTAGAGGGAGGTGGAACGTGATTGGAGCAGCAGATGAGATGAACGGGTTGAACCGAGGACATCTGCAGGGGCAGGAAGGAGTAAACTGCTACAGCTTGTCATCCTCTAAAAGGTCTTTAAAGCTCCATTCCATAATTGCAGCAGTGTTCTGGGTTGTAACACGGTCAACCCACTGATGCATTTATTAACACTGTGATTTATTACTCTGAAACATTTTCGCTCACTTTGAAGTTTTACAAGCTGGAGCTTGATATGTGAGAGCATGAAGCTGGCATATATATGTTTGTGCTCTGAAGGTAATATTTGTAAATCCTTGAGTCAAACAGGTATATTGAAGTGTGAAATTTAAACTCCTTAAGAACATATCTGAGGTGAGCGAGCTCAATATTCTGAAGTCAACTAAATTCCAGGCTGAGTCTTTATCTCATCTGTAATTCATGCAGTCTAATTAAATTTGGGATTTCCACAGACTTTCCCCAGGCTTAGATGGTAAATTTGATTCATTCCATCATATTTCTCACTCCATGGAACTGGCTCACTGTGGCTGCTGAAATGGTCTGTAACTCCCAGCACCCACCAAATCAAATATACTTTTCCCACATTACTTTTTCACAGCGGGATTCACGGAATATATACAAGAATTTTACTGCAGTATGCACCATTTAATTTGCATCGTATGCTAATCGGCCAGACATGAGGAATGATAATTAGTGGTCAAAACCACCCAGTGGGTGTACTAAAGCGCAGCATCAAGTCCATAAAACAGTCTAAAGTACTGGGTCTCTGATCCAGCCTTTATGAGTGAGTGTATCTAGGTCTCCTATGAGTGGATAGGAGCCTAGCAACACAAATGTACTTTTATATGATGATACACATATGAGTTTCAGCTCAGTCATAGGTATTTCTTTCACTTTCCTTTCAGTCTCTCTACATTCAAAGTGCTTATGAAATTTAAAACTCCCCTCTCATCTCTCTCTCTTCTGATTTGTTTGAAAAGAAAAGGATAAAAATGGATCACAAAAATGCAGCAACTGAAACGTACTGTGCCGTGTCTGTTGGAACTATTTATATTCATCTCACAGCTCTACAGTTTGTCTAGTAAAGTCTTCAGTGTAATGCACAGCTGGTGTAGTAATAACATCTGCTTGCATGCACCTGTACATTTTCTGGGTACGACTTACCGAATGTAGTTTTTGGTATAAACCACATGCGTTGCAGACGTAGCCTCCATTAGCGTTCTTCCTCCACAAAGACGTCTTGGTGGTCAGACAGTTCGCACAAAAGACCCCGCTACCCCTGCGCCGCTGTAGGGAAAAGAAATGACAACATTAGAGTGTGAAAGTAAAGATATAAATAGATAAAGAAACTTAGGCAGGATAAAAAAAAGACTGAGAGAGAATAGAGGGGGAAAAAAGAAAAGAAAATGTTGACTTAAGTTTTGAAACCTTCCACTTTTCACACCGCTCAAGAACAATGACTTGGTAGTAAGGTTAGAAAAGAGAGAGAGAGAAAACAGATTGGCCTGCTGGCAGAGAGATGATGTGCTCTCATTTATCATGCCTAATGGAAAATCCTATTGAGAACATTGTTCTCCTCTATGCTGATTTTCTTTGTATAGAACAAGGTTAATAAAAACACCAAAATATACTTCAGTGAAAAGAAAATGATATGTGTTGAGCTGAATATGTGGCGTGCGTTTTAAATATGCGCGTGTGCGTCTCTGAGAGAGAACTTGAAAGAGAGATGTGAGATACTGCGGTAATTTTGTTGAGCATTACTTGACAGACGTGGAAAGAGATGAGTTATGCTTTCACCTTGTAGCATTAAGTGTTTTAGTGTTTATCTGAACTGCAGCAGGACACACACACACACACACACACACACACCTCTGCAGTTCATGGAGCAGTGGTGCATAGAAAAGTAGTGTGTGCAAGGAAGGGGGGTAAAGGGGGGGGTGAAAAGGCCAATTGTCGTGGCAACGTGCTCCATCACAGTAATGAGCCAATCACAACGTTTCTCCATCCCATTAAGTCTCTGGCCCCATTCACCACCTTTATGACCCTGAGAGGACAGCATACCTCATCTTTCTCCTCCATGACTCTGTCTGTTTCTCTCTCTCTATCTGCCTGTCCGTCCAACAAGTTCTCTCTGTCTCTCTCTTTTTCTCCTCTCTTCTTTCCTTTCTCGTTCCTCTCATGTTCTCAATTTCAGTTCTTTATTATTTAAATGAGTTTACTGACATAAATGTTGATATGAAAAAAAAGTTTTGTCATCACAGTTGGCAGAGGCAGACCCTGTGCCTGTAGATATGACCATTGACTGTATATAAATATGGACGTCATGACAGCTCTCCAAAAGTGAAGCCAAAACATCTCGATCGCCCCGTGATGGTTGGCTGCAGTACAGGTCATAAATCCTGCCTCCTGCATGTTAGCGGATGGGACATGAGCCAAACTAAAAAAATCAAAGCACATGTCAAATAAATTTTTCCCAAAGATGTTTTCTGTCATTTTGGGTCGTTCTTATCACGCTGATGTTTGTCCAAGTGCTCATTTCTCTGGTAAGTTTGTTTTTAATTAGTTATTCGACGATATATAAAGGGGGTGTGACGTCATGATTGACAGCTGTGACAGCCGCTCTCAAACCTCCGTCAGGTGGCGGGACGGCTGAGGGGGGCGCCAGACTCCGCTGCACAGACTCTGGCTCCAAATGACGCCATGCAAGCAAGATGGCAGCTCCCAGAAATGAGATATTTTGGCTTCACTTTTGCATAGCGGTAGGAAGTAAAGACGCATCGTCCATATTTATATACAGTTAACGGGTATGACACTAAAATCCAAAACACACCTTCTGTGTGTGTCTGCCATCTTTCCCTCTCTTGTTTTCTGTCTGTTATCCCAATCTGTTTCTCCCTCCCCCTCCATCATGGACCCTGCGTCCACCGGGACCTTCTCCTTTCAGGCTTCTTGTTGTTTTATGTTCATGACAGTGCTGAGAGCTCAGCATACTTTTTGAGTGCTCAGAGCACCCAGCGCTAGAAGTTAAAAACATGTCAATTTTTCACAAAAGAGCGCCACGCTTCAATCAGGCTTTCTGTATTCTCAGAGCTACACAAGGAGCCACTACCAGCACTTCCACCGAGCATCTGTTTTGCGCTGCCAGCTAAAAGCAAGAAGAGCCCAGCGGGCACAGCACTATTCATTTATTTTTGCAGTCTAATGTACTGCGAGGATCACAGCGCAATTAACCACTTTACTGTACATTTCTCTGGGAAAACACAGCACAGACAGACATGCACATATATGGCACGAGCAATGCAGCGCAGATGCATTTGAAGAATAACAGCTGTCCATTTGCTGCACTTCTGTAAAAACGCATTAGTATTGCTACTGTTTAAGTAGTGGCCTGTTGGAGAATTTACCCAAATTTTTAAACATGAGACCAAAAGTCATATTGAACATTTAAGGCGAGAAACCTATGCAAGTTTATTTGCTGTGTTATTCACACATACAAGAAAGTTTAGCCCCTTTAAAAGTGAAAAAAAAGGGATTAAATATAAATTATATGACCATCAAAAAAGCTATAGATCAGACCTGATTAAACATCGGTGCTGGCCAGTGTTTAAAGATTAGACATCAAATTCTATTGCCAATGAAAAGAGATTTAATAGGTCTTTTGTTTTCTCGCTGACATTTAAGCTCATAAACAGGCATTTACGATTGCATTCTTCATACTGTCACTGGATCAATCTAAGTTTTACATCTTTTAAAGATTTAATACAAAGGATTACCAAAACGTGTTTATTTATACTGGGAAAACTTGTCTCTCAGTCTCAATTTGCGGATAATAAAACATCCTGTTTAAAATAATGTTGTATGTAATAAACACCGGAGCTAATATTAGACTCTTTATGGTACATGTGTTTTTGTCCATCTGACACCAGACAGCAGAACACTTACATGACCAAATCCTCTCAGTGGCACACTGAGCCAGAGTTTGTGTGTGTGTGTGTATTTGTGTGTGTGTGTGCGCGCCGGCCTATGTGTGTGTATGTTGCACACACCATACGGTCACCACATGTAGAGAGACAGAGCCAGGTGATTGATTGATGTGTGCTTCCTGTGTGTATGTGTGTGTGTGCATGTGTGTGTGTGTCTAGTCTTGCAAGCCAAACAGTGCGTCTGTCATCAGAATTCAGTTTCCCTCCGAGCGCCCAAATCACTCACATATGGCCCCACAGCTGCCCCTCATCGCAACACACACACACACACACACACACACACACACACACACACACACACACACACACACACACACGCACACACACACACCTGAAAATATTTGCTTCCACTGCCTAATGAAGGCAAGCTAGATTTGGATGAGAGACCGCAATCCAAGAAGCATGTGTGTGTGTGTGTGCGTGTGTGCATGTGTGAAGTTCAAGTGTCAATTACACAGGAAAGTACAGAAATAGCCCCCATCCCCTTCCACAAAGCCCACGCGTACACACACGCACACACGCACACATCAAATTTGGCTCACGATCTCTCACTTCCTTTTCAATCATCAGCTGGTTGGCTTAACATTTGTGCACATGTGCAAACTTAAATACATGCACACACACACACACAAACGCACACAGTTCTACAGTATGTTGTACACTCTTTAACGCAGGTTTCAGTGTGAGTACATCTAAGTCTTGCTAGTTTCGTAACTGTGTGTGTGCTGGGTGTACTGGTGTGTATCCGCAGAATGTGTGTGTATCAGTGCGTGTTTTTCTGATTGATTACTGATACCTGGCCTCTCCCACTCACCTCAGCCTGCAGAGGAGGGCCACTGGTAATTAGCACTCGGGGTCTTAATGACATCTATTTATCTGCGGCCTATGATACCATTCAATTAGCACCACCAACAACGCCCTCTGACACACACACACACACGCACGCAGCGCAAACATGCAGAGGCGCACACACACACACACAAATATGCACACACACACACAAATATGTTCATTAGTCAGGAAATTACACTTTTTATCAACTTCCTCCTAATCAAGCCAAAAAGTCCAGCCAACACATAAACTTTAAAGTTGATGTTTAGATACAAAGTTAAGTTTCCTCAGTAAGGATATTTGAGCGACCAGTGTAAACAAAGTAAAGCTATTCTGTGAAGCTGGTACTGTAGGTGTTCATCTTTATTATTCTTGCATACTAGATAACACAAAAGACATCCGACCATTTAATCTCCTGAAAAGATCAGAATAGACAGTGAGCGTACATCATACATCATACATAACAGTGGCAAGCTGCCAATATTCTCAGTTTTTATCAGTCTCATAATGCCATTAAAAGGCCGGCAGAAATTATGAGTACAATCTACTCAGTGGCAGGCTGCATATAAAACAACATTTATTGGTTTAATAACTTTCACAATCAGTTTGGTCAGTCTCTCTGCACTAATGCATAAACTGCTCTAACAGAGGGCCTTTTTTCCCTTGGGGCGGTGGATTTTTCATGGAAGAATGCATAAAAAGAGGCTACATGACCTGACTGTTGTTTGTTTGGGAAAATATGCACTTTGAAAATGGGCTACATTTTATATTACATGTATTCCTCCCTACCATGTGTGTGGACAACTCCAACACTCCAATTTTCATTTTGTTTTCTAGACTTTTATGGGTTTGCGCTGCTACGCCGGCTTTTCATCAAATGGGTTACAGTGATTGCTATCATTTAAACTCAAACAGAAGTTATGGGCTGTTTCACTGTGAATTTTTCGTGACTCTACACATAAAATGCACTAATGAATTATAACTCCATTCTGAAGAATCTGATTTTTATTTAACATCAAAACATATGGTGAAACCGCACAGCGGCTGAACCCTTCAGCTGTGGCTTTGAGTCCACTCAGAGACTCTCCTGGAGCCATAAATTTACAGATGTTATACAAACTGTTTACACTGCATGTTTTTTTTTAGATCTTTATGAAAGAGCTGGCCTACAGATAGCATCCACTGGTTTAGGTTCTGTAGCAATATTGAGATTTCAGATTAACTTTCCTTACCCTTATGTTATAGCTACCATCTGCATCCAATGTGTGGTGGCATCTTTAAACTCTGGTGGTTCAGACTGGTGGCCTACACATGTACAGTTGTTTTCCAAAAATGCTATACATCCATTTTAAAAAATCAAACTGAAGTTTTTCTAAGCTCCCCTCTTATTGAAGTATTTTGTTGTCTCCGATTCACAAAGTAAGGACGACATTCCCTGATAAGTTTGTTTGAACTGATAAGTGCTTTGAATTTGTGAGAACCAGCCACTTTCTTAGCAGCGACATTCTTCTAATGGTGCAAATCTCATTTTGCAACAAAACACAGATTTTTCACTTTGTGCGCTGATTATGGTGAAAGAAAACTAAACACACAAACATTTCAAATGTCAAGGTGCTGAAATCCTTGTATCTATCCTTTGATGTGGCAAAATAGAGAGACATGGAGAGGGAACTGGAGAGAGAGAGAGAGAGAGAGAAAGAGAAGAAAGGAAAAGATTGAGGCGCCCTGCGGTCTAAAATAAATTTAAAAATAGGGCTTTCTAAACAAAGTCTTTCAGAATGAAATTACATTTAATTCACTTAAAGAGTAAGTCAGCCCTGCTTTTAACACACAGGCACACACACAGACAGACACACACACACACTTACATTGATACATGCACTGACTTGCATTAAATCAGCGATTATTTAATCAAGCTAGAAGACTAGCTGGAGGAATTAACTAAATTCCATACTGCCAAGTCCAATATCCTATGCACTGGATCAGTCTCTCTCTCTATTGCATGAATGCACACACACACATACACACACACACACACACACACACACACACACACACACACACACAGAAACATAGATAGTTTCAGATAAAGGTTCCACCACAGCATTCAAACACACAGACACATGCACACATACATACACACTGAAAGGCATCTGGGACCCATCTAACAGAGACCCCCACTAAAGGTGCTACCAACCATCAACTGTGTCTGTGTGTGTGTGTGTGTGTGTGTGTGTGTGTGTGTGTGTGTGTGTGCGCGCGCCGGTTTGTGTAGGCCTGTGTACGTGTTACGCATATGGCTGCAGAAGCCCATCTGTGTGGTTTACTGCCAGACTACTGTGTGCATTTAAATTGCTTCTCCTAATAGAATAATTGGGTTTGAGTTGAATGAATTTAAGTTGACCTGACTCAGAATTTATTCTGCTAGTTTATTCTCATTCAACAAGCAAAAACAACGCTTAAAGGGAAACTTCTGTATTTTTCAACCTGGGCCAGCAGCCGCGAAACGTGCTGCAATGTAATCCGACGGGGCAATAGCGCCCCGTCAATGTACGTCCACTAAAAAACACAATAACAAATAGACCGGATTAAGCGAAAAGTAAAGAAAAACATTTTATTTCTCTGTATGGTCCTTTCCTTAATGTTGTCAAACACTTATAATAACAATCTGAGTCTGTCAGTGGCAAAAACAAGCACTTTTAGTGGACGTACACTGACGGTGCGCAGTTGCCCCAAAGGATTACATTACAGCCCGTTTCGTGGCTG
The DNA here is from genome assembly GCA_038419695.1 of Scomberomorus guttatus. Classification (NCBI taxonomy): domain Eukaryota; kingdom Metazoa; phylum Chordata; class Actinopteri; order Scombriformes; family Scombridae; genus Scomberomorus; species Scomberomorus guttatus. Next base: position 12,284,195 of record CM076461.1, read on the forward strand.
CTGGCTGCAGCACTCTCGCTCAATACTGAACCAATTTCAAAAATTGTTGTCCCCATTAGTCACTTAGACACAAAAAGATGGGAAAATAGGGTGCAGGTTGAAAAATACCAAAGTTTCCATTTAAGAAAAACAATAATCAACGTACAGCACCTTTAAAAAGCTGAGTTATAATCGGCACAAAGCCAGTTAAATAGTTAAACAGGCCAGTTAAAGATCCTGTAAGCCAGCAGGGATACTAAAGAATCACTACAATCTGTGATTTGGGGAAAGAAAAAATAATTAAGAACTGCAACTCTTGGATCTATTTTAAGCAGAAAACAGATCTGTTTTCCAGTTGGAAAAATGGACATAGTCCAACTGCGACCTGCAATGGAGGATGCATTTCCTGCTGATTATCTACTCAGATGACATTACCAGTGAAGCATGGAGAGACTAGTGTAGAAGCAAACTTCCAAAAAATGTCCTGCCTCTGGTAGCTCTGTGGAGGGGTGCAACCAAACAACTATATTATTCCTTCAGGAGTCAACAGAAATGTACAAAAAGGATAATAATAACATACCGTAGCTGTACATGATTTATGGTGTGGCTTCGTTGGAATCTGCATCTTTTAGCCAGTTAGACTGAATGCAACAGGGTTTACAAGCATAAAAGTAATGACATTTTTTTTTAAAAAAAAGAGAGAAACACTTTGTGGTTTCATTCTCCTTTCTAAATTGCTTGCAAAACTGATAGCTGTTAAGCCCTAAAACACCCCCACACAGGAAATACAAGTTTTGCAGCAGCATATCAACATTTTATCAAAATATATGGATTTATGTGGCATTAATGAGTAAAGCTTGAAAGAGGCTTGCCAGAGATATAATTGTTGCTAGATGGAAAATGGCCCGTCTCTGTCCTTCCACAGTACCTACTGCCTGATCACACTGAGCGTGACCTTCGGCTCTGTGCGACTGCTCTGAGCTCTACCACACACACAGCCTGCAGCTCTGATCTAACAGTCTGCTCCCGCAGCCCCCGGACTCCCAGCACAACGGTATAAGTGCAGCACATTCAGTGGTATCTCCCTTCTTTAGAGGCCGAGGTGACAGAACTTAAAGAAAATCAAATTTCAGGACAAAAAAAAAGCTCTGTGATGATATGAAACTGTTTAAAATCCAAGGCTGGCTGTTAGGAGCAATCATGAGCGAGGCTGACGTTAGCTATGCAGAGTGAGCAGCAGCAGAGCAGCAAAAGGAGCTGGAAGGTTCTTGTGTTGCTTTAAGATGGTGGATTTGTATAGTCATCTACTGCAACAACACTGGTGAGGGCATCCTTCCTCGGAATAAATGCGGTACATATACACAACTATGATATAAGAATGTTTGAGGCAAAGCCCAGTGCTGAAGGCATATATTGAAGTGTATATTGACTGAGGAGTTTACTTTCAACACCTATAGCTCCGTTTACTATATGAAATGGGTCAAATTCAGCTGAAATGATCAAACTTATTAACGCCTGTTACGTGACTATAAGAAAAAAAATCACCCAGTTAGGCAGACAAGAGAGTCAGTTTCACCTCTGCCAAGAATCAGGCCTAATGACCCCTTTATCCCTCCTGCCTTAGGCCTCTACGTGATGGTATAAGCAGGAGGACAGTGATGATCTCCTGTCATTGATTGGTGTTGATGGCAGTGGAGACTGTGATAATGATGACTATGGTAATTTGTCTCATGCTGCTGGCTTGAAGCTCTCTATCAGCACCTTGTGTTGGTGACTGTCAGTTGTTATGCCTCTTAGTCTTTCAGCTTTATGTTAGTTGCTTTTAACAGCTGCAGCAAAACCAATTTCCCACTGGGACAAAATAAAGTTGAAACTGAAACTTGATAAGTGTGTTATGGGCTGGGTTGTGATGACAGTTTTTGCAATGAAAATAAAGTAAATGCACAGATGCAACTGCTCCATAAATATGAAAAATCACTATGATAGTCTCTGCACAACGGAGGGGCTGGACATGGTAGCTTAAGACACAACAACCCAGATCCTTTGTTAATAAGATACTACAACACACACACACAGTCAACTGTGTGTGAGAGTGAAATGGAAGGTGTCAGCTTTCACAACAGCCCCGTCATCCTGTGCGCGTGTCTACCATTGCACATGTGTGTATGTGTGTGTGTGTGTGTGCGTGTGCATGCATGCATAAGAGAAAGGAAAGGGACCAAGAGTGACAGCTGAGTGTCTAAAGAAAAGCAGCAGAAAACACCGGAACAAGATGACATCACCGTAAGAGACACACATATCCATTTGGCACAAAAAGAGAGTGAGGTCAGTGTCTTTATCCTTCTCTCTCTCTCTCTTTCTCACGCACACACACACACACACACACACACACACACACACACACACACACACACACACACACACACACACACACACACACACACACACACACACACACACACACACACACACACACACACACACACACACACACACACACACACACACACACACACACACACACACACACACACACACACACACAGATACACAGATGTGGGCCACATACTGCAGCCTACTTCCCTCCTTTCAGCCTCTTTTCATTCTTTTACCCTTTGCTATCACTCTCTTCCGGACCTTTTTCCCTTCTGCCGCGGGCCTTTTCATCCTTCTTGTGTTGAGCTCATACAGTAGTCGTTACCTTTTGTTACAGAGCAGTGAGAGTCTCAGTTTCTGTGCAGAAACCGGCACACTTTTGTACACTAACACAGACCGGGCCGCACTTAAGCAAAATCCTATTTTCATTGATCTAATTTTGATAAACGATCGCGGCTGCATCGACTTCACAGTTGTGTGTTCTGGGTAAAAGCCTGATAACCAGTGAACTGTGGGGGAGAGAGAGGGAGTGAAAAAAAGAGCACATTAGCAAACAGAGCAAAAAGGAAATCGTTCCACGTTGATCTAATTTTGATAAACAGCCACAATGCATGCAGACTTGGTGTCCATGGACCTGGAGACCACACTTGTGTATGTATGAGTCAGTGTGCTTGTGTTACGTACGTGTGTGTGTGTGTGTGTGTGTGCATGTGCTAAAGTGGATTTATGTGACTCTCCTCTCTGTGTGTGTTTGTATCTGATCTACTGATATTGTTGTGTGTGCTTGTGTTTATCAAGAAACTGATTCCATAAAGTTAAAACTTATCATTTTAATCAGACAGTTTGAGATATGGTGTATGTGCATTTTCTTCTTTCTGTAATAAAATTCTTTGATTTTCTTTATGCAGTGATAGAGTGTGTAATACACCGGGAGGAATGAGAAACAGAGGGCAAAGCCTCAGAGCTCCATAGGTTTATTTCCTTTTTTTCCCGCCACAAAATCAACATGAAAACAGAAAATACTAATCAGCATTATGTTGTATTCAAACTCTTTATGTTGTATCTATAGATACAACACTCTCTTGTGCTTTTTATGTTGTGAAATAATATATATTGTCACCTCGATCACCTGTCTCTGTTAGACGTTTTAAAGTTAATCAAATTAAACTAAAAATCATAATTTATGTCCAACTAAGGTTCTAACCTGTGCTGAGGCGTCACAAAAAGACATCGCCTCATTTTAAGGGGTCACAAGCTTAAATGTTTATGAACCGGTGATGTAGCGAATGTGACAGTCAGTGTAGAATTAAAAAGGAATCAAACTGAATTCCCATTCTGGGTTAATCTTTTATTTACTCACTGTCATTGATCATTTATATGTTTTGTCTATGTCATATATTTCTTTATTTAAATGGTACATGTGCATTAACTTGGTTAGAACTTACTTTTCTCATCTAAAATGATATTTCCTTCCTTAGAAAACTTTTTTATATAGTGTCTGGAGAGCAGTGACCCACTTCACACTGACCAGTTAAGCACCGTGTCAGTGTGTGTGTGTGAGAGGGATGTACATGAATGCTGAGTGGGAATGTGTGTGTGTGTGTGTGTGTGTGTGGCTGTGAGAGAAAGTGAGAGAAAGAAAGAAGGAAGTAGAGGAAGTGTGTGTGTGTGTGTGTGTACATGTCTTCATGGGAAGGCCCTGTAGGTTGACATTAACACACTTTGCTGAAACATGGACACACATACACACACACACACTTGCACATAATCTGCTGTGGAAACCAGGACACTGAAACCTTAACTCACCCCACTGCCCAAAGAAAAAGAGAGAGAGAGAGAGACAGAGAGAGCAAGAGAGAGAAAGAAACATACAAAGCGAGAGAGAGAGAGAGAGAGAGAGAAGAGAGAAAGTTATTATAATGTGCATCCTTAATACCTGTAGTCTTATCCGCAGGTATTAAGTGTCTTATTAACTGTCTTAGACTATTTTATTGTTTATCTGAGAATGGTTCAGTGGACTGATTCCCACACAGCACAGACCCACATGACCCATTCAGGTACTGGTGGACTAGAAGCTAGCTCAGTAGTGTTGCTACACAGTAAAACTGTTCAAATCAACCCTGCCGGTAAAACCTTTCAAAACTAAAACATTTGCTGGGGCATCTGATTAGTGAAACAAATACAAAAATCTTAATCACCTTTCTTTTTATAGGAACTTATGCACGATTCAGTACTGCACTACTGTGTTTTTCTCTCTAAGCAGGGATACAAGCTCATCTGCATCCAAGTCAAACAGATGTATTCACACCTTATAGATACAAATTCCAGATACACATTTCACATTACTGTAAGTCTATCAGACTTCATACACATCATAATCTCGGTTACATTTACCCAAAGGATTGCTGCTGTTGGAACCACAGCTCTCAGGTTGCATAGTTAAAGCAAAGTTTGTCATAAATAATTAAAATCCTCCCTCTTGCATCACTGTAAGAACAAGATAATGACTGTGAGGTTTATGTGAATACATATATTTATAAAAACCATTCACAAATGGATAATAGCCTCTAGATACAACAGGGTTTCATATTAGGGGGTATCTTATTGTATTGTCATTTTGCAAGAATTATAGGAAATTACAGGAAAGAACGTTTCCTGTTGTTGAAATGTCCTTTTTCAAATACCCTGTAACACAAACCAAAAATTACTGATGTCATTGTTTAGGTTTCAGTTTTTCTGCTGTCTGCAGACATCAACATTATTGATTGATTGACGTATCAGCATCATTACCATAAAGAGTTTGGGAAACAGTGGTGGTTACTCTGTTGGTAAAGTACTGATCAGCAGTGTCATTTGGTAAACATGCCTGTGCTCTACAATAAGACATTCACGAGTAAAATAAAAAACTTAAATTGAAACTGTTACACATCTCGACGTGCGGTAAGCTGACCTGACAGGCAATAAATTGCAGTTGATAAAAAGTCAAAATCACATTATAAAAGACAAACACATTTCTCACTGTTAACACTGACATGTAAACAACCTGTTTCATAATTTCTTCAATTTCCAGTTTATATTGATGGTAACATCTGTGGCGCTAATTGTTTGATATTGCCGTAATTTAAACAAGGCACTAATACACACACACACGCTGGCAATGCATCTTAATTGCCAAACGACCTTGGACAGGCAAGATTTCCCTAATTGAGGAGAGAGAGATAAAGAAAAAGAGTGAGTAAAAGCGAGAAAGCAAGAGAAACCCAGAAACGAAAAGAGGAGGAAAATGTAAAAAATGATTGAGAAGAAAAGAAGGAAAGAAGAGAGTGAAAGGGAAGGAGGAGTGTAATTCCAACCAAACTGCATAATGGATGGCACGTTAGAGTATTACACCTCTAAACGACCTCACACACACACACACCGCCGCGCACACACTGCCTTGCCAAATGACTTTATCTCCCCAATTAGCCCTATGGGGAAGAGTAAGGAGCAGAAAAGAGTAGGAGGAGGAGGAGGAGGAGGAGGAGGAAGAGGCCAGGTGGTTAGGGGGGTGAAGAGGAGAAGAGAGGGAAAGCATCAAGAGGAGTGGAGATTGAAATTTTCACAACACTATTCATGCCATTTTCATGATTTTAAGTTCCAAGGAGGTCCCAGAATACGCTCCTCTTAATAGGTTTAAAATGTCCCTGTCAAACAGAATGAATTATTGTCTGTACTTTTACACTCGCCAATCACTTTGTTTGCCCGTCACTCAATTTCACTGTTTGTCCACCTATTCACCCACCTGTCAACCTGCCTGTCTGTTTATATGTGCTGTCAATGCACATATTGACAAGTGAAGAAAACACAGCATTTACGGCCATAGAAAGAAAGAGAGAGATGGAGAGCGAGATGAGGTTGGAGGGTTCACCTCTCCGCTGAAGTGGAACATTCTCAGAGTCTTTCTCTTCCTCAGTCAGACGGTAAATTGTGTATTTTCTTCTGCTGTATGTGTGTGTGTGTGTGTGAGGATGTGTGTGTGTGTGTGTGTGTGTGTGTGTGTGTGTTTGTGTTAGTGTCAGAGGTCATGGTAGTGGGAAATGAGCAACACTGAGGGGGCACAGAGGTCAAGGTGAACACTAAGCAGAGGAAGACACGGGGAAACACAAATTCCACAGAAACACACACACACACACACACACACACACACACACACACACACACACACACACACACACACACACACACACACACACACACACACACACACACACACACAGGAGGAGGCACACACAATGTTGGACAGTGCAACTGATTCTGAATTCAGTCATGCACACAGTCTTTGTAGCACAGGTCTGCACACACTCCCACACAGAGTGATGCAGGTGTGGAAACATAAGCCAGGCAACAGAATTGAAATTCACTTAAAGGACGGGTTCGCAATTTTTCAAGTCTGTCCTAAAACAATAGTCAGGTGCCCAAATAAACACTGAAATAGGTTTTTCTTGCCATAATCATTCCTCCTGTTCATACTGACCCAAAAGATCCCTTCATAATGTACTTACAATGTAAGTGTTGGGGGCCAAAATCCACAAGCCTCCTTCTGTGCAAAAATGTATTTCAGAGTTTATCTGAAGCTAATGTGAAGCTTCAGCCGTCCAAATTAGTCAACTCAAGTAGATATCTTTCAACGTTAGTCTTTTTAGTGCCAAAGTCCCTCTTTTTGTTACTATACTTCCACCACAGCTCAACACAAAGAGGGAATTTCATGCTAAAAAGACTGTAAATGTGGCAGATATCCACTTGATATGACTAACCGAGACTGCTGATGTCTCATATAAGCTTCAGATAAATCTTTAAATGCGTTTTTGCACAAAATGACTGGACACACTGTGGATTTTGGCCCCCATCACATACATTGAAAGAGCATTTGAAGGGCCAGTATGAACCAGGAGGAATGATTACAGTGTGGAAGCATCTGTTCATATGAGCATCTGAACCTAGCCTTTAACAATTCAGTTACACTTTCTACTTTGACAAAAAAAGAGAAATGAATAGAAGGTATTAATTGTTCCTAAACAATATTTATACTGTTATGATGTCAGGTAGCCATGTTAAACATGGTCAAAGGTCCAAAACTTGATGTGAATGTGCATATGTCTCCTTTAAAATGATTCATTCATCAAAGCAAGAACATCAAACATCAAAAGGAAATGCACACAAAACAGTAACACTAAAGGCTCCAAAGCCCAGTAAGCAGTTAACCAACTTAAAAGTGCTCCATCAAATTGCAGCCAAAAGGACAAATGATAAGGCTAGCCAGCTCATTAAGGCCCACTCATCAAAATGCAGAGGCCATATTGGACTCCTAGCAAAACAATACTTCTGCAGCATAATGAAAGCAGAAATAAGTTTTTGCTTAACTGCACATGTATAATAAAATGAGTTTTCTGTTGGGTCTTAAAAGACGATGATGAATTTTGTAATTATATTTCCTCAGTGGGGGTTGTGCCAAGATGTGCCAAGATTTTTGACATTAAAATTGATAGGAAAAGAGTAAAAACCAACCGAGAAAATAACATATATTTTTCTGCCTCAATCTCCTCCTCAACACTGTCTATTTAGATCTCTTTCTCTCCATCTGTCTGTTTTCTGATGGCTCCATCTCCCCACCCAGTTTTTCCTCTGTATTCAGTCAGTAGTGGAAGCAATTCACACCAAGAGCACTACAGCCAGTGATAAAGAGTGCCTGAAATTAATGAAATACTGTGACCTTTAACCATCATTATGGTGGAACTGACGGCGCTGTAGCATTGCATTATGCAAGTCTCAATATGACTGCGCACAACCGTCAGCGACCCTTCCCAATATTGCAGACTGCTGTTGACTGTACACTGACAGTCAACAGCACAGCAGTGTCAACGATAGAGAAGTTGGTTTGTTGATTCGGTGCTGCTTTGTATTATCCGTCAGGTTTTAGTGTGTGTGTGTGTGTGTGTGTGTGTACGTGTGAATGCATAGTAAGCTAGCAATGTGTGTATGCTGCGCTCAGGATAAGGCTATATTATTATTTATGGGGAGGGACTCAAAGCTGGTGACACTACTACGCTTGTTACTGAGAGAGAGACAGACAGACAGCACTGGACATGTGCACACAGACACACACTGAAAAAGCATGCAGCATGTCCAAGTAGTCTTCAATGCTCCCACATGACAAGCTGGTCATTTAAAATGGGCTGTTCTTCATGCTCGCTGTTTAAATGAAAGTTTGCCTCTGGTTTGTTCGTAGGTCTGAATTTCCATACTGCAGTTCTCCTGAATGAGAGTTCTCCAGTAAAGGGGAGGTGGCAGGTACAAACCGATCGTTCATGACTTTGGCAGCGTCATGCTTGAAGACTGAAAGGTGTGTATTTTTGTGTAAGTTTGTAATTTAGGGGTGGGGCTGCAGCTGACAAATATTTTCATTATCAGTTAATCTGTTCATTAGTTTCCCAATTAATCATTTATTCTACGACAATAGCGAGTAAGCCCAAGGTGACGTCTTCAGATTGTTTATCAGTATCATCATTTAATGCACCTTTACTGGATATTTGATGCGGTGGAAATTTGATAAGTGGACCTCCAAGACTTCCTCTAAGGCATATTTGTGATTTTGGGCTACAGTATATAAATGAAATCTACTTGATTTGACTAAGTTGTGTGACGGTGTAGCACAGAAAATGTTTTGCTGCCTATGTGTTGTTTTAATGTGAGTGCAGTCCTTTGTCGCTTCGTGCGGATCTGTCCTGTGTCACCACTGAGGCTCCAGCGAAGCTAAGTGATGCGATCAGCCCGGGGCTCGTTTGACATTTCCCACCTAGACAGGCCCTGAGGGTGGAGTTAGAGCCTAAGACATCAATATCTGAATTACTCCTCACCCCTTCTCCAGCCCGTCCTCCATCTCTCTTTCTCAAAGTCCTTTCGTTGCAGCCGGGGCCACACACAGACGCACGCTCAAAGACACACACTCACACACACTCTCTCGGGATGTTGATGGCCATGCTCTAGCTGTCAAGAGGAACCAAACAGATCAGCTATCCTCCAAGGAGTGCGCGTGTGCGTGTGTGTGTGTGTGTGTGTGTAATCGATGTCTCATCTTTGTTCCACTTGCTCCAGACAGCAGCATGTATGATAACCCTCATGTTATCAGAGAGTGAGAGAGAGAGAGAAATGGCTGCTTAGGGAATATCACCTGACGTCCTATTTGTTGAGAGATTTTCATATTGTGATCCACGTAGGCTCATATCCACAGAGAAGACAGCATCAACACAAAAAGGTGTCCTATCTGGCTTCAAAAACTGGCTGTCGCTTCATCTGAGGTCTTAATTGCACTTCAAAAAAAATGTGTCTTTTCACACATGGCTCACAGCCCCGGACAAACAGTCAGATCTATCAACAGGTTTGAAACTTGGACTAGAATCAAGCTTTGCCACCTCCACAGGCAGTGTGCTAAAGCTTCAGTCAAAGACAGATCTGGAGACTATTTTCACTATTTATACTTACTGTATCTCTTGCCCCTGCAGTAGTGGCCAACCGATGGCCGGTGCCGATATTTATATTTAAGAAAAAACTATGTGCAATGACGGATTATCTCATGGACTATTCAGAGGACGATCGTGAGTCATTTCACTTTGAATAGATTGAATAGATGTATTTTTTTGAGCCGGAGTACACAGGGAGGAGATAACAGAACTGAAAGATGAAAAACGAAGAATGGAGGCATAAAGGCAACAGGATCAACAGGAAAAACAACGTACAGTAAAGGTTAGCTCAGAGAAACTGCTGGTGTTCCTGCAGTCACTGCTCTCCTGACGAATGAAAAGGAAAATTTTTCTGCAGAGTGGGACCTGTTGCTGCCAGACACGGAAAATCGAGAAGTGTCCATGGATGAGAGTAATCCCAGCTGTGCAACTACTACACATGGATTTACAGCGTTTATCAACATTGTCGTCCTGGAGACCGTTTCACCTCCGCAGAATCAAATGGATGAAAAGAGCGAGGCCAGCTGGACCAAACGTTCAGCTCCACATGGTAAGAAAAATGCGATTACAACACGTAACTGTGTGAGGAATTACAGTATGTAAGTCTCTGTCATCCAGCGGTAGTCCATTAAAACTGCTCAGTGTGTATCTTGTCATTTTATCCTTGCAATTTGGAAACTTGCAGACATAAACCATTTTTTTCTTCATGTCTGAGCTATCCGCAGCCTCAGACATAAACAAACCGACTTGCAAACTGCCCAAGATGCAGTTAGCCATAATGCTGCTACAGGTGGCTAGTTCCTGTGTTTACTTTCAGACTCACAAACTTTTGAAGCGATTCATGTAAAAATCATGTTTATTTCTAAAGCAGTAGGAGGCTGACGGAGGTTCCCCCCGATAACCGTCACTATACGCGAGGCCTCATTCGTCCGAATCGCAATCTGAATCTCCGGAATCTCAGTAGATCTGCACTCTCCACTGGTCCACAGCACCCACTGACGTCTGCCCGTAGAATGGCGAAACTGACACAAGGGGGAGCGCTAACATCTTTCCACAGCAGCCACACTGACGAGGCTGCCTGCAGATGTGTCTGCAGACATTTTTTTGCTTATCGGCCTCGCGAGCGCAGGCATCGGCCGATGATGAGCAATCGGTCGACCTCTAATCTGCAGGTTCTGTCTATGACATGTTTGTGAATGAACAGCCTCCAGCCTGTATACATTTCTTCATCTGTGGTGGTTTAGAAATTAACAGGCAATTATGCCTTGCTTAAAAAACTTGTAAGCACATGTTCACTATTATAGGTTTCTGGCAACCTATTTTCTTGAATAGGCCATGTCTAAAGTGTATATTATATAGTATATGTATTGTTACAGAAGCTTTTTGAGGCAAATTAACTCTAAAATGTCCCAAATTCAGACTACAGATGGTTTAACACATCACATAGTGTATACTGATTGTAATTAGAAAGGATAGTGATAGTGATAATTACAAATTCTGATTCCTATAAAGCCTGAAACACAGCATGAGACCAAATATGCTTTTTAAGAAAAGCGCTGTTAATTTTTTATTAGTGTAATAATTAACCATTTCAGTTTAGCTTACTTGCTCGTCTGTCAATATTCTGGATTTATCTCAGGCACCAAAAACACTGACTGTTTGGATCATTCAAAAGAGGTAAAAAGTTAAAGAAGAACAGAGCTAAATTTATTGAATTCATGAAACCAATAACAAAAAATCCTTGTAATAGAAACAGCGGTTGAAAAGAGCTACAAAGCAGACTTTTTCATTTTCAGTGAGAAATGGAACTGGGTCACTCAAGGACAAGGAATTCTCAATTTTTCTCTCTGTCTATCTCCTCTCTACCACCCAAGCAGAAAGCAATCTGTTAGAGAAAGAAACAGAAAGAGGGAGATGCAGAGAGAGAGAGAGAGAACAAGAAGGAAACTGAGAAAAACAAAGAGGGAAAGAGAGTGAACAAATTACTGCTAGTGAATAAGATTTTGTACTAACAGCTTGATATTATCCACCTCACACACACACACACACACACACACACACACACACACACACACACCATCATTCATCCAGATACAGCCTGAGGGCTGACTTATTCTCCTCACACTGCTACACACACTCCCATAATGAGACACACACACACACACTTGTTCACTCACTAAAGACACCTACAGCTAGCAAATACCGAGACCTTGAAAGTGATAGTTAGCACCTAGTCATTACTGCGAGAATGGAAGAAAAAGGGAGAGAGGGATGGGATGAGACAGAGGGTGATAGAGGTAGATGGGGGGTTAGAGAGAGGGAGGGGAGGAACATTAAAGGTAGAGAGCACTCACAGAAAGAGAGAAAGATGCAGAGAAGGGGAGATGCTTCTAGCTAGTGTCCAAAAATCTGAGGAGTCCCTCAGATTTTCTTTTTCCTTTTTTGTTTCACTTTCATGATTTTATCTCCCGCTATATCATTTCTCTCATCTCTTCACATCGAGAAAACAAATAAAAACAATACAGACACTACAGCTCGGAGAGGAGTAAACGGAAGGGAGTGGAGGAGAGATAATGATCATTTCCAACAGTAGCTGTGCCACAGAAACACAACACAGACAGACGAGGCAATATTAAATCTAACAACACACCAGAATATGATTTTCCTGCGGCTGAAATCCTCAGCGCTTGGTCAAGCTCACCCTCTGTGTGTTCATTGCTTATGGTGTCATGATTGCGGTACTGTATATACGCAGAGCAGAATGGAAGCAGCTGCATTGATAAAAAGGTTACAGATGCAGATGCCAACAGTTGTAAAACAGTGGATTAGTTTTATATATTTGTGCAGGAAGCCAGAGTTCGATGCTCCCTCTAGTGGTTCAAAACTTCATTTGGAGATGAACAGTGCTGTCATACATAGGGAAGAGGAAGGAGGAGGCTCCTCACGAGATCACACAAGGTGATGTGGGGCAAAATTCAACTTGAATGTGTGATAAAAAATATCAAAGTGACTCTGCTTTTCTATGCCTGTAAACGCCCACAAATATGTGCTTCAAGTATCTGTGTGACTTAATCATTCTTTTAAGGTTACAGCCTTCAAACATATTGAGATTATCTGCTTTTGTTTACAACAATATCACCAGTGGATCTACAATAAAGTTTGGAGGGCAACACACCCACAACGCACATTTTTGAGGGATTAATTCCTGGCAGAGACTTCCATTTCTTCCTGCGGGTTTCAGCAGGTGATTGACAGTAAGCAGAGCGGGGTGTTGAGGAAAGAAAAAAAAAAAAAAAAAAATCCAACTCAGCAGAAACTGAAACAAAACCACATTAAGGCCTCTTGTGATGCATTATTAGTCATTACAAACTGTTTTTCATGCTAAACATGAATACATGCAGCAAAGGGCTTCTTCTGAAGTAAGGAAATTGACTCATATCTCGAGTTGTGCGCAGATACCAGCAGGCATAATGTAAAGAAGCAGGTAAAACAAGGCAGAGCATTTTGAGTTTGTGCAACCTGATATTCTGTAACATATATATTATATCACTGCATCATTCTGAGTGATATGATTTGCATGGTTATCTCTCTTTTTTCTTTCTATAACTTAGAATGTTGATATTTTGGTGTTATTGCGATAGCTTTGTTTTCTACATCTGTTGCTTACTTTATTATGTGATGCAATATTGTTCATTTTGTGGTGTATTGTATTCTTAGAGTATCAGGTGTAAGCAATCTGTTTTCACTCTTTCCGCCCCTGAAGAAGATCCTGTGAGGTCAAAACCGCTCTGCGTTTTAGCAATACGCCCAAATAAATAAAGGCTTTTTGTACAACTTCTCTACTTGCTCTGCCTGGAGAACATTTTCTTTTCAGTTATTTTGTTTTAGAGTTAAATGAAAGAAAAATTATATATTATTTTTTTAATTTAATTTGAATTTTGATTACTAGTTTTTAATTAAAACAGCAAACATTTGCAGCTCACAGCTTCTCCAACGTGAGGATTTGCTGCTTTTTTTCTCTGCCGTTTCTCTTTGGGGTTTTCGAGCTGTTGGCCGGACAAAAACGACACATTTGAAGATGTCACCTTGGACTTTGGGAAACTGTGATGAACATTTTCCACTACTTTCAAATAGATAATCTGCAGCTTAATCTGTAACAAATGCAATCGTTAGCTGCAGCCCTATCATTGTTTGTTTCATAGCTCTGTTCTTGTCTCGCTGTACCCTCTCTGACAGAGCCATGGTACTAAAGACAGCGGGGCTTTTGAATCCAAATCACTGCCGATTATCTTAAATCTACCAACACAGATGGGCAAATACACCAGAAGCTGGACATCCTGGACACAGATGGAGTAAAGAGTCTGTAAATATATATTGGAACCAATTACACTGCAGAAAACTGACTCTTGTGTTTGCTCATATAGTGTGCGTGTGCGTGTGTTTGTGTGTCAGAGAGTGCGTCCATGTTTTGGCTCTCCATCAGCTTGGTAATAAAGTGTTAGGACTCCGACAGGAAGCAACACACGTGCACACACCCACTAACCAACCCATCTTCCCCCCCCCACACACACACACACACACACACATACACACAGTGAGCAACAATGTTATGACAATAACTCTGAGTTTTACAGCCCACTGTAGCTGCACATCTGGATAACATCAGGACACACAGGCACAGATAAAGACACACACACACACACACAAGAAGAGTAAGCAAGAAGTACAGAGATGATGTCGAAGAAGAGATATGGCCAAAAAAGAGAGCACACACGCACAAACACACACACACACACACACAGCCGAGAAAAGGAAAAAAATCTTGTTTTTCCTCTCTGTTTTCTTTCCTCCCTCTTTTTATCCCTCTATCTATTTCCTCCTTGTTCTGCCTCTCTCTCCTTCCTTCTGTTCTCTCTGTCTCTTCTCTAATCCTATACGACAGAGACACAGAACACAAATCTCCCTGTTGGCAGAGGAAGAACAGCGTGTTTCAACTGAGAGAGAGAGAGAGAGAGAGAGAGAGAAAGAGAGAGAGAGGGAGAGGGGAAAAGAGGGAGAGGGGGAGAGAGACAGAGATTGACTGTTGAACACCAGTTGAAGTGATTTATGAAGTTGGAATCTGTGCTGGAACATATGTAGACACTCCTTGTCTTTTGTTCGTTCTTTCTCACACGCACACACACACACACACACAGACACACACACACACAACACCAGAACACACATTTTGGCCGCACTCAGTTTGTCTAGCAGCCTGCAGGTTGTTAGTTGGTATACAGTAGACAGATAAACGTACTGTGCAGTCACACACTACATCCTCTGTAAGTCGCAGCCTTTACACATGAACTGTACTGCACAGAAACCACACACACACACATTCAAGCGCACACACCAACACCCCGCAATACTGGCTGGTTACATTCAGCTCCTCCGGGGAGCCATATTTCAAAATCATTTGAGTTACGATCCAAAAAAACTTTACCAGAGAAGCATCCAAACTAAAATTATTTTAATGAGTAAAATCTACCAAGACAAAAGAATACCAGAGCCTCATTCTAAAAATCACACAAAAATTATGATGGACCTAAATCTTTGGGGGGGGGTTTTATGTTTCTTTACTTTGATCATCACTGTGTTGCTGCTACATTAAAAAGGACCACACTGACTTAAAGTCTTGCAAAGTTTATAGTTATGTGACAGCAGCATTTGGTAGTTGTTTCTGCTCATGCTAATGTTTTTGAAATGATAAACGCAAAAAACCGCCATCTAGTAAACATGCACATAGCCTCTGCTGCAAAAGATCAAATCAAGACAAAGAACACACAACTGAACACTGAAACATATGGCCAAAACAAATGACATAATATTGAAACATCTATATGTTTATATTGTATCAACAAATGAATAATTTGATTACCAAACGCCATAGTGATGGTTTTAATGAAAGCACTTCCCGCCATGATTAAATGCTGACAGTTGTTAGATATTCCTGTCAGTGTTCATTAAGTATCACTCGTGTTTCAACACCTATGCTTACAGAAGAGCAATGTTGACTTTGAAATGAAAGATGACTTTACATTTTCCACCTTCTGTAAAAAGCCATTTCAGTTACAGTCTGACTAATGAGGAAAGTGCATAAAAACATCTCAATTCTCCCATCCCGGAATGAATGTACGCCAAATATTTATGAACTGGCGAGAACGGATTGGGGACCTTTGGAGGCTGCGCTGTGAAGCACAAGAACATCCCTGGATATTAAATTAGAGGCCAGACACACGGCTTTCAGGCAGACTTGTGCAATTGACACCTGAAAAGGGAAGGAAGGTTTTAAAAATAAACCTGAGCAAAGGTGAAACCGCACTGCAGTTCATATGTTGTAAAATATGATGATGATCACTGGCGCTTAAACAATTAATCAAAGAGTCAATTGACAGAAAATTAATCTGCCATCATTTTGAGACTTGATTAATGTTTGAGTCGCTTATCAAGCAAAAATATTATAAAGTTCTTTGGTTCCTGCTTCTCAAATGTGAGGATAGCCTTCTTTTCTGTTTGTTATATATATATTGTAGATGAAATATCTTTGCTGGTTGGACAAAACAAGCAAGATGTCACCTCTGGGAAATTGTGATTTTTCTTTGTTTTCTAAAGTTTTGCAGACAAAACAATTTTTTAAAAAGTCAGTAATGAAAATATTTGTTAGTTGCAGCTTTAATGATCTGATGTCATTTTTATGCATCTGATCTTTAAAGAACCAAGAAATAAATATTTTATATGAATAGCTAATGGCAGAAAATAGAAAAATATCCAGGGGAAATACTATGAAGGCTTTAAAAAAATAGCTGCAATTAATGGCATTATTACAGAAGCAGTGACGCAGAGAAAGATATTGATAGGAATGAGAGGGGAAAGAAAGAGAGAAATACTGATATCCATCTCAGGGAGGAGAATAAACAGCATATAAGAACACAAAGAAATGTGGAGAGAGAATGAGATCAACAAACAGAAGCAATATTCTTTTTTTGTGCTGATGTGTAAGAATTTGTTGATTCTGTAATCTGACTCTATTTTTTCCTTCCCTTTCTCTCCCGATCAGTCTCTCTCCCTTGTTCCCACAGTAATCATTCAAACCTGATTGCTCTATTTGTCATTAAATAAAAGGTACACACACACACACACACACACACACACACACACACACACACACACATTACCACGCATGGCCACACATACACACCAAGAGACAGAAACAAATGCCATTTAATCAAATCGTATTAATAAATAAAAGGTTTTTATTTCCCATAAGTCCATCTGGTCGCCTGCTTCTCATCACACACACACAGCCTTCATCTGTTGGTCAATAAAGCTCACACACACACACGTGCGCACACACAAATACACACACAGTGAATCAAAGGCACGGATGACCACACACATTGGTCGGTGAATCTAAATGTAGATGAGTTCAGTCTGCTAGAACGACTGGCGGCAAGAAGAAACCTTTATCAAGCAAATCTATTTGTTTTCTGTTATTTCACTCACTGAGGTTGACCATCCTATCAATCGCTTTAACAAAATGCTATCGACATATGTGTTTCGTGGCTTTAATTTCACAGCGCTCTGCAATTTAGTTCAAATGTGACTACAGTTTGGATCCGGTGCCTCGGGAGCACGCTGTTGTCAAATGTTAGAGAATGAAAATAGAACTAAACTTATGGCACCGCATAAACACAAGCCAGAAAGAAAAACATGAATTTGCTGATTCTTCTTTGATGGATTACAGCTCTCAAGCAAATAGCTGTCTCTACAGAGTGGGATCATTTGAAGTCTGCAGTATGAAATGTGAGTGTACAGTATGTCAAAGTCACCTGTATTTCTCTGTTTACTACTCGACTAAACCCATGTTGGTAGCTAACCAAAAACAGACATTGCATCTTTGCGTCTGTCCTTTTTCAGATCTGTTCCAGAGCTAAAATTTGGATGACATGAATCAGCTTATAACCCTTTCTGACTGGTACAAAGGAGCCACTGGAACTAAACCAGGCACTAAAAGTCCCCTTTGAGCATTCCTCTTTGCATTTCCACCAAATCTGAAGAACCGTGAAGATTAGGCAAATGAGTTTGATAACGGATTAAAAATGACAGCGGCGTTTAAAATGCAGTTTTCACACACAAGGAAACAACAACAGAGTCGTCCTGTTGTTCTTTGTATCCGCTGATGAGTAACTTTGATGTGTGAATGGGTGTAATGAATGAATGAAAAGGACACATGCAGAGTCGGAAATGTAGACTAATTCCAGGTGGCGGTCTCCAAAGCAGGTGATCTGCTGAATTTTTTTATGCTTATTTTTACTTCTGTAGTACTTAATTGCAATGAAACAATGAGCAAATGAAGTTTTGTTTCGATACTAGAGTCTCACAGTAGTTCCTTATTTTGTGAATGTGGCTATACACAAGTTGTATTTGCCACGGTGTCTGTGTGAAGCCCTGCAAACTCCACCCAAACTACCCCACTGAGAAGGACATTCTTTGGCACCTTGAACTATCTAAGAGGAACTAAATGTAGCTTCTGGTTCCTCCAGTCAAAATGCAGGTAAAGTTCACCAATTCCTCAAAAGGTTTTTGGTTCCCTGTTCGCCGTTATATTTAGTTTTAGGACAGATTTTCACTGGAGTGGATCAAAAAAGAAATATTAACAATGCTTAGAACTGATTTATGCTTCATCTGTGGATTTACTTTTGGTTGAAAATAATGGAAACATTCGAAGACATACAGTATGTTTATGAGTCTTCATAGTCTGTTTCTAACAGTTTTTTTTTTTTTTTACACATGGGAGGATGTTATCTATTATTAAAAGGAACAAAAAAAGGTATCACGCTGGAAGGACACTGCAGATATGTGGGCTAATCTATAGCCTAAATATCAGTATGTTTGACATTCCAAAGGTTTGATTAATACACGAGGGAGAAATGGAGAAATTCTGTCATTTACTGTCTCTCAAGCACACACTTATACACACACACACACACACGCGCACAGCCACTACCCACCAGCCCCTTCTTCTCTTTTTTCTCCCTTTCTCTCTCTCTCTCTGAATGAATCGTTCCTTGTTTCTGAACTGATGGAGCGATAAAGTTGGTTTAAACAGCCGTAGACACACCGGCCTACACTGCAGAGGCAGGAACATGTGTCTTACATCAGGAGCTCCCAGCTATACAAGAGCTAATGTTACCATCTGTATGCATGTGTGTGTGAGTGTGTGTGTGTGTGTGTGTGTGTGTGTGTGTGTGTGTGTGTGTCAGAACAGGAGTGCAACATGTCTTTGCAATCTCCTATCAGCTTTTAATCTCTCCTCAGCAGAGAAGGGGAGGCAGAGAGAGGGAGACAGAGACAGAGAGAGAGAGAGAAGGCACTCAGTGAGAGAAAGTGATAACCACTCAGTAAGAGAGAGGGGAGACAGAAAGATATCCCCTATCTCTCTATCCCCCCATTATTCATTTGTTTTGCAAGGCTCCTTTGCTATTTCCTTGCCTCGGGGGGAGAGGGAGCGAGCGAGCAGAGAGACTTTGGTTTACATGTGTGTGTGGGTGTGTATGTGTGATTTAATTTTTATTGTCTGGATACTGTGGGAGTTGACAATTTTCGTTTTGGCTTCTTGGGTTACTTAGCAGGGCTGCGTTGCAGGCAGCAATGTCAACATTCATTCCTCACTTAGTGCTTGCTAGGGACTCAACAGCTATTATTTAGCTTGGAATGGTTGACTTGCTAAGTTTGTTTGGGCCTTCCACAGCATTGTTGCTGTCCAATTTGCAAAGCTGCAGCCGCTTTGATGTTCTTGTTTGTTTAATAGTTGTCTTTAAGAGTTTTATGTCCAAGGAAAATAGAATATGGATGCAAAAACGTCAAGTAGGAAACATGGAGGTCCTGTGTGTCAGACTTTCCCATCAGCTCGTGAACACACCCTGACATCTAATGGTCGAAAACATAGATATGGATCACCACCAAAACCTTAGACTGAATTTTTTTCAGATATCTAGCTAGAAAACACCCAAACACAGAAGTGGTGAAAGTCTAGCCTGTATCTTGCACATGGTAAAAAGCCATAACAAAATACTAAAACACTAAAGGAGTTTCAAAGAGATTAAGAACTGTCTCAAAACTAGATCACCACTTATTGCTCAGGCCAGACAATGTGATTTGTACCTGATTATGGAGCAGGTTGGGGTCTAAACTTAGGTGTAACAGGTGTAAGATGCTGCTGGGGTTTCATAATGTTTAAACAGATTGGAAGTACAGAACGGGGGATTTGGAGGAACGGAGAATTCACAATCTTCTCAAGTCTCCAGTTTTAGGGTCTGTTTATATATTTCATTAAATGACTATAGAACATGATAGCACTGTATTTTCAATTAATATTCAGAAAGGGATGAATAAGATGAATAAGAATATATTTATATATATTTGAACCAAAGTCATTTGGCAAAGGTTAGAAAACATATTACTACACATACTACAAACTAGAAAACATACTCACAAATACCATTTGATGTAAAGTAGGTATACATGGAGCTGTATTAACTTATTTAATAATAGCCTATTTCCCAAGTTATTTCTATTCAACTACACACAGACTACAGACCACATACACAACGAGCAAAGAGGGAGAGAGATAGCAGCTCATGTAGATGGTGTAATAGGCTAACATAACAAAACACAGCAGACAGGATACTTGCTGATATTGAATCACATCCTGTGACCATCAGTGTGTGACCGCAGACACAATCTGAATGCAGTCATAACCACTTTCACATTTTGCATCTGCTGGTCATACATTTAGATAAAAACAGAGTAAACACTGGTACCTACTAGCAGTTGAAGTGTAGGAGTGCTTTTGTTCAAGACTAAAGACTTATGTTAATATTAACTTTGTTAACATTTTTGTTTTGTTTTTTCAGAACAGCAAGATTTTAAAAAAAGGCTGTCAAGGCAGCTCTGACAGAGTGATTCAACTAGAATTGGAAATTAGTCCACACAAGTGAACACAAATGCTACAAATATCATGTAGTGTAAGGTCAGCAGAGGAAAACTCCTCCACAAGACTTCAACATTATGCATCACAGCAGCACTCAGCTTTGGAGGCTCTGGGGGCAGATGTGAGTTACTGCTTACAGTTGCTTACTGCAGAAACACTGATTTTGAACACTGGCCAAGTCCGTGTGTATGTGTGTGTGTGTGTGTGTGTGTGTGTTTGTGTGCGTGCATGTGCACACTTTCAGACCTTATTAGGTTGTACTTGTGGTGATGCTTAACCCCACTCAGAGCTTGGCAGCTGCTCTCCCTTCTCTCTCTCTCTGCCTTTATTCCTCTCTACTCGTTCTCCCTCCGTCTTCTCTCTCATCTTCCTGTCTTTGTCATCTCTCCCTGCTCTTTCTGTCTCTCTGACTCTCCCTCTTGTCTCCTTTGGCGCTCTCTTCTTTCTCAAACTGTCAACTGCTCTCTCGGTGGTCTTGAGGTAATGTAATGAAACACTTGTTTTCTGGTTGATCTGCAAATAGGGGGGCTTAACATAATGGTGATCTTTCACATATGTTTGCAAGGTGTATCAGAGAGCATGTTTGTATTTGTTCTTGTGCTCCATACATATTTACATATGTGCGGTTGTGTGTAATTTAAACTGTATACAGCATAAAACACATTAACTCACTAATTAAATCAAATTCGACACAAGGTAGCATCATTACATTTGTGGCTAATTTCAATGTTGAACCAAGAACCATATTGTAAATACATTCATTTATTATAATTACATTTAAATGATTAGTCCTTTTTTCAATAACTTGGGTCATAGTTTTGTATATCTTGCTATCATTTATATCAGTTATTTTTTAAACAAATTTCAGCAATTATTAACCACAGTAATTACAGAGATCTGGAAACACGGCGACATCGCTAAAACCAAAAGAGCAGCCAGAAAATAGGAGCGATAGAAAACAACCAACAGTTTAGCCAAAATATTTAACCACTTTATGAAAAGGCAAAGGCATTCATCTTCACTTTTCCAATAGGTTTGAATCATTGTTATCATTTCTGTCACAACAAACCTGTAAGTTAAAATCTAAGCCATTATAAACTGAAACTTTCCTTCAAGTAGGAAAAGTAGAATTGAAAACATGGTTAAGAAATAACAGAAATTCTTCTATTCCACTGCTATTTTTTTCTGCCAGCTTCCTATTTATTATCGGTGGTGTTCACAAGTCTCTTGGGAGCATCACACATTAAAGCTGCGACTCTCAGGTCTGTGGCTTTGAGAAAGAGAGAGAGTTGTTCTTAATCAGCGAGCTGTATTAGATCAAAGGAATAACATGGATCTACTTTCAGAGGGGATTTTCTCTCTAAAATGGTTTTGGTTATCTCAGTGACCTGCACCCCAAATGCAGGAAAAAAAAAATGTAGGACTGAAAGTGGATCCTATCAGACAGGATATTCTGTTACAGTTTGAGAGATGGATCATGGTTCCAAGTGTTTCTGAGAAGAGAGGAGATAACAGTGTTGTAATTGTGTTGATGTAGTGCGAAAGGACACATGAGGCCAGTTGCTATGTTTTGCTCTAATAGGGTACATAAACAAAGATACAAGATACACCCAGACTCAATAAATACTGTGTGAGTGAAAGCTTGTCTGTGTGAGCTCCTCTTTTTACAAGTTACATGATGTTTATGTAGCAAAATCATAAAGATCACTTGGAAAAAAAAAAAAAACAAAACGCTCAAGGACATGTGAGCACAGCAGTACTGTAGTTTAGAGTGACACACACAGGGGCATGTGTGCACACACCCATTGTTTGGCTGCACCTGGTCCATTAAGGAACAGGATAGATGGGACTAAGGGACCTGACTGTATGAATGTTTGTGTCAAAGCATGTGTGTGTGTGTTCGTTTGCGTCTGCACAACCTCAGAAGCCAAACATCTGCAGCAATGACGCACCTTCAAGTAACAGTAGACACACACACACAAAACCAGGCAAACACACATATTAAACTGATGGTTAACAGCACAGAGTGCTCTCTCACCTTTTATCTCTCGCTTTCTCTCTCCATTCCTATCTCACTCTCTTAACCCTGTCTTTAAGTTCAAAAGGCAGCAATATTCCCATTAGTGTTTGGAAACGTTATTTGACTCTGATGTGTGTGAATCACATCACACACATAAAGCACAGACTTCTGAGTTAAAGACTAATACGTGACTCCTATAAAAAGCGAAGGATTTTAACAAACTCCACAGTACAACAGTCAACAGTGAGACAATAGTGTTCCTTAATGGAAAAAGAGAGTACTTAACCATACACAGTAATTTATTTATTTATTTATTTATTGCAATCTGTTGCATTCACTTTGAGTTTGAATTTCCTGGAACTTTCTTAACCTCACAGCTAAAAGTACAGGCCTATGTCAATTTATATATTTTAAAAGTCCTGGTAATAAAGCAATTCAGACTAAAAATGAAAATGGAAAACTATTTTTGAACTGTCACATAATCAGAAATCTTATGTCAAAAGGACATTTTTAGAGCACTTTATCCCAAACCTTCTATGCACATACTTTAGTTACACAGTAATAATGCATCAATAAGGGGAACCAAACAGCATTACAGCTGGAGTATTAGTCACCTTTTTTGGATACTGCATGACATTGACATCTCTATTTCAGCTTTGTTGTTTATGTGGTTTGTTCCATTAACACTGCATCACTACTGTAAAACTAGGATGACTTGGAAATGCTACTGTAGTTTCAAAACAGGAGAGACTGCTAGATATTGCAAGCAGAAGTTAACACAAGCGTGCGTCAAAGGCCTTTAACCTTTGTATTTGAACGAGAAAGAAAGTCTCAAATCACGGGGCCTCTGCGCGCAGGCCTGGATTTCAAATTTGACAGAATACAGGGTATAATTATTAGAGAGCTGTGTAATTTGATATGGAGTGAAATTAACTGTCAGGAAGCTCATATGGCTTTATTTCACTTATTTTTATTCCATCAGTGTCGCCAGTTCTCACCGTCTCCAAAAGGTTTGTACACATCAGTCACAGTTTCCATGGAAGTGTGCGCACTGGGTCGTCAGGTTTGTTTTTATAAATCCCAAATTTGGCATAAAAACTTCATCTTTCAGTTGAATATGCCCTTTCCTCATCTTCGTGCATATGCAATGTTTACAAATGAGGCCTGGGGCGTCCTGATAGACAAATGTTTAAGGTGCATACCACATAACCGCAACATCCCTGATTCGATACCCCGACTCTCTCTCTCTCTCTCTCCCCTTGTTGCCTGTCTGCCTCTGTACTGTCTGTTATCAAATAAAGTAGGCAAAATATCCAAAAAAAACCTGTCCACACTGCTCACAAAGAGTGTCATGTCTGAGCAAAAAAGGTCTCTCTATGGCTCTCATCAAAATTTCTTAGCTGTAAAGACAGAACAAAAACAAGCCTCTCACAGCACAACCTTCCTATATAATCTTTAGCTTTGGCTCTACTGAGCTACACAGGACTACAGGAACACAATATGAGTCAATATACTCTGGGAGCAAACGAGTCTTGAACAGCTAAAGCTGTGCTGAGTTGTGTCGGGTCCTGTTGTGTGGTACAGCCAGATAGATAGAGAGAAAGAGAGATCGAGAGAGAGAAAGAGAGAGAGAGAAACAGAACAAAAGAGAAATGGTCTTAAGGGAAATTGAGTATACAAGATGCACCATGCCAGTGGAGCAGAATTCATAAACACACTCAGAGAGAGACACACACACACTAGTGGAGAATTCCTAATGAGCGAAGACCTCACAGGGGACACAGAGGGGGAGACAGAGAAACAGGGAGGAGTAAAGGGATTTACAGAGAGACAGACAGAGGAAGAGAGAGAAAACTGATGTATCCCTCTCTAGCTTTCACCCCATATCAAGTATGCATGGGATTGTGAATGCGTATTATAAGTTTGGGTGAAGATGTGAGGAGTTAAAAGTGAAAACCTCCATTCTACATTCCACTCACTATGCACACACACACACATACACACACACACACACACACACACACACACTGCGATGACACAGTGTGCTGCACACGCACGTGCCCAGGGCAATCTTGTTACCTTGCCAAGAGGGCCTTGGACCGCCAAGGTTGCCATGGTATTGCTCACTCACAAACACACACACACATACACACTTTCTCACTTTCTTTCTCTCCGTCTCTCTCTCTCACACACACACACACACACACACACCAGCACAGGGTGTGACTAGATGTCCTAAAGTGAAGTGGATTAAAGTGTCAAGATGACTGGTCGAGCCTGTGTGCGTGCATTTGTTTGAGTGTGTGTATGCGGAGTGTGTAGGTGCGAGCGTGTATCTGCCTACAGTTTGTGACGTGAATCTGGGAATTGCACCTTTAGATTCCCTCCTGAATATACTTTCTCGTTGCAGTGGAATGTGCAGCTGTAAATTCCCACCTTCCACGCTCCAATGTGGCTAAAATCTTCATGCTCTATATTTTCCTGAGCAGAGTAAGACCGTTCAGACTCGTTCAGACAGAGAAACACAAGAGAAAGGGGGGAGATGATTGGCTACTGACAACAACAAAAAGGTAGATGGGAATGCAGATTGGATTAACTAGATCTCCTATCACTCATTGTGTTGCCATTGAAGTTTGGGAGGCCATCTGTGCTGCGCCACCTTAAACAGTTTCCAGCATTTTTTTCACATTGACAAAATTCACAGTTGTGACGTAGCGCTCCCTCGTCCTGCCTGAATAACAGGAGATACCTCCTTTCACTGAAATACATGGACTTAAAAAGCGCTTCTCCTAAACTACATATATCTAAGGCTCAGACGAGAAGGAACCCTTGAGAGCAGAAAAGAGGTTTTCAAAGTAATAAAGGTATTTTTGCTAAGTGGGACATTTTTACATTATAGGGCCTAGATCCATTTTGTCAATGTACTTTCAGGCATTTACTGGTACTACTTTTACATAAACTATTCATTTTCTCCAACCTCTTTTCTCTCTAATGTCAAATTACATCAGTTCCCATAACCAAGGCAAAAGGGTTGATTGTGTGAAAGAACCTCAGATTAAAAGAAGAGATGAGGGAAGTAAAATAGAGACGGACCACGAGAGCCAAGAGACAGAGGAAAGGGGAAGGAAAGCAGGCAGGGTTTTCAAATTAACTATTGGTCAGGGGTCAGATGGACATTTAATCTAACCAATCAGCTTCCTAATTACACAAGTGCTGCCAGGATGGTGTACCCTATGCATTTCTATGTGTGTGTGTGTGTGTGTGTGTGTGTGTAGCTGGCTAGCGTTGCGTGTAGAGGTCTTGTTGTAGCAAAATGAACATCTGGCCTCAATATTGGTTCCATGTGTGAACACACACGCATATGCACGTCTACATGTGCGCACACATGCACATGTGCACAGACACGCACGCGCGCACGCACACACACACACACACACAGCCTGTGGTGAATTGCTCCCGCCTTACACACAAAGAAAAAGAGAGAAAGAAAGAAAGAGAGAGCAACATGGAGAAACGCAGAAGGACTGAGGGAGTGGATGTGCGAGCCATAGCAGACAAACACTCCGAAATATAAAAAGAACACACATATGCATACACACATACACACACTTCCAGTAGTGTGTGTGCGTGTGTGTGTGTGTGTAAGTTGATTGTAACAGTAATTGATGTAAACGTCTAAATTACAGCTAGGAGCTAAAATAACCACCGTGTTTTACCGTTGCCATGTCGACATGATGAAAAACACCTGGTTGGTTCACTGGCGGGGAGGGTGGAACATCTGTGTCATGGACGCCCAGCTGAACCAATGAAAGGGCCGCGTGTGTAAGCGACATGTGTCTGAACCAATGAAACACTCACTGGAAAGAGAAGATATCTAAACAGACGGCACGTTAGTCTCAAGTCAAACTCATTATATCACATTACATGATATTATGAAAAAAAATCTAATCGTTTGGATCTGTTTGTTCTGTAAATGCATTTTAGATCAAGATTCTTGTATAATCACACTTAATCTAAAAGCTGTCTATCTATCTAAATAAGTTTTAATGTTTTTTCTCTCGTCGGCACCAGATTGGTGCAGTTTGTCATATATAGGACAATTCACTGAGTGCCAGTAAAGTTAAGACAATCACAGGAAAGTCTTTTTTTGAAAAAAGGATCCTCTTCTTGCTGCCTCCACTCCACAGAAAGGTCAATCTCAGAGTCAGCTACCCACGAGCAGTCCCGGAGTAAACAGGGATTCAATATCTTGCTCAAGGACACTTCAGCAGGACAAATACTGCAGCTTTTTAGTTGAGGGACATCTGACTAATGACTACGCCGGCCCGCTGCCAAAAAGTAAGCCAAAGAAAAACCACACTGCCAAATCCTGGGATTTTAAAGTCAATGTAGTGTACTTTTCTATGACTGATGACTGACTTTACACTTCATATGGTGTGATGTGGCAAAAAAAAAAACATGTTTCCCAAGCAGGTTGACAGGGAACATTTTTGAAATTTTTGTCAAACCCGAGTCGGAATCAATCAATCAAAGCAGGCTTGAAAACAGGATTAGTATCCAAATGTAAGCCAAGAAATAGTCAAGCAAATAAGCTAATTCTTGAATTGAGTGAGCCTAAAATGCCAAGCTGTCACCTTCCCACTACGTATGTTGTCAGCTGTAATACGTGCGCAAGTGTGGCATGTGTGGAATAACCAAAATGGGCCTAGATGTGGTTAAAATGGTGTAATTTGTTTTTCAAGCCAAATGTAATATTCCTAGCAGACAATGAGGCTGCTGTGGACTGTCACACAGCGTAAAGCCACACGTGGGTCATAACTGTGACATACACACGTACACTCCCATCAAGCAGACACACAAAGACACACACACACATGCTCTGACACACAAGGTGATCCGCCAATATTTCCACAAACAGACACAGGTCAAAACTACAGCAAAAACAGGTTGTCTGATTATGTTTCTGTTACACTAATCACAGCCTGGACTTTATACGCTAGACACACATTCACACATGCTACCACACACACACACACACACACACACACACACACAGACACACACACACACACAGAGACTCACTTTTTCTTTTCTTTCTAGCATGGCTGTGTTTATTTGAGTCTGTGTCCTGATGGGAAATGTGACTGCTACACAAACAAACTGAACAGTCCAGAACAGACAACTGTGTGTGTGTGTGTGTGTGTGTGTGTGTGTGTGTGTGTGTGCTTGCGTGCATGAGAGCGAGTGGGAGAGCAGTTTGGTGAATGTCAGTATGTCTTCCCTTTTCCGACACACACACACACACACACAAAATGCACCTCAGTGACTTGAAAGAATAAAGCCAGCACTTTCCACCTTTTCCATACGGTATGTACTGTATATAAGATGTGTTTCTAAAAACACTCTTTATAAAAACAGTCTGTGAGCTCCATTTATAAGGATGTCTGACGAAAATGCACCTTTGAGCTCGGACTGCTCACAGTTATACTGTTGTATTGATGTTAAACGGCTCTGCTGGAGCAGACGATAGCTAGCTGTAGCTGGGTTTGAAACAGTACGTAATGCGCACTGGCAAAGCAAAGGTTGCCTGCATTGTCACTCTTTGTCAGCTCCAGCCAAATTTTCCAGATCAGCAATCAAAGATATGAGGCAACCAAGGTCAGAAGGACTGTCAGTGATGACTTGGTAGAACTGATTGTGCACTGCCAGCATTATGCAGTTGTCCAAAAAGGTCAGGTTAGGAGCCAAACTGATAGTGAACTATTGAGGCTGATACTGACATTTAACTGAGTGATGAAAGTAAAAACATATTTTTGGCATTTCTGTGCTGCCGTTTCTTGTTAGTTATTGGCTGCCCGACTGATATATCTATTTTCAAATCTACCAAGAATATCTGTCCAGCACGCATAACAGTCGGGCTCCAGCCTGGTGAGGTCTACATGCCACATTTTCACCAGTACGTTCCAGCCTTTAAAACAAATCTCTTTTTCAACTTTAAGATATTCTGCCAACACAAAAGACAAAGCAATTCTGTGAGGAGATGTAACTCTGTAAACTGAGGAAATTATACATTTTATTTAGCGCTTTTCTAGCCTCTCAAGGGTATGCTGCATCAACAAAGGATTATAATATCTGCAGAATAAACTTTAAAAAACACAATTATACATTGAAGCCATTTGAATTTGTTAATTTAATACAGTGTTTTTAGTGGGAATTCAACATTTTATAATAGCAACAAAGCCTAGAAAATAGAAACACAATGTTCAGATAATATAGCATATCAGCTGAGGAACACAATTTATAAGCCTAATCACTAAAGTGTTTTTTTTTTCCTTTTTTAGCTTTAAAAACATTAAAAACACAAACACACAGTGACACACACACACACACACACAGGCGCGCGCACAGACTGGAGCATAAGCTCTATAATTTCCTGTAGCGGATATAAAGTGATGTTAAATTATCAGTACGGAAAATAAGTTCAATTCATGCTTTAATTTCCTTACAAAACACATACACTCACGAGCACACACTCAGAATGCAAATGCAGACACTGTGCACCAGCAATGGGAAACACTCACAGTCACGCAGATGCACGTGTACACTGACACGCATCGATTTACACAAGGAAAGAGGAAAGAAGGGAAATAGAACGCAAAGTAATGAGAACTTTATGAAAATACAGCTCTGTGTGTGTGCGTGCGCGCGTGCGCACACACGTGTGCGTGCCAGTGTGTATGTGTGTGTCTTTTAAACATAATTAGCTCCGTCGGGCAGAAATGTAAACGAGAGAAACTTTAATGAAACTCTTCTCTGATCTGCTGAAAGCACACATTCCCGTTTATCTCTCTCAGTTCGTCTCTCTATTTTCTCTGTCTGTCTCTCCACTCAAATGGAATTGAATGTCACGCATGGGACTTTTAAAACCCTGAAGGTTCACATTTCAGTATTGCATTATGACCACATAAGATGTACACAGTTATATTGTGTTTGTAAGGTCAAATCCACAATTTCTTCCTCTGCCTGCTTGCGTCCATTTGTCTCCACTTCTCTATTGTCCTTGAGGTAGAATTGCCTTTGAAAACAATCTGGAATTTATTAGATGATCTAAATGTTGGGTCACTTCACATATGTTTGGGTATATTCACATGTGTTCACATATGTTTGGCTCAGAGGCGGACCATTCTCAGCCCTACTTAACTCGAAAAAACACCATTACTCAAAGTCTGTCTCATTCCATTTATAAACTAAAACGTCAACCAAAGCTTTTACTTTAATTTCATCTCTGAACCTCATACGCTTTCTATCCCTGTCTCGTTCAGTCAAACAGCCTGAAAATAAAATTTCAGACTGAGAAAATGTCTTTAATGTAATAAATCACTATGAAAACAAAGCCAATAGTGGGGCAATGTCTCAACAAGGCAACACTGTGCAGCAATTATAGATCAGGCCTTTCAAAAGAAAATATTACCTCCTCTCTACAAAGCAAAAAGCCTTCCATTGCAGAATACTAAGAACTCAGATTCTGGGTGTGTTTGCGTGTGTGTGCGCCCAACTCTGTGGGAGTATGCGTGCATGCCTGAACACTTTTGTGTGTGTGTGTGTGTGTGTGTGTGTGTGTGTGTGTCTGAGGTGTGTATCGATCCTTGTATATCAGGTGAGTTGTCCTTTGAGGAAAGCAGGGAAATGAAAGAAAAAGAATGAAAAGAAAAGGGGAGAGATAGATCGATGCAGCGGAGAATAGAAAGAACAAGTGAGGATGAGGGAAAACACACAAACGTGGACAAGCGCAGAACCGCACACACAAGCGCACAAGGGAAGAACACACACACACGCACAGATGTTAAGATGAAATATGACTTTGGCTATTTGTTTCTGCTTTTGTCTCTTTTTAATCCTTCGCTCCTCATGCCCTCCATCCGTCCATCATTGCTCTTCCTCCTTCTCTTCAACCCTCCCTCCCTCCTTTCTTTGCTCTGCCTCACTACTTCTCACTTGCCAATTAGTATTTTGGGCGGATTCACCTTTTATAATTCAGGTTCTGCCCTGTTGCGTCAAAGGCCTCATTTAAATTGAGCTAAACATTTGTGTGCGCGTCTTTAAGTGTCAATATGTGTGTGTGTGTGTGTGTGTGTGTGTGTGTGTGTGTGTGTGTGTGTGTGTGTGTGTGTGTGTGTACTAAGCTATTTCAGATGATCCTTTGCATTAGTGCCCATCCCTAACCCTGCCCAACGATGACTCAACCTCAGCCTGTGTGTGTATGTGTGGTATATTTGTGTGTGTGAGACGTGTCAGTGCATGCCATGGAAACTGACAATAAATATTGTGTTGTAAGGAGAGAAAGATAGCAGCAAAGGCCATATCTTATGAAGCTATTAAAGTAATAAGTCATGTTTGGTGTCCTCACTCTAATAAATCGTTAAATTGCCCCCCCCCCCTCTCTTTTATTCTCACTTTCACACACACTTAAAATCAGTCTCTTTTTTTCTGCTACTGAACACATTAATCCCTTAAGGTCCTGATACCCCCCTGATGTACTGTACTCCAAAACGAACACGAATGCAGTTCTGGGCACACTTTTTTACACTGAGTGTGTGTATAGGCGGTCGTCTTGTCTTGTGTAGTCAGCACATACAGTCCCTGTGGACCCCAGAGGACATGGGCTGATGATAAAAATTTATAGCGCATGACCCATGACCTTATGTGGACGCGGAAAGTATAATTTGAGCTTTAAAACCTCTTTGACCCGCCGATGGGTCCGCCGTTGTAAACTCAAGATGTGAAGAACTTTATTTTAAATTGGAGTGGAGATACCAAATATGTCAAGCTTCATTTTGGAAAACAAAATGTGCACAAGAGTCCAGCCTTTAAAACAAAAACAACTCGGTTTGAATATTTCACTCAGTTTAAACATCACATAGCTTCAATGAAGAGTTGATACAAGCTGATACAGAAAAAAATATGATACTGTCAGGAGTGGAGGGACTGGACAGTGTGGGGAAAAAGGAGATTTTTCCAACTTTGTTACACTTATTTGGTAAGTATGGAGCTGTTAGCCTAGATTAACATAAATTTGTTTATTGTATACACAAAAAGAGATGTAAAAACAATGTGTGATTTTAGTGGGAGCTAAATGTGAACTATTTCTGTATAACTATGTTAATGGGTTAACTTTCTCTCTGCTCTCTTTTATCGCCATATGACTTTCCCTATATCTTTTTCTCTTCATCTCAATTTTCTTCCTTTTCTCTCTCATGCATGCAGTCTCTCTCTCTCACTCTGTCTCGCTCTCTCTCGCTCTCACAGACAGTAACGCACACACTGCCCCACCCACGATAATGAGTAAACCTCTTGCTGCCCCACCCTGCCCGGTCTGCCAAGTTACTGCCAACACCTAACACACACACACACACACACACACACACACACACACACACACGCACACACGCACACACACACACACACGCACACGCACACGCACACGTGCATACACGTACACAATACATGCAACAGGCCAACCCTCAACATGTACAGACGCCATACACTCAACTCACACACCGACATGCGCATACACACACCATAAGCACTCTCACAGTCAGTGCTACCACTTACATAGACCCATGTCAATGCCCTGACATTACACACACACACACACACACATACACACACACACACACACACACACACACACACAGTTCAGTCTATTCTGATCTAATGTGATCATGGCCAATAAGCTCTGTGGCCATGGCAAACCACAATATGTTCCTGCCAGTCCATGACATCACTGTGAAGTGAAAAGCATTATGGGCCACAAAGTAGCGTGAGGGAACTGACTGACAGGTGGTAACCATGGGAACTGTCAAGTTGCCCCCCCCTTTGCCGTGGCAACAGGCAAGTTTCTAAGTGCTGTGTGCTAAAATTTAATTTTGAAAAAGATGAATGCAACTTATGGGAAACGAGATGATGTCATGGAATTATACACACATGGACAAAAGCTCAGAGATAGTGTATGAACGCACGCAATCGTTAGCCAATGCAAATCTGCATAAGTGCTCTAAATGTGACTCAAGAATTACAGATTTCATTGTAGCTGCTCGCTGCACGAGGCCTAATCCTCACATCTGATTCAAAGGAACCAAAGTTGAAGGCGTATTAAATAGGAGCACTTTGACAACTAATGCTCTCAGCAGGTAGGACCTGGCTGCAGAGATCCAGCTACAAATTCCTTCATTCAGAGAGTCAAAGCTAAAAACAAAAATCAGAGTGTAAATGAGACAAAGAAAGAGGATTAGGCAAAACAGGGAGAATGAGGTGAAAGTGAAACAGAGGAATATAAAGAGTGAGAAAAATAGGAGGGTGTGCACGTGTTCCACCTTACCCGTAGCAGGGAGTGGGACTCCTCTTTAGCAGCTCCTCCTTTCCCCTCCTGTCCTCCTCCACCTCCGCTCCCTCCTCCTCCTCCTCCTCCTCCTCCTGTGTACTGTTGAGTTGGCATCTGGCTCTGTTTCTCCCCTCCGCCTCCACCTGCTGCGGCTCCTCCTGGCCTCTCCTCCTCCGTACAGCTTGGCGTCTCCCAAAAACGACTTGGTATCTCCCAAAAACGACTTGGTGTCTCCCAGGTAAACCATGCTCGGGGAAGCCACACCTCTTTTCTGCTGTGAGGCCTCGTGATTGGCTGAAACAAATGACAATGAGAGGGGGGAGGGGAAAAGAGAGGGGCTCCCACCTCCTGCTCCTCTTTCAGGTCCCATTCGCTCCTTGGGCACCCACAGTAGACCATGAGCCTGTTCACCTCCTCTTTCTCCTGGTCCTCTTGTCTCCCCAAGAACCCAGCCCTTCTCCCGCTCCCTTTCTTTCTCCTCACCTCCCTCACTTTTTACCACCCCTCCTGCTTCTTCTCTGCCTCCTTCTGCCAACCGTCCCTCAGGCGGCGCAAGGGAGTAAAGGAGGCGAATATCCCCCTTGCTCTCTTCTTTAATGGCTAAGGTAGAGGGAGCTGAGCAGCCATTGGCTGAGAGTGTTAACGAAGGTGTCAGTGAGGTCGTCAGTGAGGTGGGTAAGGTTGTTGTCAGTGAGCTTAATGAGGGGGAGGATTCATGACAGTGGGCTGAGTTGAAATGGTCGAGGAGGGCTGACGAATCAGGAGCCGTGAAGTCACAGCGTCGACAGCGGCAACACGCGTGGACACGCCTGCAGAGAGAAAGAAACAATGAGTGAATTATCCAAATACAACAAACTTGAATCAGAATGAATGAAATGTATGCATTAGAATATAATAGATTAGAAATGTTTACTTTTTTAGTTTGAATTGTGCCTAAATTAAATACATAAATGGTTTTTACTTAAGTTTGTTTTAACGTAGATTTGTCATTAAGTGTTATCTTCAATGTGACAGTACTGCAAGTCACACTGAAGTCAAAACTATAACATTAACGAGACTGAACATTAGAATATAGCTAAATTCAGTTTACTTCGTCAAGGCCAGTCAATTAAGCTTGAATGCCATCAATTTAAAATGTAAAAAGCCTTCATTCCGTATCGCTTTTAATGGACCGTATGTGACAAGCTGAGTTTTCATTGATCAAATTTTGAAAAAAATCCACACCCTGAATTGACTAAATTTAAAGTGCATTAGACCCAGCCTGATTTGCCCCGACCAGTCAGGTAGAGTTTCACCCAGCCTGTGGCCAAAACGTGACTCAGTGTTCCACTTAATCTCGATAAATTAAGGCAAAACTGTGAGGAATGACAAGAAATGAATCACCCATCAACAAACCACCTTCATTTCCTCTTGGCAAGGCCCTGAATGACCAGCACTATATACACAACATCAGGGTTTTTCCTGGCTCAGAAAACAGTTTTTTTTTTTTTTTTTGCTTTTTGTGCGGGCCAACGAGCAAAATCAATCGACCATCCATAACAAGAAACTGGACTCTTGTTTGCAGTGGCTCATGTTGGGAACACTATGGCCAGAATACATGGTCAAAAGAATACAATAACAAAACAGCACCTTGATAATTTGTTCTGTGCTGAGGGAATCTAATGATATGACTGTTTTATTGACTAATTATGCTGGAAAGTAGATTTTAAATGGTTTAACAGACCTCTCCTCTAGGATACAAATAACTAGATAACGATTCAGTCTTGTGCTTCACTATTTAAAATATACCGAGAACGCTCGTTTCTTAGCAGATAACTAACATTTCCTCTTTTATTAGGACCATTATTTAGCAGATAAGTCAGATGTGTTCTTTAACCCCAAACGGGATGAGTTCTTGTTTACTTGTTTGAATTAAATCTCACTCTAAGCAGCAATTTGCTCAACACTTATGTTGTTTTCTCACAGCTGACCTCTCATTACTGCCACACTGCCAGTGGGACTGATTTATAACAAGGGAGAATAAACATGAAATATTTCATTGAAAACAACTAAGAAGTATAAAAATGCTATTTTTTTTCCGTTAAAGCGGATTCTGTTTTGAAACCTGCCACAACAAAAACACAAAACTTACAGGTGTATATATAAAAACAATGAGCAGCACACACAGGTGAACACAAATATTAAAGATACAGAAATATAATGTCTAAGAATATACACCGTCTCTATTTGCTGGCAGCATGTCTGACATTTCTTCTGCATGATTGACAGGAAGTGAAATAAAATACATCATTTAAAATAAATATATTCAAGAAATGCAGTGCAGATTTGAGTCTGTATATATTGTCTGTCTCTCTTTCTCTGTATATTTCTCTCCTTTGTCTATTAATTGGTGAGGATATAAATGCCCCGGGCAATGAGAGATTCAATATGAGGGCTTTGAACAGCATCTCAAGCGGATCAAAAGTATTTGTAGAAGTTTGTGAAAATAAGTGTGTGCAAAAGTACTCACTTAAATACTTAAATATCTCCACATGCTTAACAAAGACACAGTGGCCTCTCTGTTTGTCGTCACCATGCACACGCCACACCTACATGCATGCATACAAGGACCTGTTTCTTACTGACTCATCCCCCCCCGTCTTCTCTGTCACTTTTTATCTCTCTCACACGCAAACATGATATATGAAGTATATATCGTTCTTTCCACACGTGTACTGATCCAATCCCCCTTCCCCCCGAATGCTGTCGACAGCTACATCTGTCCCGCATACATTCAATTAGACCCATCTCTTAGAAAATAAGAAAGAAATCCATGTGAAGAAGTCGTCAGCAAACTCAACATTTTGCCCCTGATCTATGGTGGCATATTCATTTGCAGTAATTTGTATAACAATACGGTGGAGAAATCATTTTAAAAGATTTGTTTATTCAGTAAACTAATCAAAGACTGATGAAAATGATGTGAGTTTGATGAAACTAAGCTCTGTTACATCCTCTACATAAGAAATGTGTAACAATAGAAAGGGCAAGTACAGGGGTTTGCAGTGCTGATGCCTGTGTTCGCCTACCATCTCCTTTCAAAAGGTCTCTATTACAGTATATAGTTTAGAAAATTTCACTCTTGTTGGTCATTTTTAAAAAAGCCCGCTCGCTCCAGCTGCACATCGGCTCCCCTCGTGTGAATCAAGGATTTTTAATCTGGGGCAGGTTCCAGGAAAGCCAAATTAAGAGCATTTGTTATAACAGAGTGTGTAAGAGCACCAAATCAACTCAGTCTCACCCAAAATGTCTCTCAAATAACAAGTCTGTGTTAAAGGGTCACAACCCTTACATGCTCTGAAGTCAATACACACCTGCAGGTCCACACACACACACACACACACACACACACCAAGTGTTAGTAATTACAGCCAGAACATGGCAGCATTTCTATCTTCATTACCAAAGGTTTGAGAAAAAAAATGTATACATATAGTATGTTTAGTATGTGTAATAAAAATGATCTTATTTTATTAAAATAAATCTTCTACTTTCTGCTTTTGTATATTCTAAGAACTTTAACACAAACCAGACAACCATGTTGGTAACTTCTTGCGGTTGTACACATCTGTGCCCTAGAAATATGTCCTCGGTGAGAATGTTTAGGTGTAAAAGTTACTTTGAGATTGATTATTGTGTTTCAGCTGCTAACTTTTCCCCCCAAACACTATAGTCTTTTGTTCCACACTCTGTAATTAAATCCCGAATTTTGTTTTCTAAAACTTGCCCTTGGAATCTTTTTAGGTTTAGTCAATTTTAGTGGTGGGGAGAAACTTTCTGGCTTTATTTCAGTTTTATTTGATTTGAGCTCCAAGATTCAGAGCTTAGATTCTGTTAAGGACGTGAGTGGACTGTTAAATACCCGCCACTCTCTCTTTCTCCCTCTCGCTTTGTTACCCTCTCTCCACTTTCCTCTCTCTCATTTTATCCGTTTTCTTTGTCTTTCATTCTCCCTCCCTCATCTTCTCTTTGTCTTCTCTTTTTCTCTCCTTCCTCCCCGTCACTGCATCCCTTCTTCTCCTGGTTCTTCATCTTCACAATCTGTCTCTTTTCAATCTATCTCCATCTCTATCTCTCTGCTCTCGCTCAGCAATGAATCAAACTTTTAAGTCTTCCATTGATTTGTAAGATGGCTCTGTCAAACTGTAATTGTATGTGCATGAGTGTGTAACTTGGGTATGTGACTTTGTTTGTGAGCGTGTATCAAGAAGCAATCCAGACCAGCAATCTAAACCGATACTTAAATAGTCAAAAAGATTTCACACAAGCTTCTCCAGTTCTGTATATCTCTCCATCTCTGTCTTTAGCCCCAACTTTCCCACACCAACCCTCTCTCTCTCTCTCTCTTTCTCTCTCTTTCCAACTCTAACTCACTGTAGCTTTCTCCATCATCTGCTGTTTGTGTAGGTGACAAATTGGCTGTGGAATCTTGTTGGACCTCTCCAGGATTTTAGAGCCCTGTGAAACAGAGCCTATAGCTCATTTCTACAAGCAAGCAAAAAAAAACAAAACAACACCAGATTTCCGTTATACAAGTTTGGGAGTGACTTCATTTTTCCGTTCTGACAAGTTTTTAAGATAAGCTTAAGTTTTGTTAATTCGGCAGATATGGCAGAGGAGTTGAAAGGCACACAGTCATCTTCTGATCAGTTTTAAATTGTTTGTACTTCACACTTGCTTAGTTCCCCAAATCTGCATAATCTCCTCTGAACAAAAGACAATCACATGGACTCAAAAGAACCAATGAATGATGGCTACGGGAGGTCAGAACAACTGAGCCAACAAAAATATAGACATAAGTATCTGTCACTGAAGCAGGAGAGACAGGTATGCAATGCTCATCTTCAAATTTGTTTGCGAATGGCAATGGAGATTTCCCCCTTTCCCTGATTTGTCAGCAGCTTCCAGGTGTGGGTGTCTGAATGATATCTATAAGTGTCTTAAAAGTATTACTTTTTATATGGGTTGGTGCTGAAAATGACTGTGCTCGGTAAACATTTCCTGGATGATTGGGTATAAAAAAAAAAAAGAGAGAGAATTATGGGGTTTTGAATCCCAGCACAAGCAAAACTTCACCATCTCTCTCACTCAAGAAAGGAATTTCCATACACACACACTCATCCAATTACAGGAATATTGAGTCATAGTCTCTAACTGGAATATTGACTCTTTGGATAACACTCAAGCAATTTTTATCACATTCAGTCGCTCGATTCGAATGAATGAATGACACAGATTTACAAGTTTCAGAGAAGATGGCAAAATGAATGAGCCACTCTAAGTAAGCAAACTTTTTTCAGGCTTCTGAGAACA
This sequence comes from Scomberomorus guttatus, assembly GCA_038419695.1. Classification (NCBI taxonomy): domain Eukaryota; kingdom Metazoa; phylum Chordata; class Actinopteri; order Scombriformes; family Scombridae; genus Scomberomorus; species Scomberomorus guttatus. The sequence continues at coordinate 12,322,831 of CM076461.1, forward strand.
CACAAATATGTTCCTATTAATGTTATTACTACTTATTACATATTCAACACTTCACTATGCTGACTGAAAAGCACTTTTTCCTGCATATCTTAAATCTTTGAGGCTTTCAAAACTTTTAATGTCTACGCATGAGTTCTGGGGACTGTTTTATGTCAACTAATATATAATATCTAATAATATTTAACATCAATAATATCTGATCCTATCTCTCTCTTACCTGTAGTGTCTGAAAATCTCTTCTTCCACTTCTGTGATGAAGTGACACTTTGTACAAGAGAACTCCCTCTCTCCTCCTGCTCCTCTCCCCCCTTCCTTGTCTCCCCCAACCTCTTCCTCAGCCTTGACATGTGGGGGTGCCCCCTTTAGGTTAATCAGGGTGTGGCAGCTTTCGTAGTGTTGGAGCAACACGTCTATGTCGGTGGTGGCAAACGCACACTGGTCACACAAATGGGTGACCCCTAGGAGCACACAAACAGGACACATGAGGAGCAAGAAACTAAGAAAAAAAACAATCATGCTAAATCTATTGAGATGTGTAAATAAGCTGATAAATATTCTGCTAAATTCATTTTCTTGCAAGATGAACTGTGTCTTTAAATACCTTGTGTGACAACAGGATGTGCGCTTGAAATCACACCGGGGTCCCCTCTAGGATTGGGAGGAGTCATGCTAGGTGAGGTGGCAGTGACAGGTTTCGAACCCATTGTGTCTTGCTGTTTGGTGGACTGAGGGAACTTGGAACAACATTTGGGGCAGGTGGGCTTCCGGCAAGCAAAGGGGTGGGACACCTATTGAGAAAAATCAGACGAGTTTAGCGAAGAGTAGTAAGGATCTTTGCATGCTTTCGCTATTACAGGCAAAACTGTTGCAAATAAGGTGAATTTAGTCTTTAAAAGTTTGTTTTCTCCTGTTGTTTTCTCTCATTTCGGTGCTGTGATATTTTTGTCTATGCAGGTGATATCAAAGATGTGGAAGTCAGCCGCACCGGTATGAATGTGCATCATTAACTGAAGGATGCCACCCCCAATTTTGGCTGTTAACCATCCTTTCTGCGTTTTATAACAGCTGCAACTGCACTGTTTGGCAGCTGGCACAAAGGAGGGAGGAGAGAGCGTGGGTGGATTGGGGGAAGCAGGGGAATTTTAACTAGGCCGGCAATTAACTTTACACTTGTTCATATATTACATTTTATTTTCGTGTGCGTACAAAACAGCTGATTGTTTCTTCTAATTGCCAAGCAAACACCAAAACACCAAGCAAATCAACATTTCAATATTTTATCAATCTCACCTCCCCTAGGTGCTTATGCGGCTGACAGAGCCCCTGTGGACAATACTTGCAGTGCTGAATGCAGCATCGGTGGATGGAGTGGTTGTGCTGGTAGTGCAGTAGTAACGGCGCTACTACGATCACATCTGCACTGTGGGCCATTGAGTACCGGAAATCGCACAACTGACAGTTATAGCTGGTCACGACTGCTTCTGTGTCGCTGCTGTTCGGGTCTCCTAGGAGCAGAAAACAGAGCAAAGGTCTGTTAAATAAAACAGTTTGGGTCTTGGAGTGGAAAAAACAAAGGCATGTCAGAAATTCTAACTGTATCATGATGCTCAAGGCAGCCAAAAAAGCAGGGTCACTTATTATCCAAACACTAGAAACAATATAAAAGAAGGGGTCAAGCAGTATTGTAGTACTACTAAGAAGGAGCAAGCAGTGTTGTACTAGAAAAGGCCAAAAGACAGATAAACACAGCATCATAACACTAGTAAAAGGAAAGTATCATAGTACTAGAAGAAGGAAAAAAATCATTAGAGTATTTAATTTTGTTTCGCTTGATCTATATTAAAGCTATCTTCTACTGAAAAACAGTTTTAGCAATAACATTTCATCATACTTTCTCCTATTTCATTACCTTGGCTGGTGCTGGACGGGTTAGATGACAGATCTTTGCGGCTTTTGGATAACATGTGGTCTCTTTCTCCTCCTTCTCTTCTCCCTCCTCTCTCCCTCTCTCTGTCCATCCCTCCAGGATTAGAGCTGTTGGGGCTCATAGTACCTCCTGTGCTCATTCTATGTCTTTGTTCATAGTGCTCTAAAAGTTTCGCCGAGCCCCCTGACCACTCACAACTCCAGCTGCAGAATTTACACCAATAATACGCCTGAACGGCACCTCGAGCCGCCTCCCCCGTCCAGCTTGACGAATCAGGACAGGCCCTGACTGGGATGGAGTAGCCGACCAAGGAATCGTCTTCCGCTCTCACTGCCACTCGCTCCGCCCCGTCTAAAATTTGACTCCTCCCCTTCACCTGGCTGTCGTTGTTGTTGGCGAGCAGGGGCGTGGACGGCGGAGTTTTGACTTTATTTGGATGTGAAGACAGGAAGTGTTGTTCAAGTTCTGAGGAGTTACTGCCCATGTACGTGAAATTGCAGAATTTGCAGCGAAAGTACTTAGTGTTCCCCTGGCAATCAGAGGTCTTTCGGCCAATCCCAATTAGCGTACCGCCCAACGTCACCTGTTGACAGTCAGACAAGAGAGAAAAAGACAAAGGTTTTGTTACATCATGATAAAAGTATATACAGTCACACATATAACTGATAATCAATTGGCATTTTAGTTAGGAAGAAAGTTTGCTAGTTCAGTCCTTGCTGCCATGAACAGTTACAGTTATCTGACATTAGCTTGTGAATCAACACAATAGGCTGTTGCTTCTAGTGTCATCATGGTGGTGTACTGTCCCTAGTATACCTTATCCATGGAATTCAAAGGTAACACATGGAAGAAATTTGATATAAAACTGTGTCACAGATATTTGGGGGATGCATAACACGAGCGAAAGACAGAGCTCCGCAGCTGCAAATATGGAAAATTATACCTCAGCTGCCCTTATTACTGAAGCCCACAACGAATGTAATCCATCATTTTCTGCATGTACTTAACTCTAACTAACCAACCAATAACATATTTACCAGGCTCTACTGAAATATCCATTGGATGAGGCCAGGATTTTGCATTACTGAGCAAGCAACCTGACACTCATGTTTTTTATTAGGTTAGCCTGTAGACTGTAGGTGATTATGGTGTGCTGCTGGCTAGATTGGTGAGCAGTCAACCTGTATTACAGTGGCATTAGACTTACTACTGTGCAGATTTGTCTCTGTAGAGATCTGTGGTTTTGATGGGGTTTAACTTGATCTTTACACTGCAAACGTAGATGGGCATGCATTTTCATTTTAGCCCTAAACTTGCTGCGATCATTTTGTTGTGTTTTGAATTTATTTCCACAATAAATTCATTTATTCATTCTTTTCACCAGGTCATTATTTGGCACTTAAACTTCAGATTTGATTTTTGGAGAATAACACTGTGGAACTTGGCCATTAAACCTCTCACTGTCTCTTTTAGTGGAGAGGACAATGAAGAGGAATTTATATTCATTAACAGCTATTGCATTAGGAACAGATATTTTTAAAAAAGGCAGAAAAAAATGACACTAAATGAGATGGTAGGATGAAACATTTATAAATAATACCATAAAAAAAAGCTAGAAACGTAATATCCAAAAGAGAAAAATGATTACGAATGTGTGAGATGGTACATTTCAGCTTCATTAAAGAAAATCGATTCAGAAGGCTAAATGAGAGCCATTACTGTGTGTGATCTCACAACAGCAATCATCCAATCATCACGTCTCCCATACTCTGCCCAGGCAATTAGAGAAGAGCCAAACATCAAGTCATTTTACCGAGCAGAATGGACAGTGAGACACAAAGGGGAATATGAGAGGGGGGAGAGAGAAAGAAACACGGCAGATGGGAAAGAGCAGTAAGTGTGTGTGTGTGTGTGTGTTGAGCAAAAGAGGAGGGAGAAGAAAGGGGTGAGAGATGGATGAAAAGCAAATTGAGAAGTTGGAGATAAAAGGGATTAGAGGAAGAGAAGGTGAGCAAGGGAGAAAGGCCGAGCGATGCACACGGTGAAGGAGGGACAAAGACAGATGATGAGAGAGACAACTGGAGAACAGAGAGGGAGAGAGAAAGAAAGAAAGAAAGGGAAAGCACAGTTAAATGTGTCTGACAGCTGTTTCATTACTTTACCGATTATAACTACTGGTTTCAAAGCCTTTCTCTCTGTCTGTCTCTTTCACCCCCTTCTCTCCTTTCCTCCTCCATCTCTACCTCTCTCTCTCTTTCTCGCTCTTTCCTTCTTTCCCCTATCCCTCTTCTCTCCAAGTCTTTTTTCCTGAAATCTCATTGGTTGACAAGACATCTTGTCTTAGCAAATGACAACATGGAATTTTCCAAACGTGGGCGGGAGAGAGAAAAAGCGAGTGAAGGATGGAGAGAATAGAGACCCCTTTCATTCGTTTTTTTTTTTTTTTATACTTTCATTTTTTCTTCATAATGACGACTTAAGCCCACTGGATTTTCTATTTCTGACTCTGTGTGTGTGTGTGTGTGCCTGTGTGCGTGGCTACCGTGTGTGTGTGTGTGTGTGTGTGTGTGTGTGTGTGTTTCTGTGTCCATTACGTGACTTACGGCCATTACAGACTGCTGGTTTAAATGAAATGAAACTCCTTGACTACTCCACACACACACACACACACACACACACACACACGTTTATTAGATCATGTCGTTTAAACCTTTCAGACAAAACTCTACTGTTCATGCACACTAAAACTCCTAATCCTTGACCCAATTGTTACCAAAATGGGATAGTCCCAATGCACAAAAAGCCAAATACATATTGGGAAATCACAATTTAAGCACTTGCTTTTTACTAAAAACATACCGTACGTGTTTGACTATGAAATTCATTTTTAAGAGAGACTACAATTGTTGGTCAGCATTATGAAAATTAAAATGATTTTCAGGTATTTAGTTGAGGCTCTTATGGGGCCTTATTTGGAAACTTGAATTTGCACATTTGACCTCAGTATCTCAGTTGATTACAACGGTTAAAATAATCACAGTAAAGGGAAAATTATTTGTTGATTGACATATTGGCCATCAAAGAGTTTAAAACTGTGACTTTTTAAGAATATGACAGCCTCTCTAACTACTCTAAAGCATGCATTAATGTGGAATAGATGGCTTGATATTTAGGCTGCATGATGTGGACATAACAGACTGTAGTTGTCATAAAAGTTGAAATATCAACATATTCGATAAATTTAATGAGGTCAAAAACACTTTTAGTAACTCTGCAATGTTTGATTGTGGATTCTTTTTCCTGATACTTCACAGCATTTCACTGACAGACAATTCCTGTTCTTGCTGCTACTTCAGCAACTGAAAGTTCAAAATGAAAACTGCCCATACTCCTGCCTTAAGAAAATGTATTATTAATGTTTAGAAAATTCAACATTCAAACATATATTCCAATATATATGCTACAAAAGCTTCTGCTCCTCTTTAAAAGATCAAAGCTATAATCTTTTAAAGTGTGCTCAGAAAAATCTGCACGAGCCTACATAAAGGAATAAATATTGCATGCGTGTTGCCAATTCTTGCAGATGGAGCTGACATGTGAGTGAACAGTTGTGTCTGAGGCTTTAATGCCTATTACAACAGGGACAGTGAACAATGTTGAACAGAGACTTTTTAGGCTTTTATTCTAACTGAAGTCTACGGCTGTGGAATAAAACGAAGACATTTTTATCCTCAAATTGATTGGCTGATCTGTTAATGTCCAGACTGCACGTTCAAATTACATCTGGCTTTTTAACATGCTCTGATGGTGTATAATTACAAGGCAGAATTCATCTTTAAGTACATGGACAACATTCATCTTGTAGAGGGAATTATGAATTGCACCGGAAAGCGTGCTGCATCCTTGTCTTTATCCTGCAATTTCTCAGCAAAGTAGCTGGAGCCAGATACTAGCACTCCTTAAAACTTTTACAAATTGAGCACTCAATATGAGGGATTAGCAAGGATATGCATTTATTAGCCATGATTCCCAGTGATGCATGCATTGCATGTGCATGATTACATGTGTGTGCATATGCATTGCCTGTAAGCGATTGTAAAGCAGACTACGTACCTGTGTGTCTGTGTGCATGCAGGTGTTTGAGCACACGTGCACACATACTGCCAGGTGCCCTACTTGTCTCCCTTTTTGTGTCGATCCATCTGTCAGTCTATAAAACTTTATAACTTGCAACTCAATGCCTCCCTGTCCAAATCACAAGCACTCCATGTTACAAATCAATTGCAGCTTTTTAAACCCAATAAATTATTCAGTTCAGTTATGGGGCTAGATTTACAGATTCATGAGCAATGATTATAATGCATTGTTAACTATATCAGTATGTCACATGTTTTGAAGCAAAGTTTCTAATGGATATTGATTACTTGAAACTTTCTCTGAAATACAAATGACTTTCTGACACACTGTCTTTTTTATGTAAGCTGCTGTGGAACACATCTGTAGTGAAGTACAAAATGTATGTCCTCTTAAGAGTTAAAGATCACTGCACTACAGAGGAAACCCAGATATTACAAGAGAAAGCAAACAATATAATGGTTTGTGTATAATTTGGAGGCAGCGCACAGAGAGAGCTGGAAAAGTAAGCCATATTGATGCAAGTAAGAATTATGCAAAGCGGATCTGCTTGAGTGCTGTACATGATATCCAACAATCTCATGGATGCACCAGCTTCTTACAGATAATGGAGACATCACTGATAATCCAGTTGCCGGATGTTAAAAGGCTAATTGCCTGTGCTTCCTCGGGTTTTTTTCTTCAGAAGGTGCTGCAAAATTATGAGTTTCTGTTGGGTCCCTGCACGCTCAAAACAAGAATGTTGATGTCATTCTAACCTCATCGGACGTTAACGCCAATGAACACAAGATGCTGGCGGGGTAAGATTGATGGTTCGAACCGAATGAGGGGGCAGCAACTGCCCCAAGTGGAAAACATCAGGTATGTTGGAGTATTTTTCAAGAGTGATGGTAAAAAGGATTGTGAAACTTACTGCTACTCAGGGGCATTGGCTCCAATGATGCAGGCTTTTTTTATTGGACTCGGGAGGTAACAAGAGGGCTCAGCTATAAACCAAAGCTTTACTGAACCACTAAGTTTTAAGTCCAACTTTCGAATGCTTTACATTCCTTCCAATTAATTCAACACTGTCTAACCACAAGATGCACTGTGCAGCTTTATTTATTCATTACTTCATTTTTAAAAAACGTATTACTTGTTACTCATTGCAGGGGTGACTCTATTACCGCCTCTTTGTGTAAAGTTTTTTTTTTCTTTTATAGGTTCTTTTATAGGTACATGTACTGCAGTTTCAGTGCGTCTGTGTATGAAAAACATGAATGTATTATTTAGACTTTATGTAAAATGGTTAAGCATCATCGCACATTTTAAACGTATTTACCTGTATTTACTGAGTGTCTCTGAGCGCTTACCTGTACGTCATATGTGCCATTCATCATAACTGTCCTGTGTTGCTGATTGTGTACATCTGGCCTCGTCTTCCCCAACTCTTTGGCTTGGTTCCTCTGCCCTTGTCCTGCCTGGATGTCTGGGAGCAGAAATACAAGGAGGGGTCAGAATCGTAGAAGCAGATAAACAAAGAGAGGTCAGGCGGCTAGAGGCAAAAAAAAAAAAAAAAAAATCCAAGGACATGTGTGACTTTTGGGAAGAAGGAAAACCTTTAGAACGATCAACAAGTTGTTGTGGCAGGCAAAGCTGCAACCTGAGCATACTGAAAAACATACTTTATAAAGTTATTACCTTACATCTAAAAAAAAAAAAAATGCCTTCGCATTATAATGAAGAAGGGATTCATAAAGTTAGTATGCTCATGTGTTTTACAGTGGGTTTGTTGTGACAGGCACAGCTTTTCTTCAAAGTCTGTAACTTACTAAGTTAATGAGGTGATAACTGGACTTTTTTTCCTCTTTGTCCAGATTTATTTCGATACTTTACTAAGCCTGTTAACATGTCAGCGTGTGGTCCAATGCAGTTTTTAGGCTTGATCACTGGTGCAGGGAATTGTGTTATTTTCCTTTTACAACCATTTTATACAATAAGGAGCAACATAACTCAAAAACATCAAGCTAAGCTAATTACCTAGAGGTGTGTGCTGGGGAGCCATGTTGTGGAGTGCCAGGATGTGTGTGTCGAGAGCAGCATCCTGCCGCGTGCGGTTGTGCAGACCCAGGTGATACTTCCTAAAGTGCTTCACCAGGTCAGCGGGGTCGTTGCCATAGTAACCGTAACCGCACACGTTGCACTTGAAGTCCTGGAGTTTAGGAGAGGGGCTGGAGGAGAGTGGAGGGGTGTCAGTTGTCGACTCCTCCCCTCCTTCCTGTCTGGTGAGGAGGTGGGGAGTCGAGAGGAGAGGAGAAATGAGATGATCTGCTTCCCCTCTGTCTCTTTCGCTCCTCTCTCCCTCCTCTGCACCCTTCTCCCCATCCTCAGGCTCCGACTGGCTCTCGGGTCTGTCAGTCATCGCCGCCCCTCCTTGTTTAGCCCTCCCCGCTCCTCCTCTCCTCCCCCCTCTCTCCTCGTTGCTGTAGCGATCGTCTCTCGCGCCGACGGATGAGGGAGAGACAGACGAGGAAACACACTCGCTCTCTCCCTCCTCCTCTTCCTGCTCCTCATCTCCTCTGATCCGGTCGGAGGATTCTGGTTCAGAGGGTCGGTTAATTCGGTCGGCCTCCGCTCCTACTCTCCCCTCCTCCTCTCCCTCCTCTTCCTCTTCTCCTGCTGGCCTCCTCCCCTCTTCCTCCTCCTCCTCCTCACCTCCCACACTCCGGATAGGGGGATTCTTCTTCCTCACCATCTCTGAAAAGATGGAGAGAGACAGAAAAAGTTTTATTGTTCAATTGATATATTGATAGTATCTAAGAATGTGATATTTATGCATACATGTGGGATCTGGGAGATATAAAAAAAATATCCAGCAGATTTTCCTAATCCCTAAAAATAAAGATACGGAGAGATACAAGGTGCCTGCAGGACACAGATAATATACTGTGGATTATATGCATGCACATACACACATGCACGCACACAAGTAGGAATTTTCTGACAATGATGTACGTATGTGTATAGAACAGCTTTGATTCAATTTACAAACTGCTTTGAAGACTGAAATCTGTGACGATCCTCAACCACAAACCTCGTCAAAGAAAAACAGCCCCAACAAAATCAGAAACATCTCAGCTACAAGAGCGTTTTCAGGGGTGTGTGTTGGGATGTTCGTCGCATCCTTAAGTGCAACTTTTTGACTTTTGTTTTTTTTTTGTTGTTTTTTTTTTTTTCTAAACCAGGGAGTGAATCTTTTTATCGTTATGGAAACCATCCGTGAGAATCTTCAACACATGACCACATCAAAAACCCAAACCATATCAGAGAGAGCGCGAGGACGCGGGAGAGGAGTGGTGGAAGAGAGAGCGGGGGGAGAGAGAGGGTGAGGCGCGGAGAGAAAAGGGGGGAGACCGAGGGAGGAGAGAGACGGGGAGAATGTCCAACACACAACCACATCAAACCACACACCCCCATATCAGAAAGATGGATGAGGGAGGCGGTAGACTGCAATTCATCCCCTCCAGCGCTCCAAATTTCTTTTTTGCATCTCTTCTTGCGTGCCTTTCATTCATTTTCTGGCTCCCAAATTCTCTTTTTCTCATCTCTCTCTGTCTCTCGTGCTCTATCTGTGTCACCTCCTGTCCTCTCGTTTTTTTTAAATTGTCTTTTGTCTACTTTTCTTTTTCTTGTAATATCCCACTTTAATTTTACCCCTCTCTCCTTTTTAGCAGCATGCTCATTTATAATCAAAGTAAAATACCTCTATCAAACAAGAAAAGCACTTGTCAGGGCCTATTAATTGCATTTTTTCTATTCTCTATTGTCCTCTTTTGCGTACAAGAATAATTGCAACAATAATTTAAGTAATTCCATCAATAAAATGTTTCTTTCTGTTCCTGCTCCCTCCGACAGTCGTCCCCCTTCTCCCACCATCCCTCCTCTCCCTCCCTCTCTTATAATCACTATACAAAGCCATCAAATAACCAACCATGTGTTTTATGTTAAACCATAATCTTTCTTTTGTTTGAAAAGAGAACAATTGTGGTTGTTTTGTTCACAACAGTCGTGACAGGGAGAGATACTGCGTGTGTGTGCAAGCATGTGTGTGTGTGTGTTGCGTGTGCGCGTGTGTTTATTTGTGGTTGTTCAGTTCATATTCAGTCGTAAACACAGTCAACCCATTGACCCATATGCTGCGTTTGTGTGTGTGTGTGTTCGGTCATAAACACAGTGAAACCCAACAGACGCCTGATAGACGCCAAAAACTGATCACTTTTAGATCAATGCAATATGAGGGGGGGAAGACGCTGCGAGTGTGTGTTTCTGTGTGTGAGTAATGCATGTTTGATGACGCGTATGGAAGCGAGATAGCGTGCGTGCGACTCTCTGTGAGTAAGTTAGTGAGAGAGATAAGTGCTTTCTGTTATTCACTGATAGCAAACTGCAAACATTTAAAGCGTGAAAATCAGCACACACACACACACACACACACACTTCTGAAGAAAGAGAAGGAAAAGAGGATGCAGTTGAAAACAGATAATTAGATGACCATAAACAAAACGCAAGTAGATACACATGAACAGATTGAAAAGAACCATATTTTAATAACGCTGTAATGTGATTTAGTGAATTAGGAAGAAAAGAGAAAATGAAAACACACACACAGAAAAAGAGAGACAAAAAAAGAAAGAAAGAAAGAGAGAGAGAGAGAGGGAGAGAAAAGGCTGCTTTCTTTGTTGAATCCAATTTTCTTTCTATGGCCTTTCTTGTGTTTTACCATTTTTTCTCTCTCCCTCTTTCTCTACCATACAACTATTAAAATAAAGCAATTTATGTCTGCGAGGGCCCACGCCTAGACCAGCCCTGGCACTCACTGTGTGTGTGTGTGTGTGTGTGTGTGTGTGAGAGAGTGAGCGAGAGCAGGCAGCAGAGGAAAATCTCATCTGATGTTCACCACACCCAGTCAGAATTCATCATTCGCTCACTCTCTCACACACACACACACACACACACACACAGTGGAAAACTACAGATCGTTGTGGTAAAGCAATGAAGCTGAAATCCCGACCTAAGACGGGGCACTGACTGACCTAACTGTGTTTCCATCTGCCCCGTATGATTTCAGTGGTGGCTTAAAAAGTTAAAAATGATAATAATGAAATTATGAAGGATTTTGCTAAAGTGTGGAATCAATAAAACAGAAATTAAAAAGAGTGTCATCTGTTATTTACTCATGCTGGCATCATTCATTTGCATACTTCAGGCACACTTACTTGTGTGCTCCAGGATGTGGGCAAGAACGGGAGGTGTGTGTCAAAAAGCTGTACTGTGTGTGTCTGTTTCCGTGTGTGTGTGTGTGTGTGTGTGTGTGTGTGTGTGTGCCTCAATGTCGCAGTACAGCCTTTGTCTGCTTCAGGCTGTATACACAGACTGGAACCATTACTATCAACTACAATTAGGTACAACCCACCACAACATACCGCATAACAACTACTGCTACTAGCTACAATTAGCCCCTATACACCACAACGGCCTCAATACCACAACGAGGATGAATACGACAGTTAATCATTTCCATCAACTGCAATTAGCCCCAACGCCAGTGAGGCTTTTATCTGAAATTGCCAATAATCACCCCAAGCCAACTGTTGAAGGACGCACTGACACCGGTGTGGTAGGTTTCCTCAGCATTTGTCCAGACCAAAGTTGAGGATCCACAATGAAGAATGTCCATCTTAATATGTCGGAATGTTTTTCATGCTGCATTGTGGTAAATCAATTAACTAAAAAGTTTTGACGTCACATCAATAGACTTTCAGTTGAGTACAACTAAAACCAGCTGGTGCTTAATACCATCAACTGGCAGTGTGAAGACAATCAAGTCTTTTTTTAATTGTTTTTATTAGTTGATTATTTAATCTATAAAATATAAGAAAATAGCGAAAAATATCCGTTATAATTTTCCAGATCCGAAGTGGCATCTTGAAATTGCTCGTTTCTTCCAAACCAAGAGTCCAAAACCAGAAGATATTCAACTTGCAATAGTATAAAAACAGGGAATCCTCACATTAGAGAAGCAGGAACTAGGAAATGTTTGGCATTAATACTTGATAAATGACTTAAATGATTCATAGATTATCAAAACTGTTCAGGATTTATTGTTGTTGTCGACAGAGTAATCGCTAAATTGTTTCGGCAGTATAAATGACAATGGATGTTACACCTCTACCATTGCCTGTCATGCACTAATGCATGTGCATGTAGTTTATACTGTGAACATCATAAACCTCCAGTTCAGCCACATAATGTGTGCAGGACCATCATGTAATGCCAGCCCAACACTGAAATTCAACTAACGTGAAAGGGATTCAGAGAACGTGAAAGGGATTCACTAATGGAGAAACACAGATCACCAGTACACCTCAACCATTTTACCCACTGACCCTGAGCTAATTCTCTAAATGCATATTATTAAGTCACTGTAATGGATGGGTTTTACACCAAATCTGAGCATAGCCACATATTTCTGCTGCCTTCAGATATCTCCGCTCTTCCCCTCCCCGTGGGACAGCTGTAGTTGGCATCTCCATCTTTTCATAAACAAAGGATTAATGTGCAACATATGAAGAAATAATGCTAAGGGCAAGGTCTTGTTACACAGAGAAATCTCTCTCTAGCTTTCTTTCTGTTTCTCTATCTGCGTCACTCTGTCTTTTCACATTATCTTCTCAGTCTTTGTCTCTACATTTCCTGCCCCTAATCATCTGTCATTTCTTTTTTTCCTTTGATGCCATCTCTTACTCTCTGATTCTTAATTTTTTTTTTTTTAAAGTATGTAGAAGTGGGGGTATTTGGAGGAGTATGATTTAGAGAGGAAGGAAGATACGGAAAATAGAAAAGAAGGTAAGAACTCCAAATTAAAATTTAAAAAATGTCTGTGACAGAAGGGGGGTAAGTGAAAGGAGGGAAGGAGGACAGTGGCAAGGAGGGGATGAGAGAGTTTACACAGGAAAGAGAACACATTTTCTTCATTTAAGAAGAAAAAACAGAGATTGTCTGGGGAAATGGATAGACAGAAATAGGAACAAGGGAAGGGGGCGCAGAAGGAGAGAAGAAAGGCAGGAGGCAAAGAGCAGATAAGCTCCACATACTAATAAGCATCCCTCCAAAAGTGGGTGACTTGTATAACATCTACTTTCAAACTTCCACTAACGTCTAAAAGCAAGTTTTCTGCATCCACGCTACTTCTGGAGAAGGGCATTTCATAGGCAACCTCTTCCCATCCTTCAAAGTTAAAAATACAACTTTCCATTTTTTTTAAGTCAACATTTTTTTTTTTTAACTGATTCTAGCACATTTTGGATCTACTTTGTCCGAGACTCAAGATGGAGGCGTACGCCAGGTCAGGCGTCCAGCTGGTTGCCCCTCGAACAACCTGCAACACAATGGTGGATTTAAAACAATTCTGCAAAATCCACAGTGAGGTTACTGGTTTATTTTGACTGATATAAGAAAACAATCCTTTCCCAGATGTCTTGTTCTAAAAAATTTTTATGATCTGTTTTTTTTTATGCATAGTTGATGGGGAACTTGTAGATAGAAAGCCATTGACAGTGAGTGAGTGAGTGAGTGGTGGACATGTGTGGGCGAGCTGTTCTGGCCAAATGGCACACTGAATAAATTAAATGGATTCTCTACAAGTAGAAAATAATGCAATCATCTGAATTAATGTCAGAGTAAATTGACTCTGACTCTGTATGTTCCCTTTGATGTACAGACTGAAAAGAAAAGTGGGCGAAAAGTCAAATTTAAGTTATAAGTTAACACACAATTTTAAATATGTGTTTCTGCATCCACAATACCACATGTAGATGCTTTTGGAAACTTTTACTTGCAGATTTGGTGAGTGGATGGAAGATATCAGAAATGATTAGTCATCTGGGATGCACCTAATGTTTATTTTAGTTATCATATATTCTGACAGTTATTTTATCCTTTAATCGATAAAGTCAGAAAAAAGTTAAAAAAAAAAAAAAAGTCCCTTAAAATTTCCTAGAACCCAAGTTAACGACTTGAATTGTTTATTTTTTCTGAACAACATTTCAAAACCCAAAGACTGTTTACAATAATGTTAGATAAAGAGAGAAAAAGAAAGCAGCAAATGTTCATATTTGAGAAGCTGGAACCAACAAATGTTAACATTTCTGCTTGAAAAATTAGTTAAACAAGCAATGGATTGTCAAAATAGTTAAAAAGAAATTGCCAAAACTAATCGATTAATCAACTAATCAATGTGTCTTCTATTTTGTATATATTTGTTATTGGATTTTCCATTCATGACATTTTTTTTAGTGTACATGTTTCTTTGTCTGTTATGCCATGCTCAAATATTGTTTACTTCCTCCAAACAAATACCACTGAAGCTGCTGCCAGAAACCTGAAATGCATCACTTCCTGTCCGTAAAAAGGATTTTCCCTGGAAAGATCTGGCAGACACCAGCTCTGTTGTTGCTGTTGCAAATGTTAAAGCTTTCATGACTGTGTTGTATCATTCAGCAGTCATTTATTTATATGAAAATGTCACAGATTATTACTTCTAGGAAGGCCACTGATGCACAAAATGGCAGTCACGCTGAAATGGCTTGTAGCTTTAGGTTACGTGTCAGTGAATGAAAGCAGCTGAGGAAAATATTAATGAAAGCGCGGCACGTGACCGGTTTAGTACCCACACAGACAAAACAGATCAGTCCGTGAAACCGAGCCTATTTAGAGCGGTGGGATAATAATAGGAATCGGCCACAAGTGCACGCTACTATGCGGTGCTTAGTTCGAGCGCTGGATGGGAGCACGGGTGTCTCTGGCCTCTTCCAGAAACGAGGGGTGAGGGGGTAAAGGAGTCGGCTGCGGGGAGGATTTTTCTTTCAGAGGACGTACAAGCTTGGATCTTGGAATTGATTTTGCAGAGGCTGGAGTCTAATTGAAGATAGGAAGGGAGGGGTGGAGAGAGAAACAGAAGGAGGGAGAGAAAGAAGGACAACATAAAATCACTCTAAGACAGAGTCCACCTGCCATTTTAAGACTAAAAGCTTTCAGTTGCTTGCTAGGCCCCTAATCAATGCCAGAACTCTTACTTACACACACACTCTCTTCATCTGGGGCCCAATTCATTCCTGCCACGGATCAAGCAAATCACACACACACACACACTCATATAACGACTCATATGCAGACACACACTCCCAGAGTGTAGGACTCATTTGTAAAGGGGTAACAGCATGCAAAATATGTCATCTTAAATGTCAAACTTAATCAGAGGTTCACATTTCAATACCTCGCTCTCTCGTTATGAGACTCCCTCCCTCTGTTTCTGCTTCTTCTTCTTCACTCTCCAACTGCCTTTTCTCGGCTTCCTACTTTCTGTATCGGTCTTTTTCTCACTCACACACACGCGAACCTATATAGTGAACACACTTCCCTCCTCCCCTCTCCATATCTGTCCATCTTTCATCTATGTCCCTCCCTCAATTAATCTCTCTCTCCCACTTACTCATATCCATCTCCCTCTCTTCTCCCTGCTGCTGTCTCCTTCTCATTCTCTATTTCTCTCCTCCTCCTATCCTCCTATGTGTGTGTGTGTGTGTGTGTGTGTGTGTGTGTGTGTGTGTAAAGGTGTCTTGGAAGCACAACAGCACTCTACCTGACTGACAGTCAGTATTAAATATAGCAAAAAAAACAAGCTCAGACTGTCATAGTTTCTTTCTTTGTGCTTCTATATGTGTGTGTTAGCATATATGTGGCTATAAAAGCAAATGCTGCCATTTTCTTTCATTTTAAGTTCTTCACAGAAACAGCTTTCACATAGGAGGCTACATAAGACAATACCTTCAAACTGATTCGATTTCTTAATGCAAGATGTTGTGTGTCAACAACTTTCAAAGGCTTTGCATCGCACAGCCCATTGATACCTCTATTATCATGCTTGCAGATTCTCATCCAAGCTAACAAAATTAAACATCTGTTTTTGTAGTTTTGCTGACATGATTAGATTTATTTTGGTCTTAGTGTTTACATATGTGGCTGTCCAATTGCTGTAAATTATATCGACTTTGTTAAAACGCTTAAAGCAAGAACCGTAGCATTGCTAGCCAGTTAGTTGAAACTTGGGCTGTGTGGATCTGCAGACCACTGGAGCTGGAACGATTAGTCAAGTAATCGATTAGTCTATCATTAAAGTTATGTTTCAAGCACAAAAGCCAAAGGAAAAAAAAAAAAAAAAGAGGCTGGTTTCAGCTTCTCAAAATGTGAAGATTTCATGCTTTAGATTGTCTTATATGATATTTAACTCTATTAGACTCTCTTTGGTTTCTGATGTCATATCGGGTTTTTGGAAATTTAAATTGGTATTTTACACAATTTCCTGCAGATTTTTGCCCAATGAACTAATAATGAAAATATGTGTTGTTTACAGCCCATACAGATCTTTATATATACACACAGCAAATTCACTGAAGTCAAAACTCTAGTGTTTTAGAGTGTTGAGGTTCTGGTGCTGGTTCTGAGGAATTAACTCTGTACCAGTGAGAGAACCTAATGTTGTTGGCGTAGCATCACAGAGTTTACGGTATTTAACACCTGAGTGTTACTTTCAGCATCAGGGCACTTGGGCAGCAGCAGGTACACTTGAAAAATTGAGACAGCTGCTATTTTCTGTCCCTCGCCTCGAGCATGACAAGCGGAGATTGGTGAGTATATTCAAACCAATTCTGTTTGTGTTATTGCTGTTTTGAATTAACAATGTGCTTATTTTAGCTTCTGACACAGCAGTGTCTTGCATGTGCATGTCAAGATGTTGCTAAATTGTCCTACCATTTTTTTTTTCCCCCGATCTCTAACAACATTGTCATTTTAATTACTCATAATGTTAACGGTAAGAGCTATACAGAGCTGCCAGGTTTGTGTGTGTGTTCTGTGAAAAGTGGATTATTATGATAAGAGTGAAAGAGCGGGATATGGGTGATAATGGACATGGTGATTTGGCAACCCTCAACCTCAAGCTGTATTAACACATTGTGGACTAGCTGCAGCCCAGCAGTAGTAGTGGAGTGGGTGATTAACAGCTGTGAATCTGAAGCGGTTATTATTTATAGTTTAAATGTTTCAAACAGAAAACATCTTAACTGCTCTGATGTGGTAGTGAATGATCTATCCTTATAGAATTAAAAATAATACAAGTTGAAGTTTATGACATGATTTAAAGATCGGTTTGAGCACCGCTGTGGCTCTGCCATGAAACTCTTCAGTTGTGTTAACTTACCCAAATCACCTCGTATCATTTAATGTATTGTAACAGTTAGTAGTATTGTGTATTAACTTCACATTAGCTCTTGTTATGGAGTTGGGTAAAATGTTTAACCTATTAAGTTGCTATAATGTGAATATAACCACCTGTTATATTTGACTACTATTCAGCTTTAGAATTAGGCCATAACAGCCAAGACGGCATAAAAAGGCCATTCTGTGTTTTTCAGTGCGTCCATCCCTGTGGACAAAATCACTGTGGAAGATGATTCTGGCACCGAGGTGGATGAAAGAGTGTCTGCAGAATTATCCGCTCTGGAATAGATTTGTTTTGTCAACAAGGACAGTCATGATGCTAATGGTAAATTTAAAAAAATAGCTTGGTTTTATATCGCATTAACAGAAGTGGTCATTGGAGATGCAGCCATTGCACTGACTTAATTATCTTAAATCCAGTTTTAATATTAGCATATTGAATATTAAGACACCTGTTAGAAAAAGGTTTAACTTAAAGTAATGGGTTTAATTGATAACTATTTCTTTAAAAAAAAAAGTAGTGTCTTTATAGCAATTTGTAGCTAATTGTTCAGTCAGGAAAGACACAGACGTTGTTGTTGCACGGGTGAAAGCCGGGGTCATATCCAGTGCTGAATTCAAGATTTTATCCACAATTCAACTGCAAATAAGGTGATTTTTTAAAATATATTTTGTTTTGAGATTCAGGCGCATCTCAGTCATCACCTCCATCCACACCACTATCCTCATAGGGTGAGAGTTTCCACTCTGTGTCCATCAGTAGCAGTGACAGTGAGATCTCAAGACCACCCCAAGTAAATTAGAAGTGATGAAGAGGCATTGCAGAGCATTGCAGAGTTGCATTGCCATTCAACACACAGTAAGATTAAAAAAAAAAACCCACATCGATATAAAATCCTGACATTAAGTTCACAAAAATCTGGAGTAAGGAAAAATGTGCGCTTTCAAGATCTTTGCGATCCAAAGAATAACCCATTAAATTTCGATAGACACAGAGCCAAATCCAGACCGCACCGTTTGGCCTTGTTAGAGTTATACAGTGTAACAATAAGTGCCACTCTAATTCATTGTTGTCATCATCTGTGTAGCTGATAAAACAGATCCTGCTGACAAAACAAGGAGGGACAACAGTGCTTGAAGAATATGAGGAGACAGGGACCGCTGTGTGTGACAGTAGAAGAAGACAGATGGTTAACATTCTTGCAGCACACATGGTTGAGACTGAGGGGTAAGTTGATAGCAGGATACAGATTTGACTGTAAGGATGAGCAGAACTGTGTGAAATAGGGCAGCTCGCCCCAGCGGTTAGGCGGTAACGGCCATTTAACTGAACTTTTCCATTTTTTTCATTTTAAATAAATTCCCATACTGCATGATTAGCACAATTAAGTAATTAAGCAGTCAGAAATGTGTGGATTTGGGGCTGGATTGCCAGCCGTTTGTTACCAGTCACTTTGTTGGATTGTATATCAGCAGTGACATTGTTGGTCTCAACCCTGCAGTAGACTCATATTACTGCAGTAATGCAATAATTATCCCATCTCTGTGAAGTGCTATCAGGTACTTGGGTAAGTGAGCATACAACAATTTTCCTTTATTTTCTTTGCTGCAGAATCCTGCAGAAAAGGACTAAAGAGAAATATGCATTGGGAATTGTCACCTTGGTCCCCGCATTCTCTTCAAGAAAGGATATTTTTAAATTGAACTTTTGCATTAAGAAATTATGGTTTCAAGATTACTTAGGGATGCACCCGACACTGTTCGGGGCCCCTTTGATTATTAATTCTCAAATATATTCAGTTGACAGTTTATTAGGTCCACTAAGGCAGTCTAATACAGTCCTTAAATAAATCCTCCCTTTATGAAGGTTCTAATGTTTAGGTGCTCTCAACTTTATGGTTATTTTGGAGGCTGTAGTACTGTGCTGTTCTTAAATTATATTATGTTATAGAGAGAGGTGTTTCTAATATTTTGACTACCCTCACCGATATAAATGGAGTGGACAAAATATTAGAAATAGCTCCGGTATAACATAATGTAGTTGAACAGCAGAACAAACAACAACTTCCAAAATGAGTTTCAACAAAAACATGAACTAACCTTCATGGAGGTAGGATTTACTGCACAACTGTTTCATTGGACTGCATTAGATTTAGATAGGTGCGTAGCTCTCCCCATTCATAGCAGCCATAGCAACTTTGTTTGGCCACTCTGTGAGGCCACTCTACTGCTATTTGCTGATTATGAAGTTTATGTCTCTGTCTTTGCTAAGGAACACTATTATGACGGCCATAGCGGCACTGGATTTCTGGCACGGTGACTCAAGACAATTCAGAGAAACTTGTGTCCCAGGAACTGAAAAAACAAACTGCTAGAGGAAGTGGTCCAAGATAGGAAAGAGAGCTGCCTCTGATTAGTGATGAAGAGCGTTGTAAAGAAGTCATATTCTTGATGAACCACACCAGCAACAGAGAAATCATCCTGCAGGAGATGAAGGAGACCTTTGAGTATAGACAGCGCCTCATCCACAACCCCAATTAATCTTTTTCTGCAAACTACTATTGCAGGATGTGTCTTATTGACAGAGCATCTGCTCAAATTATGTTTAGCGAAAAGCCATGTGTGACTTTATGCACCAAATTAACCAATGAAGAGCATTACAGTCATCTTGTTGGAAATCCAAGAGAAAATTCCTGTTTTGGGATCAAACACAACATTGTAGTTGTAGTTTCCCCCATGTATTACAGAGAGAGACAGTATTTTAAAACATCTTATTGAGGAGCATCATCAGTTATTTACAGATTTGCATCCTCAAAATAATTTGATTGGTCCACTATCCTGAGTGTTTATTACATGTTTGGAGTATGAGGCATGCAGCCAAATACAAATTCTTTAAGTTCAGCATTAAAAACTTCAAGAACATAATGAAGACTCTTGCCTATTATTGGGAATCGCTGTCTGCCAAAGATATTGAGTCTGGGCCTCTCAAAATGAAAATACTGACTGATGTTGAAAATAGTGATTTGATTTCAGAACACTTTCAAAATTGATATGTCAAGTGAAGTAAGTATCACAACTTAACATATTGGTAGTGAATATCACACGGGTCTTGTTGTTTGCACAGATTTTGTTCATGAGATGCAGGTGTTCAGTAAGACTGTTTGCATCTTTCTGAGAATGAAGTCTATGTTTTGGTATCAGAAACTGAGACTACATTTGTAGAGCATTTTCATGCTTTTCATGTTGTGGACCAATTGCATAACATTTCAAACGTTACACCTCATGAGTTGCGATACTTTAAGCCCTTTGATGTCCAAGTGTCTTATGGTACACACTCGCTTTTCTATGTTGTACCAGACAGCTGCATTGTATAGGGCAAGCAATAGTAATGAGCTACCTCATGTTTTTGGCAGTACTATATTGTACAGCGTTACTGCGGGGTTTTTTTATGAGTGCCCTGTTTGTCAAATAAATTGTGAAGCCCTTGTTCCATGGAAAAAAATAAAATTTCTTTCATTGCAGTACCTGTTTGGAGTGATTATTGCACATGTGTGGAGACTTACAGATTGTACATGTGAACTCTAATGGTGCCAATTCCAGTAGACCATCTACACTTTAAAGCACATTATTCAACAATAGTTTAGTGTAAATTTTAAGATAAATTGAAGGACTGTCACCACAAAGCTGAACACCGGCGCAGTGTTGACCAGTTACTCCATGAGTGTCTCTAATGAGTGAACTTTGAACAACGACCAGTGGTGTTGTTATCCATTATGGTGTTAATAATTTACACTATAAGAGTTTGTTAAGTAACACTGTCATAGTGTTTATAATGTTAACTCGTTCAGAAGTGTTCATTCAACACTTTCACAGTGGTTCCCATATAAACACTGGGACGGTGTTAATTTTAACTCTGAGGGTGTTAAATTTGCAGTGTACTGTCCTTTTATTATTCTAATCCCTGTTGTTGCATTCATTACTTACAGATATGAATGTCTTCACTTGGCAAACCGTACTGCGAAATGATAGCAGATAAACACAGATTCAGAAATGAACGCAGTGGAATGATGCGTGCACCCATCCTGACACACACACACACACACACACACACACACACACTCCCGAGCACAGCCCCCCACCACACAAACTTTATTAAAAGTCTATTAGAGGAGTCTGACCTTGAATAACTACACTGGATTACTGCACCACACAGGGTCTGGGAAGCACTACACCGTGTGTGTTTGTAGGTTTGTGCATGTGTGTGTAGTACTCTGTAGGAGGGCTATTTACCCCTTTGGGGAGTTAAAGGCAGAACACTGGTTAACACCACTTACACACGGACATACACACACAGCTGTCCAGCATAACCATGTCCTTCTGGCTACTGAGCACTTTAGAGTTCAGACCGCTGTTCAAAAACTACTGAGAGAAGAGAAAGAATTTCTCACGTCAATGAAGGAGACTGAAACTGGTCTACAGATTAAAACTGTTGAATTTCTGCTCAATTAACTCAATTAATTCTTCAACTTTATAACACACACAAAACACAGTAAAACTGGGCGTTTTACAAGTGACAGAATTCTCGTTTTTCCCAACAGTGACTGACTCAGCATGACACAAATAAGCGGTTTTCATCTACAAAAGGCACATTTGAAAGCATTATGCTAACACCCTGTGAGCCCAAAGGTGGGTCAGAGGAGAATAAAAACAGGTTGTCCAGTTTTTTCTGGAGGAATCGCTATGAACTGTTCAAACGTTCCTTGCCAAATTACTGGAGGTTAGTAGGTCAAAACAAGGTCAATTTTGTTAGATTAGCCTATACAAAAGGCTATCTGTGTGCATGTTAGAGTATTACAATGAAATAGCAGCCAACAGATTGCTGGTTTAGTTCCCAGTGGGACTATAAATGATGCTGAAATAAATCAGTATTACAGCACGCACACACCATACACAGATCCAGGCTGCTAGTTCAAATACGGGCATACAGAACTCACTCTCTCACACACACACACACACACACACCTGTCATTTCATTAAATCACAGACATGCACATAAATACATACACATGCAGATGTGTGTTTGCATGTGTGTCTGGATTTCAGCGTCTCCTCATCAATTCGTGACTATTTCTGTGAAATAGTTAAACAGAAGACACACACAGGCGCAGACTATATATCTCTTCTGCTATTTCAATAATCTGTGACCTGAGAGTTTATAAGACTCAATAGTCTGGCCTCTGGAATGGCAGTCTGGATTTTAACTTTATACACACAGACACACACACAGACACTCAGATACAGACACAGCTCCCCTGCTATGGTCCTTAGAGCATACTCCGTCTGTGTGTGAATGTGCGTGTGGAGCATACCATGTGTGTGTGGTCACGTCTAAGAAAGCTCCTTTAAAAATGGATCTCTCTCTCTCTCTCTCTCTCTCTCTCTCTCTCACAATCGCTGATGATGTCACCTTAACCAATTTTTGGGGTGAGCATGGTCAACAGCTATCTGTTGTCTGTGTCTGTGGGTACGTCTGTGTAAAAATCTCATTTATAACTTTAAAAATAAATCGTACGGCTGTCATGTCACAGTTTTACAAATGCAGGAGTATGGAAAACGCACACACACACACACACACACACACACACACACACACACACACACACACACACACACACACACACACAGACAGACTGTGAGGAGTGTGTGTGTAATTAATTATTGTTGAACTGGCTGCCAGGATACAGAGGTAGGCAATGAGAAAAGATCCTTATGGATCACACACACTCACAAAGAGGGAAAACACATGTCAACATGCTAAAACCCCATTTTTAATGGCTTTATTTAACCACATAAGCGCCTCACAAAGTTTAAAACATTCAGTAAAAGAGCCGTAAAACAGAAACACAGACGCATAGAAACATACATGCATAAACAAATCATTCAGTATGGAGGAAACAATAAATATATACACACATCTCTCCTATAAGGATTGGTAAGCTGAACATCAATTTCCTCCCATTGAATTCTACACAATTGTAATTAATGATAAAAACCTTTGTAATATGACCACATTAAAAGATTAGTTCCACCATTTGCATTATTTAAAAGTAATCCAACTTCATTAAATCCTCATTTAGTTTCTTCCTGCACATCAACAAAGCACCACACACACACACACACACACACAGCAGAAATTACACACACCAAAATTGCCAGTTCGAAATCTACGGCATTAGAACAGACCACATTAACAAAAAACTGAGGTGTTTTTCGGGTGAAATGTGTTCAAATGAAATGCTTCAAACTAAAAAGAAAGACATTTTACACTATGATAAAGTATTACATCACACCCTTAATACCAAAGGAGACACTCCGACAGTACAGAGATACACAACACAAACTTCAAATGAACACACTGGTAAACAAATTTGGTATCCCCAGGTCTCATTTTTATAGATATCTACAATTGCAGAACTTTATAGAATCTCTGTTAGATTCTATTTTCAAGTTCAGGACAGACCTAAAACAGATTATAGGTAGGATATATAATCTTTTAACAGAGGATTTAAAGGACCAACCAACTGAATACAGATGCAAGCAAGCTCCCGCAAGTCTATTATATATGTTCTGGACATGTCTAAGATTACATCATTTTTGGCAGTCTATCTTCAAGACTTTTTCTAAAATGTTGGAGGAGCCAATGGATCCATCCCCTTTTATTGCTTTATTTGGTTTTGCAACACAGGGTGTGCATCTAAGTAATTATAAGTGCGACATGGCAGCCTTTTGCACTTTGTTGTCCAGGCAACTTATACTGTTTAGGTGGAAAGACCTTCTCCCCCCTACGCATTCTCACTAGATTAAAGAGGTTATGCAATATCTCAAGCTACAGAAGATAAGATACCCTCTCCAAGGGTCTGCTCGGAGATTTTATGCAATTTGGCAGCCTTTCCTGACATCTGTAGAAGAAAACAGATGCAGAGAATGTAACCCTATAATATTTTATAAACTTCTGACTCGATCTGTTGCTGCGTGTTTGTCGGTCTGTCTGTTTGTTGTTGTTTTGTTTGCTTGTGTGTTTCTCCTCTTTGGCGAGTGTGTAAAATGACTTGACTTTAAGGTAGCGGTGCCGGTCTGGTTTGTTTAGGTGGGCGGGCTGGGAAGATACTTGAAATTAGATTGGATACAGTGTACTGTTTGTACTTTGTATATTGTGAAAATTTGCAATAAAAAGACCTTGATCAAAAAAAAAAACTTGCAAATGCACACAAACGAAAAACACATCATAAGCAGGGTCTGATAATTAATTGAAGAGGGTCCTCCAAATCCTCAAAATATTGTATTAAAGAGTCTTTGAAGAGCCTTTTTTTTAACTTGGATAAAAAATACTGACAAATACTCAGAAGATTCCACTTAGGTTCAACAAATATACACACACAGCTTAAGATGTATCTAAATACCATGAAACATCCCCTTTAAAATAGGACTTTTTGTAAGAATTGAAAACTGAGGTTCTGACTTTGTATACTTGTGTTCAAAGACAGAATGATGGGGTTTGTCTCAGGATATTGGTTTACTGTGAAACTATGAGAAACAGTTTATATTATATAGTTCATAGACAGCTATCAAACAGTG
Organism: Scomberomorus guttatus; assembly: GCA_038419695.1. NCBI lineage: Eukaryota > Metazoa > Chordata > Actinopteri > Scombriformes > Scombridae > Scomberomorus > Scomberomorus guttatus. Next base: position 12,347,843 of record CM076461.1, read on the forward strand.
ACTATAACGGTCAAAAAGTCAGAAACAGTTTGGCACCACTTACTGAAGAAGGGAGGTTCGAACCCTGCATCATGTAGGGCTGCGACTAACAGTTTTTTTTCATTATCAATTCATCTGCCAATTGTTTTCTCGATTAATCAATTAATCATTTTGTCTACAAAACAGAGAAAATGCCTGTTATAATTTCTAAGGTTACTTTTTACTTCATCTTATTTTGTCCAAACAACCCTCCGAAACTCAAAGATATTCAGAAGCATAAAATCACATTTGAGAAGTTACAAAAAACTTTTTTTTTTTGCATATTTGCTTAAAAAATGACTGAAATGATTTTTCGATTATCAAGTAGTTGCCAATTAAGTTTCCGTTGACCGATTAATCGATTAATTTTTCAGCTCTAATCTCATGCTTCGAGTGTTCCTACCTTTCACCACTGAATTTTTTGTTTTGGTTTCCCAGCAGAAAGTCAGCTGGGTTAACCACTTCTTTTAATTCCTTCTCTTGTCTTCTTGACAAGGCTTCTAAGAAATTAGACAATAACCAGGTTACTGAGGTGTGTGTTCACACACTGTGAAACTCTTTCCCCTCCCTGTTTAGTTTGCCGAGGAGTGGCAGATACCTCAGAGAGAGGGGGGGGGAGAAAAGATGAGAGAGTGAGAGGTGTAGAAACAGACAGACTTTTTCGCACTTGAAAGAGAGAGACATGAAAAAACACCATCACACCAGAACACTGTCCCCTCCCCTTCTCTCTCGCGGCTCTTCACTCTTTTATTCGCTCCCCAATACCATTTCTCCTACTGGTGTGAAAGTTTAGGTGGAGGTAGAAGTGTATGTGCGTGTTATGTGTGTGTGTGTGTGTTTGTGTGTGTGTGCGTGTAGTGGAGACCCGACAACTTCCTCTCAACTTCCTGTGATCGGAGTTCGGGGGTTGCTGGGGGACAACCAGGAAATGACACACAGACTGGGTCGCAATGAGCTAGAAAGGAGAGCAAACAATTACAGTACATAAAGGTAATACCTGCCAGCAATGCTATGATGTAACACATTACACACTGTCCACAATGTAAGCTATTGTCAGTTCTAGGAAAGAGAGTTTAAAATTAAATCCAACACACACACACACACACACACAAACTCAAAAACACAGTGATGGCAAAACACACAGACAATAGTGAACACGCACACACACAGATGCACACAAAGAACAAAAAAGAGGAAGGAGGTGGCAGCACTGCCCAGTGTTTCACAATAAAAGCTGAGATTAATTCACTTCCTTACACTGTGTGCATATAGTACATGCATGTATGTGTGTGTGTGTGTGTGTGTGTGTGGTGCGCACGCGTGCATGTGAGTACTTGAGCATAACAAAAAGAGACAGACAAAGAATATGAGTGTATTCTTTCCTCATTTTCAGAGCTAACTCGTGTTTTCTCACACACTTATTTATGGGAGCAGATGTGCTCAGTCCAACACACACACACACACACACACACACGCACACACACACACACACAGAAACACACACACAGAAACACATGCATGTGAAGGACACTGAGACAGTTTAGAAAGCCTTGGGGCTCAGTCTGAGCTTTCATTTCCTCTATCCTGCATAACAACTGACAGATACACACACACACACACACACACACACATTCACACAGATACACGGAGACAGACAGAGTGGATGATTATGAGACTCTTAGCCTGCCCAGAGGGACTACAGAGGTAGACAACTAGCTCTAAGAGAATTACTACAGAACCCCGCTCTGCATTAAAACAATCAAGAACCTTTTCAATGAGACAGAATGAACCATAGTCTTTTTGCCTCGGATGAAAATTAACTAGAAAAATTACAGCAATAACAAATTAGGAGCTGTTTTATAAAGGCAGCAGGACTGTACAATTACAGCTAAAACAATAAGCAAAGGAATCCCAGCAAAGGAATGATAATCAGGCAACAGAGGCTACCAAAAGATATACACTGAGGAGTTCTTGCGAATCTCTATGTATGAATTTGAGTTAAAAAAGCAAATACCTAAAGCCTATGTTTGAATATCTTGGAGTTATAGAAGACGCAGCCTCTAAGAGTGGAGTTTAATTGTCAGGCAAAGTCTAAGGAGGCCTAAAATTCTTTTTAAAAGTGTCACATTTTTGTTTTAACTTCAGGCTCTTATTCTTTCTGTAAGTGCAGGTGTCACATTTTTCACACGTTGGATACCTCAGGAAAGTCAAAGGAAAAATCTTCTCTACCTCTTACAAGTTCTTTTCCTAATTAAAGCAGTTACTTTACCACCCGGCGGCGCGGTGACGGAGAAGTTTTGCCCCGGGGGAAAAGAAATGTCCGTGGGTTTTTTTTTTTTTTTTTGGTGAGCTCACATTCGTCTCCCCTTGAACTGCACATTTATTTATCACCCGTTTCCATCTTCACCCTCCTCACACACACACACACACACACACACACACACACACACAAAAACGAAACAGACAGCGAGCTTTCCTGTGCTATTGGAAGTTGCAGGCCGTTGCGACATCAGAGCTTGAGATAACACACACACACAAACTAACAAAGACACAGAAACTCATACACACACACACACACACACACACACACACACACACAGTTACACTACTGCATACATACACAAAGTAAAGTTTAGATTCATTTGAAGACTTTTGTTTAGGCTTATTGTAATATGGGATTTTAAGCGCATACAGAAGTTGCAAGCATATACGTATAAACACACATATATGGAAGACAATGCAATATTCTTGCTTCACCCCACTCCTCTATGTTCACATATAGAGACTTTTAGAGACTTTTAGAAAAGGGCTGTTCCTAACAATGTGCATAAAGAAGTGGTCCTTGTTAACCTGAACTATATGGACGCTGCTGTCTTAGGAATTCCAATTGCGCTGTTCATGGAAATGAAATGCAATGCAGTCAAGAGGTTGCCTGCACAGAACAGATTACCGAGAGATGCTGAATTAAACCATCACCACCAAATTCATGAATAAATCCATCAAATTGTGACGTCTTTCTTAAAGGACTGAGGTACAATGGCTGATAAGTGAGTTTAACCCAAAGAGCCAAACAAGAAAAGAAAAAATCCCCATTATATGTTAGCAAATAATAAACAGCTCATTGCAACAAGAATTTTGATGGCAAATAAATTCTCGAATCTTGTTTTTCTCAGTTTCCAGGATCAGGAGATTAATGCTGTTTGGCTTTAAAGGGCAGATTGCATTCCCATAACAGTCAATATTAGTGGGTGCCTTCACATAAAAGAACATAAAATACGTCTCTAACCTTTTAAAATTCCCCAAATCTCTCTAAAATGAGCTCAAAACACATGGGAAAGGCCTTTGTGAAAACAAATTCCTGCAGCACCACAAACACGTTAAGCTTACATAATTTTCCAAAGGCCTCAGAATTCACAGGTTTAAGCTAAAACTTTTATTTTAAAGCTACACGTTTATTTTTTATTTTTTTCAGCATTTTGTGCCTTTATTAAACAGTGGAGAGCTGAGAGGAATGAGGGGAGAGAGGGGTGGAGGATGACGTGCAACAGTCTCATAAACCAGATTATACAGTCAGCATCTTAAACCCCAAGGCCACCAGGATGCCCAAGATTCACACTTTTCAGTGATCTACAAGACAGTAGCTTGCGACAGTAAACATGGCTTTTGATTGTTTATATATAACAGTGGTTTGGTGGCATCTTCTAAAGTAAACGTGTATATTTTGTGTTTGGGATTGTGACTGTTATCCAGCGTGTAAGGTGCAAATCAAAGATATTAAGTTAACCTAAAATCACTAACTGCACAGTTGCTTTTACACAGCAGGTCACTGTTATCTACATTGACCTGATTTGATCTAATTCTGCATTCTCACCATATAAACTGAAATCGATCACCGGCGATTATCTGTCTTAGGGAGCTCTGGATGATTTTATGGAGGAGAAAAGAGCAGGGGAGGTTTTGTAAGTGGGATGAAGATGGCAATTATTCAGGGAGCGTTGTCTCGACACGGATCCTCTGAATGAAATATCGACAGACTGTTATCGACCCTTTATCGTGTATTGCGGAGCAGGCGCCGGCATCCCCTCTCCAACGCACTTTTTTTTAGGGCATTTATTGGTTAGTAGGCAGTGAAGAGGCAGAAAGGAAACAAGGGGAGAGAGACATGGGCTTGACATGCAACAAAGGTCCTTGGCTGGAATCGAACCAGAGACGTTGCGGTTACGGGGCATGAACAGTAACCTTTCAGTTCCCTCCAATGCACTGTTGATAATAATTGAAAAAAGAGCCAGGAGCACCATGTAAACAGAGGCGATTCACTTTGTTACCCTGTAATTAGGATTCTGAATAAAATAAGATACCAACATACAGTGTCTGTCAGCAGCAGAAACCCAAAGATATGAATCACTCAGAGGATTGGGCAATCTTTGCGCTTAATTTCCATTAGTTAGCAGTCAGTTCAAAAATAATCACATGGTCATGTTTGGGAAAAAAAAAATATCACACCCTATCTTGCCTGTTCTGCCAGAACTTATCAGCCTCTTCTAAGTGTGTGGTGAGGACATGCAACCTCTCAACTAGATCAGGACACCGTAAGTAGGTCATAGATTTACAAGAGATTCAGGTGTGGATCAGTAATAAGAGCAAAGGTATGTCATCTCTAGTTCTCACACCCATCTAACTGCTGATACACCCTTAAAAATCCACATACATACACACAGATACAGGCACTGACGCGCACAAACACAGAGTTTAGTGCTTAAACCTATCTAGCTGTTACTACACCCTAAATCCTTTCATCTCTCATTTTTATACTCAGCCCCTCCCTCTGTCTTTCACTTCTTTTCATCTCTTTTTATTCTTCTCTCTAATCTCTCTCTGATCTACGCCACTGATGAATGACACACACACACACAAAAAAACCAGCATAATCCTTAGTGCGCTGGTGAGACTTTCTTCCATTTTTCCATTTTCAATTTTCACTGCAACTGACAGCTGAAAGTGTCTTCCGCATGTTAGAAACTGTCTCGCAGCCCTGGGGCCAAACACAGGGTCTGAAATTAACACCCGCCAAGTGCCAAATGCGGGTAGATTTTCCGTTTGGCGAGTAAATCTCAGAACGCTATCCGCACACACAGGCGGCTAAATGTTTGTACCAAAATAGTCATGTAATAAAATATCTCGCATGATGACTCGGAGGAAATTACTCATGTTTGTCCCTATATAGTGTAGACGTGTATAGTGTATATGTGTTGTGTATGCGCCTCTAAACAGTGCCACGAAACTGTAGGAGCGTCAGCCACACATCCTCTCAGACGCTCCTAGTTTCACAGTATTGTTTATCATACAGAACATCAGCTACTCTGCATCGCAGCTCTCTGCTAAACTGTATACGTGACACAGAAAGGCAATGTGACCAGTAAAAAATATGCTTGATTTGTGGATTTTTCTACCAGTCCCCTTAAGGTGAGTCAAAAAGTTAATTTCGGACACTGGCCAAATCGCAGATAGTGTATTGTAAAAAGTCAAATATACATGGGCAGAAGTACAACTGACTGTTCCCCTCTACCTGCCTTCTGGTTACCTGCCTTGCTGTCAATCACTACCTAATGTGTGTATTTAGTCTTTGTGTCGTCACGTTCCAGTTACGCATGAGTCAAAAACAAACCGCACTCCTGGCAACAATCCAGAAACTTGAAATCATGCAAAACCAAAATGTCTGCACATGCTTGGCGATTCAAAAATGTTTATGATTGTTGGGGTTGATTTACAACAACAACAACAAAAAAAACATACATTTAGCAGCTGACTTGTATTGACAGAGATTCTCTCCTCTCAAGTCTAATCAACTGATCCTTTCAGTGGGAAAAAGCCTATCGATCCTAAAAAATTCAACATATAACATTAACAGACAAAGAGACAGGGACAAATATTAACTCCTCCACTCTTCCTATCTGTTATCTTTAAATTTGCCAAACCTGTAACTTTGCATGGGTACAAATTTACACAGGTGTAATCTATAAAAAGAATACAAAGAAGTGTGAGAGAGGAAGGAGATAAGATAGACAGACAGAGGGAGAGGAGAGGAGGAGAGTGGCCATAAAGGATAGATATGAGAGTATAGAAGAAGGAGGGAAAAATAAGGGAATGTGAAGGATTTGATACTAATACAGTCAATTAAGCTGGAGTGGGGGAGGAGAGAGAGAGAAGAAGGGAGAGAGGAGATATTTTGTCTAGAGTATGAATTATATTTTATACTTTGATGTTATGTCACACAGGAAGCTGTTTATTAGTCATATTTCATTGTTGTAACAACTGTAGCTTTCTACTTTGGCAATTAAATTTTACAATAGGTGTTCTTTGACTTTAGAGAAAGACATGAATAGAGACACAGAGAGAGAGAGAGAGAGAGAGAGAGAGAGAAAGAGAGAGAGAGAGAGATATTAACACACAAGAAGAGACTGGGAAGAGATTTAGAAAGACAGCCCAAAAGGGAAGAGACAGGAAGACAGAAGGAGGACGAGATGTGAATTCATTGCCTTAAAAGCAGATCTAAGTCAAACACTATGATAAGAATCAGACGGCACACGCGCACACACACACACACACACACACACACAGTCCGCGAATCTTTACTTTGAACCTCTTCGGAAAGATAAGTAGATAAGAAGTGTTCAATTACTGTTCAGTTATAGTGTGTGTGTACATGTAAAAGTGTGCAAATGTGTCAGAGATGGAGAAAGAGAAAGCCAGTGTCAGACAGGAGCAGGGATGAGATTCTTTCCACCTATGTATCATTTCCTCTCTCTCTCTCTCTCTCTCTCTCTCTATGCATTGCTCCTTCATACTCTCTCACCGTCGCAGGGCTCTGGCCTACCTTGCTCTATCATCCTGCTGTTCGTGGAACATCTCCCTGAAGCAATAACTGCAACTATCCTCTATAAGAGATAACAGATTAGCGCTGTCAGATAGAGTTAACAACAAATACATTGTCGATTTCAAGCCATCTGACAAAGACTAGCTGATCTCATGAAAAGTAATCCAGTCTGATTGTGATTCTCCACTGATCTCTGTAGTAGCGTTCTCTTTTGTCTTGTCTCGGTCTAACAGGAAGGTCAGAGGTCGGGATCAGCTCTGAGCAGCGCCTAAACCTGGTGCACTTACCAACCTGAAGGTCAGGAACCCCCCTAAGAGGTCGAAAGGTAAATCGCAGGGGTCACAAGACAATTAACAGGAAAGGAAGTGACCTATGTTTCCTTTTCTTTTTTTTTTTTATTCTTTTCTTGGCTTTTTTTTCTTGTGAATTACTCGATACTTTTACTCCTTCTGGCCTTTAAAAAAATCAAATTTGGACTGCAGCTAACAATTATTTTCCCAAATTAACTGAACAATTTTTGAAATTCAGAAGAAGTCAGAAAATGCTCATCAGTTTCCTAAAGCCTAAGGTGACTTTTTCAATTTTTGACTTAATTGATTATCAAAATAGTTGACGATTCATTTTCTGTTTGACTGATTAATCAACTAAATGTTTCAGTTGTAATTCAAATATTCTGAGAAGGAAGAAGCGAGGGCTCGCAAGTAGAGCTTTGTTTTAGGGGGTTGTAAGCCATAAGGTTTGGGAACCTCCGCTTTAAAACTTCATCCTCTGTATGCACAGCTTCTGTCCTGTCCTACAGAGTGAAGGAGAGGGTGGAACCAGTGGTCCCAGAAGTGTTTTTTCCCCTCACTGGAAATTTGTCATGAGTTGATCGAGATAGGGCGGCATTAGAGCACACAAGCCAAGGGTAGCAGGGCAAGGTGGCAGAGTGCCTGAAGCATCCCTCAACCGGAAGGCCAAGTTATCTCCCCTGTGACTATAGGAAATCCACCCTGCTAACGTGTCCTTGAGCAAGACACCAAATCCCTGCCAGCCCCAGGGGTGCTGTTCTGTAGCAGAGGCTACAATCTGAGAGTGGAGATGAAAAGAGAAATTTTGCAACGGGCGATCAGTAGAGTATCACAAAAAGCCTATGAGCTAAAGTCACCAAAGTTCCACGCCTCACCTCCCCACAAAACACTCTGGTGGCAAATTATCTGCCTCCCCCTCCTTCTGTCTATGTGGCACTCTTTTCTCTTACTGCCTTTCTCTCTCCTCCTGTCCTATTATGGACATAGCAACAGTCCTGCTGTCAGGACGACTAAAGGTTTGATTCACCGTCTGTCCCTGTCTGAATGTGCGCGCGTGTGTGTTAGATAGCAGATAAGAGCCATATATAAACAGCACTTGAAAGCAGAAATGTAAATGTTTAGAAGTCACTGCAGAACACAGACCATATCAAGATACCAGAGAGAGCAAGAGAGAGAGAGAGATTAAGGGAGAGTTCACACCAGGAGAACTAGCAGGAGACTGCAGTCAAGACTCGAGTCAGATTCCAGTCAATAAAGCTTAGTGGAACTTAGCATCTCAAAGCTATGCATCCAACTTCTGAGGTAAAGGGAATGTTTCGGAAGAACTGACCAGCTGGATGTTTTACATCACCTGTGTAGCTCCGTCACTCCAGGGCTCCATGATAACTCGTGTATAGCAGATATTATAGTAATAACACAACATACACAGATGCTGTCAGGTACTTCATGTGAGAAACAATGTGTTCAAGCACAGCTGATGTTTTCTGGCCAACGTATTAACTCCCATTAAATACAGGGAACGTTTATATATAGAAAACGGTCACGCTTTCCAACATATAATTTAAGAGGGAAGAAAAGTACATGATGGCTGATATGCATGGTAGCTAGAATATAACGTTTGTTCATGGAAAGCTGCGCCGGTTTACAAAATGAAATAACGCATGACAAGGTATGCTGATAACAGAAAATAACTGAAAAGGCTGAGTTGTAGAAAGCCAAGACGAGAAGGAGGGGCGTCCTTCTGTCTTGTCTTCTCAAAGTGCACCATCGTGCTTGATAAGTGGCCACTTACCAAAGAAAACAACCAGAAAAAGGTAAAGTTTGTCACTTTTTGGGGGGTGATGCGGTGAGAATATTAACCTTCGGCTGACGGTTTTATTTAACTGCATCAGTATTGTTGCTTTGTTGTTATAGTGCACGCAGCCTAACATTGGCTGAGCATTGAGCGCTCAACAGATGGTACGTGTCACATGTAAACCAAAGGAGCATCTATTAGAAAGAAAAAGAACGCAGCTTTTCATGCAGCTGCTAAATACAAATGAATTGTTTTTCGGTTCTTAACACTCGCTCTCGCCTGCCTTTCCTCGAACCATCAGTCTCTCCATTTTTCGTTCATTGTAAAATAAACACTCATTCTTCCTGCAGACAACCATATATATCTTTTCGATGATGTTGCTGACGTATTTTGGTACGGGGGAGTGTGTGTTAATTTCTCTACGGCCAGCACACATTATGTACTGAAACGTACTGATACATAAATGTACTTTAATTGGCATTTTTCTTGCAAATGTACCTTTAACTTCAGATCCAACGCTTAAGCAAGCTTCATGAATCAAATGTGACAGGTTTCTTGCGATAATGTCGATGCGTGCAGATTTTGTAAGGCGGTGTCAAAACGCGTGCGTTTTTTTTTCGTGCATGCTTGTGTTTGTAAGCATATGTTTACATCTGTAGGCTATATGTATAAACACGCTTACTTGAGAGTGCATGTAAGTGTGTGCATGCTTGCGCAAGTGTGTGCTTGTGCACGTGTGTGTGTGCGACTGAGTGATTGTTAGCAGAAGCTCGTTAACCTCAGAAGTCATTACCACAGCCCTGAGGTTTACGCCAATTAGACAAAATAAACGACAAGCGAAAAACAAAACAGACAAATGAAAAACAAGAGGGGAAAATTAAGTGATTACTGGAGGAAAAATTGAAGTGATTATTTTCACCAATTTGAGAACAATGCAAAAAAAAAAACATTTAAAATGACAAGAGAGGTGAAAAACAATTCCAAAAGAAAGAAAGAAAGTAATTATTGGAGAAAAAATAGAAAGTGTAATTGGAGTAAAACACTTCATCAGACTTGACTATTAGAACTAATACAACTAACGACAGAGATGCTATTATTGAAACAACAGAACTGACAAAAGATCAAATGAGATAAAAAAAAAAAGTGCAGATCGGTGACCGTGTTTGTGTGCGTTTGTGTACGTTTGTGTGTGTGTGCATGTGTGCGTGTGTTTGTGTGTGTGCGCGTGTTTGAGAGAGAGAGAGAGAGAGAGAGAGAATAAGGTAGTATTTGACATCACTGCTCGAAATGTAGTCTTTTTTTTTTCTTTTTCTCAAGACGTTTTTGTTTTTACAGCTTCACTCTGGGCAGACCAGACCGCTGTACACACATTCTCTCTCTCTCACACACACACACACACACACAGACAGAGAGAGAGAGAAATGCGCACACACAATACATATTCCCATACACACAGACCCCTAAAGGGGCCTTTTTCCACATTGGGCCATATGGTGCAGACAGGCGCACGGAAACAATTCTCCAAAAACAACACACTCTGCACTTAGAAACCTGCCACACAGCCACACACACACACACACACACACACACACCACATATACAGATTTTCTCTCTCTCTCTCCCTCTCTCTCACACACACACACTCTCACACACACACACACACACACACACACACACACACACACACACACACTAGACAGTTAAATCTGCTGAATGAATTGCTGCCTTGTTCAGCAGTGCACTAATGGCAAGGAACCTGCCATGGAGATTACCACACACACATACACACGCGTTCAAACACACACACACACACACACACACGCTGAGGCTCAGCATTAAGCATTCTAGGGCACTTATCCATTAGAGAGGTTAGTTATTTTCCCCAGTCTAAAAGTAGGTTTTCAACTTAATATTCCAACAGAGGTGGTTGTAAATCTACTCCGTTAAGCAGCTGGGGCAGATGTCTGCAAAAAGCTGGAGCTCAACCAGTTATACTGGCTAATATAACAGCTAATATTTGACTTGCTGGCATCAGACAGTGGTGCTATCAAAAATAACAATTTGCCTGACTGCCAAAGTGAAATATATGTACCACCTACATCTTATTTCTAACTAATCTAACAACTTTTAGAGGAAAGATGTGTCATGAACAGTCTGTTAAAGGTAAAAACTTTGCTAATAAATTAGTGTAGTGTCATTAGCATGGTCTGTAGCACATGTGGACTAAGAAGGTCTCATCAGAGATATGAAGATTGAAGTCTCAAGCCAAACAAAAAAGAACTATGCTTCACTGAATTATACAAAGGACTGCCAACAGCCCTCTTGAGATTTTAAAATTAGCATCAAACTGGATAAAATCACAACAAATAATTGGCAAAAATCCAACCTTTGACACAAGAAACAACAACATAAGCAAATAAAGGATAAGAAGTCACCCAACAGGAAAGTGTTAAGTCAAACTTCACTACATGAAAACCTAAATGGCAGTAGTCCTGAAGCAGGATCCTGTGCCAAACCTGAGCAGATCTTGACTAAACAAAGCACAGACACCTCCTTATTAAGTCTGCCTTGAGATCACCAAGAACAGTGATCATCCTAACATTCATCTGATGATGGTGATACATTCAGTCTAGTATCTGTCTCTCTCTCTCGCTGTAAGCTCAATTTAATGCTGTCTTTATGCGCTTATATCAATGCAGTATACGGCAAAGGCTTTAGAGGTAATTGACAGTAATAATGTTTAAAAAAAACATCCTCATCCAATCTTTCAGTCACAGATTTATTTTCTCTGACAGTATTTAAATCCATTTCTCTGCTAATCGCTAAATGTCTCTTTTACTTCACGTACTCAAAGACACAGCAGGTCCTCATATATTCTTAACAATATGGAACTTTTCATGTTCCATTACTGACAATTGGCTCCGAAAGGATTCAGGAGTCAAATTCAACAGTGTTTGTTATTGCAGTCAAACATATCCAAGGGACTCAAAGCAGCTGGAGTCAAAAGCGTCCGATTTTCCAGGTCGACTTACTCAGCATTGATTTGTTAAGACCAAATAAGTGAATTCTGTAAGACATGACGCAGGGAAAGAGAACAACACTGAGTCATCTCACTGGAAGAAACTGTCTTTCATGAGACAGGATAATAATTTACAGATACACCCATACTATGTAATGTATAACTACTACATACTTGACAGGCTACACAGGCATCTTTTATCGTGCACGCTAGAAAACACATTCATTAAGACGCACACGCACCCTGAATATTGGGGTACAGTTTTTATCCTGTTACTCACAAAGACACAAAACTAACTAAATACATTTTGTTTTTAACACATTTAATAGAAAAACTTTTAGCATTTAAAGGTAATAACTATAAAGAAAAAACATATAATATAAATTGAAGTTTGCCATTATAATCAGCAAAATTGTCCATCCTCATCTCTGCATGAAAGTCTGTTATCTTAAAATTGCTCTGATGCATCGAAATCATAGTGGTAAATAAGGTAGAAAGAAACTCTTTCTGATGGCTTCCAATAGAAATTATATCCCTTTTTCATTTCACCTGTCAAACACCTAAACGCAGCCATCAACAATGTAATAATAGAAATTTAATTTCCTGTGCTTTTCCTGCTATGACAAGTCAAAGTGTTCACTGTGAGAAGCTTTAATATTTAAACCAAGCCAATAGCAAGCATGACGTCATATTAAAATATTTTCACCACCGAGTGTCCACCCAAAGTGCTGAAATCTTTCCTATGTACTGCAGGAGGAACATCCAGCGTTAGCAACCACCACATCAAAAATGATATATTGCTGGACGTATTCAAACACGGCATATGTTTACAGAAATACTCAGTCAACATCTCATGTCCCTGCTGGCAATGCTTATTTCTTCCTGTTTATCTTTGACGACAATTTTGTGCCTGCATTGTTCCACACACCCCTGCTCCCTCTGCACTGGTTCTGGCAACACACTCAAACAAACACAGCAGCCTACTGTGAAACTCACTGCAGCATGGTGATTGACTCGGTTGCGTTTGGCTTTGGTGGGCACCTGGACCTGAAAAAACTACCCGTTGGAACTATCTGTCAGCCCACAGCTACCATGTTTTTATTGTTCTGGCAAGTTGTGTGGATGCTGCCAGGAAGCCTGGCTGCTAGCTGCAGCACCACCGCTAGCCACTAGCCCGTCAGCTCCCAGCAGCTCCGTCTAGTCCGTCCGGGTAGCGGCGCTGGTGCCGTCTGCCTGGCAGCAACACTATCAGCAGCAGCCGGCGCCCGTGCCTGCTATTTCCTCAGCGGTGGATTCATGTTTTTACAGATCTGCATAGATTCTGACAACATGTTATAAAATGTGAAGTAATCCATAAAATCCACTGTGCATGTATAACTGAGTTCTCGGCCAAACTCTTCCTATGATGTCAGGAATACATGAGCGAATGGCAGTGAGAAAAGACAGAGGAAAGTCCACAAAAGGTATGTCACCAATTTGACTAGTACATGGAAAAAAAAATATCAGCAAAGTGCTCCTTTAAGCAAAAAAACACACAGTACAAGTTTTTGTCAATATACACAGCCACATTTGAGCTGACTTGGCAATAATTTTTGTACCTCAGACAAGCCTGCGACTGCAGAGATTTTTCCTTCCAGACATACCAGGAGCAGCACACAGCTGTATAGTTCACCAGCATATGGATTAAATAAATACAGTCTGCGCTGAGCTTGTTAACACTTGTTCACTTCGCTACAACACACAGTTGTAGCCAAACTGAACAAAAAAAAAAACAAAAAAAAAAACACACACCCACATCTGTGCACGCCCCGTAGAAATACACACACACACGACGCATGCACACAGACACAAACAGGTAACCTCACACAACAGCAAATATCCTTAAAGAGTAAATTTGTTGGTGCATGGGTGTAGCATGGGTTACTGTCAGAGCATGTAGTGACACATACACGGGTCTAATGGCTTGGAAAGCAAAAACAAACATGCACATACACATACATAGACAGTAGGACACAGCTTTTGATATGCGTTACTTGGTGTATGTGTTAATGATTAAGAAAATATTTAGGTTATGTAATGGACATTTACCAGACTTCAGCATTTAGGTGTGTGTTTGAGTGCTTATGTGGTACGAAAACCTTACTACTTACTCTACTACATAGACTCACAAACATATATACACACACACACACACACACACAACGTTGCAAACATTTAGACAGATCTGTAGACGTACATTCAACAGATGCCTCTGCCTCTGCCTCAGACACACACACACACACACACACACACACACACACACACACACGCGCACACACACACACACACACACACACAGAAACACACACAGAACAGGCTTGGAGTGTAATTCTGTGGTTTAATAATGCTGAAATACAGAACCACTAGTCGGGGTCTGGTCTCCCTCTAGCTATGTGGTCAGTTGCTAACCTAATCTGATTAATGGATTTCAACCCCAACTCTGCTACAAACACAGACACAGACAGAGAGGAAGATAAATTGGTGGAGGCTTTGAAAACTAGGTTGGGTCCATTGCCCCTGCTTTGCCTAGTTACCATTCTTAATCTGATTAATGGATTTTTTTCCCCCAGAAAAGCTGGACAAAAAAAGAGAGCCCTCAAAACCAGCAGTGGAACATTAACACACCAACCAACCACCCAACAAATGCCAGTCGGTTCTGGCTGTGTAAAGTGGCTCTGACAAGCTGCAAAGACAGGTGGATGGGACAAGTGAGTGCTGAATTTCAGATTGATTTAGTGTTTCCCACAGTTTGTTCACTGTCATTTATCCACATGTGTCTAAGCAACGGGGTGGTTACTGGGGTGGTCTTTATCCATACATACAAACTAGAGAGATGTCCCGAGCCAAACCTAAAGATCAGTATCGGCTAAAATAAAGCAGGTCAATTGCTGAACCTTTTATTGCCATACTCTACTAATTTTGTCCACCTCCTTTACAACAGTGTGAGCATTTCACTCATATACGCAATTGAAAATTAGAGTGTGTGAAAAAATGATTTGGGCGCACTGGGGCGAGTGACTCATTGAATTGGCCCAAGGTTTGGAACAGGATCAAGTGTACTTGGATGAAGGTATAGTCATTCATTGTCAATCTGTCATTAGTACAAGCAATTTTGACTACCTGGGGAACCTCCTCAACACTGAGTGAAAAGTTGATCAGTAGGCTGTGTTCCAATTACAAACACAAACATGTGACACATTGTGATGAACACCATCCACTGACGGATGTGATGCAGTGACTGCATCACTGAGTTGCGAAGTAGGAGGGGTTGCTGGCTCAGGAAGTGTTTTTCTCCATTCTGTATTCTCATTTCAGCTTTTTCTTTAAACAATATGCTCAAAGTTACTTAACGTAGAAACACGGGACTCTCCTGGATAATGTAACAATCCTAAAGGTTTATGTTATGACCACCAGTTTCAATTATTTCTTTGTTTCTGAGAAATCATGTTTTGTCCTTGATTTTGGCACGGTGGAACGGCTAATGATACTACAATACCCATGAGCCTCAACCACTGTTGCAATCAAGAATCAGAGAGGCACCATAGTTGTTAAATGACCAGAAAATTGTGAACTATAAAAGTGAACTAAATCCCGCTGTAGATTGTAAAATCAGTTTTCTCAACGCTGCAATCTTGACTGAATTTAAGCTTGGTGATTGGTTGTTTCTTGCTGAAATGTACCTTGGGAATCAAAGTTAACTTCTACCCTGAAGTCTTTACGTCCACAGTCTTGTACCTTTGACTTTTTAATCAAAGAACCAGATATTTTCTACTGCAGTTGTTCATCTTTTGTACTGATGACTTAACCGGGAGAGTTCCATGCAGATCCAAACCATAGAAGTGCTCAAACTGTGAGTCAAGTAATGTTGTCTGTGGGGAAAAGTGAATGGGATTTTTATTTCTGGAACCAGGGTAGCAAATAGCTCCTCCCTGTCCGCAATTCTATGGCTGCTGTAGTT
Organism: Scomberomorus guttatus; assembly: GCA_038419695.1. Taxonomy (NCBI): domain Eukaryota; kingdom Metazoa; phylum Chordata; class Actinopteri; order Scombriformes; family Scombridae; genus Scomberomorus; species Scomberomorus guttatus. Next base: position 12,363,836 of record CM076461.1, read on the forward strand.
TAGTGACTCGTACTTTGAGGCTTTAGAGAATTCTGACTTTGTTGTAAATCAAATGCCATGTTAGGAAGCTGGCTGCTAATATACCTGTTTGCTCAGCCCAAATTTAATCAATATGTGAGAGACAATGCAATCAGTTAACAGCAAAACAGAAGACTATGTCCCGCCCTTAATCTGTGATGTCACACTGATTTAAAGCCCCACTGAGAATTAACTGAGAAGAAGCCAAAATCACTTTGAGATGAAGAGAAAATGACGAATTCAGCGTGATAATGCAATAAACGCTTGTTGATTTTTTTTTTACTAGTGACAGATTTAAGAATGAAAACACACACACACACACACACATCCTCACACCCATACAGAGACTGAGACACACACACACACATCTGTCACTTTGATCTTTGATTGATTCTGTGTCCTTTAAACAAGTCGATCATTAACAAACTAACAAATTAAGTCATTAATTGCCATGACAGCTGGTGACACCTCCTTTATTAATCTTTGTCTGCGCAATTAATATGCCTTAATTGGAATGAATTAGAATGAATTGTTGTTTGGGTTTTGGGGGTTGAAGAGAAAGACCTGCTATGAGTGTGAGTGCAGGTATGAGTTTGTGCATGTAGGTGGGGGAAAGAGGTTTAACACCCTATGTACAGAATGATAAATGAGTACTTGTTGCTGTCCCACACACACACACACACACACATATACGGAATGACAAACACTGACACAAAACCTCTGTGTCTGTTTGTGTGCAAGAACTAATAGTAATACATCCTGCTGTAAAGCTGTGAAAAGATGAGATCACCACACAGACAGTGAACTGCCTTTTATATGACTGTACATTCACACATTTTCTTCTGGACCAGGTTCCACTTTGACTATTGCTGTTTATGTGTCTGAGAGAGAGTCAAGGTGAGAGAGACAAAAACTGAGACTGAGACAGACAGTGAGCGGATGACACAGACAGAAACAGATCTACTAATGAACAAGAGGAATAAACACATGACTCATTTGTGGGCCACTACATCACAGAAATAAACTAAATATCTTAGCAATGTGTGTGTTTGTGTGTGCGTGCATGTGTTTGTGTGCATGACAGTCAAACTTGCTTTTGGGTCTGACTGAATTGTCTCTACTCAACATTCCTCAGCTTTCTAAAAACCCTGAAAAAAAAAAAAAAAAAAAAAAATCAGCCAACTCTGACGTGTGCTAGCACATCAAAGACGACATGATACCACAACATACACACACGCACATATAAGTGTGCATGTATGTATGCACGTGTATATATACACAGCTGAAAGCATGCAAACATGCACATACGTAGACACAGTTAAACACACACACAGAACTATAGACCACAGCTAAAAGCATCAAGCAGCTCAAAGCAATCCACCCTGCTGAATAACATCACCAAGCGAAGCCACCGTACCACATAATGAAAAACATACACAAACACACACACAAACATGCACACACATATATGCCCACACATGTGTGTAAAAGGCCTCAGGCTCATTCTAATCATTTATCTAAACACACACTAAAGAAAACTTTTATTTTTTTTTTAAAAACTCAATTTAAATACAGAAATAAAGTCAATTTTAAAGAAACACAAATTGATACCATGGACACACACACACACTAAGCCAATGAACCACTCTGCATTTGTCCTTAAAGGGTCAGTTCACCCAAAAACATATTTTCCCACTTAGACCAAGTGGTATTAAGTGGAGTTTTTTAGGAACTCTGCCGCTGAGACTTCTGCTGCCATCCCAATATAATTAGAGTGAGTGGAATTTTGTTTCAGTGCGCTCAAAAATTACATTTGTAAAACCCAAGTCCCTTTCCAGAAATAATGTCCCAGTTACTTCAGATAATCCAGGGACCATGCTGAAAACTGTTGATAGTTTTCACGTTTTTTTTTTTTTTTTTTTTTTACTTCGATGGAAACAGTTCCCAATGGAAACTGTCGAGACAGCAAGACGAGAAGAAAAAGAGTATGAGTGTGAGTGAGACATAGAAAGGAAACAGAGCGCTTCGGTGCATGTGGCGACACAGGTGTAGGAGGATAATACAGCAGTTGTGTGTGTGTGTGTGTGTGTGTGTGTGTGTGTACACTTGGTACTGTACAATTGATGACTCGTGAAAAATGGGAGCAGGCTTAAACAAATTATGATATTTCAACACGTCTGTGTATGTGTGTGCATTGAAATGTACACTTTTGCAATAATCCTGATTCAGCAAAATATAGTGTATAGTATCATACCACACATCACTATATCAATAGACACGACTGCTTACTTTACTAAAATTCACACTCATGCTCTGTCAAAAAAAAAAAAACACACATACACTGAGTACAACATAAAGGATTCTCACACATACAGCATAACTCGGTAATGACACACACACTCCTGCTTCACACATACACACATTCAGTAATTCAAGAGAAACAATCTAATATTCACACTGCTATTATGTACCCTCCACCACAAACCACTGCAGCTTAGTGTGCACACTTACATAACCTCAACTGTATGTAAATGAATTTCCTGTAGTACAATAACCTGTGTATGATGAGTGTGTGTGTGTGTGTGTGTGGGGGGGGGGGGGGGGGGGTCCTGAATGCATGCAGCAACAGCCTGTTCAATTCAAACATTCAAGCAAATCGATCCCGCGCTCACATTCACTTAAAATAAAGCTCTACATTTGACTAACAGCCACATAAACGTCCAGTTGTAAGTTGTCAGCCTGTAACTGCAGGATTACTATCACCAGCTAAGCAGGGTGGCTTCTGCAAAAATAAGTTTACACCGCTGGCACTTGTCAACATCACCACCGCTATTCTCAAAACAAAACCATGGAAAAAAACAGTTAGGTCAGAAAGGTTTACGGTAGTTAACTAGACACAGCTGGCGTCAGTTACATGACTGACGTCTTTTACTCTAACTACATGTGATCTAACCCAGCTGATCAAACAACTGACCAAAATGTTATCACCAAACTTTACTAAGATTGAACTCAACTAATGAAGTTGACTGAGTGCAACCATGTGGCTCAGGTAATGTTTGGTAAGCTCACTCTGTAACTCTTGACTAGAATCTAGTTGATAATCATACAAACTTTTTTTTCAACCTCCACATGTAAAGCGGTTAAACCTCGTACTTAAGGCCACTGCAAAGCAAGGCATTTTCAGGCAACACACGCAGTCACTTCCTCCAGCAGTGATGACTAAGAGAAGTTTTTCATAATACTGCTCATAGTACTGTTTTTCTGCATATACAGTTTTATCAGCAGTCATTTAGTCTCAGTAACCTATCCCCTGCACCCATTCTAGACAAAGGTGAGATTTCTAGTCAAAGCTGTTTCCTTTTTCATCTAAAGAAAATGATGCACGTACCGTAAGTTTGTGTTTATTGTTTCCAAAGTTTAAACAAAATCATGACTCACTGTACAGTCATATCGTCGAGCACTCCCGCATAAAAATGCACAAACAACAAAAATCATACACAAATTATATTCCCTCAGGTAGTAAAAAAGTTTGCAATTTACCGAAAGAGGACCGTAATGCATTATTTTAATCCACTAAAATTGGAGCAATGCTTAAAAATTAAAGTTTGTTTACCACATAATCATCTATATTTATCTTGTAGAGCAGAGATCGGATATCAATTCATAAACAGTAATTACTCATTATTCCATAACAGATTGATCAACTGACAACACTAAATAAGAATGACAACCTCATGATATATTAAAAAATGTGTTTTAAGGGATATGATCCCACCTCAAATTGCTAAATGTTACTGAAGCATGCAGAAATGTAATTTAAACACGTATCATAACAGAGAATACTTTATTTTTAACTTAATGCATAACTAAGGTATTAAATGTTTTTGAGTATTTTTGTTTAATGATTTATGTTACACAAACCTAGTAATGGAGATCATCATGTTATTTTAAGTTATTAACTGTCACATTGAGGGATTAATGGTTTTTTAAAACATAAACATGTCCTACCTCTGCTGATCATCAGGTTATAAAAACATCATGGCTGACTCCTGGCCTTGGCATCAGTTCTGTTGAAGCGGCTCAATTCGACCCCGCACCGCAACGGTCCATCCAGCAGCACAGCTCGGCTACTGGCCCTCTGTACTCCACTGCGGTAATAGGAAGCAGAAACCAGGTGTCGAGCTCGCACTAATATCCCTCCATTTCTTTATCAGGTCCACGTAACTCCACGCAGGTCCGTGAACATCGGAGCAAAAAAAAAAAAACGTTTCAGCTTCTTTGACTTTTGTTTATGAAACTCCACGTAGCATCAGCTACCTTTGGTCCAGGGCTGTTGCTCCTCTTATACTTCACATCTGGCCAGTACAGCCTTGAGTTTGATCAAGTGTGTTGTAGATCAGTGGAAGAGGTTTCATGCAGGCTGCTGTTCTTGTTGTCCTGTCTTTTTTTTCTTTTTTTTCCAGTTCTGGCTTAGGTCCTCAGTCACGGTTGTCAGAGTCCACCATCACCTTAATAACCTGGAAAATGACAGAAAGACAAATAACTTGAGAAACGGGCACATTCTGCAGCATTTACTGGAACTTATTTGAGCCAGACATTTTCTCCATACTTTACATTTACAGGAAACAATTTTGTGTAGAATTTAGACATCCAAATTGACTGGCTGATCAAAGGTGCACAATAAGCAAAAATATTTAGTGCCCTGCTGAGACCTCCTCAGTCAAACTCTCTAATTGTACCAATTTTATTTTATCACCGTATTTGACAGCTGACAACGTCTTCCACATGTGAAGAACGTTTTGGGGCCAGGCCACTGATAAAGTGTGGTAAAATACGTGTGCCATTGACAAGAGAAAGCATCAACCAGCATTTTTACAAATAGAGAAACCTGTGTAAGTATTTTATTTCCTTCACATTTTCCTCTAAAATCTGCAAATAACAAAAGTAATGCTTTTGAAAACTGTGTTTTTAAAAAGCCGCTTAGAGAAGAAGGAAATGTTCAAGGCAGCTGAATTAAGAACAAATATTTCTCTACTTCTTTACAACAAGTGTGTGTACGTGTGTGAGTGTGTGTGTGGGTGGAGAGGGAGAGGGAGAGAGGGTGCGTTTTAGAAGCTAGTGCAGTCTAATAACAGCTATCTATAAAACAAACACATTGGTAGAGTCAACTAAAAATACTCTCAGTTAAGTTTCCAGTACATTGTGCTGCCAGTTAATTGTGACAAAAAAAAGCTTCTAATAATACCATGAGAAATTAATTCAAATTTGCAAATAATTACAGTTTCTGGTCGCAATCAGTGGCACCAACATACACACACACACACACACACAATGTCTCTGTCTCTGTCTCTCTCTCCTTCCACAAGTATTATTCACTCTATTTCAATATTGATCGCTGTATAAAAGGAAACAGGGCGGTCATCGATGACTGGTTTCCAGGAATTACTAAACAAATCGCCTCACATCTAATTTCCAGTGGCTGCGACTGTTGACAATTATATTTTCTTTATTCGGTAATTCTAGTGTTAAATGTCAGACTCTCTGGTTCTCAGTTCCCCCTTTTGTTGCCCCAACCACAAAAATCACCCCACCCTCTGCGCCTGTACCACTCCTCTCTCTCATTCTCTCTCTTTCTCTCTGCCACCCCTTCTTCGTCTTTCCATCCATCTTGCCTCTCTCTCCCTCTCACCGCAAATCTAAATCTGAGTCTGTATTTATACAAAGCCGGTTTCCTTGGGTCAGTCTGACTGGTGTGTGTGTGTGTGTGTGTGTATGTAGGCATGTAGGTGTGTGTATCAGTGGTGGCTAACAGATAAGTCTTCACACACGCACACTTGGGAGTTATTTTTGGAACTTGTTCACTTATAACGCCACTGTTGTATGTTCTTTGTCCTGATTGCATGCATGTTAAACTTTACTGTCTTTTCTTTTGACGTGACAAAACTGCTCATTTTATACTGTATGTTCAACTGACGTTGTGCTACCGCCCTTGAAGTTTAACCGTAAGTAAATAAGCAAGACAGGCAGGAGAGCCGAAATAGACGCAGAGGAAGGATTGCCATGACCCAGGATACCTGTTCAGTGGTTTACCTGGTCCTGACCACATCCACATGCAGTTCTGACTTTGTCAGATAGAAAATGAACACACACACCAGCTATTTGAGATCTGGAGTGTGCCATTATCTGAAAAAGGATATCTGCTGTTAGAAAACAGAAAAGAGAGATTGCTTGCATGAAAAGCAAAGCACATTATGAGTCATTACTGAAATTATGAGTCATTTTAAGACCCTCCCATCTTCAAACAGTAATGTTTTTGAGGATATAAACAAGTCTTTGAAAAACTGGTTGATGTTTTTCAGGCACATGTCCCCCAGGTAACCATGTACTTCCTTTAGGTAATATTAAAGTCTTTCACTGTGTTAAATGAGCATAAATTTTAACAAACCTAACTTAGCTCTATTAAAGGCTCATCTCGCTACATACTATGAGAGCCAAGTACACAAAGATCAAACTCATACATTCTGATGTTTTCTCCAGGCTGTAAAATCCTAACTGTGAAATTGCACTGAGCACACACACATACATATACACACACATGCTTCCGGTTATTACATGATTGACCACATAATAGCATAAGCTATTAGAGCTGAAAGAGCATTTTCTTCAAGAAAGCACAAAAGACAAAAAGAAAAACTCGAGGGCGACTTACTCATTAGTAGTACTCACAACAGGAAAAGAAAAGAGAGAGAAGTTTTCTTTCTTTTAAAGAGTGAGTGTGACTCTAAATATTTTCCCTGTGGAGCTCTGACTCAGTCTAGCTGCTGCTTACTCATTTACTCAATCACTGTCTTTCCCTGCCCCTCTGTTTTTCTCCTTATCCTCTTTTTTTTTCCTTTATTTCTCCACGATGACTTATCTCTATCTTTTTTCATTCCCGTCTCCCTGTTGCTCTCACTGTTACAACTGTTTCCACGTCTCATGTCCATCAACTTTTAACGCTCCGCCTCACTCTCCCCCCCCAATCTCTCTGTATTTCCCATCAATTCATCACTGAGCTCTCTGTCATATTCATATGATTCTTCTGTCTCTTTTTTCCAACTGTGATTGTGGCTGAGATCCCTCCCCCCCCCCCGCGCCTCACCACCACAGCCCGCCGCCTCCTGCGCACCAACCCCCCTCCACGAATGTGTGTGGTCCGGTCCGACTATAGACCGTTACATTGTCCCAGACAGGTTGGACTGCGCCACCAGCCGGCAGACGAGGGGGAGGTGGGGGAGATGGAGAGCGGGGGGTTCCTAGGGAATGTTTGTTTTTCTGTTTCCAATTTGGTCCAGCCCGAGGAACTCCACACTCCGCTCTGTCTCAAACACACCATTCATGACGGCCTGACGTACATGATTACACACAAATACCCTCTCACTAACTCTGCCTCGCTCACACACACGCACGAATAAACGCACACATGTATGCATGTACACACACATGCCATGTCAAAAGCCCAAACTGCCACCTAAATACACAGACACACACACACATATACTGTACATGCACACGCACACTCCACTCACATTCATTTTCAATCATTTTTACCATGAAACACGAGCCCTTTAATTTATCTTTGTTCACATCTTTTATTGTTTTCTGATTTGTTATTGCTAATGCCGTTTCAAATGACATGGTGGTCAAACTAATTACGCGTGTTTCTTCCTCGTCTTTCAGTGATTTTTTCCCCCTCTGTCCCCAGGAAAATGATTGTCTTTGAAAGGCCTTTTTGATGTGTCTCAGGGCGTTTTTAGATGTTATATAGACAGAGTTAAGCTCCATGTTCCACCAATTACAGCACAGAGAGCACATTGTTTCATATTCAACTCAACTTTTCCATCTGAAATGGATTATTTTAGTCAGTTTTGTTGTTTGGATTTCAACTACACAATGCTGATCTTTGCATGTACTAATAAAACATTATCTTGTATCAATACAAACAAAAAGACTGGCCCCTAGGCAGACAGATATAAAGGCTTTCTTTTCTGATGAGTTTGTTTTTAGATGTCATGTAGTTAGATTTTAGTTCCACATTCCATCAATTACTCATTGGACAGACAGGAAACCACATTGTTTTTTCTATTCAAAAGCTGCATATGAAAATTATAGGTTCATTCAGATGTTTTGATCCTTTGTACTTTAAATTCACAAACTGTGATGTTCAAAAGTTAAAAAATATTGACAGACAGAAAGAACGTCAAATATAAGCGGACGGACGGGACTGACAAGCTGACTTTTACTGTTTTTCATACAAGTTTAGTTCTACCTTCCACCAATCATAGCAAAGAAATCTAATTTTTCCAAACAGTATTTAACTGTACAGCAAAGCTCCATCTGAAAATAACATAATTTTCACTGGTTCTTCGCCACATCTGAAAGTTATTGTTTTAGGTGTGCCCATTTTGTTTTTGTTCCAAATACAGCTGGAGTGATTTAAAATGAAAATGCATTTGTATATATCTAATTTATCTAATTTTAAAATTGTCTGAACGTTCTTAATTGGTTTTAATGTTTTCTTTTTATGTTTTGAATGCTAAAAATATGATGCCAGCAGCAACTATGTATGTTTGCCCTGGATACACAGACAGGCAGAAAAGCTAAAGTAGGTCTCTGTCTTTGTTTTTTGTTTTTTTTTTGGTTGTTGACTCATCACTCCTGCAACATGGACTTAACATCAAAATCCAAATAAGAGGCAAAAGAGCAGGCAGGAAAAGGATATACGTACATCTGTTCCTCATTCCTCCTTTAAACACACTATGAAATTACCAGAAGCCCTCAAAATGGTCAAAAAAATAAGCCTGAAATTGACAATGTGAGCTGTAAAATTTGAGAAAGCATTGTTTTGTATTTGGGGTTATCAAAATGTATTCCCACCTTTATCAACACTATAGTAATCATGCTTCCCCCCAGACATGATACAAAATCCACTTTAAGTCAGTTAATGGTAACTCCTCCGTTAGGACAGCTCTCTGTTGTGTGGAAAGATGGAGGAGAGAAAAAAAAAAAAGAAACAATACGGTTTTTATCCCTTGGCTGGAAAATATTAACATGATAGCTCCCTGCAGAGGACATGTCAAAAAACGGACCCCACTACGAGCAGTTGAGGAGCAGCTGACACTAACTGCTGATGTCCGTGTCAAAACGGTGTAGCGATGACTGTCTACAGTTACGCAGAGAATATTTCAGTGTTCCTAATCAGTTCCTTTTGACTGATGACTCCAAATTCATGGTTTAAATGAAAAGCAAGCTGCAGTGACCTACTGTAATTAATTACACTCACAAGCACCAAAGGGACAAAATCACAACACACATATTTGGCATAAAACGGACCTGCATCTTACAACAGAGAAAATCAGAAACTCCTTAATCAAGTTTGCTATGCGATAAGAACACACAAGGCCGTGCCAGCGGTATTGTACTCTCATGAATGACATCTATTAGTAACCTTGAGACCAGATCTTCCAGTTGTTGAGGTTCAAGCTGAGGGTGTGGTCTGCCTATTCATTACTGTAAGCAACGCCCAGAGCTTTTAAGTCTTGCTCTGACACAGACGCACGTGCAAGTTGCTGACACACCGCCACTTCCCTCTAACTGATATGTTCCTCTTGGTGTGTCTTAGTGCCTGAATAAACAAAGAAAGAAATCAAAGAAATGATACTGTATCAGTGCACTTCTTCCCGTGGAGTGTGAATTTAGGCCTAATATTAGATACGCCAGATCTAAAGGGCGAGCCATCATTCACAACAGTTTTGCAATTATGACCTGTTGTTTTATTATTTTAATCACTAATTAACTGCCTTTATTTGACAGTCAAGAGCGCAGTAGATGGCAGGTGGAGAGAGAAAAGGGGATTGACACGAAACAAAGAGCCCCAGCCAGAAATCTAACTGGGGAATTATGATTATATATTATGTGCCAGAGGAAAGCCACAGAATTATGACATTTTACAGAACATAATCAATCTTTATGCAAATCAATCAAATCAAAGATTAAAAATTACATATTGGGCCTTCAACATAATAATACAGGGAATGAAAATAATTCTTGCTGTCATAATTACTGTAACCTTTTCAAAACAAGAACATCAAAAACCTCTTAAACGGCTTTAGTTTCATTTTTCAGTTTATTTACTAAAATAAACTGCACCAAGTTTACCACTGGAACAACTAAATGACCGAGGTATTAATCAAAGATTTGCACTTTGTAAGCAGGGAAGAAAACTTACTTCTTGGTCTGCTGGCTAAAATAGCTCCACATCTCAAAACTTGCCAACAGAATACCCAAATGATGACTTGTTAACTGATGCTGTGGCTGGTAGAGGAGACAAACTTACCAACCACAGTCAAGAAAGAATCCGCATTTGCCCGGTGGAGGGTGTTAATGTCCCACCTTGATGTACGATAGTAGCAGGAAGACGAGAGCTGCATAAATCAACATGGGACTGTTGATTTGGACCTTGCTCTCAACAGCTAAGACTCTCATACATCAAAAATAATGGAGAACAAACTCTGCTTCAGTGGTAGTTGTAGGCGTAATGGAAGGAACTAGTAGCTGCATAAATCAACATGTTAATTGTTGACTCTTGCCTAGCTGTCTTTTCCCCCAAAATACGGAAAACAAACTACAGCTCTGCCAGAAACACACACACATCTCGCCCGTCTGCCAGGCATATCTGATGATTTTAAACACACACATTTAGACACACACGCACACATGCACATGCACATTCCCGTGTATGTGTGTGTGTGTGTGTCATGGTTTGGTTTGTCTCTGTCTGGGTAAGCTCAAACATTACGTCAGTCACACACACGCACATCATCCACAGAGAGAAACACACTGATACACTAGATCATGCACACACTACTGCTGCACACTCGCAATCCAACACAACTCTCTCTCATGTACATACACGCACACTTTCCACTTCTGGAGAATCGGACGTTTCCTGCGAGCGGCCGGCCCAACGGGAAAAAATGTCTGGACAAACTTAAGACGCGCACACACACAGACGTACACATACAGACACACAACGGAACATTTTCAACCCACAATGTTGACTTTATATTCCTTTCCAGAGCCCTTCTATCTGCACGCTGGCCAAGTGAAGCAGTGTTTCCCTGTTGAACACTATCGGGAAGCAAGACTGGGAGGTTTCAGAGCCTCAGTGATGTCAATGCAGGGCTGGGCTCCATTCAGAACTGGACTGTAATCAAAATGCAAAACCAAATACTGTCATAATATCACAGTGAGTCACTGTAATTTCTTTAATGCAGAATTTTTTACAACAACCAAATATTTCTTAGCGTCAGTCTCAATCAAAGACGCTGGTGATGCCTAAAAGCTATTGACTTTCCTTTGCAATGATTCTTCAATAAAGTTACAAAACTGATCTAGTGACTGAAAGCATTTTGCACTTTACTACACAGTACCAAGGAATGTTTTCAGTGACGCATTGTTAATTTACAAAGTCTAAATGCCTTAAAGCCACATCATTCCTTACAGTCTAGGTTCATAATTACCTTGCGAGGCAGCTGGATTCGCGAGATCACGACATCGCGCGAGAATCCATCTCGTCAGGCTTCAAGTTATGCGCTTGTGTCTGAACCACCGGTGGTTCGTACCCATCAGCGAATCCAGCTGCCTCGCAAGGTAAGACGGTGATAGACAGATGGTTCATCCAATCACCTGCCAAGTATTTTGTGCATCAGGTTAGGTTTTATAATTTAGGATCCAGGAATTCGAGAAAATAATGGACAGTTTGGTCTATAAAATGTCAATCACAGTTTTACAAAGCCCAAGATGCAACCTAAAATGCCTCGTTTTGGCCTGACCACTAGTCCACAACCCAAAGATATTCAGTTTACTATCATAGAGGACTAAAGAAACCTGAAAATATGCACATTTAAGAAGCTGGAAGCACAGAATTTTAGGATTTTTTCTTTAAGAACTACTCAAAACTATGAATCCATTATTAAAATAGTTGCCGATTCATTTTCTGTCAATTGGCTAATCATTTACTTGATTAATAATTGCAGCTCTAGTGACAACGAATGGCAACAATACTAAACAACCTATAAGTCAGTTACCAATCAATCATAGTCACTGCAGGTGTACAGTATGGAGACATTCGCATAATACAGTTTAGACTGGCTTGTTGGTCAAAGCTTAAAGGGGTCAGTATGCTTCATCTGAAGTGTTTGTCAAATGGTCAAACAGTGTCTGAACCCCCTCCCCCACATATGTCCAACAGTGACATTGGGGTGCTGTGTCCAACAATGGCAATCCGCCCACTTCATGCAGTGTTGGAGGAGGTGAGAGAGCACGCAGGCTTTGATCTTCTCTGAAGCTCGTTTTTTCAATTCTTCACAAAGTTACTTCTGTCACTTTTTGTGTGCAGAAACTAGTGCAACACAATCAATGCCTTCAAGGAAAGAGACTGTCCAAAAGTGTTCACTGTTATTCCCATTTGGACGATTATGGCCTCGCACCCGTTTGGTACAGGATGTTCGGTTCGGTACAACACTTTCCTCGGTTCGGTACGCTCTGTGACCCAAACAATTACTGTCAAAATAGTTGAATAATCCGCTTACTCTGATGTGTGCAACAATAATTCTAGTGCTTGAGTTCCACCCAGGAACGTTTTGGCAGTGCACCACTTAGCTGTAGCGTACTCATGTATGTATGCTAGCCAGCCTAGCCAAGTTAGCCTGGTTACCCATGCTCACGTAGTGTTGCTGCCGTCATTATTATTAAAATATGCACTGTTGTCTCCATATTTAAACGTTATTGCGTCTCCTTCGTCCCCCTCCCCTCCGGCTTTTCACTCCGCCTTTGAGTGAAGCTGTTCGGCTTCAACAACAATAAACACATTCGATTTGACATGGTCGGACAGCACATCATAAGAACCAGTTCTGAGCGCCCACAAATCTGCATAAAACAGCTTTCAGCAGGTGTCCTGACTCCATTGCAGCACAACTAAACAGTTTCAGTAATAGTTACACCCAATATTTCCTACTTTCTTTTTTTTTTCCCTGCTGTACTGAAAACACATTGAACCGTGACCCCAAAACTGAGGTACATACTGAACCGTGAATTTTGTGTAACATAACACCCCTAATACAGAGCAGATAAGTACTGGATGACAGTAGCCCAAACATAAATTCAAACTCAATCAATTCAAAAGGATTTTCTTTAGGAGTTTGGAGGCAGAGCAAGCCATAAATAACTGTAATGTATGTTGCTAAGTTGCAGTTATACAACAGATTACATTTGCATAATGATCTGTGAGAGTTTTAACAACACTGTGGTGCCCCAAACATTTGTGCCACTGCCTGCTCTCTCTCTCTCTCTCTCTCTCTCTCAGCTCATTTGCAAAGACACACTCTCCACATTTTCTTTCTGTCGCTTCTATCCCATTTCCTCATTTTTTGTTTAAGCTGAACGCCGTCAAAGAATCCTTACTCTAAAGTATTATTCAGAAGAGACATTTTATATCCTTAGAACTCTTGCTTCATAACCCCATATGTATTATCTAAGTGAAGTGGCTGGCCCATGGTGCTATATTACTGGAATACATCCCAAATTTGCTTAAAATACAAAGCAGGAAGCTTTTTAAAAAATCTTAGCGTTCAAGAAGACATGACTACAATTTCAAGGCTGCTTTAAGTGCTTGGCAAGCTAAATGCAGAGTATTTCCAAACTTCACATCTTACTAAACTAATCCTGAATACATTTTTATTATTTGAAAAACAAAAAAACATTAGGAGCACTTGTTTTATCTGATCTTACAACAGACACATTCTGTGAGGATTTATTTAAATCTGGTGAAGACGAATAAAGTCTGAAAGCAGACCTTTATGTTTCACACAGGTATGAATGTCGTGGATGCCCAAGCAACTGAAAAGACACAAAATAGCAGAAGGAGTGGAATGGACACAAAAATTGACATTTTTATATGGGATGGAAATTTAATCCAATCATTTAACTGACTCATCCAAAAGAGCAAGAAAGTGAAAAGACTAGATCAAAACCTAGTATATGGCTGGACTGTGTGATGCGTCAGGGTACTTGCTAGGACTCGGACATAGCAAGTTTGACTCGGTAGTACAAACTTCCGAGGACGGGAGGACGCAGTTCGATCATTCAGCCTGCTGACAGCAGCAGCTCAGCTTCAACACGACTACCTGACTGTACTGTGACAAAATATTCTCAACTCAAAGCTCCACAACACTTTTTTTCTCACAAAAAAATAACCTAATTGACAAAGAGATGCAGTAAATTATGTTATTCAGTTTATAATGTAGCTATAATAAAAAGCCAAACTGTAGCTTAATAAAACCAAATGAAATTTAACATAGATTGAGCTGTTCATTTTAATACATTTATGTTTATTGAAACGGGTTATATCTGTACATATAGAGCCCCAGAGACACTGTTGTTCTGTCCAGTAATAACATGAAGCTTCACTTTACATTCAGACAAACTAATGTGGCAGCTACATTTGTTAGATTTCATCTGTGAGACCAACATTTATCTTCCAAAAGGAATTATATCATATATCAAAATGCTACGGAGACATTAGAGCCAGCGGTAAATTACCAAAGAGCTTTACAGATCAGTTCATCAGATCATGTTCTCACTGGGATGCCGATGGACGTTGACTGGCCGATCATCTCAGGGGTCGGGCTGCCAACAGCTGAGATGACCAGCTGGTCGCACCTGGCCAGCGGCTCCTCACATCTCCAAAAACTTCGGAGCAAATTTCCAAATAGGTGTTATCTGGATAAACTGACCACATATTTGGAATCTAAATAGTTACTTTCTCGCCTGAAAAATATTAAAACTTAATAAAGTGACATATTAACAGTCCTACAGCAAAAATTACAGCAGCTTAATCTCCGCCAATGCTGCCGGTTGGTGCAAAATGCATTCTGGGATACTTAGCTTCGGCTAACTTCATCACTCAAGTCAGTGACTCACTCACTCAGTCAGTGACAGACATTCACATTTATAGAGCTGGCCCCGCTGTTGCAGTCCAGCCAAAAAGAGAGAAAGAAGAATCAACGTGAGAGAGAGAGAGAGAGACGGTGTTTCCTCTGTAATTTTAATACAGCTGTGGTACTTTGGGCAATAACTCTAGTTTTGTCCCATATCTGTCGCTGTTTGGGTCTAAGTTATGTTTAAAGTTGAGGCTCTCGTGGTAAAAATGTTTTTAATCCCTATATAATCACGACTTCTAAAGCATCTGGACTGCATTTTAGTTATAGATAATATTAAGGCTAAATTACAATCTGTATCTCTTGCTGTGGTGGTAATGTTCTTGCTGTGGTGGCGCAGCACTGCTAAATGAATACAGAGGAAACACTGAGAGAGATTCTCACAGCTAGGTGAAATCGGCCTCTAAAGAAAAGGGAGAGGACAACTTGTGTGTGAAGCACTAAAAAGCCCAAAAGCCATGTTGCAGAACAAACGCCATGCCCCCCGCTGTGCTATTCCACCCACCCGCAACACACACACACACAAACACGCTCACACACACAGGCCCGAAGTAAATTTAACTGTCAGCCGTAAAGTTTTCAACTATAGTGAGTGATCTTTTGCCCCCTTTTCTCTCCCCACTTCTCCTCCTCCTCCCACTCCTGTGTCTATGTAAATTAGCTCCTCGTCTGTCCTTCTGTCCATCCACCCGTCCTTCCTTCCTTTTATCTTTCCTTCCTTCCTTCACTCTCCCTAATGTTCTAAACATTTCTTTACTTATGAGGCATCTTGCCCCACTTCCTGAACCCTCCATCCCTTTTTATCTCTCTCCCCACTCTGATAACAAACACTGACCACAGGCACCCCCTTTTATCCCCCCCCCATTTCCTTATCTCCTGCCTCCTACCTCCCAAAAAATGAGAAACAACACTTTCCTCTTCCCTCTTTTTCATCCGTTCTTCCTTAACCCCACCCCCCACTATCTACACACACACACACACCCTTCTGACCATGGGCCTCTGACACCCACCTTCTCATCTCCCCCCACAAAAGTCTCAAAGACCCCCAGATGTGTGCCCCCTTAATTTCCATTTCAAAAAAGAACCACCTCCCTCCCTCCGTCATCTATCTATCCATGCGTCCACTTCTTCACACACAGCAGACACTTCAAAAACACACTGTTACACACATACATACACACTTATCAGCAAGTAGACTTTTTCCTCTTTCATGAGACAAAAAAAAACAAAAAAAAAAAACATGCTGACCATGACAAATATCACTTATCTGATCCTTTTAATGGGAGTGCTGGACTGTTAAGAGGCAGTCTATTATCAACGCTACCAGAAGACTTCCCCTTTTAGAGAGGAAGCACTAGTTGGGTTTCCATCCACATGTATTGCAAATTTTAACTGAATTTTCAGAAAATCGCAAAAGCGTGACAAGATGACGTAATTAAAAGAGCGACAGTCGTTGCTGTTTCCCATCTAATATGGCATTTCTGTTTGTTTCTTGTATTAATTCAGGGAATGTTGCAGTCACCTCATCGGTCACACACATGCCTGATGTTTTTGTCTGCCGCCAATCTTCGTCTCTCCAGTGGAGCGGAAGCTTGAGTGGTATTTAAGTCACGTGATTTCTGTATGTCATCATTTATTCGCTGAATCTCTTGCCGTTGCACTTAGTCGCATTTACCTTTTATCGATACACCAACTTTTCCACCTCCCCTAAGCATAAATGCGATATTTGGAAATATTTATCCGAATTTTCGGCGTTTTGTTGCACAAATTTAAAATGTGCATAAAAACTGGTGAAACGGACCTACTCCTCTCCTCTGCCTGCGTGGTTACTTTTTCTCTTACATCTCCATCTGACTGTGACTGACTGCACCGTTAGCTTCTACTCTTCCCAACTAGAAAAAACTCTGAATTTTTTTGCAACATTACAACATGCTGCTGCGCTCATTTGCTGCAAAGTGAATGTACAATGTCATGATTGATCAATTATTGTCACCTGAGCTGAATCAGACCCTGACATGCGAATATAGACCTGCAACTAATGTTTATTTTTTATTATCGATTAATCTGCCGATTATTTTCCCAATTCATTTTTTTTTCTAAAAAAAAAAAAAAGTCAGAAAATAGTGAAAATGTCAATTTTAATTTCTTAAAGCCCAAGGAGACAATGACATCTTCAAATGTCTTGTTTTGTTTTTAACTTATCAATTGACTGACTGATCACTGCAGCTTTAACAGAGTAATAGAGGAGCTCTCTGAAAGTTCATGTTATCAAACCACTTCCACACGACTGAAGTTGTTCCATGATGGAAAGGGATACTTCCACAGCGGAGCCAGCTGCATGTTTCAGCCATGTGCTGTTGTTGATAACAAAAATACGTCACAATACCGGAAAATATCATATGATGACAACTGTTCATCACATTAAATTTTACATATCAGGAAAGATAAGATATGGCATACCCCTAGTAATGACAACTTGACAACATACTGTATGGCACTGACCTGATGACTGAAGCTCAATACAGGACTGAGGAGATAGGGATAATCTGATCACTATCTAAAAGGAGCACAAGTTGTTTTTGTGGCGTCCCTATCAGTGATGTTACACTGCAAATGGAGTGTCACTGAAATTTTTATGGGAAAAGTCGAAATATCTGACTCAGCCAACAGGTTGTGGCTTTCTGCCCAAAGTCAGCTGCTTCATTTTAATTCAAAGAATTTCCTACATTATATATGACACACAATTTAAAAGGTTCAACTTAAGGACAAGATGCTACACCTTTAAATATGCCAATTAAGCACTCTTAACTGCTGCCAGAGCAGATAACTCCCTGCTTCTTTCAAATTTTATGTGGTTTGAAGCGAAGCCCTGAGGGCAGCAGCTCAAACTGTCTGCAGGGCTGTACCCTCTAAAGCCCAAAGCTGCTGCTGCATGATTATTTAACAGTATCAGAAGAGCAAGCCCAACCCCATCCTGGGGAGAACAGGTGAGACACTTAGCTCTACCTGACTGTATTTTGCTGGTTCTTTGAGGGTTGGGCCAAAATGTCAAGCTGGACCAGAGGCGAGCTGGAAGAGTATCTGCCTCTGCTTTCTTCCTGCTGTCTCTCTGCTGCCAGCCAGACTTACATGAATAAAATAATATAACTGGCCATTCATGAATTACAATTACTAGTACCATGCTTAATCTTTTTTTTTTTTTTTTTTTTGCTGCAGTCCAAACTGTCCACACAGCCAGACACACACACACAAAAAAAAAAATCAGCAGAGCCTAGTGCGGCTGTTTGCTTTAATGAAAAAAAGAACATACATGTTAGTCGTTTAAATCATAGTTTTAATTTGACGGGACGCCGTAAAAAGTCTGCCCCTTATTACAGACACACACACACACACACACACACAAACACACAGACAAAGGCTCACACTGACAGACACACGCATGCATGCACACAGAGTGAGGACAAAGACTACTTTGAAAAGTTACTCAGCCACCAGATGTTTTAGCCAGATCCCAGACTACAATACTAATGGGGCTGTGCATGTGCACGATGTGCATGTGTGTGTGTGTGTGTGCGCAAAAGAAACAGAGGGAAAGAGAGAGAGAGAGAGCAATGTTTTTAAAAGCGGCAAAAACGAGTCCCCCTCCCCAGCAGGTATATATAGTCATAGCAAGCCTACATGTACACTTTCAGAAATGAAACCAAACATTTCATATTTCACACTCCATCGCACACACAGTTAGACACACACACAGAAAACACAGATACACACATAAGAATGGCAATTTTATAAAATATTAACACGTCACAGTTGGCGGGGTAATATTGTGTGGACATATACAAGAAAACAGGGCTTAGGGCATTTCACACACACACACACACACACACACAAACACACCCATGTGTGAAATAAAGAGACCTAGCTAGCGAGGATTAAAAAAAAAGCCTGTTTGATAGAAAAGGGTGCCACATCAAAACCTAGTAAGGAATTTGGTTGTGACTGAGAAAGATCACATAGTAAACAAATGTCAGCGTGTATTTACACTTGAAATCAACGTTAATTGCAATCTCTGAGCGAGATAATAAAGTATTTTGACCATAGTTACAGTATGATTTTAGCACACGTGACACTAACAGTCTGCCTTGTCCTGCATTACAGTAAGTATGAGAGAAACTGAGATTCAGAGATAAAGAAACAGAGCGAGAAAAAGAGGCAGCTATGGAGAAAAAAAGGAAACAGTGAAGCATAGAAAGAGAGAGAGATAAATTTATGAGTTAAGCAATCTAAGTGTGTGTGTGATTGTGTATGTGAGCAGCTTCTTGGTTTGACTGTTGACACAACAGACAGTTAACCTCCAGTACAGAAATAAACAATCATTGAGTCAATTCAATCATAACCAAGCAGCGAATGAGACAGATGTTACCTCAGCGGAAGGAGATAAGCGATGACAGACTGGTACAATAACTGATAGACATCTATCAACGATGCCGAACTTGTCTGGAAATTAATGCCCTCCACTAGTGCAATTCTGAAACTGATCGTGAGCAGTTGAGCATTTCTGACTTTACAAGATTATACAGGAGGAACAGATGCCATATCAGGCAGCTATATGCACCTACAGAGGTTTCAAATCACCTGTCAACACGTTAAAACCACACCACACAGCCAAACTTCAACCTGTCAAGGTGGAAAATGCTTGCTGTTACCATTTCCTACAACAAAACAACAAGCTGATGGTGTTGTTTCACAGTGGGTAAATTTCCCCACATGCATGAAATCAAATTAAATCTTTGTTTCATTCAGAATTGAGTGCCTTCACTTTTGAGTGAGACAACTTTTACCCAAGTGGCTTCCGGATTAAAACAAAAACAACAACAACAACAACAAAAAAAAACCTGACACTTCTGTTCGAGAAAAGTCTCGCTGCATTAAGCATACCGTACTTGAGGAAAACGGTTCAGTACTCTCTCCATCTGCGTGATGCACAGCCCTTTGAGCCTCAGCACAAAGAAGCTTACAACATAAATCACGTTCAAATTCATGCTGTTTATACCACTGTCACATTTTCCTTCGCTAATTTCGCTGTCAGTCTGCCGGCTGCTGCGTGAAAACTGAGGAATTACAATTGGAGCTGTGCTCTTGGGAACACTTGAGTACAGTATACAAATGTACTCCGTCTGAATGCATTTTTACAGCTTGTCGCGCATGTCGCAATCACTCTGTCTAGAATATTTTCTTCACCTCCTTATTGTATGCTGTCTGAGGGAGAGAATATACCACACAGTACAGCAAGTATATACTGTACGTTTCACGCCTACACTGGGATTGTGAGTGTACATATCCAAAATCTTAATTAGGAGTACCAGGATCACTTACAGATCCATTTATTCCTGTCCAAGCTTAGTTTATTCCTCTCAATCACTTTGAAATGCTTTTTTTTAACATTCTCCTTTTTATTTTTTAATACAAACAATTTGAAACTAACTGCCAACATGATGACATCCTAAATGTAACAACCAAATTTGTAAGAAGACCTGTTTTAGATGATCATATCCTTACACAATCTTCCTGATCTCCCCGTTGGCGTCAGGTTACTGACAACAAGCAAAGCTTCACATAATACATTATGTGCTCGGATACTAAACAATAGAAAGTAAAAAAATGATCTCTGACAAAACCAAATTCAAGCTGCATGTTTACTGTGATGGATTATCTCACTCAGATGCTTTTCAAGTCATTTCACATAGTTTCTCACACTGGACAAGAATAAAGGCAGCAAAACAAGCCCCCTCTCTGCGTTGACTGTACACTGACACCGAGGGGGATATTGTAAAAGAAAGAGGAAATCTAAAAGCAAATAAACAAAAAAAAAAGAAAATCTAGCTACCCTGTGAATACTGACAAATGAGTATTAAATGATATTAAATAATCACAAATGTCAAAAAAAAAGATAAATGAATATATGTGGTTCTGATGTGACAGCTGCAGATATTTTTGGTTCACTCAACAAACCACAACCTCATAAAATAGTGTTGCCATGTAAAAAAAAAAAAAAAAAAAAAAAAAAATTGGATCGTGACAGTAATATTGGATCTCATTCGAAATTCATTATGCAAGGATTAAAAATGTAAAAAGGGCAATTCACCAATAATTCACCTCAACTGTGAAATTGATTCCCCTTTAATGATTTTTGCTGCGGGTTTTGGCTCAATATATATTGTCACAAGATATTGTAATTGGACTGTACCTATAATGCGGAGCTCCATTTTGAAATGTGAAACCATCAGGGAGACAAGTTTAATTGACTATTGTCACAACAAGACCTACAATGCCAGTAATTAGCATAAATCAAATTTACTTTTTAACTTTTAATGTACCATCAGAGAGTTGGGTTATATTTTTTGATGTCTCTATAATAGAAAATCTACTATTTAATGCAGACTTAATACAAATAACCCTGGGCTTCCTAACTTTTTTTATTGAGATCTGTGAACATTTAAAACACGTGTAAGTCTGTTTTATCCACATAAATCTGCACTCTGTCGACTTCGTTTCAAGCTGCTCACTGACAACTGTTAAAAGAAAAGCTACATTTCTTACCTAATGGCACACAGTCGTGAGGATAGAAGACACACGGGACATCACCTGCAGATACTTTGGACATGAATGCTACAGACGGGGAGCCACACAATGTTTAGGACTTGTGGAAAACGTATTTCTCGTGCCTGTGTGATTTAAGCATGCAGTCAGTCATGCAGAAAAATACTGCTGTGTAGTGAATGTGACAAAATATTTCCCTTCAGCAACACTCTCATATTGGTAACGGCAATTAATTTGCTCATTATTGAGCAAATGCACATTGATTCACTTTCAATTAGAACCTGAGTTGGTTTGAAGTTAATTGAACGCAGCCTTGGAACAAATCATTCGCTGCGCTTCACACAAGGTCAAATCTCACATGTACAGTGATTGATAACTGAACGTCTGAGTGCACAGGAAGCATGAGCGCGGTGTCTACACTGCTGAGTCAAAGCAGTCAGCACTTGCAACTCATCGCACATCACTTAACAACCCAGCAGGTTCCTCAAACAAGTGAGTTTTCATAAACTAGCAAAGCAGCCGACGTTGGGGTGAGCCAAGAATAAAAATGGCTTCTTAACTATTCCAGGACCGATTACACTGAACGTCTCTTACTGTACATTTTACAGGTTTAACTGATGCTTCTACAAGGAACAAGCAGGTGTTGTTGGGTTTGAACATACAACCTTTTGGTAACAGAAGAATCTCTATAACCAGGCTGTAGTGCTGCCTGTGTCATCACCTTCTACTGGTATACGCCTAAATCCGCTCAACCACCACTTTATCAGTCTCCACTGTATCGTGACAGAAGGATTATTTCCTCTCTCACATCAAAGGAAGAAAAGTTGTCCCATATTTAGGATTTGTATGTCCCAAAAAAACCTAAAAACCAAGGGGGGAAAAAAGAAATCATTTCACCCTAAACCAAGACCATGTGCTCGTTATCTGAAGCAGGCCGTCTAAAAGACAGACTTAAAAGTCTAAAATAGACCAAAGACATTAGAGACAAACTCAAGCCTAAACAAGGCTGCACTAACCACAGACAGAGAGTGGGGATGACATTTTGGGCATTTAGCAGACACTCTTTTCCAGAGTGACTTCCAGTAACTGCAACAGGAGAATAAGCTCAAATCCCTGCCTCACCAGTGTTACAAGCAGCTAATATAACGCAATGAAAGAGCCAAAACAATGTGCCCAGACAGTAAAATAAGTTCAAAACAATTGTGTCCTTGGGATATGAGCAAAACAGAAGACCGGGTAATAAACAAGAGCTAGCTACACAACTATGAGCCAAGAGCCAGAAGCCTTGCAAGAAGTTTTTTTTTTTTTTCTTTAAATAAACTATCCGTGACAAATGGATGTTTTCCTTTATCTGAACTGCAGGCAGGGTTGAGATGAATAAGATGATTGCTCTAATAGATGCTATCTTATCCTGCTTATTTGAAACTGAGTTAGGACATTTCACATCCATAAATAAGTGGGATTAGAAATTAGAAATAAATGAGAGCTGTGCGTCCACATAAAGAAAAATCCTTAAAAACCTTCCTACTCCTTATTTATTACCAAGATTTACTAAATACAGACTTTATTATGGCAAGATCTTCATGGTGAGGTGTGGAGATGTAGGAGAAGAGGTACAATCTGACACTTCAAAATACACAAAACAAAAGCCTGGATTAAAAAGGAAAAACTGAAACAAAAGTCTTCAATAACCCAATTTTTAAAACTGCTTCTGAAGCCACTTGAGTCACCCCAGTGTTCTTAAAGACTGAAGGTCTAAACAGTCTTAACAATATAAAGCTCAAGTGATTTTAGAGGGCTGTTATTCCTGTTAATTCCCCAGAATCACCTGTAGTGAGCAACAGGACTGTGAATGGGATTACTTAATTCGCAAGCAGGGCCTATCTGCAATCTGCCCACAGCAACAATGAGCCAAGATGAAGTGAAATCAGTCATCTGTTCCCCGCGTTGTAGGTGAGACGGTACAACTCTGAGAGGCTCCGAGAAAAGACACGCGTCAGTCCGGACAAGAAGGAGAGAGACAGCAACAACTGCTCAGAGGTTATGACGGGGATTATTACGTGCATTCCTCTCACTAATGATGTTTTATTTAGCAGGTAACGTGAGGCAAAATAACAAAAATTGACAAAGCTTCTCCCAAACTTTCGCCTCTATATGCAAAAATCATCTCACGTTGAGGAGGTGCAGTAAAAAGTTTTACAAACTCAGTCAATCCTACAAACCTTTTTCTCTTACCTAGTAAGATTTTAATGTATATTGTTCACAGTCCTCTCAAGTTTCTTTAGGGCTTGACCCACTATTTGTTCTAATCTTTATGCACTTACTTTATGACAGCACTTATTATTTTTTCTTTCCTTGTTCAAGCTGCAAATAACTTTGCCTTTTTAAAAAAAATGATATTAAGCAGTTTTCCAAAAAAAAAAGTACATAAACAATCTCTTTGATTGATGCATAATAACACTTTCAGAGAAAATTATGGAGCACGACAAAAATGTCCATGTCTCGTTCTTTTCAAACCCCTTTATAAACGTGATGCGTTGCGGCAGCGAGATCAATCACACGTCTACCAGTGAAATCACTACAATTTTCCCTAAAAAGCCGCTTGGGCTAGGTTAAAGTCTCCTTTTACACTCCATCTCAAACTGGCCTTTTTCCCTTGTAACGCAGTACCGCTTTGAAACGACCAAAGACAAATGCATGGCAGCCCACAAAATCACTACAGTTGTTCCTCATGTCTTACAGAACATCAAACCATCAATAAAACACAGGAGATACATTCCAGCTAGTTGAACGGGACATTTCTGACTTCCCTCGCTCCATGTGTTCTCTCTCTCTCTCTCTCTCTCTTTCTTTCTGTCTGTCTCTCTCTCTCTCCCAAAACTTTCTCTCAGCCCAGTTCCACCGCAGAGACTTCACATATTGCAGCCATATGAGTAAGCCATGGCTGTCTCCACAGTACATACAGACACACACACACACACACACACACACACACACAGGAAAAAGTGCTGTGTTCTTTCCCACTCTGTCTCACACACACATACGGGAAAGAGTTTTACAAGCAGAGGTTCTCTTTAGGAAGTCGTCAACTGTTTTGACGTTTAATAGCGGCTACGAACAAGGCTGTGAGATACAATAATATCCAGTGTCTGGAAAGAGGAATAATCTAAAATGTTATTGAGGTGGATTGATACGTCGCTAGATCAGAAGTTTTTTACTAATTTTAAAAGACCTTGTTAAAAGTTTGTAAATGTTAACAAAGGCATATTACATGCATGAAATCTGTGGATATAAGTCAGGACATAACTTTATAGCTACGAGCGACTGTACATGAGGCTGGAGGGTGTGGAAACAAAGGAAAAACATAAGCAGGGCAAGATGGATATGAGTGCACAGGAAAGTACTGACTGTAAAAAAAAAACAACTGACAACTGTATTAAAAGTTGACATGAAAAAGCAGTTGATACTAATTTACTTTGCCTTGAGGTGTATCAAACGATGAATATCATCAGTGTCAGGTTACATTCACGTGTTTAAAAAAAAAAAACCTAAATAGAAAAATAGTGGAGCTGTCATACAATTTGTCAACATGATGCACCAAAAGAGTTTGAAAGCAAAAAGTTACACATGGAGCTGTACGTCCCATAAAGTAACTGGAGACTGAACTTTAACTGAGGCAGAAATATTCAAACTTTCTATTGTAAAACTTGATTCAACTTTAACAGCAGTTTTGTGACTTTGTAAAGTTGTTGTTTTTTTTTTAGCCGTGTGATAACCCTTAATCTCACAGAACACACGTACACAGCTGTCTATCCTTCACACGAAAATCAGTCCATAAGCTACATGCTTAAAAGGTCAAAACACTCCCTCGGCGTTTATAGCTTCAGAATTAGATTCGAGTTAGTGTGCCGCCTGTAAAACTGCAATGCAAACTAAACCTTAAAAGTTGCATGAATTATGTTGTTCATTTGTATTTTTTTTTTTTTTACTCAAGTGATCCCCACAGTTTTATGGATTGAAAAGGTGCGTGTGTATAACCTTTTCCCTCCTGGCTGTGGCCGAGTGCAGGCTGCAAAACTACAAAAAGTACTTTGAGAATTCTTTGAAGGAAAACGTCAGAAGCCACAACTTCAAGTGAGAGTTTACGACACGGGTTTAAAAATCAAGATCCAATCAAAACTGCTTTTGTGTGATCAGAATTTCTGCTTGACTCTGAAATGCTGCAAAGCTAAAGACGTAAAAAAAAAAAAAAGACTGCAGAAATAGCCAGCACAAGTTTTTTTTTTCCTCAACTTCACAAGGTTAACCACCCAATGAATACATGAATTAATTCGCTAAAATAAGGAGGTGTCAGCTTTTCAAACAACTGTGAACAAGTGTGGGGTCAGAGTGAAGTCTCACGGGCCTGCTCTGCTTTTTAAAAATGACTGAGGTTATCTGTTGAATAAAAGTCGGTCCACACATAAGCAGTTCTTTTTGGGGCCAGAATTGGAGAACTGTGGAGGACTATGTAAAAAGCTTCCTAGCAGTGTGTGCCTCATTGTACTGGCTTCACATACTCTGCTCTCCCCACAGAGTTGTCATGCCTACCCAGCTCCCTTATCTCAAAGGAACATCACAGTTTCTTACGACAAGAGAGAGGGAGGGAGGGGGACTTTTTTCTTTTTAAAAAAAAAAAAAAAAAAGCTGAGTGGAAATACAGCTCGGGCTTCCCGGCATCACTCGTGAAAAGTTCAACAACAACAACAACAACAAATAAATAAATGATATTTGGGCTAATAAGCACTTGTTTCCTTTTGAGTTGATAAGAGGGGATCTTTTACGACAATTCACATCCACCATGCGCTCGCGACCTTCCTAACAATGAAAGAGGTGCAAAAACAGCGCCACATCGGCTTTAAACCACTTGATAAACACACTCTCTTTCATCTAGACTTGCACTACTTTCCCCCCTTTTTTTAGCCCAAGAAAGTACAAGCATCTAACTGTGTTCATCTTTCGGCATAAACCCCTCTCTCTCTCTCTCTCTCTCTCTCTCTGTATCTGTGTGTGTTTCTGTACGACGTGCGTCATTCGGAGGACCAAGAAATCTGAACTTGAGTATCAAGTTTGCAGTTAGAGCAGTGATGAAAAAAAAGTTATCAATGAAAATGACAGGAGAAAAGTAGCACACAGTACTTACACGCGAGCTGCTCTGTAGTGACAAAACCACTCCAAATCACCGGCTTCTAGCAACTCAAGTCAGGATGCCGCTATCGCAAATTAATGCCAAAAACAAGACACAAAACTTATAGAAAAAAAAAAAACAGCACAAACCTACTTGAGGCGACTAAGTCACTCCACGTCCCCTTGCTGTTGGCTTCAAACTCAGTTCTTAAATCAAAGCAGTAGCCGTCCCCAGTAGCCCCCACCCCCCCACCCCAATTTGTATCTGTGTAGCGTTTGGGTGTCCTAACCTAAATGTAAATTGCCATGTGAATTGAAAGCGGCGCAGCTCTTCTCCTCTCTCTCATTCAGCAGATCCCTCTTTCCTTACCGACGCTGCTCAGGCCGTTAGTTACATAAGACGCAAACCGACTCCTGCCCGTCGTAAAAAAAAAAAAAAAAAAAAACTACTTACGACCAACACACAGGCAACATTTTCTCTCCTAAACGCAGCAGTGATAGCCCGGCTTCCTTTCAAGACGACCAAATTTTCAGTCTCCCACTTGTCCGAGAGAGCATGCATTTCGCAACTCCAACCGTGCATCGCCCATGCGTTTTTTTTTTCTCCCTCTCCCCCCTTTAGCCGTGTACAATGCCACTGCACCAAGTAGAGAGGGCTGTAGGCTGTGCATGGTGTGCATTTGTGTTCTTTTGGTGCTGCTTACCTGTTGATCAAAATAAGCATTAGCCTCTTTTCTCTCTCTCTCTCTCTGTGTGTCTCTTTCAGCAGCCTGTTAAGATGGTGGCTGGCTGGCTGGCTGGCTGGCTGGTTCGTCTCTTTGTGGGGTTTTTGTTTGTTGATGATGTCGGACGGGGTGACTGTGTCTTGGCTGTCTCTCTCTTTTTTTTTTTCTTTGGTCTGAGAGGGAAAGAGAGATAGTTAAGGCTTCACGGCAACACATTTAAACTAGGCTAATACCGACTGATTAGTGAGTGAGTTTGGCTCTGGTGTTGCAATAATTCCGATTTATAGTATGTTATTCAGCCGCCCGGAGCCCGGATTTGCTGGCCAGAGCAAACCAAAGCAGAGCAGCTCGTTATCTGCTTTTCTTTTTTTTTTTTTTTTGTCCAGACTAGTGTTATCGCTTTGCTGTGACAGGACCTCTCTGCCTGTCTCTCTGTAGGCTGTGGGCATTACGTCAGAGGAGGAAGACACAGCAGCTCTATTAATATCAAGAAGCCACCCGAAGACTGACTCTTAAAGTGACACACACTGTAATCTCACTTATCTACAGTTAACACCAAACCAAATCAACTACTGCGCTAACATCAAGAAGGCTGCCTCCTAAAGTGACGCACACTGTAATCTCATCATATTTGCACAGTTAATACAAAAATCAATTAAATCAAGACTGACTCTCAAAGTGACAAACGCTGTAATCTCAGTATTGCTTGCAAAACAGTTAATACACCAAATACTTAACTAAAATTAAGAAAATTGACTCTTAAAGTGACACACACTGCAATCTCACTTATTGTCACAGTTGATAAACCAACCGCAGGCTCTTGTGTGAATGTAATCTGAGTTGTTGGTAGAATTTACAACATAGTTATTAAACTACAGAGTTAAAATAAAGAAGGTTGACTCAAGTGATGCACGGCGCAGTCTGACTGAATATGAAACTAGAAGAGGATTAAAGCTGCGCTGTCGATTTTTGCATTGTAAACAAAAGGTTTTTGTTTACATTCAGGGCTTCTCGCCAAAACATATTGTGTCTCCTTTAGGCTTAAAAGAAACTATGTAATGTATTTTCTTACATCATGAAACATTTGGAAAGTGTGGAGCTGCAACAATTAGTCAATTAGTGGATTGACAGAAAATTAATTGGTAAATATTTTGATAATTCAATAATCGTTCTGAGTAATTTTAATACAAAAAAAATTCAAAAATTCTGTGGTTCCA
Organism: Scomberomorus guttatus; assembly: GCA_038419695.1. NCBI lineage: Eukaryota > Metazoa > Chordata > Actinopteri > Scombriformes > Scombridae > Scomberomorus > Scomberomorus guttatus. The sequence continues at coordinate 12,392,600 of CM076461.1, forward strand.
GCTTCTTAATGTGGATATTTTCTGTTTTCTTTAGTTTTCTATGACACACACTGAATATCTTTGGGTTTTGGACTTTTGATCAGGACAATAGGAAAATAAGACATTTGAGGGTGCATCTTGGACTTTGGGAAACAATGCGACATCTTTCACTATTTTCTGACATATTATAGACCGAACAACTAATCGATTAATTGAGAAAATGATCAACAGATGAATCAATAATGTTTAAGTTTTTGATAAGTTTTTGAATGTTTTGAAGCTTATTTTCATCAGTTTGTTGTCTCCTCCTCTTTCATTGCTTTCTTATGTTGCATTACTACCTCCAACTGTTGTATGTATTACCAAATAAATGTATATCACTCTCTTCTAAGCTTGTGGCATTCATGTGTGCAGCAGTACTCACAACATAAACAGCAAAGTTAAGATAAAGGGACATGCTCCTCTGAACATTGCTCCACAGCACCGCTAGTGGTCAAAAACTAAACAACTAACATATCTTTAAGTCTTCAATGAAACATGCTTTGATTCAATTTATTACCACTAGTGAAAACAGTATTTTGTATTCTTTGCTTAAGTAAAACTAGCAATACAACAATGTTAAAATACTCCACTACAAGTAAAATTGATGTATGTAAAATGTAATTAAATATCACAAGTAAAATTTGAAGAATGGCCCCTTCACATTGTTGAATTACATGTTATCTTAAGCAATCATGTGTGAATAATCTTATTCTTGCAGCACACAGTGTTAACGGAAATTTATGATTCATATAAAAGTATTTTGTTACTTAGTTTAAAAGCAGACATGGTAGTTTGTGATAAAACTTGCAATTTGTTTGACCATCTACAGTTGTCAACTATTTACTGCGCAGTATATTCACATTGGACTCTTGCTTAGTCTTACTGGTAGAATTAAAGAAGACATTTTAATGAACCCATATGCAAATAATTTACTACAGTGTTCACAAATGTTTAAAATATAAATCAATCTTTTACAGCCTGAAAACACATGGAAAACACAAGTTAAACTGTTTTGGCATGTTCATGCTCGTATCTCAAATCAAAACCTCGGGCAATATAAAATTCAAAAAAGTGTATTTAATCTCCACCAAATTTGATGCGGTCTCCGCTCTACACTGGAAGATCAGAGGTCTATACATATTAATACCTCTTATCTTTTATCACTACATACCTAACCACAGGGCAAATGAAACCTGGGCATGCATGATCAAAATATCACCCAGTAAATGGAATTATAAGATGATGATTTACCTCGTCATAAAAAGCGGGGTGCATTTACAGAGAAGGTATGGGCAATGTAACAACAATATAAGATTTTATTGTTTACTATTAAATCATACATGGTTTGATGTGAGTAAAACATGGTTTCAGATTTTTTTTGTTGTTGTTGTGGCCATGATGCAAAAATAATCAAACAATAGTTTGCAGGAATGTTGCGGGAGGAACTGAGTGACATAAATAATGAATATGCCCTTGTTAGCTCAGTATGAAACCCATGCTGTTGGATAAATCTCTCCCCCTTCACATCACAAAACTTTTTAGCTTCTTTTTCAAACGCTGCCCTTCAAAAGCCAAAGGTAAGAATTTTTTTGCTAACAAAGGCAATACTGCACCCTCCAGGCATACCCACTGCTGGATCCACCACCTACTGAGTGGCGGAGGCTTTGGACGGACCACAGAGGAAAAAGTCACATTGAAGAAATAATACACCTGCCACCTGCCGCAAGTCTTGTACATAAACCTCCCATTGATTTCTTTTTGAAACCTCCCATTTTCTCGCCTTCCTCCATTATTTTCTTCATTATTTTCTTCAAGTCTGTCTTCAAAAAAGAGATTGTATGCCTCATCCCATAGTTTCCTCGTCTTATTTCCAACTGATATTGTCCTGTTGGTAAAAACAATCTTCCATCTTTTGTTTCATGCATCCAACAACATGGGGTATGTAAGGTAATATACAATACGGTGCAGCAGTCTTGCTTGTGATGACACATCTACCTGTGACGACACTGGCTAGTCTATTTGTCACAGACCCCGTCTTATTTACTTAAGGTCACCCACTGACCATTCTTTTTGTTTCCTGTTGAATTGTTGTTTGACTAATATCCTCCTTTACTCATCTGGGATCTGAAATATATGGGTTCTTAATCTGTTTTCACGGTGTATCATCCATTGCTTCACCATCCTGTTACTTCTCTCTTTGGTGTCTTTTTCTCTTTTGGCTCTCTATTGAAGGAGGACTGCTAAGGAGGTCAATTTAAAAGCAGCATGCATAATTTTGATTTCATTGTGTGGTGATACAGTGCAGATATTTCAAATGGTAAAATTGTCAGTAAAGTATGTAAAGTATGCTGCAAATACAGTATATAGCAATTATATTGGGAACTTTGTCACTCCCCCTCCATCTTTAAGGCTTCTCAACCCTCATCAGTCATCAGTAGGCACATTTATTATGTATGAACCCCTCCCCTGTGGTTAAATGGACAAATGTATAGCCTAACCTAGAAATTACGTTGATATACTACTAAATTGTAACAGCAAATAAGTTTTGCTAGAAATGTAACGCTGGCTGATTACGTTTTCTCTCCACATAAAGAGAAAATGTTGTCAATTAACATATTTGGCAAGTTGCAAAAATGTTGATCCTGAACGTATGAGTGAAATATTGTGAGACGACGTAGTCCTGTGTGTGTTGTACAGCTACCATCCACCCCGGGTCTCCTCCCTCTGACTTCATGCTGTTATATTAATGCAGCACCTTATTCCTTTGAAAAAAAAAAAAAAAACGTTGCCTGTAAACATAATCCAGGCAGCAATTACTCCCAACATCATTGGGAAAACTATTTAGTTGTATATGAACATAATTTCTAGGAGACAGGTTAGAGTCTAAACATTGTACACATTAGTTCAACAGTCCATGACTTTGCATAAGTTGTAAATCCACCAACTAAATGTAATATTAAATAAAATTAATAAATAGATTTTTATTCTTCAGGTAGTGTTTTAAAAATGGCTGAACCCCTTTTGCTTAAACTGAAATTTTGGTTGGTGCCTGTGCAACATAATCCATTTTAATATCAGTAAAGCATCTATGTCAGGATTATAACTATTTCTGTTATTGCAGACTGCCAAATTTCTAATAAACGTATATTAGGAAATACTGCTAATTGCTAATTAAATTCATGACAGCTGCATGGCAGAGAGAGGTGCAAACAGAGGAATGAGGATAGCTTGTATAGTGTAGGAGGGAAGATTCATTACAAATACAGTGGTGATGGTTGAGGATTGAAATGTGGACGGTTGAGACTTGGGCAGAGGAACAATGAAGTATGAGCCGAGTGATAAAGTCTCTAATCAAGCTGCTTAAAAAAAAACAGTACATTTTTTGTAAATGGACTAAAACATGCAAAAAAACACACACAAGTGTAACCCCAGGGCTCAAATGTCAGGTGAAATGATGTTCAACATTCACAGCCGCTTATTATATTTTCTGTATTTTGCTAATAACAAGGTCAACTGAAGCAAAAGCACTTTAACTCCGCTGCCTGAAAAACAAATAGAGTTCTCTGCAGCCTTAGATCAATGCAGTTTTCATCCTTAGTGCCAAGCTTTGGATCTAGCTGACCTTAATCAGGGAATATGAAGAGGAACGATGAATAAGTGTGTATACACATAACAACAAAGCATATCCCCATAATCAGCAATATGCATAATCCCTGTGAGAACAAGAGCATTTGAGTCAGCATATGTAGAGAACTGTATTACTTTATTCCATGAGCATTAAATACTTTTTGTTTCTTGAGAGTTTGTACACAAAACTTGCACATCCAAAGTGAGTAAAGGCGAGAGAGAAAACAGTTTATACAAAAACATGCACCTACTGAATACAAGCAGAACGTGAAAGGCTGTGAAACTTCATTGGTAGAACAGTAGTTGCAGATGGCAGAAAGCAAACGCAGGAATCAAGCACACTGTTAGACTCTTTACCTACCTGCAGCTGTATCTCAAAACTAGTAAAATCCCCTGGAAATGTGGACTGCCCAGTCGACTTTATATAAACAGACATTACAAAGTCCATGAAATGCCATGCACAATTTTTCTATTACATTAAGTTAAATTATGATCATGTTCCATAGAAGACCAGTAAACTTCAATAAAGCTTACAGTGACACTAACAGACTTGGAGTTTGTTCCCGCAAGTTTAATGGTCCAGTGTGACCGTCATCTGAAACTTAATACGTAATGCTCCTTTAAGTCTTTCCTCTGATACTCAATGATTTAAATGGACAGAAAGACGCATAGCTGGATTGGCTAACACACCGATAGACTTCTGCTGTGCATAACAGTGTCAGTAAAAGTCAGTTCTCGGGTGTTTTAATGACCTAGTATGACCCTCTCTATATTAAATAATAAACATCTCTCAAGCGTTTTATTTGTAATGTTTATGATGCCTTTTGGTTTTAGTGCTTTACTGTCTGTACGCATCTATGCAGTCTTTAGTTCCTTAAGTTTGTTAACTTATTTGTTCTTTCTCTCTCCACACCAGTTTTTCTCCAGGCAGCCGCTGATTCTTTTTCCCAGTCGGTCATTGTGGCTCAGAGTTAGGACATTGTGTTTTCATGGTCAGTACCTTAGCCCACTGAGTCACCAGGATGCCCCACCCTACTTTTTGTTATATTTTCCCATATTAGATTCATTGTTTGTTGTGAAACATATAACCAAGTAATACATTTGTTTGCCAAGGTCAATTCATTATTTTTCTCAAACTATTATAACTTATTCTTACCCATGACCCTTAGATTACCACTGGCAGGAAATCTATTGTTTGTTCAAGAAATTACAGTATTAGCCAATTCTTGCAGCAACAGAAAACTTCAAGGTGCATAATGGATGAATAATGATGGGAACATACAGTGTATAAGTGAAATTAAAAGCAATACATCAATATGATCTCTTTTAAACGAATTTCAAAATGCAAAGGCTTGATGAGTTACTACAACAAAGGCATTCAATGCAGAGATCATGAAAAAAAACAGAGAATGTAACTGTAAGAATATGTCTTTGCTTTCAGCTGAGATACAAATCCAGAGGGTCTATTTTATTTTTCACACAACAGTGACAATATTACTTGTTTAAATACATGTGTGCATTCAAATATTAAATCCTGAAATAATAATTTCAATATAAATAAATTAATACTTAAGTGTTACTTTCAAGATAGAAAAAATATATATATTATATCCATCAGACAGTAAAGAGAGAAATAGAGAGACTGAAAAGTCCAGCCACACTGCAACTTTTACCAAGCCTTCCCAAGGCAAGATTCACTTTCATGTTAAATTCTTGCCAAGTGCTTTATCTGTGAGCTGGGTTGGACCCAAAAGCCGTAGATTTTCAGCTGGAAAAAAAAAAACGACTTGACTGATTCCCTGCGGTGGTCCAGCTAAGAGCGTGTAGCCAGGATCGTGACCACAACCACCATTATCAATGGAAGGAATGAGCCAAAAACCCATGGTTACAATTTCTATGTAATTGTGCCTTATCACCACAGAAAAGAAAGACATGATATGTTACAGTCTTTGGTCTTTTTTTTTTTTCATTCCTGCAGGGATGAAATAAGCCAGTTTCTTAGGAAATACATGTGAAAGTAAACCCAAGAGCTCAATATCACAGCTGAGTTTACAGAAAGTCAACAAGATATGGAGCATAACAGGTAAGTGTGTCTCAAAATCAGGGTTGCCATCTCTTTAGCCTTCTATAGAAGATGCAAGGGAATCTTTATCTTGATGTAAACTGGCCTTTAGTGAAGGAGGCTCTTTCTGACGAGATTACATCATCAGACCTACCGTAAAAGTCAGCCTTTACTATAACAGATGAGCTGTACTGTAGCTGTTTCTTCCTTCCTTCCTTAAGTAATTGATCTGTGTTCTCATTGGCTAGCAAAACTCTACTAAGAAATTTAAATGTTGTAACGGGAAACTTTTTGCTATTTCATTGGAGGCACACCCTAACCCTGAAGTGTAGGTGGCCACTGATTAGATAACACTGCCGCTTTTTGACAGAGTTATGAATTAGTATTAGTCAGTATTGTATTTCTAGGAATTACACTCATACTGGACAATTATTAAGCCCACAATTTACATCCAAGGCTAACATTTATTGCCAGCGCAGGAAGTAATGTGCACTTTATGTAGTTTGTGAAACACACTGGCCTCAAGCATGAAAGTCCGATGTGTTAGATGCACATAAAACTCCACAACCTTACCTTCTACTTCACTCTAACCAAGCTACCAGCCATCTGATTATACATATTTATTAATCAACAAACATCTTATCACACCTCATTTATGACTGAGCTAGATGCTAACGAACCTGTACGAGTCTTACTTTAAGACCGTGTGGTGTTTGCACTTGTTAATATTTTGTTTCTTGCACCTATTTATTGTTTTGCACACGTCCTTGTCTGTTCTATGTTGCACCGTGGTCCCCGAAGAACGACATTTAACCATACTTTACTGAGAGATTGCCATAAGCGCTGTCTTTCTCTAACCTGAGCCATACTCTGCTGTCAAAAAACATTGTCATTGATGTTATACTACTGAATTCTGTAATCTGGGGTTTTTGCAGAATTGTCCATTATTAGCATTCTGTCTGGCAATACTGATGCTATTAAATATGCAAGTCTACTAGGACACCATGGGTGAACAATCTGTGTAGGGACTACAGATGAAGAAGGCTTCTGGCTAATTCTGGCACATTTACAGCTGTTGATTAATAAACCAGAGAAAGAAAGAAAAAAGAAAAAGTAAGAAAGAAAGAAACAGAAAGACTCGCTGACCTTTTGCTTGATATTTCACAGTCTAATCTAACAATCTACCAATTTATTGTGTCAGTGTCACAGCAGCAACTTTAGGCATTGGCATTCGGCCCCGTGGGCACACTGATCCCTGTAAGGAGGCAAAGCTTGTGTGAGAAATATGACAGTTGCTTCATACTGTAAGTGTAGTAGTTGGAGGCGCAGCCCTCTGGTGAGTTACCTTTTCATGCTTCAAGTCTCTTAAGACTACAGTGTTCCTGTTGTCCTTAAAGAGCAGCTCTTATAATATTGAATGGCCTCATCTTTCATTGGGTGTCCATACAAATCCCAGTGCAAATAGAAAGAGACACGAGACATTAAACCAATGCAGCACTGTTAGAGGATGTTGCCTCTGATTACAGGGCAGTTATGATGTGTTAGTTTGGATCCCACCATGTATTTTTAAGGCGGATGTGGAGCTGCAGAGGAGTAACACCACTTACTGAGAGCTTTTCTCAGCATCACAGATGAGCCCTCCTCCAGTGGAGATGAGAGGAGAGGAAAAACATTTGGATTATATTCCTGGGGTCAGCATAACACTGGAAATGGAAGTGGCTAAGGGGGCTGATTCATCTGAGCAGCACGAGGTCCGCCTCCCTCAAAATGATTCGGTTGATAGTGAGACCAATCCCCTGATGGAACTGGACGTCCTCCCTGAGGTTAACATGATGAGCCTGCTTGCACAACATGGCTTCTATCAATGCCTGTGTGGTGTGAGAGGCTGTTAAGGAGGAAATCACACCAAGGATAGGTGAAATGTTAGACTCTGGGCCTTTTTAAGGCATTTTTTTTACACTGCCAATAATTTTTTTTGAGGCTAGCTTTGAGGCCACGGAAAAAACACTGTCTGTTTCGCTAGTGACAATCAATCAACAGCTTTTCATATTTAAGACAATGACAAAACAGCTGCATTGTAGCCTTGGAGCTGGTAAAAATCATGGAAAAACAGGGCACACATTATGTGCTTCAGTGGACAGTGTGTTATCCATCATTTGTTTGAATCATGCCTGAAGCAACCATCAGCAAATCAAGAACTATGATGAGCTGACTCACCAGGAGTGGCTCCTTCCAGCATGGACAAGCCAAAAACGTTCCATTTCATAGCTTATATGATTACATGTGAACTTTATTGATTGATTGAAAATGTCATTTAAGTGATTCTCCACCCAGCATCACTCGCTCTAGAGTATCAGACACTCACCCCCTGTAGACTTTAAGGGTGGCTGTAAAAAGAATAGCAGCTGTCATCAGCTTGGATTCACAGCGGTTACAATGATATTTCATTGGTGATCCAGTTTCACAGTGAGAACAAAGAACGGAAATATTCATAATAAACTTCTCAAACCACTCCTGACTTGAGAACAGGAGCATAATCTGCTTCTGCGCTGTCCATTTGCAAGTTTTTTTTTTTTTTTTTTTTTTTTTACAAACACCAACAGTATATATTGTCATCAAACTCCTTTTTTTCCACTGTGAAATCTGTTCTTGTTACTGTCGGAGTCATTGTCACTGACCGCAAAGACGTGGTGCAAAGATTTTAAAGGCAGTGATTCAAGCTGACCGCAGTCGGTTTCCCCCAATGAAGACATTAAAACTTTCTTCAGAAACCCTTCAAGTCTGTGTGGGTGATCGGTGAGGTCATGGAAGGTGTTTATCTTCTTATTCATTAAACTACTGTGTGTATGGGAGCTTTGTGGTTTTGGAGGAAGCCTTTGCACTAAAGGGAACATCTTGGCCTTGGTCATTCTGATCATGCAGAGCGCTCACATAATCTAATCTCATGAGATGATTCTCATACTAATAATTCATCAGCATATCAATCAGTATGCAGCGCATCTTTCCTTATACCAAATGTAAATCCAACTGGACACGTGGGGAGATACTGCTCATTAATCCAGGTTTTTACACCATGTTGTGCGTTTTTTTGTGCACTGACCTTCAGCATAAGTGGTCACTGAATGCAGCTCAGCTTTGTAAAGTGCTGTCGGCTTCAGTGAAACATCGGCGAAGAGATGTATATGTGATATATACATACATATACAATATTTTATGTATAATATCACAAACGGAGATGCTTTCATGAATATTAAGCTTACATGGATGTGAGTTTCTCTGCAGCATCTCTGCGAGTTTTGAAGAAACAAAAATTTCATGATCTAAAATTAAAATCTATTTTATGGACATGCAAAAATTCATATTTGTAATGTTTAGTTTCTCTTTGTTTTTCATGTCCCAAGAGCATGATGCCATTGTCCTAACAGGAGTTAAAGGCAGTGCTTCAGCAGAAAGACATAAATAGCAAACAAGACTGAAAGAATCCACGGTTATGAATAAACCTGTGCACAACCAAAGGCACACCCAAAATCCTCACGGCACAGTAAAAGTCTGATTCAGAACATGTCAGATACTGTATGTGCATATTAGTTTAAGACCACGCAGTTCCTGTTTATATGGATGCCAGCTCCTATATTATTATTTCTTGATTGCACACTACTGTTTCAGAAAAGTTTATAAGCGTTTATCGTATTGAACATGTTTTTGTTTTCTGATTGTAAGAAGAAACAGTGGGTTCAGGTAAGTTGTATTGTAATGAGTGATGAGTATAGCGCTGTCTTCCTCTGTCCTGAGTCCTGATAACACAATAAATAGGAATTAATACATCAATGAATAAGTAATTGGGTCTATTTTTTTTAAAGTTTCTATTTTGGTATCAATTTTAATGTAACAAATTACTGAAGATATGAGGATGTATAATATTCACTTCCAATATTTTTCTTATATATTGATCTCAATATTTTAAACAATTATTAAATGATGCATTGAAAACAAACATATAATGTTATAAATGTTGGATTGAACTCGAAATGTTGCAAATAACATGCAACATTGGTAGCAAGTGTACAAATAAATTGAAGGATATTGATGTTGACCAGGGTTATGTGCAAACTTTTATTCAGCATAGTTAGCACAGAGTGCAGCTTTTGGGCTACTGTCTCCGGTGGAAAGACAGCGACTGGGGTCATATTAATATTAAATTTAGTATAATTTTTAATGAGTAGGATTAAACTGAACAAATATATACATCTGAAAATTGTAAAAGCTTATGAATGACCCTAACCTTCTTGCATTTAGAGTCAATTTGAGGATAACAGACATGACAAACCTATATTTTTATTATATTTTGCAATATTTCAATATTATATTATGTAGATTAGGTGAAATAATAATATTCCAAATCTAGGGAAATACATTATTATTACAGCTAGTGTGTGTGTGTGTGTGTGTGTGCTATAGCCCTTGGAAATATATTACTGTAAAGAGAGTTAGTATTTATTCTCACATTATGTCTCTTATGATAAATTCTCTAACGGCACTTAGCTTTGAGAGGTTTCGATTTCAAACTCATCCGTCATAAACAGCCAGATCAAATAAAACCTGTCCCACAGAGTGTCATAATATCTGAGCATCTACTCTTCACCTGCAGTAAAATCTGGAGTTTTGTAATTATATCACCGGACTTTCTCTCTTGCCCAGAACAATTTCTATAAACTGAATTTATAACGTGGAGTAGCTTAAAGGTTTTAGTGGCTATCACATAAAGAGAGAAGGAGAGGGGAACAAATGTGTGAAAGAGGGGGAAAAAAAAAAAACAGAATGACGGAGATACTTGTTGAATGGAAAGCATAACTTGAAAAGTAAATCTGGTTTTGGTTTACACGCTGGACGGCTGCTGGGCTGTCCATATGTCAGTATAACATTTATAGATTTTACATACACACTTTTGCTCACAAATCAACAGCCTGTCTTTTTCCTGTCTTTTTCTCTCCCACTGTCTGCATTTCCTTCTTCTCTGTCTTTCCTCTCGTTTGTGCATTGTGTCCCTCGACTCTTAGAGCAACCGCACACACATACACACACACACACACACAAATGGAGAGACTCTGTGTCTGGACTAAGATGAGATTTTAAAAAGTTGTTTTGAAACTCTGAGGCGCTTAGTAAAAGTGCAGATATAAATCTGTCTTGGTACCACTGTGACACATGGCATTAACCAGAGAAAGTGACACAGCGAGAATAAAAGCTCTTTGGAAATATATAAAGCTTTGTCCTTTGTGTTATTAGAGCTTATTAATTTGAACAGAGAGAAGAAATAAGAGGGAGACGGATACTGTTGACAGATACAGTTGAGAGTTAGGAGATTTTGTTAGACTGCATGCTTTTCTGTGTCTCTTTTTTCTCCCCCTTTTTTTTCCTTTTTGCTCGCATGTATTCGTGATTTTATGTACCGCACTGGTAGAAATACAATCCTTTGTTCAGATAAGACTGTAACACTGATTGTACTTAATTGGCGATGTCACTGACATGCATGAGTACCGTCAGCTGGTAACCCAGTTACTCAAGTAACATGTAAACAAATCATCACTGTGTTAGAATCACCACAGATTGAAACAACTCCTCTTACAATCAGTGTATTTATGCAGAAGTTGGGGGTAAGGTCTCGTGCTACTGCGGCAAAACTCCACCTGCACAAAACTGCATCGTCACTACATTTAAACACACAAATACACAAAGAATTATCCTTTTAAATGTGGATTCTTATGTCACCTGCCTTTGGATGCGCGCAGGTAACATAACTCTGTTAGCATTGGAAACCCAGTTAAGCTGTCTCTTTGAATCAGGTTGCTTCTTCCACTTTAGGTTTCTGCTGTATGTGCAAACTTTAACTCAAACTACCTGTATTCAAGGTTTCCTCACTGTTAACAAGATTAGATAGGGAAGACTTGTTAGTTTGTTTTATCCTGTAGTTGTTGTTTGATTTATGAGATCTGTTTTTTATTTGTCCTGTGTCTGTTTTTTTTTTTCTCTACAAAAATGAGAACAGAAACATACTTTATATATAAATAACCTTAATGTCAACAGAAACCATGCTGCTGATCGGCACTGACTTGTGCCGCTACCACTGGGATCATCATTATTTTCCACTGTGTTAGGAGTAACCTCGGGCTCAGTCAGGGTGGGAGCAGACGGCCCCATCTTTTTCATACTTTTTAAAAAAAAAAAAATTGGCAGGCTGTTCCCTCTGAGAGCAGGACACCACAGCTGGACTGGAATATTCTGTTTACAGGTTTATTCATGGTGACAGGGAGGCTAAATGGTTGGGTATTAAAGGTGCACAAAACAGCTTATGCCAAATGAAGAGAGTTTTTCCAAAACTCATGGAGTCCAATTTTGGCCCAAATCAAACCAAGCACACAGAAGTCATGGTTACAGTGAACATTAAACACATAAACTATCCAATTTTTATTTCATTTCACTTCTTGGCAGCTGCGCGAGTCTGCTGAACTTTCCAGAACTCTCTCACTCCTCACCCCCGGTGTGGCAAAACTTACAGTCTCATGATCAACAGATGACGGATGTGCAAGATACTGTAATTAAAGCTGACAGTAACCAATAAACAAGCCTTTTAGAGCACTATAGTTACTGATAATACACCCAAACTATCACCCTTTTACACCTACATTACACCCATTAATGGAGACATAATGAGTATAAATACGTTACATAGTAAAACTGCATTAATAATGCTGAAATACAATCAGTTTAAAATGAACTATAACATAATGTAGAGATTATGAGAGTGAGTTTAAGTGGACTGAGTCAGTTTTGGAAAAGTACTTTTCAATAATACCTAAAAAGGAGTTAGACTGGTAACAAGTCAAGACATATCCAGCTCTATCCCTTTAAGTAATTACATGTAAGTAAAAGTAGCAAGTGAAAACACAAGTAGAAATCCTGCCTATAACATTTTACTGAAATAAAGTACGAACAAAATATGCTCAAAGTACTTATTAAACAGGGTTTCCACTTTCAGAGTGCTGCATATCATTAGATTATTATTACAAATCTATTTGCAATCTATCATGAAAGTCTCATTTTAATGTTATAATTAGAGCCACTACTGCTACTGGGTAGTTTAATCTGCAACAGTGCATCATACTTTATGGGCTGGTCATATCTACAGCTAGTACACAGTTTCTAACTATTAACTGAGGCTGTCAAATAACTGCTGGAGTTTTGTACTTAACACCACTGAATATAGTCAGTGTCTGTAATGCTAGCCAGTGGATTGACACCTGCAGTGTGTGTGTGTCGTGATTAGCGGTCATGATATGCCTAATGCACAGTCCACATGTGAGTTAAATCAACACTATCATTATCACACTTCCACAGCAGCCGTCATAGCTTGTCTCTCATCTCTCTGTTCAATCTAACTCTGTGTTTATGGTTTACACAAGCGCACAAATACACGCATTAGAATTTACTCAGCGTTTGATGACAGTCATGACAACAACACAGCTGCATGTCTGTGTGAGTGTGTGTGTGTGTGTGTGTGTGTGTGTGTGTGTGTGTGTGTGTGCGTGTGCGTGTGTGTATGTGTGTGTCTCCTGCGCTCAGTCTCTCGTCGAGTCAGACAATAGGACAGTTATACTGGTGAAACCGCCGGCTCAGCCCCGGCCCGCTCCTCACATTTTCCATCTCACCATGTTCTCTCGCTTTGCCTCTTTTTTCCCCTCGTCTTCTCTTTCTGCTCAGGGGAGATGAGGAGTGAAGGAGCATTCGTTTATACAGGAACGAGCAGACTTTTTTTTCATTCCTTCTTTCTTTTTTTAGGCCTTCATCTCGTTAAATCTTCATCTTACTTTATTACCAATAATCTATTCTTTCTTTTTCCGCTCATTTTCTTTCTTTCTTTTCCTGTAGTATTGCACACGACTGAAGAGTTACTTTCTTACATTGTTACAAGTAACATGCTGTTTTAATTTTTCTGAAATTTACTTGGTGATATGTTCTTAAAAAAGTAAAAAAATCAACATTCAAAATCTGCATCCTGAGTTTATAAAACTCAATACACTTACTGTAATTGGCCCTAGAAATTATTTTTATGGTGCAGTGTTCCAGATGTGTTTATTGTTACGGGTAAATATTGGATGTGCCTAAGTTAAAGTCTATTGTGTAAGTAATCATTCATGGCTCGTTTGAATGTGTTTTATCTGCCCCGTAGCCTCATTTATAAAAGCGTTTCGCAAACAAGTTTAATGAAACCAATATGCTTACAGTACGTCAAAGTAATTCTCTTTTTAACTCTGAAGTCGACATGGAAAAGGTCCCAAAGTGCATGCACTCACCCAGTTCATCATTTGCAATTGAAAGAAGCTGAACGTGCATGAAGGGGGGAACCTAAAACGCCTCCACTCCACTGGTAGCTTTGTTATGGAGAGGAAGTAAAATGATCATGCTGACTAAAAAAAAAAAAAAAAGGCTCACTGACAAGTCAAAATCTGTCAGGTTACATGACAGGGAAATTACTGTGAAGAGTCATCACTCTACGTAACGATTTTGTGTGCATCTATAAATTAAAGAACGAAAATTTAAAGAGATGCATTCGTATTGTAATAGCTTCTGTTGCATCTTGTGTTATGCAGAGAGCCCTAAACCACACGTAAGCCAATACGCACCAAAGCTTGAGTTTTGTGTTATGAAATATTAATAATGATGATGAAAAAGCAATTTACTTTATGAAAACACAGAAGAAAAATGTTCTATAATTATTTATTCATCTAATAACACTTATTAAAGATGATTAGGTCTAGCCGAAATGACAACCAAATTAGACCAATACGCCAGCACACACACATAATCATTAATTATGACAGTCATTAATTATGAGTGGTCATAGTATAAAAAAGTAGTATGAAGCGGTGCCCAACCGAATCCCCAATAGCTTATTTGCGGCTGCTCGATGCGTTGGCCAACCAAGCCTTGGGAAGAGGGTGTGTATTAAAGACTGAGCAGACTTGTTTGCTGAGAGTGACGAGTGGCTCGTAAGCTGTTTTCGATTACCGAGGCAGATTCTTCAAAACCTGTGTGCTGTTCTGGAGCCTCAACTAAGATCAGAGACAAAAATGATCTAATCCCACTCTACCTCATCTGCAAATACTCACTGCTATCGGTTTCCTGGCTACTGGGACCTTCCAGAGAGAGATCGGTGACAGGTCTGGCATATCCCAGTCTACTGTTAGTCGTGCACTCCCCAAAGTTCTCCAAGGTATCATCCAGTTAACCCCAGAGTACATTCAGTTTCCATATACTGCTGCTCAGCAGACCCAGATAAAAAGGGATTTTTATGCCATTGCTAGACTGCCCAGCACTATCGGAGCAATTGACTGTACTCGTGCGCATCAAAGCACTATCTCCAAATCTGTTCCCCTCCTTTAACAGAAACCAAGTCCATTCAATCAATGTCCAAATAATATGTGATGCACAGAATCACGACTTGAAGGCAGTGGCCCGCTGAGTGGGGGGAGGGGGGGGGGGGGGGGGAGGGGGGGGGGGGGGGGCGCACGACTCTTTCATGTTGCATAACAGTTTGGTGGGTATGTGGTTGGATCGAGGTGTTGCTGCAGTTTGGTGGCTTATTGGTAAGTGTTTAAATTTCACTAAGAGTTCTTTCTTCTGCACATACAGCATTAATTGCACTGGTGATATCTTGCAATACTTTGCGCTTTTCTGGAAGATTTTTTTTCTTAATGAAACGCCATTAAAGCAAGGCTATGTAACTTCAGCTGAGCAGCAGCAACAGCAGCCTCTGCTGCCACAAGTGGTAATTACAGGACACTGCAGTGAGGGTCCTATTATAACACAGGGAACACTATTTGACTATATTAGACTTCAACACTTACTGTTGTGACATCCCTCGCTGTGCTTCTGGCTGATCTTATTTCCATGATCATCAACATCTGAACCCACAGCAGCTGTTTGCTAAAATGTAGTTGCTAACAGGTAGCATTATACTGACTGACTTGCATTACGATCCACATGACCTTAGTTCTGTTGATAACGAAATTAGTCACATATTGGCGAGATAACAAGTGATTGTAATTCACCGAAGGGCTCATCAGACGAGTCAGCTGTCACTTATTAGGATGTGTCTCAGTGAACTGAAATTGAATTTCGAGAAGTGAATGTGGAAGTATATATATAGAGTTGAATTTTCAGTGAGGATCAAATACAGTTTCAGAGCAAATTAATTCAATTTCATAATATTACAGTCAGTTTCAAGTTTACTGGAATTCAGTTCCAAACTAATAAATTCAATTTCAAATTATGTCATTCAGATTCAGTTTTTTGATGCAATTATTCAAGTTGAACAATTCAAATTCAAATAGAAATGATTCAAATTTAGTTTCTAGTGACACATATTTCTGCCGTAGTGCATGTTTCATGAATCTCATGTAGGATTTTCTTATTTTCTTCTTGTTGCTTTGTACAAAAACAAATATAAGAGAAAAATAAGAAAACATTCATGCATGAGGTCTTCTTTCCCTTCACCTCTCCTCTTCATGACTGAAGTGGATTTAAGCAGGAGGAGGAGCCGGAGCTTTAACCTCTGTCCACCACTGGGTCAGTGTAGCAGTAGGTCTTAATATGTAGTCCACACAGTGAATGATGCCAAGCAACTTTTTGGGGTTAGTGTTGACTGAATAAATAAATAAATAAATAAATAAGTGATTCCAGGAAGCAAAAAAACCCAAAACACAAACAACAAACAAAAAAAAGACAAAACAAACTAAACAACAACAAAAAAACAACCTAAATCACAAGGGGATTAATAAATCCAAACCTCTTCAAAATCATAACTTTTATACATACGGAGCATCTGGGTAAGTCAAGTGTACTGTAAACATAGTTGATGAAGGGAACAATGGCATAATTCAGAATTGTACAAATGCACACACACACACGCAAGATCATATACACACAGACTTCTCACTACATGAAATGCCAACCTTTCTACACACACACACACACGCAGACTTATCTAAACACAGCCTAATGCAGTCCTGTGCACTATGGAAAATGTATATGCGGAACAAATTTGATTCATAAATGGGCAGGTTTCAATTTGAATCCTCGCCCAATCTCATATGGCTGGCTGCTAAAATAGAGCTCAGCCTGTGGAACTGGAGAGAGAGAGAGAGAGAGAGAGAGAGAGATGGAGAGAGACAGAGAGAGGTGGAGAGAGACGGAGAGAGGTGGAGAGCGGTGGAGGTGGGAGACGAGAGAATCACCATTCAAGGTGATTTGAACGATAGTTTCTGTGTGGAGCTACAAGGCTGGTTGAGTGAATATGAGCAGCCAGCTAGTGAAGCCAATTTTATACTTGGCTAAGTTTTCTCTTATACTATGTACCTGAGTAGACACACACACACACACACACATACATACACACACACACACACGCACACACAATCTACATATGTACAAACAGACACCTGCAGGTACACATGTGTGCACATATCCTCAATTTGATGGATTTTCATAATCTTTTTCATCCTTGTGATGACCACCTGGGCAAGAATACACACATGCACACGAGAACAGCTCTTATTTTATTTCTCTAACGGCAGGTGTCCTCACCTAATGATGAACACAGTAAGTAAAAAGACAAATACAGAAATACACTGCATGCCCAAAAGCAGAACAAGGATGGACATTCCAAAACCACGGGCATTACGGTAATATCCTGCCATAACTCTACTCTTCTGGGAAGGCTTTCCTCAAGATTTTAAGGACCTGGCTGCAGGGATTTGCTCCCATTCAGCCACAAGAGCAACAGTGAGGTTTGGCGATAAGGTCTGGCTCACAGTCGGTGTTCCAGTTCATCCCATGTTGGATAGGGTTGAGGTCAGGAGTCTGTGCAGGCCAGTCAAGGTCTTCCACACCAAACTGGGAAAACTTTTTTCCTTATGGACCTCGCTTTGTGCACAGAGGCACTGTCACTGTTAAAACAAGAAGCGGCCACAAAGCCAGGAGCACACTATGGTTTAAATACCATTATATGAAAATTTCCCTTAAAGGAGACGCTCACAGTTTTTTAAGTCTGTCTTAAAACAACAGTCAGGTGCCAGTATGAGCATTGAAGCACTGTAATCACCCCTTCTGCTCATACTGGCCATTAGAAGATGTGCTTACAATGTAAGTGATGGGGGACAAAATCCACAGTCCTCGTTTGGAGCAAGGATCTCCTAATGGTCAGCATCAACAGGAGGAATGATTACAGCCAGAAAAACATGTCAATGTTCATTAGGGGACCTGACTGTCGTTTTAAGACAGACTTGAAAAACTGTGAACTTATCCTTTAATTGGAAGGAAGAGGTCTAAACATAAAAAAATAACACCAGACTAAAAAGTACTAGTCTACTCTCTATAGTAGAAAAAGAGAGCGAGTGACAGACATGAGAAAGAGAGAGAAACATAGGAACAAAGTGAGGGGGATGTAGGTGTGGCGAAGACAGAAAAAGTGAGAAAACGAAGATGATGAAGCAAACAGACTCTGTATAGTATCACCATCCAACCATCAACAACTACAACACATTACGAATAGATTAAATATCTTACACACTACACGTGGAAAGCCCCATTAGCTGCCTGTCCCCTGTGATACCGTTTGTTTAACGTCATGTGCAGTGCACGACTTTCTTGTAAACTTTAAATGACACCTAACGATGTTTTTTTGCAGATCAAAACAAAAATGGAAAAAATTACAAGTCCAGGACACAGATAAACTGTATTTGCCAAAGTACATGTGTGCCCTACACTCTTTCCTTCTTTCACTCAGGGCGTGGTTCGACAGACAGGAAACAGTTCCCTCTGCTTTTAGCTGGGGCCCTGCACAGGGTGTATATATATGTGTGTGTGTGTGTGTGTGTGTGTGTGTGTGTGTGTGTCGGGGTGTAGTGTGCCCACTCAAACACGTCAATAAGTGAAGAAATACTTTTCCCCTCTCTTTCGTCAGAGCAAGCCATTGGTCTGTCTCTTGTTTCCAAGCTTGACTCATATCTGACTGATTCCAAAAATTCTGTGATTTTTGTTCATCCAAAACATTTTACATTTCCTAAGTAGTAAGAGAATTTCACTGTAAAGTAGACCACAATGTTTAATAGACACAGGCTTCCAAAAAAATGTTCTAAAGGCAGAAATATTTTTTCAAAAAATCTTCTTTATCTAACGCCAATTTGAAACACGGCATCACAGAGATGAAATGATGAATGATGAAATATTCTGTGCTATCTTATTCTATTCTATTATGTTCTGTTCTATTCTACTCTGTTTGTGTGTGTTTGTGTCCAGACGGACGTCAAAGTGGTCAGTTCATCTTGGCTGTGTTGCCAAGGGCTGGACCAGTGTGGTTTTGTTTGAGCTCATTGCCAAAGTACTGTGCATGTGTGTGTGTGTGTGTGTGTGTGTGTAGAGTTGGGCTGTCCTCAGGCTAAAATGAGCACCGACCACAACAGACAAACAGATCGACTGATAGACAGACAAAAAGAAGGGAAGAAATTGAGAGAGAGAGCGACCACAGAAGAGAGACAGGGCCTCCCTGTGAAATAGTTTCCAAATACAACAACTCCTTCACACACACAGCTTTTCAACACGTAGGTCACGGATCTCGACTGGTCCTTTACTGGACAGGGATTGAATCTAGACCAGTCCTTCATACAGTATGTTGTCCACTGGTGCTCCAGGATGTTCCTGGGGTCTTTTTGTTGAGTAGATGTTTGTAGGATGGTAGTGAGAGTAGGGTGTCTCGCTCAGTCAGTAAGCTTACAGTATTTACTGTATGTTGATGTGGAAAAGGTCCCAAAGTGCATGCACCTATTCAGCTCATCATTTGCAATGTATGAAGAAGAAACCCTATACCGAGGTCATAGGATGCTTTGTTTTACACATCCAGTTTCAAAGCAACTGCCTTAAAATCACAGCTGAAGCAGAAAAGTGCAGAAGAGGGTACAGAAAACACATATTTATCGCTGTGTGCATGAAGAAATAAAGGCCAGTAATTGCAACTAAATGAATAAATAAATAAAACTGGCAGAATTACCACTGAGGAGTCTAATTGAATACAACAAATACTGATAAATTTAAAGACCAGCTTGTCATAATGAATTACATTAAACAGACATTTTGCATAATGAAACATGCTGGCATGTTCATCGTGTTGCTATAGATACGCGTACTGTTGTGAAAGCCCTGCAATTCACCAGGCAATTACTGTAGTCATTCAGCGCATAAATAAATACTGCTTCCTGTGTTGCATTGTTTGTTAATACATACAGGACAAACATTTTTTTGTCATTACATTACATTACATTTTAGCTCGGCCTGTTTTTATTTCCTTCTCCTTGGATCCATTGCATCAGTTACCAGACTGTGGGTCAGTGTGTTGTGGCAAGAGTTTATGTTTTACACTTTACTGTAGATAATCGTTGTGACTTCAGATTATTAGTAATATACGTAACACTAAGAGTATCTGACATGGCTTGCCTATTTTAGAAATATTTGAGTACCATAGGAAGTTAGTAAATTTACTTTAGGTCATACCAAGCACTACGGACCAGCCAAAAGAAATTGAGGTTAACCTGTAATGAGGGCCATGTGTTCTCTCTTGTTAAGGTAAATAAATGCCATGTCCATTATTGTCACCTCTACAAATTATGACTGAGAATATTGACTTTTATGTCTCAGAAGCAGCTAGTTACTATCATAGCTTGTGGGTTCAGAGCTGTCCGGCCACAGGAACAAATCTAAAGAGGCCTCTGCACTGCTAAAGACATTATCGCTTAGAATAACCCTGTCCTGAGTGCATGCATGGATGGATGTGTGTGTGTATGTGTGTGTGTGTGTTTATGTATGTGTAATTGTTTTGACCAGCAGTTAAAGATCCTGAACATGCAATCGGCTTCTCTGTGGTAAAGTCTCTTCTTTTTTACTTTTTTTGTTGTTTTCATGCATGCGCCATCAACCCGGCCTCCACCCCTTCCTCCCTCCTTCTTTCTCATTCTTTGCTGCTTCTTGTCTTCATAAAACTGTTTTTAAACTTTGTATATCTTCTTTCCCTGTTTGATGAGGTTTTTGCCCTCCCCTCTCCTCCGTCTCCGTGCCCCTCTGTTGTCTGTTTTTCTCTCTTTGCTCTCAGACTCTTTCTCTGTCTGTGTTTCTCGACAATGAACCTCCGTGACCCCGAAGACTGGCCCTTTTTTTATGGGGATACCACTCAACTTAAGGAACAGGACAGCTTCTGTGTCCTGCAGAAAAGTTGTTTTTACCATTGCGCTGCCACGGTTTGACTGTTGTTCCAACGTCATGCAACTGTGTTAGCTTCCAATGTCAGCTTTCAGTCATTCTCATCATCCAAGAACTTTCTAGATGAGAAAGACAGGACTATGGTCTCATAAGGAAGCCCATTTGATATTCACATTGAAAATTACATGTGTAGGCCAGACAACTCAATGTGTCTGGCTGCTAATGTTGTCAGTTTGGAGTGCTTCACACTGGATTTACCCCCCACGTCTGTTTCACACATTCACACAGGATAAACTAAGTCTATGTTTCACTTGGATTTACAAAGTAAACCCCAGTCCAGATATGACAGAAGCACAGCTTAATAGCCCTTCTTAATTTGCACCCAAAATGCTCAACAAATCAAAGTTCTGATTCATTTCCACTGCAGCCTCAATTATGTTTTAACCCCAAAGAGAAGAAAAATGGGCAAAAAAACCAAGGAACAATATATGACCTTCAAATTTACTGAGATGCTTATATACCTGGGACCAAAATAATCACATGACCTCTATTTCTGGCAAAATGAGGTAAGACGTGGGATGAAAAGCAGAGACAACTTCTGCAACCTTGGAGTTGGAGGAGGACGGCAGGCAACACCTGTCACTCATGCAAATCTAACAACACGACTGCATTGATAAATGACGTGACTTTCATGATTGCGACAGTCCCAGAAAACCATTTGATGGCTTTGCCTGAAATACACAAATCATATGGGCATTGAGCTTGTTGACGTGTTAATTTCCCTACATAACAACGTAACCTCTTTGATGAAATTCAGTGTGAAATGGCGTGAAAATAGGGACTGTCCTGTTGAGTTTGCTGTTACACATGCACCCGCACTGAAAAGGCTGAAAATATACACCTTGAACCAGCAGATGTGATGGTGTCTAATGAGTTTGAATGCAGGAGCACATTTGCAAAGGGATGAGGTTGGGTCATGGAGTGCGTGAGATGGAGAGGAAAAAAAAAAAACACTGTTAGCTTGCTTTGTATGGCTGCATCCAATCAGATGTTGCAACCAGGTTACAGGAATGACACGCTGACAGCCAGGTGGTAATCCGATGGTCCAATAGTCATCCATTGCAGATGGCTTATGGATGGTGAAGTACGCCTGTGAACCGCTTGGCAACTGGCATCTGAGACGAAAGGAATTCCACGTCCAGTGATGAGAAGGAGATGAAGTCATCAAGTGGCTAAACGAAGACGGAGATCAGGATCAAATCACATTACATGCTCCCAGATGTGGATGAGGATCAGGAGGAGGGAAAGCTTGATTAAGGGTGACAGGGGGGGTGGTCATATAGAAGGAGAAACATAAAAAAGGAAGAGTGGAAAGATGAATAAAAGAGAGAAAAATGGAGATGACAGCGGAGTTGGAGAAAGATGCGGAAGGTGACAAATAAAGTTAGAAAGAGAGGTTGTTTTTCTCTCTAATTGGAAATTAAAGAACAAAGACAAGTTTCTTGCACAGGAGGAGATGGAGGAACGCCAGAAAAACTGAACACACAGACAGGACACACAACAGCTGTGAAATGACCCAGAGGGAAATCACAACTGTGACTGACGTACACACCAGTCAATTTAAACTTTTGCACTATTGTGTCTGTGTGTTTACGCCGGCTTGTGTGCATCCATGCGTGAGAGTGTGTTTAGAGGGCAGCAGAAAAAGCCAGGAAACAGGAAATGGGACGGAAATTAATGAAAATGTTTTTGAAAATTAGGATTCATGGTTTCACCAGGAGAGATTTAGATTATCTCCTGGTTAAGTTGGAGAAGAGAGGATCCTTTCTCTCTTTGTCTGTCTCAGCCTTTACCACAAGAAAAGGGTAAGCATAACAATGGGAGTGTTGTTGCCTCTTGCAGAGTATCCCAGAAGAGATTCAAATTCAAGATTTTCTGCCGTAATTTACATCTAATATGCAATGACAGAGGAGAAAGTAAATGAGAAAGAGCCGAGGGGAGAGAACACAGTATAGTACAGTGTTACTACTTTCCATACATACATCTACTGTGGATCTGCCACTCACATACTGTATAAATAGTGTGTGTGTGATATACAGTCTGCTGTGTGTTTTAGGTTACAACAAAGCGGACTATATACACCAAACCATATTAAATTTGGTTTGTTTTCAGACTGCTGGTGTGCAGCTATGGACAAATACCAATATACTCGCTGTGGTTATTATTCCCTGTTTTTTTTTGGGGGGGGGGTGGGGGGGGGGGGTTCCTTATACGTATTGAGGGTCTAAGGATAGAGAATGTATTGCTGTACGGATTGTAAAGCCCCCTGGGGCAAATTTGTGATTTGTGATATTGGACTCTCCAAATAAAATGGATTGGACTTGACTTGGTTCCAGTCGTGTTTTATAGATCCACACAGTAGTCCACACAGATGAAAGAACTTGCCAGTCAAGGTGGAAGCACAACACAATTCCCAAACACAAACACAATTCCTCCAGCCAGATATACTCCAAAATGGACAGGGCATCAATAGTAAACACATAAGTGATTCTGTTTATACTAGAGAGACTCTTGACGGACAACGAGGACTTGCTAGTTGGAGGGAGGTTGGCTGCTACAAGTGTCTAGTTTGTTTTTCATCGTTTTAACATTTAATTTTTTTTTGCATTGTTCCAATCACAATCTGTCCAAACTTAACAGAAATGAGGCCATTTTGATTAACAAGCTTTACTGTGTTTTTTCTCTTTGCTGTAAAGAGTTTTATTCATTTTCCAGTGCCAGTTGTATTTCATTCTTTACCTTATGTTACAGTACAACTACACAAGCTGGCACAGCTATCGAAAACTAGCCTATTAAACGCCTTCGACTGTCTCCGTTGGTCACATGATCCTCTCCTTACAGGTCGAAGTTGTCTGTCAAGAGCTTCTTGTTTATACTATGCTAGGTGCATAAGTTCAAACAGACCCTAGCGGACATAATCAGATGACTTGCTGTCACACACTAACATTAAAGTTACCTCTATTGGAGTTTTCCAATGATACAATTAACATGTATTGGTTATATAGTGTCTGGCTTTGTCTCTGCTTTTTCCTCTTTATTGGCCAAGAAAGATATGTTTTGAATCAGAGAGGCATTCCAGCTGATTTTTGTTTTTAGAAGATTATGATTCGATCGACCTGGAAAATAACCCTCAGAGGGTTTTGCTCTGCCGTCTAAGGTTAATTTCTCACACAAGATGGAAAATTGCATCCCGACGTTTCTAAGCAATGTTTCTGTCAATCCCGACCCTTTCACCTCCTTGTTTTCACTCAAGCCATAGATTTGAATAAGAAAGAAAGGAGAGAGCTGCCGTCTACTGCCTGCTCTCGGTGGATAGTTTCTGCTGTGCGTCACTCACACTTACACACCGCAGATAATGCAGACAATATGGTCATCGCTGCGCTTATATGTCATCCCCTCTCTCTCTCCATCTGTACGTCTCTGCCCCATCATCTCCTCTATGCCCCCCCCGCCTCCATGTCTTTCATCCCCATCCCTTTTATCTCCGTCCTCCTATCACACCCTCACTAACTCTCCTCTCTATCCCCCTCCTGTTCCTCTCCATCCCTCTTGTTTCCTTTCCTCCTCGCCTTTCTCTTTTGACCCCTTTGCGCCCTTAATCTCCATTTCTCTCTGTCTCCTACTCCTTCTACTCCTCTTCCCTCCTTCACCCGCTTTCATAGTATACTGCAGTAATATATAGCTTCATTATATCAGCCGACAATAAAATTTAGAGTTGAGTTCAACATTTTATTGATCGTCTATAAAATAAGACATGGTTTAGCTCTGGTTTGTGTTATTTATCTTTTAATGGGTAACAAGGTAGGGGTGAGAAGGCAGGCAGTGGTTAAGGTGTCTAAATTGTCAAAAGGTCTGTGTCATTGAACACATCTGCATGCATGCAGACAGATTCTTTACTTTCAGATGTTCAACTTTTGGCCATTGTTTTTATATAACAATTTTGGAAAAATGCACCCGGTTGAACTCTCTAAGTCAGAATCTGAAAAGCCACTAGATTTGGTGTCAGCAAAATAAATTGAGAAAATACATTGGAGTAAAGATTTTCTTATCACCAGTAATGTCAAAGCTAACTCATAAAATGTCTTATGTTCATATATTTGGGGAGGCTAGGTATCAGATAAAGGGTGGCTTTTTCACACTGGAACAGAAAATCATTCAGTCCAATAGAGTGCTGAAGTCCTCCAAAGCCTAATGATCTCACTGACTGCCATTACTTTCACATTCAAAGACACAAGCTTTCTAAACAGACCTGCCTGTTTAGAAAGTTTAAAAGCTCCTCTGTTACCTCAGCGGCTGCTGAGCTGCTGGCATTGATCAGCGACACTCGCAAACCCCTGCTCATAAATTACGGTCAGTTTGTGCAAAGAGCCAGTGAAATATTACTGATTGCACCTTTAACATCAGCTACCAGCAAGCATTAGCATGCTTTCAGCATAAATCTCGTTAGCACACACGATGGCATCATTTAGCATTTTTACATCAGCTAACCTGAGACAGAGTGTAGCACATCAGAATGAGTTAGGATGAGAAAATAATGACAGACATGAGGGATAGGTGTGTGTGTGTGTCCTGTCTGCTAACATGAATTTAGTCATTTTAGATACATAGGAGTAGTTTGTGTGTGTGTGCATGTGTAAAAATGTGAGTTTCTGCGCATGTGTGAATACACGTGAGTGTGCACATAAACCGCTCAATAAGAGTCATTTATCAGACAGCATCTTGTTGCAGTGTGTTTTTTTTTTTTAATCTTCAGGAGATTCTGTTATCGTTAGAATTATGATGGCCCACTGCAGGACAAATATCTGACTAACAATTTGTGTGTGAGTGTGTGTGTCACTATAAATCATATCTGATTATGGTGATCAGGCAGGCAGAGAGAAGAGTGATGAGAAGGGGGGGGGGGGGTAGAAATGGAGGAGGAGAGAGAGACACACACACATAAAAGACAGACAGCTGGATGGAGGGAGGACGGAGGGAAAACAGAGAGTGGTAGATGGATGGCAAAACAGAGGTCATAATTCATACCAACAAACCTCCAGCACTCAACTGAAAAATGATGACGCTTCACTAACATTAAGTTACTAATCACTCATCTACATGGGGCGCGTGTGTGTGTTTGCATGCATTTGCTTTGAAAGACTTCACATACATTAGACTACTAATAAGTCATTCTGTGTGTGTATGTGACCAAATTGTGGGCTGAGGAGAGGAGAGAGAAAGAGAGAGAGACATTTGTTTCATTGACTTCAGAATGTTTTCAGTTCTGAGCCCTCATTTATCATCTCTATGTTAAGCAGGTTCTGTGTGTGAGTATTTGTGCATATCATAGATGAAAAAGAGAACTGGATACAGGAACAGCACCGGGCTTTGAAGCAAATTTGACATAGCGGCCAAACTGTGTAATTACAACGTCACGTGATGCACACTGGCCCAAAAAGACTTTTTCCCTTGTGAAAGAGACGTCTGTAAATCAGCGGATACATTTTTTTTTGAGCATCACAACCCCCACAAAATCACTCGTTTCACTATCAGAATTTGATCCATTCGGTCCGATCACATTTCCAAAGTCTAGAAAAGCCGCATGTTTGAATTGTTTTATCCCCCATTCAAGTTAGCTGGAGGGCTAAACTGGGAAGCTAGCTGTCTCAGCCGGCGGAAGTCTCTAGTGAGCAGAACATAGTGTGTGCACAGTATGTTTTCATCTGGGTATTTGTTTACAGCAGGAAGTGGCTTTTTTGGCTTCATGCACCACTGAGTCCCGCCTCAGACGCTGTATCCAATTCTCTTTATACATCCATGGTGCATATGTGTTCTGTCCTGCTTTCAAATTAAAAAATACATTTTAATCAACACACACATTGTAGGTAAACTGTATATGCAGCACAATGCAGAATATAAAGAGTATATTTGTATGAAACAGCAAGTCTTTGATAAACCAGTAAAAAGAAATGTATTTGGTTTTTTTAACATGGTACATGTCATGAATTTTGACTTTGGCAGATTTTACAAGGGTCCAGGAGAAAGTCACAAAATGTTCACTTGTGTATGTTCTGAAATTGTCCCTGCAGAAGACTGCCATCATTCATTTAGAGTTATTTTTTACACTATATGTAATAAAAAAAGTGACGCTGATCTGTTCTGAGCCAAAACTTTAATAATGCAATGGAAAATATCATTATCTAGAGTTGACAAGGTTGTATACAATATATTCCAAAGAACAACCAGTTTGCATCATCGTGTGTGAGGGATAATACCTTTCAACTTGTATGTTACATAATTATTGTAAATGATGCAGAGGCAAAGAAACACCTGAGGCAAAACTCTTTCAGCTGGTTTTCCCCTGCAATTGCCCATAAAACCTGCAGGCTACCAGTCTTTCCTCTTACCGTTAGCTGATTTAGGCATCTAGATTCACAAGAACATCAAACACAGTTGGCATTGTGTTGTAGTTTGCTCAGAGCAGCTATTTATCTATTTTTTCACTGGTCACACAAATTACCCAAGATCCCTATAGCTAAGCCTTACTGTTGATGTCCTTATCTGGGGTTCAATACTGCACCATTAAACTAGAGCAGCAAACAAACACCTGTGTCAAAGGTGTTTGTTTATACTGCTATCCTTGTTATACTAGAGAATAATGGACACCTGCCAGCCAAGAGGAATTGAGAATTGTATAAAATGGCCTGGGGACTTTATTGCTGCCCACACCACAGAGAGGTATTTTACATACGCTCACATGTCACAACAGAATCTGTATGTGTGACTTCTCCTAAAACTGATAGTTTTACAAGAAATCAAAACAGCTATAAACACACACTTGTAGTTAGGAGGTCCTGTAACAGAATAAAAACATGTTTTTATGCATTTCATCAAAACAG
The DNA here is from genome assembly GCA_038419695.1 of Scomberomorus guttatus. NCBI lineage: Eukaryota > Metazoa > Chordata > Actinopteri > Scombriformes > Scombridae > Scomberomorus > Scomberomorus guttatus. The sequence goes on from CM076461.1 coordinate 12,420,554, forward strand.
AGCCATCCCATTTTTGAATATGCTTTTTGTCCAATGGTCACTACTCTATTTTTAGAATAGTCAAAATGAAACACTGTGCACAACACTTTAATAGTTAACATGGTTACTATGCTAAATCTGTGGAGTCGAGACTTTTAGTTTTAAGTCTGTGTTTTTTTGATTGTTTTTTGCTTTTTTTTTTTTTACGGCCAAAATGAAAGAAGTGTCCTTGAGCGAGATACTGAAGGCCTACAGCTCCAGGGGAGCAGTTGTGTAGCCGACCCTGCGGTTTGACCTTCCTGTTGAGGAGGTGAAGTGAAAAGATGAATTTGTCCTTTGGGGATCATCAATAGAGAAAATAAAAAAGAAAGCAAGGAAGGCCGTCCATGTCCAAAACACAAAACCCAAAGTAGCTGTAAAACATGGTGGGAGGTGTTGCGATTAACACATGTTGAAACTGACATCCTTCGGACTGGGCCTGTGTGTGCAGCATTTCCCTGTTTCTGATACACATCCCTCAGCAGACTGTGTGTGTGTGTGTGTGTGTGTGTGTGAGCCTGCAATGACCAAAACTATCTGCACCAAGGTAGACGAGCACTGACTTCATCACCAGCTTAAACTGAGAGTGTGTGTATGTGTGTGTGCACTCTATATGTATGCAGTATGTGTTGTTGATGACAGTTGCTGATCAGTAACCTGCATGTTGATTGCAGACTAATAGTGTGTGAGAGAGTGTGCATGTGTGTTGATTGCAAGAGGTGTGTGTGTGTGTGTGCACATGTGTGTGTCTGTGTGTGTGTATGCGGGTGTGTCTGCTGATTGCAGAGTAATGCAGATCAGATGAAGCAAGAAATCGGCTTTTTGGCTCCATCAATCATCTCTCGTCTCTCTCCCCCGTCTCTCTCTTTCCTTCCTCTCTGAGTTTCACTGTTTCTGTCTTTCTATTTCTTTCTCCTTCAGTCTCTCATCGTCGCCCTTTATCTTTCTCACACATGCTTTATTTCCTCTTTTGAATTCGCCATTGAACCATTGAATTTCACACACAACACAGTTACGCCTGACAGTTACAGGTGACATTTTCCACTTTGTATATTTTCTCAGAGCGACACATCAAGAGTATACAAAAAACATAATTAAATTTATTTTCAAAGTTAAAACAAAGACAGATTGGATTCATTATAGTGAGATTTGACAGATTTTATCCCTTTTTAGTTTTGGAACAATTTTGATACCCGACGTAGTTCAACAACAATGTATAAAGCAACTATTTTGTGAGCAAAAATTTTCATGTGATCCATAACTTAAAACCCTTCAAACACAGGGCTTACCGTGTCATGACGCACAAACAGTTTGGCACTCCTGTGAAGAGTTTTCCTCAGAGGAAACATATTGTTGTCTGGGAAAGACTTGAAACATGATGCACTCATCTTTCAACCTGCTCTGAGCAGGTGGGCGGCGTACTGCATGAGGCGCACTTATTCTTTGCACCAAGATAATAATAATAATAATAATAATAATAATAACTTTATTTGTATAGCACCCTTCATACAAAAAAATGCAGCTCAAAGTGCTTTACAACAAAAGAAATTACATGCACTGAGTGCTTCACATCATAAAAGACCTAAAAGACATTAAATGAACATAAAAACGTAAATCAATAAAGATTACATAAAATGCATACTTCAGTGGTGGTAATTTGAAACTTAATAAGTGAGCTCAGAAAGTATTTCGCCATGTGTACACAATCTGTAAATCGGCGCCTAGGTCTTTGAAGCCATAAGCATAACAAAACCTCCTTTTTCGCCAATGGACACAGACTCACCACAGTTCTTGATTAACCGAAATAAGCCTCTTTCAGCTCACCCCAGATAGCAGCTACTGGATTGACATTGCCACACCCTCTACTGCACCTCTCCTCCACTGCGGTGCATGCCGAGTCACTGGCGCAGTCAAGGAAATGACCTGGTGCGACACTGCATTCCCCACTGTGTGCCAACACCAAAATGGAGCCCACAGTGTTCAGTTTATTTGATGTAATACTGTATGTCATTTATCAATGTCACATTTTGGAATAAAACTATTCATTTGTAGACCTGGTTTCACTCTGTATTTGATCAGTAGACACATGCAACTAAATTTTGGATTACATAACTATTTGAAACTTAACTGTTCCTTTGGCTTTGCTATCACAATTTTAAAGGACGATACCAGTGTAATTGTACTGGGTTCGAGACCATTATTATTCCTGCAAATCAATGATGGGATGGCCTTTTAGTATAGAGGTGTAAGCTAACAGAGATTCATCTGGAAGTCTGTGCAAGTCACTTTCTGGATTGTCTTTTCAGTATTCAGCATGAGTCAAGTAAAGGTTTGTATTCATCCTGAGTTATTTAAATGGAATTAGTCATTTGCTGTGGTCTGAATCAATAAAGAGACAGAGAGAGGGTCAAACACAGAATGAGAGAGAGAGAGAGACACTGAGAAAAATGTATGCGTGCGTGTGTGTGTGTGGATTAGTGGAGGAGTCTTAAACACATAAATGCACTTCACACACCTGCAGATAATCATGCACACAAACACATCCATCTGGAAACACGATCGGGCACCACATGAAGAGGAAACAGGTGTGCTTCTCCTTCACTTCAGATCAACAGATTACAGAATCCAATTATTTTGGTTTAATTAGATTATATGATCTGATTTGAATAACGTGTTACACTTGAATATGTTCTGCCTTTTGTGTTGGTGTGTCTGTTCTCTTGCTGATTGCTGATCGTACAATGAAAAGATACCGATGTTGCATCTGCATCAAAATCTTTCAGCAGCAATTTGTCGTTGTAAATAAAACAACCGCCAAATGATCAAGACATGAGACATATGTAAACTTAATGCTCCCATACTTTGTACCTTTTGGACTGTAAACAAAAGTGAAGCCACAAAACAACAAAAGGATTTAAAGAGCAAATCTTGGTCACACAAGAAATATCACACAGAGTCGAGCCCTGTAAAGATGTAAGGAATACGGCGTGTATCACAGCGGCAAAAAACGAAACATCAAAATAAGTAAACTTAGAGAAACTTCAAAGAGCATTGAAGATTCAAGATTCAATAACTTTATTGTCCCCAGAGGGTAATTGTTTGCGCAGCAGTAGTACAACACGAACAAGAAACAGCATGAAACAACAACAAACATAGAAAGCACAAAGTTTAAAATGAAGTTTAATGTTTGACTGTGGCAGTCAGCCAGATTATCTCTGCAGTGTTGTAAAACAAGTTATTTTAAAAGTTCCATCTTTTTAAATGACTAATTTCCAACTTTACACTGCAGTATAACAGACATTCAGTAGTTTGCTCTAAAGTTATCAGTAAATCAGTTTTTGATTGAGTTTTCTTATGAATCATCGTCATACTGCGTCACTAACAGGTCTAGTGTGACATGACTATAATTTTCTCATCTATAAAATGTGATGTATTGCATTGTGGGATTATTAGCACAGGGCCACTTCAGTAACACAATGTGATTACTTTCAGTTGCTGTAATTCAATTAGTTTGACTTTGCTTTGTGAGTCATTTAATATCAGGCCGAAAAGTAGTGTTTTGCAGTTTCAAGCCTGTTTTATCTCTGATCACATGCAGCATTACTGATGGATGTGGTCAGATTTGTGTTTTGCTGCACCTGTAACCACACCCAACAGCGATGCAACAAGGTCCTGGAGTTCATCTGTACACCACTACTGCAAAGTGAGTGCAAAGTTAAACCACTGGAGGTCTGAAAAGACACGATTTTACCAGGTGAAGTCAACTGAAGCTGGGGACACACCTAAAGACTAGCTGAAACCTTTAAGACTGCACACACCACACATAAAGATTGTTTCCACCAACTGGCACTGTTTTTTTCAGTCTTAGACAGCAAGGAAGGAAAACAAAACCTTACAACTGAGTAATCACACAGACGACACTCTGAACCACTGCTCTGTAAGGACTTGAGTTCTGGTGGGAGAACCAGAACTCAACTCGTTCTCTTTACAGCTCAATCAGCTTTTCCACCACCATGTCCAGCGCTCTTACACACTACAAACCTTCTTGCTCGCCTCTCTTATTTATTTACGGTAGGTCTCCTTAGTGCTGACACACAAGTGATGGCACTGGTCCCCGAGGCCAGTCACAAATATCAAACATGTTTTAAAAAATCTTTATGAGAACGACTTACAGCAACTGGCTCTGAAGATGCAAGATTAGAATCTTTACATATTACACACGAAACAATATTAACTGCGGACTGTCAACAACCACTGACACCGACTGACACTGGCCTGCTCCAACTCGGTCCGATCAGTCACCACACCCAAATCAGATTCATAATTGGCTCAACAGTCGTCATGTGTGTCTCCACCTTTACTCTTCAGCCCTCAAACCAAGTTTTAGCCGTGAAACTTGAAGAATTGAGAATTGGCCAAGATGTCATTATTTTACACAAAGAGCCCCCATAAAAGTCTAAAAACTGGCCCTCGTAAAGATAGTAGTACAAGAGCACACACACACACACACACACACACACACACACACTAGTGATAAGGACAGTGAAATGGAAGATAAAGAGGGAGAGCAGGACGAATAATTAGAAACATGAATGTTTGGTATTTGCGATGATGATATGATGACATATGAGTAGTGCTGCCCGCCGGCCCTTCCAGAAGGTTCTTGGAGGTCATTCCGGATCATTCTAGAACATTCCGTTGAGTTCTGATGGGAATCCCAGATCTGCCGGAGTGGCTGTCAATTATATCCAGATTTTCAACTTTACTGGGGCCTCAATGCCACATCAATACTGCAATACCATCCCTTCATCTATCTCTGTCCCGTCCTCTCCGTCCCTCCCTCCCTTCTTTCCACACTGGCACAATAGCAAGAACAATGCCAGGGTGCCACCACATCAAACACCAGCGAGAGAGAGAGTCAGAGGGACAGACAGAGAGAGAGAGAGAGGGACAGATGAAGAGAGAGAGAGAGAGAATTACAGTGCGGGTCGAAATCTGATTGTGCATCAAAGCAAAACTGATGGGGAAAAAAACTTCCTCTTAAACTGATTATATATCCATGAGAAGAAAAACCACAATGCCTCTCGCTCGATGTGTTGCTCTCTCTCTCTGAGTCTTTGTCTGTCTCATGGTGCCAACTGTCTACACGCTACCAGTGTCTACTTTTACACATTGCTATCAAAGCCATTTCTGTGGGAATCAAATCCAGCTTTCCACACAGATTTTCACTTGTCTTTTTCACTGTTCAGCTGCACTTTTTATTTACTCTGTATACACCGACAAGACGACAATGACACTTCGCTGATTTTGCTTTAAAGTGCCTCGGTTAGCAGTTTTAAAGGGTTAATCCACCCTAAACCAGACTTGACATGTTTTTCCTTTCGATCTGTGACAGCTTATTCCATATTTGTAGACATCAACAGTGTCAGTTCTGGGGGATAAGGGCATATTTTCCTCATTAGAACTGTTGGCACAACAACGAATTATAATTCAGTTTCATGGAAACGCTCAAATTTCCTTTTTTGTTTCATCCACAAAGTTGATCTTCTATTTGTTTCCAATGGAGGAACATCATCCAGTAGATGTCACATCTCGGTGAGATCACTTAGTTTGTGAGGAAACTGCTGATGTTCATTCAGTTTCTGGACTGTGTGCAATCAAAGGAATAAGGAAGGTTTACACAATACTTGACTTTTACTTAAAAGGGATAATGCAACAACTATTTCTGTTTTTTTTCAATGTGTAAAATTGTTGGTTAAATAATTTCATGTGTTACAAAAACAAGATTAACTGCCAATTTATCATCAACAACACTCCCATCTCTGGTGTTTGTGTTATAATACACAACACACATACCAACACATGCTTGCTTAGTGTAAGCAGCATTTAAAACTGTAACATGGCGCAGCATCAAAAAATGGATAATGTATCCATAGACTAAACAAAAAAGCATTTAGACAGTGCAATCATATCAGGTAGTTATGGATCAATATCTTGATAAAGGAGCCAGAACAATGAATCAAGGGTGAACTAAAATATCAGCACAAATAGTTTTTATAATTTTATATCAAAAGATGTCTTATGTGGCTCTGGAAAATAATCCTAGTGGGGTCACCAGGATTGTCTCAAAAGCATCTAACAAAAAGCATGCATTATGGGAAATGTAGGATCCAGAGTTTTTGTACCTTAACCCATATTAAAGTACTAAACATCAGGATACCTTGGCCTCTTCTGCATCAATTTTGATCTTTTGTTTTGTAATGTGTCTCTGAAGAGGTGCAACATAAATTGCTGGAATGCCCCTTTAAGGAAAGCTCTATATAGACTTGGTTCAGAGACTATACTATATATTAGGACATGAACACACACACACACATACACACATATATGTGCACACCCTGTAGCAGCGTCCTTGACTGTAAGTGTTGCTGTAAATTCACCAAAGTGTTTGTAGATCCAGACAGGACATTTCCAGATAAATCACATCATTTACAAACAAACAGCTACTCTGAGCATTACACAGGTTGAGACCAGCATCCCACAGGACCGAAGAGTCCCCTGACTACTATTGCACCACTGTCCCCGTGTATCATTTGGAGTCTGTGATGAGAATTAGATCAGATCAAATGTTCAATTGCTCAACTCAGCTGCAGCTGTGATGTTCAGCGATATGCCTTCCCTCCCCTAATTAGACAATAAATACATCACACAGTGCTTTATCACTGTTGTCTTCTGCTCTTTTAAATACTTGTCTCTGTTGTTTCTCATAAACCTTCTGCTGATCTAGTTCGCTGATCTAATCGGGTTTAATAAAAAGCACATTTGATGACATGATATCATGTTAATAGATTCAAAAAACTCAGTCAAGCACTGAGACTCACAGACACATGTAAATATATAGGCTACATTGTGTGTCCAGCTGTGAGAAATGGTTAAACTCTAAACTCATGTTGGTGATTATTAATTATTTTACACTTTAGATTTTTAAACCCTCGTGTTCTTGTCCCGTCTTGTCTATCATCATATACTGCAGATCAGTTTTAATGATATACATTATGGATTAAGCGATTAAAATTTTTATTTTAGGTCTTAAAAGTTTGATTTGTTATAAAAACTAATGTTCAGATGACAGCGTAAACATGGAAAACAGGATCGATTTTCTCAAATCCAATAAGACAAAAATGATACATATTTGCACGTTCATAAGCCAGAGACACACAAAGTCAGCCTCACTTTGTTTCACAAAGACATATTTTGCCTATAAACCACGCTCATCCATCATCTTAGCTAATGTCACATGGGCAAACTGTCTATGACGACACATGATGTTAATTTATCATTCCTCCCCAGTGTGTGCGTGTTGTGTACTCTATTCTCTTCTCATCTCTTTTCCATCCCTCTATCTCTCTCTTAGCGCCGTCTCTCCATCTTTCTGACATTGTTTTCAGAAATGTTTGCGTGCGTGTGTGTGTGTGTGTGTGTGACTGTGTTTGGTTAGTGTGTATTTGCACTTGTCTTTTTCTTTGCTGGTGTGTGAGTGCATTTGTAAGTATTGATCGAATTGATGAAAATATCCAATTTCTATTTTTGAAACCTGATATTGAAATTGCACATGTATGTAACAAGGCTGACTTTTAAAAGGAGTATTGATAATTTTGGAAATTATCAATACTCCTTTTAAATTTGAATAGCCACAAAGTGGGCTGCCTGTTGACAGCTGGCTTGTATTCAGAAGCACAACAAAACAAAACAAAACAAAAAAAGCTTAGCTAAATACAATACATAATTCATGCTAAACAAGCAAACAACATGTGAACGTAATTCTAGCAAATTTTCTTTCGCTTTTGCACATCCCTCACCAAGAACAATGACTCTTGAATTGTTTACCTTTATGAAATTTAGAAGAAAAAAATCAATCTTTGTGAAATAGACCTGCTCTCTCTCCTCTTCGACAGACTGCTGAAAGTTTGCTAAAGCATCTTTTATTCTGTGTATCCCCCTGAAATTATCTTTCCATTGTGTTAAAAAGTCTCGTCTTCTACCACTTTACACGTCCTAAATAAATGTAATTGAAATTAAGTTAATTAGTAATTACTGAATCAAGCTGAATATTGCCTGCTAAAAAGTATCAATGCAATGGCCTGTGTATCCCTTTAATTTCCTTCTGTTGTTACAGAATGATTAAGACCTTGGCTGACAACATTTTGACACTTTAACAGGATCCTTTGCAATGTAATAATTAGAATTTCCTCACAATGGAGAGCTTTGGAAATTACAGCTTCGATTTTTCTTGAGAACAGAAAACATTTCTCCATCTCTTTCGAGTGCCTCGCGCTGTGCATCAGGTTTTTTTTCCTCAGTTCCCTGACTAAACCATATTTTACTCATCGACGTGCTTTTTTTTCCTGACTCTTTTCCCTCGTTGTTTCTGTCAGTTTTCCGCTCTCGCTCGTTCTCACCCCTCATGTTACTGTAATTATCTTTTAACAACACACAATGTTTGGAGAGAGCATCATGGGATAAAAAAATGCACTTCAGAATAGGAGTAAACAAATGGCAAATTTCAACATGTAAGGCCACAGTTTGGGCAAAGTTGTGTGAGCTCTTGTACACATAGAATTTGCATTTTGATCACTTCTTCCTCTCTTAATTCTTTCCATCCTTATCTCTTCTTTTTCTCTTTCCCTCAATCTAGTCAAATGCTATCATCTTCTATATTGTTGAAGAGGTGGTGACACTGATATGCAGACCAGATTTGTGCATGTCAATGTGTGTGTGTGTGAGTGAGAGAGAGAGAGAAAGAGAGAGAGAGAAAAGGAGGAGGATGATGATGAATAAGACTCGGGAGAGGAGGGAGAGAATTACCTCTGAGCATGTGGGAGCGAAATATAGACGGAGAAAAAGGCAGAGAAAAAGAGACATCGAAGTGAGGAGAGAAGGAGTGATAACACAAATCAAGGCCAGTGAGGTGGGTAAAAAAAGAAAAAGAAATAAAAAGGGATTGAACAGGAGGCAAAAACTGGGAAGGATGGGGTGCGGGAAACAGGAGACAAGAGAGAAAGAAAGAGAAGTGCTACAGTTTGAGGTGTGAGCACGTTTCACGATTCCCATGTTGTTTTGGATAGTGAGCGAGGATGGAAGGATGGAAAAAGAGATGGATTGGCTATAATCATATTTTCTGTGGTGTGTGCACGTTTCATGAATCCCATGTTGCCTTTTGGCTCTGGGCAACAAATTGAGGGTAAAACTAGCAGCAGAGATGAGGAATGAAAAATTTAAGATAATATTCAGAGCCATTCCCCATGGAAACCTATTCTGATTCACAGCATATGCAAGGAGAGAGAAGGAGGGTGAGTGAAACATTGGAGAGGAGTGAGGCATGGATAGATGGAGAGAGGCTCTTACTGTAGTTAGGGAAAAGAGGAGGGAGGTAGATGAGGAGGATAGGAGGTAAGGGAGGTAGAAAGGACGAAAGAAATACAAAGAATAAGAAGGTAGGGAATGAGGAAGAAAGAGAGAAGAGGGTAGAGAAAGACAAAGAGAATAGTAAAAGATGAAGAAAGGGAGGCATGAGGAGTAAAGGTGGTTAGTAACAAGAAAGTGCATATTAGATTTCAGCTGTAGGATGATTTCTTCCACAAACATATCATAGATGAGTGCGTTAACATAATGACCAATTACCTGGTGAGTCCACTGGAACGTTTAAACCCACTTACATACTGTAATTACCAGCCACTGCATGCTTGTTGGCGTCCTAATCACGATCCCCGTGTGATTCGGCGCAAACTCATATGGGCCGAATTCTCTCCTGTATCCGAATAAAATGGGTGAAGTGTTTGCCAGGAGGGGTACAAAATGGCTGCCTCAAAAATGGCTCCAGATGGAGTTGTGACATCAAACCCAATATGGTGAGGGACGAGATCCCCAACTTGAGGGGCTTGTGGGGACACTGGCCAGGTCTGCATTAGACTGTAATGAGTCCCCGCGGTCTCTACTCTTCTCATAAATTATTCATGTACAGGAGGCAAGTCAGGTTGTGCTGTATTCTGTTGTAATGTCAAGTTAGCTTTCACACCAGAACTTTGAGCACTTACTAAGCACCTTTACATACAGTACATACTGGTATATCGGGTAGGCCTGGGTTATTGGAGTATCCTATTCACATGCGTAACCACATAAACACCCCATTCTTGTTGCAAACACCTGGATAATCTCTTATCCTGTCTTTAAAGGTTAGTCCATGTTAACACCTAATCCAGGTTTCTGATTGTTCGGCTAGCATCTGCACAGGCTAATTACCTAGGAAACAGGACAGCCGCAACAAAAGCTTTTTACATTGTGAGTGACGAAGAAACAAAATTTTGTCTCTTAAAACTCTTAAAGGGAAAATTCACCGCTGTGAATATGATGATTTCTTAAAACTAGGTCACCTATGTTGTAGAAATGTGCAATTATTTTTGAAATTGGTGCTCTATGACAAGAGAAAACTGAGAAAAAGGCTGTAGATTCCCCATACCGCTCTTAAGGGGGAATCCCACAACAACCAGAATGCATTCCAGTGAGTTACTTATGATGTGTTTACGACCAGCCGGTTGGCAAACACAAAGTGAGCAGTGATATATATCTTTACTGCGCTTATTTACAAAATGTTTTTTTAAGCTCACTTGAAGTGGATTTTGGAAATGTCAAAAAAGAGTTTATGCGCAAAATGGGTAATGGAAACGCATTTGTCGAATAATGACCTAGCGAACATTTAACTCACATGACTGACCAGATGTCATAAATTAAAGGAAGGCTTTGCTTGAGCCCTCTGTGTGTCTCAAGCCAAAGTTTGATTCAATATTTATTAAGGACATAATCATCTTGCAACCTATATATTATTGGTCACGAAGTAATGCAAGTCAAAATGGTCCAACTCTGATAAAATTTAGCTAAGTTAATCATGGGTAGATTAAATTGCCACACATTGCATGTACCAACATTGCCTTCCAGTGGTCACCTTTATTAAAGTTTTGAACACTGAAGAGAGACCTCCTGTAATAATGTATACTATTTTTTGGATATGTTATTCACTAAATTGCTGTTAAACTTTATATGACTTGTAGTAGGAATTTGATGTGTGTATGGAGGATTATTTAGATAGTTGTAGTGAAGAACTGAAATCCATTGGTCCAGTAGAAATATCATTTAGAACGATGTGCATGTATAACAAACTGCAGTTATTTCATTGTGCTAATCTTCATATTTACTAGATACTAGACATTCAAAAGTTTGATAAGCGAAGAATCGACATTAGTAGTTATAAAACAGAATTTAGTTAACATTAAAGGTAGGTTTGTTAAGTAACTATAGTATGTTTTCATTAGACTGAACTTATTGCTGTTTAACCTTTTGGTATGAAATATCCTGATAGGAGTAGTAACAGACCATGTTAATAGGAAATATAGTCTAGGTATTGGGATAGTTGATTACATTATGGACATGTGTTGTCTCTGAATGTTTGAGTAACATATTGAACTATGCAATTTATGTTTAAATGTGAATGACCATGGTGAGACGTGGAGCACTTTTTTTCTCCTATCACGTGATCTCCTAAATTAACTTTCTTTTCTTTTGTCAACGTGCAGTATAATAACCCCTGTGAAACAAACTTCATGTTAAAATTCTTTCATGATTGGTAGCTTGAAGTATAGTTTCATTTCGGCTGGTGAAGTTATTTGTTGAGTTATTTAGTAAGAAAGTCAGTCTAATCAGTAAGGAGACTTCAAGGCAAAATGACCCACTTTTCCACGGACCAAGACATCTTTACCGCTGTTGTTCCTAAAGCTCCTGCAATGCTCACAAGCGGAACCATCTGCTCGGACGCCACCCCCGAAACAGCTGATTCACTCATCGCCCTAACGCAGCAGAGAGCCCGCTGAGCCAGTTCATCTGAGGACACCACTACGAAAAGTAGGATAAACAAACCTCTCCTGCTCTTCATCTGCTTCTGTGATTGAAGAGTTGGTATTGTTTAAATTGAACTCTCCAGTTAAATTCTTAGAGAAGTGGGTTAGTCAACCCACATTTTACCATCCTTGAAGGCACCACTACTGAAAATGAGGAAACATCGTTTGAAGTCTAATGCAGATCTCCAAAGTCAACCAGATGACGCATTTTGCGATTGTTCAATACAGATTAAATATGAGTGTGACACAGATTAGAAAGTGTTCAGGCAATGATCTAGCCAAACTAGCTCAGTAGCCTTATTTTTAGCCTGGATGATCTGCCTCTAGTTATCTAGCTACAGACAAGAACACAATAGAAAGTTAACTTTTTATAACTGCCAACTGGCTCCACAAAGTAGTGTAAAGTTTATTATGGAACTATACTATGTCACCCAAAGACAAAAAGCTCAACTTTCAAATTCAATTGAAATAAAATCAAATCTTTGGTCGCCAACTGCCAGCCCCCACAGAGGATAATGATGTAGGGATAAAGGTCATAATGTGGGACACCAACTTGGGATAAACATATGCAATGATGAAGATCAGATGTCACCGTGCAGCAGATCTCTAGAACTTATTCTATATTTTTGTATAAGGCTGCATTCAGACTGAAAACTGTTCTGTGTTAAAACATGCAAAGGGGCTACGTGATTTAAGGCACCAGTGATAAATGAAATACGATCCAGGAAATCCAGTTGTAGCTACAGATGAATGCGTTTAAAGCCTTATCAGATGCCAAAACACTGTGCAGCAGTTTCTAATACTCGCAGACAATTTTTCACAGCTGTGGAAAGTTATCGGTGGCAACTATTTTGTCTTTCGTCAGTGTTTGCGAGGTAAACAGCAGAAACGCAGCGTTCACGTTACAAAGTAATCCATGAGTGTGCTTTTTTCTTTGGAGCAAACAATGCATTTTGCATCCAGCTTCTCCTGGTTTTACACATGCAGAATAAAAGAAACAAAATAAAAATGAAGAATAACTTGTAGAGATCTGGTGTGTGGTGAAATTGGGACTTCTACAACAGCGATTTATCCAGCACTCTACCAGCAAACTATTGAAGAAATGTTTTCAATTGTGCGGGATTAAATAAACTCTTCACACTCAGTAATGTGTTAATATATCTGGGACCTAGTGCCATTGTGAGCCACAAATAGAATTGCTTCTCAAGGATAATAGTTCCTCTCGACTCTCATCATTACCACGTGTAATGGTGACTGTCTAAATATATTGAAGTTGTGCTATGCAGGACACTGCTGTTTATTTTCCATCAAGATTTCTCAGCTCTTAAAAAAGGACCCAGAGTACAACCTGAACCAACTTTGCTTTTTGGAGTAACTCAACCAAAATCTCTTTTCTTAGAGTTGGTTGTGCTCTGACCTTTAGTCCTGTGTGTCTACCCATGAGTGACATCAGACATCACAGAACTGCTGGCTCATGATAGGATCAACTGCTGAGTCATCACATGATGTGGATCATTTGCTGCTAACAATATTCTTTATAGCTCAATTATGACTTTGCATTTTCTATCTTCCTTCCCCACTCTCCGTTTCCTTCTGCTTCTCTCTCTCCTCCCTGGAGTATAATGATTGCTGTTCTGTTCTTTCTTACTTACAGGAGACTTTTAATAAGAATCTATGGTGACGATAACGAGGATTTATGTCGAGCATAGGCGGTCACATGATATTTTAGCTGATATAATGGCACTTTTGGCCTCTCACTGACTTACAGGTGACAGGCATACTCAGGTATGAAGAACACATTGCTTACACACACACACAAACGCACAATATACATTATCAGTGTATATCATCGAGCAAACATGCCAACATACATACAGGCACATAAATTAATGCAAAGGTATTACATAGACAAGATAACCCTTTCTCCTAAAAATTATATTCATACTAGGGCTGCAACTCAATATCTGTCAATTATTTTCTCAATTAATTGATTAGTTGTTTGGTCTATAAAATGTCAGAAAATGGTGAGACATGTTGATCACTGTTTCCCAAAGCCCAAGATGGCGTCCTCAAGTGTCTCGTTCTGTCTCGATCGACAGTCCACAGCCCAAAGATATTCAGTTTACCGTCATACAGGAAACCAGAATATATTTGCATTTGAGAAGCTGGAACCAGAGAATTTGGAATTTTTTTTTCTTAAAGTGACTCCAAATGATTAAACGATTATCAAAATAGTTGGCAATCAATTTAGTTGACTAATTAAACTAATCAATTAATCGACTAATCTTTCCAGCTCTAATTCATACACAACTAGCATGAGCAAATAATTTCTTTCGGAAATGTGATGCCATCCCGAAAAGTTCTGTATCAACATAACAGGAAACCATTTATACTGAACGCATCTGCAAAATTTCACTGCCAATATACAGTATTTCATTCATGTTTCCTACAGTAGTTGCTCCTGGCACCGTTTTTTATGGGTATGTTTAGAAAACTAAAGGCACCTGCATCAAGCAGTATAAACTGATTTTTTTGGCTACTTGGGGGCCACAGGAACAAGCTGTAAACACAACACTGACATATTATCACCTTAAAAGTGTGTTTCCGGCCACCAGATGAAATGTAAGTCCAAGACTCACCTCCTTTTTGCTCTGTTTTGGTCTCCACCAACTTCTGAGGGAAATATCTGGCTGTCTAGCTGATAAACGGTGCATTATGTTAACCAACTGGTCGTTAAGTTTGTCTCTCTGTTTTGTGCTGGGCATGTAGCGTACAGTGGATTTAAGATTAGGGCTTAAGGCATGAGACCGGATGTGTTGACCTTTTAAAAAAAACCTCAACTGTAGGCCCAGCTGTCCACCCTGACCTCCTCTTTACAACTTCTGTGCTGTATAAGATTGTCACACTTCCAAATACAAAGATACACACACATACACTCATAAAAAAACATTCTCTGTAATTTCTGGACATTGACCCCTTTGACAGCCAGATCGTGAAACGTTATCATATTGGATTTTCTCTGTCAAATGAATGTTTGTCTGTGCGTCAGTGTAAAGCAGCTGTGATACTGGATCTGCCCTCTTTATCAGCAGACACAGAGGATATCTGTGTAAAAATGACATTATTCATTCTGTAACATAACAACATTATCTTGTTATCGCCGTAATATAGTTACTGAGAGAAAGAGAGAGAGAAAGAGTGACCATAGAAGCTCTGTGGATCGCTGGTTTAAACATCAAACCATGAGTGTGTCAATCTGGGGTCAAATTTGCATCTGACTTTTGTCACATGTCCTCTTTTCTCGTATCTTTCCAGCTGTCTTCTGTAAACAATAATTATTAACTCCTTTCATGAAGGAACATTTCAATCCCATTACAGCTGCGTCTGGCACAAATCTGCTGCCTCTGCTGACTCAGTTTTGACTTCCTGTAACCACACAAAGTCTTTAGACTATCACGTCTAGACACACACACAAAAAAGAGACATTTGTCCTCACCACCATGCGGAGGTTTGGTAAATATATCACCATCCCTCAGACCAGAACTGTTTCTGGGCTGAGACCGTTTCAATAAATGAGCTGAATGTCTCCTCGACAAATCATGACTCAACCTTGTAACCTAGAGACTAACTCTTATGGTTAACATTACAAGGCTGCTCCTAAATTAGCAATACGCCATTTGAAATAAGAAAAAAGTACAATTCCAAAGGGGTTTGGGTGTCTTGAGTGTGTGGAGGATGATTTTTTATAGAGTGGTCACTGTGTATTTTAGAGATAATGAATTATTCATTTTAGGTGATGAATATTTACAATTACGAAATGGATCTCTTTGATTCTTGCTAATGCCCACAATCATTTGCTTAAATACAATTTGCTGTCACTCACCCCGTTTGCTGTCAGCTGAGTAGGAAATATAATTAATTTACAGTTCAGAACTTCTGTCCTTTTCTCTCCACATAAAATTGTTGTTGCACATATAAAGTAGATAATTGCTTTTCATTAAAATATCTTTACTTGTTCCTACAGTGAAAGTGTCAGCCATTACATCAAAACCCTCAAGCTATCCTTCGCCCTTTTGGGGTTACCAGATTTTATCCCAAATTTAAAAGATAATGAAGATCTGTGGGGGGAAAAGGAAATTGAAGACTTCCACAAGGCACCAATAAAAATGAAAAAAGACCATTTTCTGATGGCTCTTTTTGAACGTGTCCCATTAGCAGCAGAAACCCAATATTCCAGCCTTCCACCAATCCCCCCCACCCCTTCTCTAGAGGGTTAAGAGGTTCACAGAAAAGCATGATTGGAGAATAGAGAGATGAGGAGAGACAGAGAACAAGAAAAAACAAGGGTAAAAGGGTGAGGCTTCAAATTTGTCAAAGGCCAGGAGGTAAAAACACTGAATATAACCTCATTGGACTTATTATATAGGTGGTTTATGTTGGGTGACAAATCACAGTTATGTAAATAAATGCAGTAATTAATGTTTTTCTACTACTATAACAACAGCGTGTCTTGTGAATAATCAGATTTGCTTAAAAAGGAGTCTGCATGCAAACCCCCTCCCACATTTATGCTAAAATGTGAGGGGAGTTTCTATATTGACTATTTTTCTAGTGCAAATGGTTGGTAAATGCTCCAGTAAAACCAGCAAGCATTAAATTATAATAAAAAACTGGATTATGTGACATTATGACATGTTTGTTTTAACTGACTGTCCTCCCAAGAAAAACCACACAGTTCGTAATATTGGTCGTTTATTTTGGAGGACTTAAAAGAGTCCCTCAAAACTAAATCTACTTTTTTCCACTTTTTAGTTCAATTACATGTCAGTTACTTTATTACATAGTGAATTGATCCTGGCCCCATTCTACTGTGTTCATTACAGCAGTTATGTCATTTTTGGGATTTTGTGAGGGGTGTGTTCAAGCTAAAGTGGGAAAGTTGCTCTTTAAAATAAAAACTCACAAAAGGTACAGAAATTATTTCCTTTTAAAGGTGCAATGTGTAAGAATTGGCCACCTAATCCAAACAGATAAGGGGCAGCATATCACCAGAAAGCACAGACCCCCCCCGCCCACCCACCCCAGGCTGGGGCTAGCTGGTTAGCATGCTAACTTCAGTAGATATCTCTGCAACACAATTACATATAGATCTTTGACATAACATCAAAACATTTCTTCAGTTTCTGTTGATAATTTTAGTTAATTTCTGAATGCTTTAAACTAAAATTCTGGCCAAATCTTACACCTGCACCTTTAAGCAGATGTTTAAATGCAACAATTTTTACAATTTAGAAGAAGCACAGTAGAATGCAGCAACTTGAAAACATAAAAAAAAAATCAATGGCTAGATTAAGTAAACAAACCAAAACTATGTGATCACTACAGCGAATAATTTCATCTAAGAGCTTTATAAATAAAATGAGAATATATTTTACACCAGAGCATCAGTTATAGATGCTCATTTATGTATTTTGATGTAAAACCTTCCTTTCATATATTGTTATTCAAGAACTTTGCATTAACTCAAAAATTTAAGTATATTTTGTTTAATAAAAAAAACAACTTTTTGTGAATCTGAACACTGCGTCAGTGAAACATCAGTGAATTTTTATTCATAATTAGTCTGAGTGCTTTTAGACCACTAATGGATTCTCAATGGAAGTTTCTCTAAGTGCAGCAAAGAGCAGAATCCTAATGTTTGTGTTTATGATGTGTGTATGTGATGTGTCTGACCATGTACACAACTGTAACCGGAGAGCAGAAAGTATTGAACAAGTGGGAGTAGAGAAACATAGAGGGAAAGAGAGGAGGGATGCCCTAATTGCAAAATGCAGTTGTTCATCCTAAATAGCTGGAACATCCTAATCACTTATCACTAATTACACTTCTGTCTTTCTGTCTGACTAGCTGTAGGTTTTTGGCTGGTCGGTTGAATGGCTAATTTATTATTTGGCTTGCTGGCAAACTGTTTGGCTGGTTGTTCAGCTGGCTGACTGACCACTTGGCTGGATGACTGATTGACTGGTTGGCATGCTCACCGGATGCATAACTGGATGACTGACTAGCTGGCGTGCAGTCTAGCTTATTGACCGGGTGACTGACTTATTGACTGGCTAACTAACTGACTGTCTATTTAAAATGATATTTAAAGAGTGCAAAAAGAAAATCTCAACTTGCACTGGCCTGACTGTTTTTGGCATTACCTGGCTCTCCAGTGAGAGGGAGTGAATCACTGGGCAAACATTGTCGCTCTGACAACTGAATGGATGGATGTGAAGGGTGTAATGGGTGTAGCTCTGCAATAATAAGTAGAAATGCAATGAGAAAATGGAAATGGGAGATTTGATTACCTGCTGTGGCAGTGCAAGTGAAAGTGGCATAATGTGCATTATCAATAACGTCAGAAAGCCTAACAGCAATAACAATGAGGTAATGTAGGTTAGGAAGTAGGTTAAAAGATGTAATTAGTGCAAATGGAAAGAACACTAATACATATTAATTGCTGCAGACTGTTGATGTGGGCAACAGCTGGAGACAGTGACCACATAACGCTCAGTCTACAATCTAATCTAAAGTAGATCTAAAGTAGATTACAGTAAATCAGCTCCATGTTGACCTTACACTTTGAAGGCAGACTTTATCAGTTAAGAAAAGTATTATGCTCCTGTGCACAGAGGTGAAACACAAACACACTGACATGTGCATTCAAGTAACTTTAGGGTAATTCTTTCACCATGTTCAAAAATAACCAAGCCTGATAACCAGAACGAAACGACTGTCCCCTGAAACCCCTCCGTCAACAGTGGTTGTCCAACCATAGTTCAGCAATCGATGCAAGGCAAGTTTTGGATTTCTCCATATTTTGAAGTGTTCAGCATCTAAAGAGTTCAAAAAAATGGTGTCTTATTTTAGCCTTTAAAAAAAGAAAAACATAAGAGAAAAAGCGTAAGCGTGGATGGATTAAACAGTGTGTTTATCTGCTTGAACATAAGCTGCAATCATTAGCATTCTGGGCTTACTACCTACAGTAGTCATCCAACATTTCTTCCGAGGCCAAGAAAGATTTTATCAGCTAAATACATATTGTAAGAGACTACAGGTTACATTAAACCATTGTTTTAAAAATCACTAGAGCTGCAATGATTAGTCTATTAATCGATCGACAGAAAACTAATCAGCAACTATTTTCATATTTGATTGTTTCAGTCATTTTTCAAGGAAAAATGCCAAAAATTCTCTGCTTCCAGCTGCTTAAATGTGACAATTTTCTGTTTCTTTATCATGTATGACACTAAATCGAATATCTTTTGGTTTTGGACTGTTAGTCAGACAAAGCGAGCAAATTGAAGACATCACCCTGGCCTATGGGGACTTGTGAATGCCATATTTTCACCATTTTGTAACTTTTTGCTAACTAAATGATCAATCGATGATCATGATTAATGATGATGATTAATCGATAATGAAAATGATTGTTAGTTGCAGCCCTGACAATAGTGCACGCATGTATACAGCAAATACCCACACATACAGCACATATGCAGGTGTGGTTAGTGAACACACCTACTGTATATGTGTGTGCACAAATGCAAGCAAGCAATCACATGCAGACACAAAGCACATATACAGTATGTGTATACCACACACACACACCCACACACACACACTGATGTTCAGGAACTTAGATTGATGCAGTGTTTGAAGAAGTCCAGATGGTGTGTGTGTTGAACAGTGCTCCCTGCAGAGAAGCACACACGCAAACATGTGCACGTTAACACACACACAGTAAACAAACATTATCATATATCTTTGTTCAGCTGACTGCAAATTAGTTCCTCAAGGACTTCATTCAGATGTTTTGGAAAAAGGATAGTTTCTACACATCTTTCAAGGGCCTGCAATGCTTTGTTGTTGTAAACTGCACTGTAGCTACAAGAAAATTCTAAAATCCAATGAAAACTGACAAATCTTGTAAATTTCATAGGTCTTGTAAAGCAAATATCAACGCTGGGTTGATTCCTTGAATTTGAACAGTACAAAGCAAAAAGCGGGAAGTTGTGGACCACACATCTACAGATGTGAGGAAAAATACTGATAAAACCTTTTACTGCAAAGCTTTTACAATGTACGGCATTATAAATGTTTAATTTTCATCTACATGTAAACACAGCAAACGTTCACATGCATTTCTACACCCACTTACTGCCAGCTTCATTCATTCTTTCACCAAATGAGTGATTTTTTTTCTTGGTCAAATAAATGAAGTCTTTGTCTGCCTGGTTTTGGACGTAGGAGTTCGGCAACAGCCATAAAACACTTGAATATCCTAATAACATGTTTTTAAAGAAAGGAGTGGTACTAATGGGTGGGGGTTATGTGTTTTTTTTTTCTTGTGTCGTGACTGTTATGCTGTGATTGTTTGAGACAAATTCCTAAGTTGCATGGCAATAAAGTACTGAATCTTGAATCGTAATGCTTTTAGGGACCAGGAGGTCATAAACAGGTCACAGTATGTGGATTGGTTAATTTGTAGAGGTAAACATTTGAGAAGGCAGACAACCTCTACTGGACTGATTCGGCACAGCTAACAGCTGACCTCCACCTTGTCCGCTACTCATTGTGTAGGCAGCCGTGAATGTCAGTATGGTGAAACGGCCTGCCCTGACCCCCATATTTACAGCTGTATCTTGAACGTACACACGATCATGTTACAATTCACTAGACACGTACTAATGTATGTGTAAAGGTACATTCCTGTTGTGATTTTGAGCACAGCTCATTGTTATGTCAGACTGATGCTCTGTTGCTTGTTGATCATCATTTGATTCATAAAACAGATGAGATGAGAGATGGGGGATGTTTGTTGATTTGATAATTAGTCTCAGTCTCATTTAGTGTGCTGGGAGTGTGATTAGGTATAATTTGGCATAAGGCATTTATATAGATGATATTCACATTAGAATATGCAGTGCATATTATGGTGATATTGATAGTCTGTACCTGTCACTGGAAAGTTTACCTTAGGACTGTGTCACCTCTCAACAACAACTATGAATTCTAACTTTTTACTCTTACTTTTAATAATGAATCATCCAGTTAACTGCAATTGCATAAATCAAATGGAATGAGTGTGCAAAAAGGGGGTAGAAAACATAATGTGATAATATGTATGGTAATAATAATAATAATCATTATTATTATTATCCAATTTAGTACATTTTAAAGTACACACTGGCCAGTCACAAATTATAAAGGTAGAGAGCTTGTTTTCAGGATGTTGAAGTTGGGATGTAGAGCAAATTAGCAGCCAAGATGACCCAGAGGTGTTTTAGTTTCTTGTCACGTGGCAGACTGTAAATTAGATTTAAAAAGTAA
This sequence comes from Scomberomorus guttatus, assembly GCA_038419695.1. Lineage (NCBI taxonomy): Eukaryota > Metazoa > Chordata > Actinopteri > Scombriformes > Scombridae > Scomberomorus > Scomberomorus guttatus. The sequence continues at coordinate 12,441,895 of CM076461.1, forward strand.
TAATAACTTTAATGTTTCATGCTTTGCCCAGAAACCAGTGAGGAAAAACACACCTGGTTAAGAGGTAGGAGTGTGTGTTGATGGCTTGTTGAATTACAAGTTCAGCCGTTTGCCGTGCTATATGAGAAGTGTTTTACCGATCCAGTGTTTGTGAAAAGTGCGTTTGTGTGTGTGTCTGTCCGTCTTTGCAAAGACTAAAACAAAATTAGCGAAGTGTGAAATCTTGTTTTAAAAAAGGAAAGGAGGAGGGGAAGAGATTAGAAGCGTTGCTGTCTCTGAGACATGCAGAAGTTCAGCTCACCCTGTTTTGTATGTGTGTAACATGGGTGCAAATTACTCCAGATACTCCAGTTATAGTTACAGTATAATGGTGATGGACCCTGCAGAGTTTTGTTTGGTTAAAAGTAATATTTAAAAAGTTTGCCTTATGAATGTTTTTCATTGCAACAAAAAGCAGAGCGACAGAGAGCTGCAGCCTCTGGGAGGAGAGAAATGAGTGGAAGAAGAGATTGAGGAGAGGCAGAAAAAGAAATGACATTTTTGTTTTGTTGTTTATGAAGAATTGTACGTCACCTTTCAGCCTGGCCATTGTTAATCTGCTCCTCTGCAGAACAATGAACAAAGTCTGGAGTTAGTAGTAAACAGAGTGGCACAATGATGCAAAGGCCCTGTTGCTAAAACACAAAGAACCAAACCACTTCCACTAAATCACCTCCTCTTTTATAAGTGCGGGGGGGTGAAAGAGGAAGATGAAGGGGAAGGAAGAGACAACACAAAGTTGAGCAAGAGGAAGAAATAAAGAGAGAAAAAAGAGATACTGGTTATTTTTCTCTCAATATAATCACTGATATCTCCATAATATTGTCCATATTGTACAAGTCTTTCTGGTTTTTATATTTCTGTTACACAGCATACGGCATATTTAAATCCTGTGAGACGCACTTCATTGCCGACACACAGACACCTGTTGCTTATAATAATAACTTATTACAGTTGTCGCTTTACTATATTAAGCCGGTGTGTGTGTGTGTGTGTGTGTGTGTGTGTGTGTGTGTGCGCGTGTTCTCAATTTGTTTAAATAGCTTTGAGCAACATAAGCTAAAGCACTCTGGAGACAATTTAGTGGACTTCAATAGAAATATTATCTGGAGCATGAAATCATTCTAACACAACATCAACTGTTTGATGAAAGCAAATTTCTGTAATAAGAGGCCGTTTTTACACTTAGCTTATCAATAACGACTGTGCAAGCTAAAACACTTTCAAAACCCGCGCTGCGCAGTACATACCCATTAAATAAATAGTTTCAAATCATATTGTTGATGAAGATACTGATAGCAATTGAATTTAAACCACTTGTTAAAATGGTCTTAAAACACCATTAATGTCCAAAAATAAAAACTCTTGCTAAAGGATGGAAAATTGTCTTTGTCATGGCTTGACTTAATGTCGAAAGGGCTTTTTTTTTAATCTTCTGCCAAGAAATTAACACCTTAAGAGGCATTTGGCCCTCTCTATATGTCTATACATTATTCATTAACATGCTTAAATTTACATCTGTAATGTGGGTGCATCATACTGTGTGTGTGTGTGTGTGTGTGTGTGCACACGTTTAGCATATGCTGGTGGGTGACTGTTTTCCATTATCATTGCCCACCCACACTCCATCCCAGCCGTCCGCTACAAACAGGCCCTTATTCTAAAGCCACTAATTTGTCACAAACAAACAGACAAACACACACACGCAGTCAGTTGGCCATCACATGTGATTTCAGCGCCATAGAAACTCACTGGCCTTGTAGCCACGGAGAGAAGGAAAAAAAAAAGACTACTACTACTGAGAGAGAGAGAGAGAGAGAGAGAGAGAGAGAGAGAGAGAGAGAGAGAGAGAGAGAGAGAGAGAGAGAGAGAGAGAGAGAGAGAGAGAGAGAGAGAACAGAATAACTTAAACTGTCGATCATGTTGCAGACAAAAGGCCAATAACATTCGACGTAACAACATACATATGTGTGGCGGTCTGGAAGAAACCATCAAATGTCATGGCTACTAGTTGGCAAACTGTCTCAGAAGAATGAAAATGAGTGAAGTCTTGTCTTTGGGCTTGTTACACTGCTACAGTTTAATCCCTTCCCTTGCTTTTGATGCCTAAATGGTTTTTGAAAAGGCCTGGGAGATGTTTAAATATCAAGGATTTAGGAGGGTTGCAGCCAGGACATGCGTTTCTTTTTAAGTACAAGGAGGGAGGTAGGGAAACAAGGCTGCAGCTGCTGCTAAAGCTGTTGTTAGCTCTGACTACAGCGTATGTTACTTTCTCCCTTTAAAACTGCTTTAACTGGCCCTGGTGACAGTGGGAACTGAATTTGGAACCTGTAAGCGACACGCTTGACCCACGGAGCTGCAGACATGGCAAATGTCACCTGTATTAAAAACAGGAAGGGAAATGCAGTCACTGTCCTGCGAGGTACACTGGGCAAAACCTTTCACCTCTCTGTTGGTCAGTATAGCTGCGGGGTATTCTGCTCACTATTTGTGCTGCTGACTAATGGTGGTTAATGCTGTCATGCTGGCTTAAAAACACAGTTTTTATAATGGAAATTTTAGCTATAATATTTCATTTCCTTTGGAAATGTCAAAGCTTTTCAATATGACGTTTTTTATGACTCTTGTAATTACTTGCAATGATTCTATTTGTAACTTTGATTGTTGGTTGTCTCACTTTCTACACAGTATTTTGTTATGTGTTTGCTGGTTGTGTGACTGTATGACTATAGATGTTTGTTATTCAAAAAAAAAAAAAAAAAAAAAAAAAAAAAGATCCTGATCTCAGTGAGACATCCTGCTTATAAAAACGAACTGACTCATGGAAAATGTTATTTTGACATTTTGCAATTTCTGTATCACTGGGACAAAATTTAAAGCAACCCTCCTTTTAGAGGCTGAAAGCCCTGAACTGCACCAATTAATATAAAAGTTATTAAATGTTGAATCTTCTAGATGCTTGAAAAAGGAAACAAAAAAGTTAAAAAAGTATTTCTATGTCACTTTTTTCTGTTTTTTGTTTAAAGTGACTTTGTAACATCTGTTCAGGGACTACAGAAGAAAAATAGCCTCTTGGCTACCTCTGGTGCATTTACAGCAATGTTTATTAATGTGCACTGTCACTGTTAAATAAACCAATAAATAAAATAAATGAATAAAAACTTTGATCTCGACAGAAGTGTAGTTTTGCACTTGGTTCTTAACTAACATCATCTTTCTTGCTGACCTGATATCTTTCTATAAGGGCTACAACTAACTTATTTTCATCATCAAGAGATCTATTGATTATTTTTGATTAATTGATTAATAGTTTACCACAAAATGTCCATGTGTGAACCATTTCACAATTGCACAAAGCCAAAAGGTGCTTGTTGCAAACTTAAAGAGAAAAACACGGATTTGAACAGTAAGAAGTTAAAAGTAAATGTTTGTTTAATGAGTTTTATGAGAGTTTTTGGTGGAAAATGTACTGTCTATCTATCCTTCCTCCCTTCTTTTACCCACCTATCACTCCTCATCCCAACATCCCTCATTCAATATATGACTGAAGCAGAGAAAAAGAGAGAGAGAGCGAGAGCGAGAGAGCAAGAGAGAGCGAGAGATTTTCCCCTCGTTTCACAGTAAAAGCCCTGCGAACAAAAAACTGACTGTACAGGTCATTAAGTTAAACCATCCACACACACACACACACACACACACACACACACACACACACACACACACACACACACACACACAAACACACGCATGCACACAGAAAATTTGGGCCAGACCAGTTACCGCTCGTTAGTTGAGGTAATGTTTATATAGCATTATGCCATCACACACACACACACACACACACACACTCACACAAATGGTTATACATGGCTCCAACATGGGTACTCGACAGTAAGAATACAGAGAGAGAGAGAGAGAGAGGGGAAAAAAAGAGGGGAGATCGAGTAAGATGCAGACAGAGAGAGAGAGAGAGGCCGAGATGTAAAGTTATATTTGAGTCAGATGTAATAGCTGTAATTATATTGGCGATATGGAAGGCCTGAGTCTGGGTGTGTGTGTGTGTGTGTGTGTGTGTGTGTGAGAGTGTGTGCGTGTGTGTGTCTACATTCGAACAAAGGGCCGCTTGTGTCTTGGGCCTGCTCACTGCAGCTCTTACCGTAATGATATTCCAACGCTTGCGCTGCGTGTGTGTGTGAGTGTGTGTGTGTGTATCTGTATGATGTTGAGTCTAGAAGGGAAATGACTACCATGCCGTGCCAGATCCCCCCACAACCCCATCACCCCCACCATACACACAGACACACCCCACACTCCAGTCCTTGGACACACACATGCACACACTCACACACACACACACAGGGGATTAGTTGTACCTGCATAGTTTTAAATTTATGTATGAGGGGAAAAGGGATAGGGGTGGTCATATACAGACTGATTAGGTGTGTGTGTGTATGTGTGTGTGTGTGTGTTTTCTGTCTTCTTCGACTTCTGTCATCTGTCTTTCTTTACGTCTATCTGTTGCTCTTTTATCTTTGTCTTTCTGTCTCGTTTTCTCGTCTTCCGTCTCCCTCCCTCTCGGTTCAGTGAGTTTAGTCTGCGTAACTCTTACTTCCAATTCTGGAACAAAAATAAAACAGTTCTGCAAAGTCCGAGTGCGCGCGTGCACGCGTCCGTGTGTGTGTGTGTGTGTGTGTGACGTCATTAGGTGTGTATACCGTAAGATCCAGATGGATTTTCCACAGTACTCTCCTTGATGGGTGGGTAGGAGCAGTAGCATGCCAACTCTCTCTCTTTCTCACACACTCACACACTCACACACACACACACTCACACACACACACACTCACACACACTCACACACACACACACACACACACACACACACACAGGACATATGATTCCCTTCACTGTGCGTTAAGTCCAACAGAAATATTTCTCCTCTCTCTGCCACCATCATCTGTCTTTTGCTCCGGCTCTTATCTGCTGCTGCTGTATTTAACGCCACTGCGCTGACCTTTGACCTCCTTGGTAAACATGGGGGAAAATTTTTAAATGTATTTTATATTCTTACAGTTTTACTTGGGCATGAAAAATGAAGTTCCTAACCGTCATAAAATCTCATAACTTTCTCAGAGGCTTTAATTTAGTATTTCTCTTTCCTATACTGTCTCCATTTTGCATTACTTCATATTATAATTTGCCTTCCATTTGTTGTGCTTTGAATTATAATTTTCACTCATATTTCATGTTGTTTTAATAAGTTGCTTTTTTCCCCACAGTGCCATAATGTGTGCCTTCTCCTACTTCTATACATAATTTGTCTGCTTAATACATTCTAGTGCTAAATTTGTCAGTTGTGGAAGTTAATGCAACCCCCCCCCCATCTACAACTCACTTTCATCCAGAATGTCACTCTAAACCCCAAGGATTTTTTTTGTTTTGTTTTGGGGGGTTTTTTCTGTTTTTTTGTGCTGAAACAGCCAGAAAAGTTAGCAGGGAAATCTCATTGCCAGCAGAAAATCCATATTCATTAACATAAATGCTGTAAATAAAGAGAGGAGCTCAGATAACATCAGACATAAAAGAGAGATACAGAGATAGAAAAAGATTTAGAAAGGGCACCTGAGAAAAAGACAAAAAGATACAAATACAGAGATTTAAGGAGAGGAAAAAAATGCAGAATAAAGCTAATTTACACAATGCAGAGAGGAGAAAAAAAAGGAACAGACTGCATAGTGTGGTCGATCCATTTTGACTCTTAATGCACTCCTTTCCCGTAAAAAGATGTTTTCCTCTGTGTGGTTTACATATTGTCAATATTCTGTCTCCAATTTAAATGGTTTCAATTCTCTTACACTATACACGATGTAACTCAGCTCCAGCAGGCTTCCAGCGAAATGCAAACAAAATACTCACTTGTATTTGATCAGTTCAAAATATAAACAGGACCCCTCCTCATTTGCTGAGGATGATGTTCATTAATTTCCAACACTGGTTTAAGGTCAGAGGTTCTCCTGATGCTTGAATTTGGACAAATTAACTTTCTAAACTGAACAACACATAAAGACACTGTAGAAATAACACGCTGGGGCTCTTAACAGCATACATTACAACACATGATAACTAGGGCTGCGACTAACGATGATATATTATACATAATACTCTGCTGATTATTTTCTCGATTAATCGATTAGTTAGTGTGCTTTTGTGAAATAGTGAAAAATAATAATTGATAATCAATTAATCATTTCAGTCATTTTTTAAACAAAAATGCCAAAAATTCTTTGCTTCCAGCTTCTCAAATGTGACGATTTTCAGAGAAATTTGAATGCTATAGTTGATTAATTTTCGATTGATGTTTAGTTGATCAACTAATCGTTGCAGCTCTAATTTCAGCACAGCAAGTGGACTTTGCTTATCAATAAAAAAAAAGAAAGAGGCACGATAACCTCTTAACATGGTCTTTTAGCAGATAGAATGGATAAAAAGAACAGTTTCTATGAATGAATCCATCACTCTTCAGTCCTGGTCCTCCAGGTGTAGAGCACTGCTGGGTTTCTATCTAAGCACCTGGTTAACTGTGTTCACCTGCTGTCCCACATGCGACTCATTTCTGGATTCGCTGGCTCAGATGAAAACCAGCAGGGCCAGGAAGCCCTGAGGAGGAGAATCAAAACCCATTGAAGTAATTCAAGGTCAGCGTCCAGTGAGCAGTATCTTTGTGCAGGCTGAAATTTAAGTACAGCAGGCTTATTTTATTCTGCTTACTGTATTTCTGTATTTCAAATCAATATATTACCCACTGTGAGGAACACAAGGATGTCCTATTAGATGCTTTAAAGATGATAACTCAATTAGTATTTTTTTAAGAGGTAAAGGTAGGCCCTTTAAAAAGCTAAAGGGTACATTAAGTCAAAGTCCTTGACCGCCAAAATGATGACACTTTTACAGACTGGACTCTCTAAATTTAAGAGATATTGAATGATGGTCATAACATTTTATTTCCCCCCAAATGCCCATGAATTGTTCTGAGAATGAACTCTCCAGTCACAAAGGAAAAGCCGCCCTCAAACTTCAGAGATGATGCTGCTGCAGCGGGCTCCGGCAGATCATGCAGTATTTCCTGATGACGGGTGAGAGCAGCTTTGCTACCCAAACACCTACTGATCTTTACTACCGGCCGCTGCTATGGTAGCCAATTGTCACTCCACCACTACCTATTTCCTCTCTCTGGTTGGCTTGACAGACAGTCATCCCCAAATCAATCCCAGGTGGCACCGCTGCAGCATCCATCACAACTTCAGAGAGAACTCCTTTTTTCTTTCTCTCTTTCTCTCTCTCTGCTGCTCATCTGTCTCTCTCTCTTTCTTTTAACCTTTGTTTGACTGTTTTTTCTCTAAATTCTGACCATCTTTTTTCTCATCCTTATTTTACTTTCCCCTCTTTTCTTTTTAATCACCAACTTTACTGGCACAAGTGTTTCTAAAAGCCAACAAACAAATGTTTACATGTTGCTGACATGCTTCAGTATTTGAGATAAAATTTTACTGTCCTACTGGAATAAAGGAGCTTCTCCACAATGGATTTGGTAACTTTATTAAACACAGACGAATCCAGTGATGTCTGTGTTTCCCATGCTTCCTTTTTAGTTGAAATTAAAGGGGAAGTCTGCTCTTTTTTCCTAATGTTACTCCTTACCGTTGCACTAAACTGAACTAATATAACTATAATAATTATCTGATATCTCAAGCACTATTCTTGATGGGCTTTTAGGGCTGCAATTAACAAATATTCTCATTATACAATAATCTGCTGATTATCTTCTCAAATAATCAAGATTGTTTGGTCTCTAAAATGAAAATAAAGCCTAAGGCGACAAATTGGTGGTTTTGTGTGACCAGCAGCCTAAAACCCAAAGATATTCAGTTTACTATCACATAAGACAAATTAAAAGTAGCTAAAACTCATATTTGAGAAGCTGAAACTAGATAATGTTAGCAGAGAACACAACTATAACCTGCTCCGACAGTCTGCAACCTGCCGGATATCTTAGAAATGATAGGTCTTTGTCAACTTTAATGTGTCTGCCTACCATTTGTACTGCCTGCTAGGAGGTGGGAACATATACATGTAAGTGTAAATAAATCTAAACAATAATTATCGATGGACAGTGCCTGTCTCCACAAGAAGCCTCAGTTGGACCTTAATTTAATGTCAGAAACCTTAACTGTAACAACTTTTCTGTTCATATTGGTTGGAAACTACTGTGACACCAATCACTGAATGAGAACATGAAAGCAGCTTCGCTCTTTGCTAGTAATTATATCTCAGACGTCGTTCGGGAAACTCATCCCATCCAAACGGGGCTTTTGTCTCTCTGTCTGTCTGTCTCCGTCTCTGTCTCGCTCTCGCCCCACTTCAAGAACAGAAAATGAAGACCATATTAGCAGTGATGTATAGATGAATGATGTCATCTTTCCTCAAAACCCTCATTGATGTGAGGGTACAGCTCATAATCACCATGATTGATAACTACAACCTTCCAGGCCGAATGTGTGTTAGTTGCGTATGTGTGTGTGTGTGCATATGTGTTATGCAGGGAGAGAGTGGGAAAGGCAGTGAGCGAGAGAGACCAATGGAGAGGTACGGAGTGAATAAGGGAGGGGGGCCGCAGAGATTTAAGGGTGAGAGTACGTGAGGAAGCAAGATTAAGAGACAGAGAGGCAGTGAACAAGAGAATAAAAGAGAGAAAGACAGAGGGAGAACGAGAGAATGAAATAGAGAAAGAGACAGAGTTGTCAAGCACTCTATCACACCAAACAAGAGTAATTTTAAGGCCTTAAGGGTCTTTCACACACTTGATGGATGGTTTTGTGTGTGTCCGTGTGTGTGTGTGTGTAAGAGAGAGAGAGAGAGAGAGAGAGAGGAGTGCCAGTGTGTGTGTCATTGCTGCCTCCAGTGGCAGAAAGGCAGAAAATTATGAAAATGATGCCTGTGATGGCTTTGTACTGAACTGCATATCCTCCTAATTCATTCATATTAAACACACACACGCATCTCCAAATATACAAGTAGCTATAACACAGCAACAAATACACACTATCTCATCTATGTATCACATAGATGTTCATATTATATATACATTTGCATTTTGCTATAATTTATTCTTCTATACTATCTATAGTTAGTGTACTTTTATGTATTGTAGCCCACCTGGACTTAAAAAGACACAAAAATACAGTAGCAGTAGTGAAGCACTTGTCAGGCTTACATAACCTAACCCTAACCCATATTGCAAACAAAAAATAAACTTTGTCTCCTGTCATAACCTCTAAAAATAAAATCTGGCACAAAAAAGGTTCCCTTCCTAAAACACAGCTCAAGTCTTTTATCATCCAGCCAGAAAAAAAAAAACATCAGAAATGAAGTACATTCTACTAGAGTTTAAGGCTTTAAATCATGAAATCTTCAGTTTCACTTTAAACACATAACAAACAAGGCCTTTTCTCTTCAGGGAGACCATGACACCTGCCTGTTTAAGCTAATTGCAGTAATAATAAATAAATAAGATTTCACCACACTAATCATGTCACAGGCATATTTACAAGTCTGTTAAAAAGTCGAACAATCTCACACTTATGTTTCGATGTTTCTATCCCAAATCCCCTGTGATGGCCAAAACTGATGTAAACTTATACACAGTACTATAGTAGACTTGTATGTCGTAGTTACATAGTGTATATAATGTATGTTTTTTAGTGTATATGTGCAAAGAATTTCTTGTCTTCTTCCTTACACTCTCAGTTATTAAACTTACTTGATAAACTGTTAGTGGAATAAACAGCATGTTAAATCGGGCTCTGTGAAAATGTGATCAGCATTTTTCTGTTTTCTGTTTTAAACACTAAATGATTCACTGATCAATTAAGAAAATAATCAGTAGATGAATCGACAATGACAGTTATTTACAACCCCAATACACACACTCTTATAGATTAGAGCTGATTAGTCGATTAATCAATTAGCCGATCAACAGAAAATTAATTTCCAACTATTTTGATAATCGATTCATTGTTTTGAGTCAAAAAAAAAGCTAAAATTTTCTGGTTCCAGCTTCTTAAATGTGAATATTCTCTTTTCTTTTGTCCTCTGTGATAGCAAATTGAATATCTTTGGGTTGTGGACTGTTAGTTGGAACTAAACAGGATTGAAGTTGCAACTTTTTCAACTGACATTTTAAAGACTAACCAACTAATCAGTTAACCAACTAATCAGACAATAATCAACAAATTAATCAATAATAATCATTAGTTGCAGCCTTAATATAATATAAAAACATTTCACTTGACATGATAGTGTGATTCAGGAGTATGATGAGACATATTATGCCAATTCTATTCTATTCTTTTGTATTCTGCTAAATTCAAAGTCCGTCTATGTGTGAAGTTGTCTAGAAGTCTATAATTTTCTGGCCTAGTTGTACTGCCACTGGCCCAAAACTCTGCTCATTCATCAAAATGTCTCTTTTAAACAATCCCCTCTGTCTTATCCTCTCACTCTCTCTCTTCCCCTCTCCCTCTGCGTCATTGTCTCCTCCTCTCGTTTCTCCCTGCCTCCCTCTCTTCTTTTCTGCTCCCGCTGTCTCTCTCTGGCAGTGTCTTAATTTTCACATCAAAGATGCTTTCTTGGCACGACTGTCGAAAATCAACAATATTTCCTAAGCCGTTCTGAATGTGGTGCTGTTTCGCACAATTGAATCAAAACAGTATAGAGAATTGAGAAAGTAAACAGATTATGTCACGCTCTAAAAAAGAAAAGGTTCTTTACAATACAAATAATTGTTTTTTGGCTTATATTAACAGTGAAACCACTTAAGGATTGTTTAATTGCCAAAGCAAGAGCTTTGGGTTCTGTGGCGAAACTTTGTTTGGAATGGCACTAAATGAAACCAACCAGCATCTTGCAACACAAGATCTCTAATATTATTCACATAACATGAATTTTATGCTTTTTGTTCACTCTGCTTTTCTGCTCATCTTTCTGGTTGTTTCTATTGTTTCCTGCTCGTCTCATGATGTAAATCTGACTATCTGAATCCCAGTCTTTTGGGCTGTGGCAGGAATTTGTAATTATTTTTCCTTCGAAACTCATAAAACATGTTCAGCTACAGCCCTGTGACACACACACACACACACACACACACACACACACACACACATAATACGCACATATCGGTCTTGTCCTGTTTGTAATTATCAATCCATTTGGGGATTTGAGGATTTTCTCTGTAAAACTTAAAGGCTTGTTTTTCTGTTGAACAAAACCACATCAGAAAGCACACACACACACACACACACAAACACAAGGAGACACACAAATGATGAAACACATATACAAAAAGACTTCATTGTCTAACATGGAAATTATACGCACAACCTCGCGCACTTACACACACACACACACACACACGCACACACACACACACACACACACACACACACACACACACACACGCACAGGCGCCACGAGAATCTCCAAGGAGTGGAAGCCACAATGTTTGAAGATAAGATTTTTTTCTTTGTCTTCTTCTTCCTTCTTTCTTCCTCTTCTTTGTATGTATGTGTGTGTGTGTGTGTGTGTGTGTGTGTGTGTGTGTGTGTGTGTGTGTGTGTGTCTCTTAGGCCTCTTGTGAAAAAGGAAGTTTGAGGGATTCAACTTTATGAAACATATTTGTCGCAAATTGACACATTGCACTAATTTACTCTTATGATACACACAATTTTTATGTACACAAATCTTTTTAGAGGAAGTGGAAGGACTACTTCCCATAATGCATTGCAACAACGTGTATCTATCACAGCTGAGAGTAATCATGATTCAATTACAGACTGGATTGAACTCTTACCTCACTGATTCAGGAATTGCTTACAACATATCTGAAATATCTGAGAATACGTAAACATACTAACACACGAATTTGGAGACACCGGCGCAGTTTGGTTTTTTCATTTTTCAGGGGGAAACAAACCCAAGAATTTACAGGAAGTTGTCTTCAACATTTAAAAAAACTGACAAAAATGTAACAATGTAAAAATATTTTAGGTGAAAATCCCATTGTAAAAATAAAATGTTGCAGCACATAACTAGAATCTGAGCAGTCCTGACCACAAGAGCGCCTTGTTTACTGTAAACTGTGTTGTTCTCTTGCAGAAGTAAACACATCTTTTTAATGCCTGTGGACATAATATTTGGATGAAAATCACTGTTAACTAACCAACTTTCTTTGAAAATTTTGGATATTTTTGGGTTAAAATCTGTTTAAAAACAGAAAAATAGGAGACAGATGCTTCGCAAGAGGGAGTGATGACTAAAGTGGCTTTCTGCGTACACCTGACATTTCCAAGCCAGAAAGAAAATGCTCTCTTCAAAGTTCATTCCAAAGTTGGTCAAACTGAAGTTTCCCCGAGGTTAAGATAACCAAAGACGCTCCTGTACAGGGTGGCTGGATGAGGCATGACCCTTTGAGAAAGAAACATACTGTGGCTCTGCCGTAACACACACACACACACAAACACTGCGCTCATACGGCTTTGCTCTCTAGACACATAAAAACACACAACGCATTTCTATAGTGTGTCACAGCGAGTTTAAAAACCCATTTGTCATTTTTGTCCCATGTTTCCAGAAAACAATGACACACACTTTTGTCCCAAAATTGTGATGAATACACAGTACGCACGCACAGACACAAAAAGGGGAGGAAGCGTGGCTTTTTTGATGACACTAAGAATCTTACTGAATTGATTATATTGCTTCAAAATATATTATTAGTATACCAGAAAATAAAACCCAAACCCAAATTTAAAAAAAACACATATAAGCTGTGTTTGTGAGTGTGTGCATGTGTAGTGTCTATTTAATAACATTCCTTGAAGAACAGCCGATATTTGTAGAGCCTGGTTTGAAACATTTTTGTTTTGTGAAGCTATTTGTAACGAAAATGAGAGAAGAGGAGAATTCAAATTATTACAGGGACACCAATTTTACACTTGAAGATGTGCTGGCTTTAGAGCTGCAACTAACGATTATTTTCATTATCGATTAATCTGTCAATTAATCGGTTAGTTGTTTGGTCTATAAAATGTCAGAGAAGCTCAAGATGTCGTCCTCATATGTCTTGTTTTGTCCACAACCCAAAGATATTCAGTTTACTGTCATAGAGGACAACAGAAACCAGAAAATATTCACATTTAAGAAGCTGGACCTAGAGAATTTGGACATTTTCTTAAAAAATGACTCAAAATGATTAATCTATTACCAAAATAGTTGGCGAATAATTTAACAGTTGGCAACTAATCAATGAATCATTGCGGCTCTATAAAGATGAGTCAATTAATCGATTAGTTGATTGTCAGAAAATTAAACTATTTTCACAATCAATTAATCGTTTCAGTCATTTTTCAAGCAAAAATGAAGATTTGCTGTTTTTTCTTGTCATATGTGAACATAAATAGTTGACTTAACATTTTAGACTGTTAGTCAGACAAAACAAGCAAATTGAAGACATCACTATGGCCTCTGGGAAATTGTACTTTTTAACATTTCATAGTGTAAACAATTAATCTACTAATCGAGAAAATAACTAGCAGATTAATTGAAAATAAAATTGATCATTAGCTGCAGCCCTGGTTGACTTGTCATGGTCAGTGCAGCACAGCCTGTGAAAGCCTGAAAGGTGTATAATCTCTTCTGTGGCTCTGGAGGAGCGTTGTCATGTTTGAGAAAATAACCCTGATGATGTAATATTGATGTCATCAGTGTTATCTGGAGCTTGGTGACCAGAATTTTCAATCAGAAAGCCTGCATTCAAAATTTTAATTAAAATCTAAGAACAAAACATAATCATTTACCAGGCAGGGAGGGTCGTATGAAAGATGCTATCAAGTTGCATTATGGGACTTGTACAATTCAGTGTTTTTGGACTTTGACCCACACTGGCAACAAACGGTTAGAACATCTGAGCCTTTGCTGCTTTAATTTTGATGTTTCTTTTGTGTGTTTAATTTCTGTGTCTTGCAAGTCTTCAATCTTCATGATATTGCAAAATTAAATCACTGCCCTGTTGAAAAGACAAATAATATAATTACTTTAGGGATTATTTCAGCATGTTTGCGTAACATTTTGTTGTTTCTTCTGCTGCTGAAACTAAACATTGCACCACAGCTTTTTAATAAATCATTTTTCTCCTTAATGGATAGGCCCGAAACACTCTGAGTCGTACCTGCTAAAGTCATTATAAAGATCCTTTTGGTATTTTATGGTTTAACAGCCAACTATAAACAGTATGACAGAGCAAAAGAGTGAGAGGAAAAAGTCAGACACAAACCACAAGTAACAAAAATACCTCTAAATAACTTCAGACTATAGCATTTTATGTTCATAATTTAAAATGTGTTTTCCAAAGTCGTATATATCACATTTCAATTTTGGACATTTAGATGTGGCTGAGTGCAACGGTAAATTATGCATAAATCGTCACCAAAAATAACAAGAAACCCATCCAGTTGAATTATAACCAAACAGAATATTAATCACAAATCAATTAGTTTGATAATGACTCAATAAGTTTCACTATTACAGTACAATAATCTGGAGCTCAACATGGGTCATGCTGAGTCCCTACATACCACAAGTGCTATTATATTTTAATGAGACTGGGTCCCAGGGTGAGAGACCACATTTACTCAGTTTGGGTCCCCGCATGCAGGAGAATTAATATGTTTTAATGAGTTGGTGCCAGGCAGAGTGACTCCATTTACTCATCTTGGCTCCCAGGCTGAGACCTGAAAAGACTCTTCCTCAAATGACTTCTGTTCTGGTCAAGTATGTTCAACAGAAACTGGCAGTATTGACGGCTCAGAAACAGAAAAGGTTTCAAAAAGATGTTGAACTTATTTAGATTTCAGAGATGGAGCTTTGAGAGGGTCTGTCAATCCCAAATTTTACATTCTGTGGTGTTTCTCAAAAACTACAGTGCCATGTACTAGTTCAGTTTTAAATCAATGTTTTGATTATTTTGCATGTTTTAGTTATTGACTGTGCAGGATTTAGGTGAAAAATACATCAGTGAAACCTAAAGTAACTAGGATATTTATAACCACAAAAACCCCAGTGCCTTACAAGAGATTTACACACATATTTATACAAATAACAGCAAATTTATACAAATAACAGCATACTTTTTTTGCCAAATCATGTTAGCATAAATTCCCAGGTCACTGATTAGAAGTTGGAATATATTTCATTACTTTTGAACATTTGCAGGGATGCAAAAAGCTCATTTTGATGACATGAAACTGCATCTTGGCACCATTGGCATGGGCATCATTTCAAAGATATCCTATGCAAATTGTCAACCAGCAGCACTGTTCATTATATATTTATCTGATATGGTATCCTTGAACCAGTGGAACAGGCTATTAAACAAATATGAGCAAGGCTGTTTTAGCCTGCTGCAACATTTACAGCTGTTGAATCAGTGTTCTCGTTTGACCCTGACCCTACATGACTTTGCTACACTTCGGTACAAGATTGAAGCTAAAAAATTAATGCATCCGGCACTCAAATGGGAGCATACCATAAATTCAAAAGCTATGAGTCATTAAATATTAGCACAGTGAAGTTTTGATAAAACACCCAATCTATCATTATAACACTTCAAAAAATCAAAATGCAAAGTTCTTCGCAAGTGTGTCCAAACTTTTTTTGCAAGTGTGTCCAAACTTTTGACTGGTACTGTATATATACCAGGAGTGTGTAAAACGATACAGATACATTTGTAATGATATGATACACTGCGATACAAAGCTGTTTTGATTCAGCTCCGATAAGGAAATTATTTTTTTTTAGGGTTCATTATTTTTTTGAGGTTTATATATCATTCTGTAGCTTCCTAGTAGTGTTCCATGTGTACAAATCCGAAAATTCAAATTCTGGTCGAAGTATGTATGTTTTAGCGTCAAAATGCCTTTTTCCCAAGCTCTTCTAAAAGCGCTCTAAGCCATGTCACTGCTTTTTGCTAACGGCTGAGTGGGTGTTTCCATTTGAACCCGGAAAAAAACGCAGATGGAATCGTCCTTAAAATAGTTTGACTAAGGGCTCTTCCACACCTATAGTTTGTTTGCTTTGTTTCTAATCAGTGGATGAGTTGTTGGATTTTCCCTTTGGTTTCACACGGCAAAATTTCAAGTGAACCAAAATGTAGCCATGTGGGAGCTGTCACTCCATTCATTGGTCATCTCGAGGGTTCATAATTGCGGTCATTGTTTGGGCCATATACCAAGCCAAAATATGTGAGCAGAATGGCACATTTGAACGCACTTCAAGGCAACGTCTAAAGAACATTGTGTTGCTTCATTTTACGCAACAGTAAATAACCAGCAACATTATCAAATAAATATAAAACGTGTTACCCCAACCTCCCCAGAACGGACTTCAGTCTGATTGGTTTAATATAAAATAATCTGCAGACCTGATCTACATGATGGAGTGATGTGTTTGTTCACTGTAGCTAACATTAGGCCCAGCTGCTGGAAACAGCTGCTCGGCTGCAACAGATGTCCCGGGCACGAACAATACCGACTTTATCTGTCTATTTGCTGCCACCGCTAAAATGCATTTATACTCAAAGCAGGGGAGTGTTGTTTATACAGTTCATGTGTAATTAGAGTCCTGTTGTCTGACACTCATCTCTCAGCCTCCATTAACGGAGCAGCTGCTTCTGTTCAAGATGCTAATTCAGCATTAGCATGAGCCTCAGGTAGCTGAACCGCCAGACAACAACTCGGTGGAATTTCCACAACTTTATGCGTCAGATAATCAATTAATCATTGACATCCCTAACTTATATCCATGTAACTAAAAGCATGGCTTCAGTAGCAAGTTTGCCTTCAACCGTTACTTGCCTTGTGCGGATGGCGGGTCACACCAACACACACACCACAGACACAGTGCAGAGAGAGAGATTTTTTGACTGCCATATCAAATTTTTTTTTTCACAATTTTGTGGAGAACTGGGGTCACATCTGTGGTCATTTATCATTGTAGCCGAATCTCTGACTCGTGTCAGTTTTCCGATATGTATCGGTTAATGTTCACACCACAAGCGTACCTGTCAAAAGTTTGGACACACTTTCTCATTCAAGTGACTGGGAAGGTGTGTCCAAACTTTAAGTGAAATGACCAACACTAATTTTCTCCGAGCTGGGCCCTTATCAGGCTGCAATCATCCTCTGATCTCAAAAGGAGACACACATGACTCAAACCGCAGCAACCAAGTGAAACTGACATTTTATACTGTATATAGCCCAACAAATAAGTGATACCAGTGATTATATTTAGTAATCATTGGCTATAACTTCCCTGCCGATGCAGGCGAGTACCTCGGACAGCTCCTTTGCTGCTGAAAGCAACAACATCAGCGTCTCAGTGAGCGCCAGTCTCATTTCTAGAAAACTGACAAATATTTGTATTGAAAATAAGAGACGATCTCAGATTACTGACAGAATTTTTTGTGCTACAAAATAGGACTTACTGTTGGACTGAATAACAGACTTGTTAAGGTGGAGATTGGTTGTAGTGTGTGTGACTGTGAAGCGGAAAAGGATTTCTGACATCCAAAATGAAAGGTGCCATAGCCAGGCAATCACCTTGGCAGGTGTGAGACTGTCACAGTTTAAAGGCAGATTAGCAGTGTTCAGGTTTCTCTGGGTTTTAAAAATACCAAATACGCCAGTGAACTACCAATTAAATGTGAGAACACGACGTACCCAATTCTCTCCATCTCTCTCTTTCCCTAAATTTCCTCCTCTCTGCGCCTACATTTCTCTCTCTCTCCGTTTCTCTCGCTGTCTCTCTGCCCTTTGGTGTCACTTCTCTGTTCTGGCATTTACGAGACAAATGCTAGTGTGTCACCCTTGTCACTCATAGCACGCACACACACACACACACTCACACGCGCACGCGCACAGCTAAATGCTAGAGTGTCAGCAGGCCTGTCAAATAGAGTGTAAGCACACGGGGACCTCTCGACTTAGCAGGACACGCACACAAAAACGTAGACACAAATCACGTAGAAACATGCAGAGATGCACAGCCGGACACAGTGAGGGGGGGAAATTAACAATATGCAAACAAGTAGCCCACCATGAGTTGTTGACACCTAAACAATGGAAACACAATTACTCTCCTCTCTACCAACACACACACACACACACACACACACACACGCACACACACAGATACTAAACAACAGTGGGCTTCAAAGGCTGGGCAGCAGTGAAACAAAGATTAAATTCCCCTGGTGTTTGGTACCAGAAGCAGATGGTGACAGAACTTGGCAGCAGAGGCAGTTAGGTACCAGAGTGATGTATAGACAGTCTTTGCTATTGCTTTATACTAGACAGTTTGAACCATTACACGTTGAGTAATAGTTGTTCTGCTTGCTTCCACTTTATCTTAGTTCATAAGCTTTTTTTTTTTACTTTTTTGTTTCTTTAAAAGGAACATACCAGCTCTGTTTATCCAACTGTGTTTACTACAAATCATTCATGTACTACACTATTGTTGACCATTTTGCAAACTATGTTATACTGATTTTTGAATATATTTTTCCTACCTTCCAAGGACCTGTTGGTTTCCATGGATTTCCATATGGTATAAAAATCAAACAGAAGACTCCTGAAACTTGTTTGAACTGAGTAATGCATCACTGTAAACGTCAAGTTTGTATTAACTTTTGCCAAAGTTATGTAACTGTTCTCAATCTTCAAAGCAGGTTTCAAGTTTATGATATTTGATTTTTATACTGTGTAGCTCACGCTACACTAAAAGTCAGCTTCAAAATGTAGATATTCTATGACATACATTGTAAAATGGTCAGCAGTACAATGAAGTACATGTGATTTGTCGTCAGGAAGCTAAAACTTGTATGGTTCTTTAAAGGCACAGCATTGGGGGTTTTAGACAGTAAACAAACCTGCAAGAATACATGCAGTTCTAACCTGATTCTAGGTAAACGCCATTGAGGCAGCATTTTGTAGAAAACTGCATTTGATGCTGATGATTTTGAAAAGTGTATATACGGTGGCACTGCAACTTAAGAAAACACATGTAAATAGACAAAACACAAGCAAATTAAGAAAACATCTTCATCAATTTGACAACACATGTACAGCATTTAGAAAATGCGCTGCAAATACACCAACACAACACGTTACCGAAACAACTTAGGAGTGATGAACATGTCAATAACTCATAAGCGAAACGTTGTTAAAACACAAACAAGGCCTCTTTCCTACTGTAGTAAGCTAGATGACAGGCTAAAACCTTATTTTCACCAAAACGAGCCGTCCTCCGAGCTGGACAGATAACATTGTTCTCTATGTAGGGTTTTTGCTATAAGGTTGAATTTGTACAGTATGTATGTTATATATTGTGTTGAGACAAAGATCTTGTATTAACACTGTGTAAAATAAAGTTTTTTTCAAATTTCAATTCTCTCTCTCCGTCTCTCTGTGTCTCTAGGGAAGCTGAAGTTGACAAGTGGAAGACAAATCGGGTCATAACCACCCCAAACAGAGGACCCACTTCAAGCTGGTACAGAGGTTACAGTGCCCACACACCCACACGCACAGATCAGAGTGTCATCAGTTGGCATATGTGACCTGACAGCCTTCAGAAAACGAGACAGAGAGAGAGACATGAAGAGAGACAGTCAGAGATAAATGCAGCACTGTACTGTACTGTATGTGTAACTTTGTGCAGAAAGTCAGAGTCAGTCATCTAATAAACTAAGTAACTCTAACAACACACACACACACACACCCACACAGAAACTTTCTCACACACACTTGTTCACTCTGTCCTATCTAGACTTTAGGACAGCTCTTATATAGTAATGTATTATTCATATGAAGACGTGTGTGTGGTTGTGTGTATCTGTGGGTATGTGTGAGTGAGAGCGACTGAGACAGAGAATGTGTATATGTGTGTGCACACAAAAGCAAGTGAAAAACTGTGTCTGCGTGCGTGTGGTGTGTGTGGTGTGTGTGGTGTGTGGGTCTGTGTGTGTGTGTGTGAGGTGGTGCTGCATTTAGAGGCGAGCAGCAGGTAAATTGAGGTCAGGTGAAGTCAAAAGAAAAAGCCAGACAAAAGTCAGAGTCCCAACACACACACACACACACACACACACACACACACACACACACAGAGAGAGAGAGAGAGAGAGAGAAAGAGAGAGCAGTAAATCTATAATTATAAACAGCGGTTGGCTTAGTTCATTGGCTCAGCATATTTTGGAGTACATGGTCAGAAGAGCATTTCTCGGCATTTGTGTGTGTTTGTGTGTGTGTGTGTGTGTGTGTGTTCTATTCTTTTTTAATATATGTGTCCCAGCTTGTTGTCCCTCGCTGCAAAATTTACATTTAGCACCTTACCACCTTACATTTAGCACCACCAAATGTCACTTATTGAACTTGTAATAATTACAATACAATGACAAAACTATTACCATATTTGCTTATAATACTTGTGGTGAAATGCATTTTGGTGATATTTGGTGATAATTTAATGCCAGAAAATGCATTTTTATGAACACTTTACAGTGATTTTGAGCACAAAATAAGGTTGGTGACACATCACCACAGTG
This sequence comes from Scomberomorus guttatus, assembly GCA_038419695.1. Lineage (NCBI taxonomy): Eukaryota > Metazoa > Chordata > Actinopteri > Scombriformes > Scombridae > Scomberomorus > Scomberomorus guttatus. The sequence continues at coordinate 12,462,641 of CM076461.1, forward strand.
GGTTTATGACACTGGTCCACACCAGACAGTGATGAAGCAGACAATAACTAAACTAAAGAAGACATTGTTGTGAAGTCACTAACCATCACGTCTTAACAAATTTAGCTTGTGCTTTTTCTGTAAAGCAAGCCCACTACAATTCTTGTCTCTGATGTGGAGTTTTTGACTTCTAGTAGCGCTATGGAGCAGTTTTTTAAGAGTGGGATGCACACGCACGCACAAGCACAGGCGGGTGATAAGATACACAGTCCTGTCGTCAGCAAAGAAAAGGAAAAAGAAGACTGCAAGCAAGTAAACGTGGATGTAACAATGCAGGTTTCACAAAGTTAAAGGAAATTGGCTTTGCAAATGTTGTATGAGAAATAAAATGCATTCAACATGTTCATTAGACCTCAGGGAAACACTCCACAGGGTGCCTTTAACTTAAGGGCTCACTAATGTGTACACACTCATTTCCAACTCATTGTCCATGGAGGAGTTGCCATGGCTCTCCAACGGCTGCATGTCAGCACACTGTACAGCACGTGTGTTCCAGTTTTATCTATTTGCTCCCTCAATCGTCTCATCTGGCTGTTCTGGCATGTTTGACACTTTCAATTAACCCGTCAGTGTATTTTATTGGATGACTCTACTGATCTTCAATTTATCTGCCACCGTATACCTGCACACATCCTCACGACACTTCATATCGACCTGATGGTACGAGTGATTTTTAGGCTGTCATGTCCCTACTGTTGCCTTTTACTTTTATGCCATGTTTATGCTCAGTTCAAGTACCATCATCTTCTTCTCCATCTATAAATCAATAATAGCCAAGTTGGTGACGTGTTCAGTAACTAGTGTTTTTTCAGTCTGTTAAAAAACAGTGATGTTGCCATTATAATTATTATTAGAACAGCTTTACAAAAGTCATAAATGCATGCTTGGGTTTCATTTGCTGCTGATGTCAAAATGAATTGGTCAGATGCAAAATGAGCAGGATTTTAACCTTGTGTGTGTGTGTGTGTGTGTGTGTGTGTGTGTGTGTGTGTGTGTGTGTGTGTGTGTGTGTGTGTGTGTGTGTGTGTAACCCTGCCACACTCTGTGTACTGTACGGTGAGAAACTGCAGTCGCATCCAAGAAGTAATCCCGAGGCCTGCAGAAGAGAGATTCAAAGATTGAAAGAGAGGGATGAAAAGTTCTAACAGCCATGATAAACACCAGGAAAAAGAGATTGGATAGCGATGTAAGGGCATCGACCGACACTTAAGCTTCAGCGGGACAAATAAAAACTCCTCAGTGGCAATCAAGCTGGGCAGGAGCAGTGGGAATGGGGGAGTTTACAAGATATAATACCGCAAAAGACGGAGAGATGAGAGGAGGGTGATGATTCTGTAAGAGAGCCAGCTTGATGTTTTAAAATCAGCAGCACAGGCACAGAGACATAGAGAGAACACCGGTGTTATTGTACTGCCAACCATAAACCTAAGAGACAACTGCTGTTATTGAGCTGTCACTGTGGAGGTCAACTCAGTACCACAAAGTGTGTGTGTATGTGTGTGTGTATCTTAGAAATAGCAAAATAAAACCATATTTGGGCACACTGTGTTTCCACAGCACTAAAAAGGAGAACGAGGTGCCCGTGGTAAACATCAGCTGACGTGTTTCTGCTCAGCAGAAAATACACTTGCTATGAAAAAGTTTCCTAGATGCTGGTCTACTGAGTTATCTCCTCTCCTCTCCTCCTCCTCATGATATCCCCCTGTCATCTCTTGCGACACACATGAGGATACTATTTAGAGGGTGCGGAAATTATTGCTGTCGTTAAATTCTTTGCAGGACACTAAACTTTCAGCTCTGACTTAGAAAAGTATAAAAACTGTGAGCCTGTTACAGGGAACATGAATCCTGCTGTTTGCCTGTGTGGCTGTTTGTAAGCCTCACATGTACTTTTACTTTGTACTGACCTTTACGCACAAATACTACATACAGAAATAGCAGCTATGTTATTATTGTGAAAGGTCAGTGTGAACGGCTCATACGTAATATTGAAAGAATATGAAGGCGTATATACACCTGTGTGTGTGTGTGTGTGTGTGTGTGTGTGTGTGTGTGTGTGTGTGTGTGTGTGCAAGTGCATACATATATCTTAGGTTACTGCAAACAGCCTCATAAATCCTTCTCTTGTGTGTTCTCTAACTGACGTGGACTAACTTTTTTTGTGGTGTGTGTGTGAGCATGTGTGTGTGCTCACTTTCAGGTTTTGGACCCGTAATTGCATCGTTGCTGGAAAAATCATTTCTCAATGCAGGTAGAATAAATCAGAAATAAATCAAAAAAAAAAAAGAAAAAAAAAGCAATAACTTTTTTTTTTCTCACTCACATACACTAACTCTGCACACACTGATCCCTTCTCTTTCTCGCTGACACACGCCTATGCAGTAATGTTCATTAAGGGTATTTCCATGGTCACGCACACAAAGACTTGCATATGCGCACAGGCTCGCACACACTGCTAAAACAGCATTTTGTCCATAAAGTCTATTTCCATGGTTAAGTTGTGATGAATGGGACTCAGTTGAAGTCAATGAGATAGCGCAACACCATAATTCAATTCAACACACACTCATGCACACGCACACGCGCATACACAACACCAAGTGTGGGCCATAATTCAACACTTTTGCATATACACACTTAGAGACGCACACTCTCACATTCGTGCACAGAGTCAATGAGACCGCAGTGTACCATAATTCACTGTAAAGATAAATGCCCAGTGTGCATTATCACTGAGTCTGTGCGGCTGGCTGCTGTGTGTGTGTGTGTGTGTGTGTGTGTGTGTTTGTGTGTGTCCATGCGTTACAGAAAGTGAGAGAAAAGTGTGTTTTGTGTGTTTGCATTATTGCTGAGTCTCCCTAATGGGGTGAAGTCAGAACATATGGATCTACACACACTTTAGGCAGTTTATACTGCCTATTTGTGCTCATGAAAACTTCAATATATTAATTTTTTATAAACTGTGTATCTTACTTTTAGGGGCTCTAAGCTGTGATTTATAAAAAAGTACATTCTGCAGGGGGAAAAAAAATACTTTCCAGTGAAGTGTGTGGGTTATGGGTTAAAATCTTCCAGGCAGACATGTTACTTCCAAACTTCCAAAAACTCAAATAAATTAGCCTTTAATGAGGGCTTGAAGGAAAAATACTACCTTGAAAGCGCAGTAAGTGAGGGCAGGTGGTTCAGGTTAAAAAGAAGTGTGGTTTTCTGTGTGTTTTTATCTTTTTCCATTGAGATGTTTGCGAGGTATTTGAGGTGTTTGTGAAATGCAATTGCAAGTCCCTAATATGTTTTGGTATTTCAGCGTATTATCCAAAGGTTACATTTGGCAGCTCTATATTGCGAGTGCCAGAAAAATATGAGAGGAAAGCAAGGAAGATTGATCCGACTTTATTGAAAAAGAATCAGCAGGATCAGGGCCTTTATTTAATGTGAATCACCAACACAACGGGGTGTAAAAGCTTTCTAAATCTATTAACATCAGTTGGCGTCACCACATGTATTAACGGTGGTTAATTCCATATACTGTAGTACTAAGTGGAGCCAGAAGAGCTTATTGACTGAATTACTACAGCTGTACCTTTGGATTGTGGAAATAGACAATATGAATAGATCCCAGACAGCGGGCGAGGCCCAGCAGTTAAGATGTAAGAACCCCCCAAGTAGCCTTAAACAAGAAAATTCAGAGAATTATAAAAATATACTGTGAGCAGGAGCACTGACTCCCCTTGTTGCCTCCCTTTAGTTGCGGAAAAAAGCGCATTAACTCAACCTAAATATACATTTAAGGTACTTCACTTGAGTACTTGATTCAGATTGCTGAAGCACGAGGGATTCACAGGAAAACAATGTGTTAATTTTATCGCATTGAAAACAGCCTCACTGTTTACTGTCTGCTCTGTTTACACCAGCGCTGCATTAACTTACTGCACATGCTACAGTCGCAACTTCACATTAAAATCACCTTGGCCTTGAGTGCAGGCCGCACACCTCCAACTCCTCAACAAGGTAACCGGCTGTACTGTGCTCTGCTGTGTTGTGTGGGAAACTACTCATGCAGTGTGCTGTACAGAATCAGATCGCAGTTGCAATTATTTTTTACTGACTTCTTTATCAAAACAAGTTTGTTGGCTGCACTGTAAACAGATACACTGGCTGCTCTTCTGCTGTTTGTCTGACAAAGTAGCTGCTCAAGGAGTGTTTGCTGTAGCATTAAACCACACTTGCTGTTACCATGGTAACCACAGATGTTGCCAAATGAATGGATGTATTATAAGAGCAGGATAGGGTGCTGCCGCTCAGCCATGCAGCCAGTGGTTCCCAGTGGTCATTTGTGGTATTGCAGCAAAAAATCCCCCCTGCAGCCCAAAAAGCATTTTCCCCATAGACCACCACTGTAAAAGGTGACATGACATCTCGAACTGCAAACAAGGTCAATTATGACTATTTCTATTATGAATTTGTGATCCATGGAGGTTTTATATCTGGAAAACTTTCCTCAAGCTGAGAAAAGCGATTTAAAAATCAGTGACGTCATCACAATGTAAAGTCTATGGGCTGAGCGGGAACGGGCGGGGCCAGCGGGGGAAACAGTACTGTGCATATTCAGTGGGCCGCACAACGCGGAATCAAACCCGGAAGCTAGAAACCATTCATTGGATTAAAAGGGGCGCCATTTTTGGTCCGGTATCCAGCTCAGCTAAACTCTCTCATTGGAGGCCAGCTGACCCTCCGCAAAATATCCAGTGTTCAAAATTTGCTGGCTAAGATTGCTGCATTATTACTTCATTTTCATTCTGTTGTACTTCACTGTCCCCGCGGGGAAAGTGTCGGGCTTCATCACACTGTAGATCTGCCTTGATTACAAAATAAACCACATAGATAAATATGCAGCTCAAACCCATTTCAAAGTAAGTAATAAATAAGTACATAACCCCATGTAACATGTGTACACATCAGCACAATCTGTTCTGGCATCCAAAGACAACACCGTCTACTCTTTGGATGTTTTGTGGCAGCTATAGTATTACTTTCCTTCTGCAAAACACAGAGTTTTGCTGAACTGCTGTCAGTGAAAACAAGCATTAAATGGGACGACAACTCTTTTCCTCTGGGCCTGAAAAAACAAATTAGGTCATGCCGCTTCACCCTACAGCTCTGGGAGAGATGTAACTTGCAGTTTTTGTTGAACTTTTAATACTCCTGCAGAAGGTGATACCAGATTCCCGTGTTCAGAGGTGCAGCGCGGCTGGCTGGTCTAGGCCAAAGGTTAAGAAACAGAAGCTATTAATAACGCTTCTCTGTCTGCATCTCTTCATCTTCCTCCCCTCATTAGCCTTCTCTGTCAGTTTATGCCTTTTTAGAGGATAAACTTTATTACCCCTGTAGGGAAACTGTGTTGGTCAAATGCAATAAAAAGGATACACGATGAATTATACAGCAATCTGAACTCACCCTTCACTCCCACTCAAACATCAATCCCATGTTCACACCACCTCGTGCACGCACACACACACAACCACCCACACACAAGAGACATTAGGCTTCGATAAAAGTCAAAGCATTTGAAAACAAATGTAAAATACAGTGTCTGCTCTTCCCTCTCTCACATTCCTTCTCATCTTCCTCCATCTATCAGTTATTACATTTCATGTCTCAGTTATTCTCTCTGAAAGTAGGTCCACATTAAGCCGGATACATTTGAAGATGCACTCTGCACTTGTATTTTGAGGTAATTTTTGTACAGAAAAATACATTTGGTAAAAATCCCTGTCCACACTGAAACATGTAAACTGTAGAAAAACAGCTAAAACTCCTCGTCTTCATCCTATTTTGATCAGGAAGTCCAACGGTCAAACTTCTCTTCTGTGCCCTCCTGCTCATGATCACCTACACTTTGTTTTAATACAGCCTCAAGATTTTGTTGTTTTCATTTTATATGTTTCTGTTAGTGTTGTCAGACAACTGAAAAAGTATCAAATATAACATTGAAAATTCATTTTTGACCATGGAAATAGTAATCTGAAGAAATGATCTTAATGTCCATTTACTAGCTATTACATCATGTATCATATCATAAATGCTACTGCTATGTTAACCAGGCACTCAGTGCTGATAAAAGTGGATCAAATCAGTATTTCATGATCACAAATCAGCTTACAAAATTTATAGGTATTCTGATTAATGACAACATATGTCTTGAAAATGAGTTCAGTGGTCACAGAGAGGCTTAGAGGCAACAGAAAGTTCTGCCCGACCAGGCTTAAGTCAATGTTTTCCAAAAGCTCAGTTTCCCTGTTTTACCCTCATCTGCACTAAAATACTATGCCATTGTTTTTCAACTGATCGACTCTGAAGAGCACTTTCATAAAGCTTTTTTTCAGGTAAGAAAAGCACTGGCTTAGTGTGGACAGACAGCTCACTATCTAAGGAATTATCTATCTATCTTCTATAGTGGACAATTCTGCAACTCTTAATTTTATAAACCAATGCCAATTTACCAATGCCAACCATAGATTGTTTACCATATCCACAATCTTTCTCTAATCTTTACCATATAGTTGCTATGTGCTGATATGTGCAGAAAAGGCCAGAATTATAAAAGCATTGTCATTGACTGTAATGCAGGCCTTTGCAGAATACTCCAATATCAATGTTCTTGTCTGGCAACTGGGTTGGGATAGAGGTCAAAACAGAGAGAAATATGCTAGAGTGTGGACGTATATATAGCAACATATATATAACCAGGTTATAAAAGCAAAACATAATTTACAAATCAAATCACGTATATTAGTCAGATTTTAATAAACCAGATAAATTATAGACCTACCAACCAGGTTAACTGATATATACAAAAAAAAAGAATAAATAATTAAAAATTAAACAAAAGAAGTTAATACAGTTCCACTGGCTGTCCTCAGGTCAGGCCAGTACATAACAGTTATATAACAGTTTTGTGTTGCTGTTTTGATCTGATGTCTATTTTGGTCTCATTAGGGACAGATGAGGACACGAGGTCCCTTATTTTGTGGTGGGATGCCAATGCCTCCTTGTTTATAGGGAGGTGGAATGCTGCTGTGAATTGCTACATACTGGTTTCTATGCACTGATGTTACTGCGTAGAGTGTCATTACATTGTTGTGGTCCAATTTTATTTCAATTAGGACGCAAATTGCTGGTCGAGGGCCTGGAGGGGAGGGTGACCTCAGCCTTTATGAAGAAACCTCAAACAGAAATATGCAGTTGACTGTCTTTTCACTATTTCACACGTCACTATGCCTGTGAGGTAATCAGCCCTAAGGATGTGAACAGTTGTTAATTATTGTTTGAGTTGATGAAGAGGTAACTTTAAAATATGTCAGTGTAATACTGCATTCATGTTACTCCAGCTATGTGGAAGCTGTAAAAGCTGTAATTGACCCTATATAATTACTTACTTTACTTTTTTCTGGAGCAAGTAGTTAGCAGCCCCAGCAAATGTAATACCAATGTTTCCTCTATATGCATTCAACAGCAGTGGCGGACCGCCAATACTGAATACTGCTGCTGTTGAAATTTTACACAATTTATTATTTATGATGTTTGGTGCACACTCAGTGTACAGTGCTCATAACACAATTTAACTGAGGATGATTTTATATCACTTACATTTAACATTTTGTATCATACATTTTAGTCTATTAACTATTTCTATTAAGCACAACAGCACTGCTGCTGAAAAAAATCAAAGGGGAAACGCTGAATACTGTAAGGAATGTGCAAGGAATGACATTTCAAATGTTTGATCTGGGTGTTTTTCTGTTTTTTTGCTGTGCTTCCTCCGCAGGACCTGAAGTGCCCTAGAACTGGGGTCAGCACGGGGGGGGGGGGGGGGTGAGACCAATGCTGCATCTTGGAAGTGCTACAGTTTGATGGATGAGGCAACTGGGGGCAGGCCGTCGGTAACGTCGCCTGTCCCCAGTTGCCTCATCTTCCCAGGATGAGGCGGTGGTCGAACCCCCCTCTGTGGTGACCCCAGATCGGGACACAGCCACAACATCCATGACATCTACTCCAAAAAAGGCGGCGGGTGGATGTCGTGGAGGTTTTAAAGAATCTGCGGGAGAAAGACGAGGGGTACGATCTGGAGCTCAGACAGATGTAGGCAAAGGCGACAGAGAGAGAGAGAGGACCAGAGCCAGAGAGACAGCTGAGAGAGAGGAGAGGGGACAACGTGAGGCTGTAGAGAGGGAGGAGAGGAGACAACGTGAGGCTGTGGAGAGGGAGGAGAGGAGACAACGTGAGGCTGTGGAGGGGGAGAAACAGTTTTTTAAACAGATGAGGGAGAGAGAGGAGAGGACAGACAGGGAGATTGCTGTTAGGGAGGAGTGTTTCCTGGCAGTCCTTGAGAAATTAGTAAACAAATCATTTAAAAAAAAAAAAAATGTCATTATCTGCTCTGTATGTTATTCTTGTTACTCTAGATCTTTAGTCAATCACAAATAAATGTTCACACACATGGAAAGGCAAGTTTATTTTTTGTATAGCTCATTTTAACAAGGCAATTCAAAGTGCTTTACATAAAACATTAAAAGCATTAAGACAAAGTGCAAAAGAAACACATTTAAAAAAGGACATTTAAATACAAGTTATTAAAGAGTTTATATACACATTAATGTTCCAATTAAGCAGAAATATCTTTTTTCATATATTTACATTTATTATATTTATTTATATAATATTTATTTATATGTATTATTTTATTTATTTAAGAAATCTCACGACAGAACACAAGCCATGCAGGGCAACAGGAAACAGCAAAACATCAGTACAATAATATAGTACAAAAATTTACAGAGCATAGTCATGATCTGGTGCAGCATTGTCATTCTGTGCCTGTCCTCTGCTCCGCAGATGGCGCCTGGAGGTGCTGGTTCTGGGTGGTCCCCTGCTGCTCCCTATATCCTCCCAACATCTTCTGGCTCCAACAGGTCCCCATTGCTGAGACAGATGTTGTACAGGACTGTGCAGCAGGCGATGACCTCCGGGACACAGAGGACGTCCACCTCCAGCGCCTTCAAGAAGATGGACCTCTACCTGATCTTTGGGATGCCAAAAGCTCTCTCCGCAATACATCTCACTTTAGACAGGTGACTATTAAAGCGAACCTGGAGCTGGTTGTGGAGAGGCTGTCTGTAAGGGGTCATGAGGGTGATAGGTTGTTTGAGGCAGGGGTAGCCACCATCCCCAATGATGCAGAACCCTGGAAGAGGATATTTCTGTTAATAATAAATGGGGGTCGTGCTTTAACACCATCGTGTCATGCACTGACCCAGGGAAACCGATGAACACATCAATGAACTTGGCTGTGTGGTCACAGACAGCCTGAAACTGAACAGAATAGAATAGTTTTCTATTCAGGTGACAGGCTGCGTCCTCTGTTGATGGCTTCACACGGACAATGCTGCCAACAATCCTGCTAAAGCCTGCTGACCCGGCCAAATGTGCGAAACCTGCACCCAGGAGAGGCAAATCCTTCTCGGGTGGAAGGCGGATGACCTAGGGGAGGAGAGAGAGGACTTTCCCTGCTGGTTTTGTTGACTGCCCGGTGCGTGGTGGCTCGGGGCATATCGAAGGCTCTGGCCACAACACAATATGAGGTACCACTGGCCAACCAAAATAGGAAAACCAGGGCCTCAATGACGGGTCCCCAGCCGTGGTCACACGTCGTGCCAAGGATGGCCATCAGAAGGATGCCTTGGAGAGATGAAAGTCTAGTCTCAGGTCACTTTGACCATCAGTGTACAGTGCCAGTACAGTGCCAGTACTGTCACTGTAGCATTTAGCTGGCAGTACTGCCTGGAGTTTGGAGGCTGAAGAAAGAAAAACACAGGACAACATCAATCTCTTTAAATAAAATTCTATTAACTGTATTTTAGTATGTGTTTTCTTTTGCATTGCACTTTGCATGACTCTAGCAAGTAACATACAGTAGTGCATAAATGAATGGAAGTCACAAACAGAATTTTTTTTGATCTTTATTCTGTTGCCTCTGCTTTCACTCTTATATTGTCAGTGTATGTTGGTGTGAAGAACAATTAGAACACAGACAATTGTGACGTAAAATGATGGCTTATTAAGTTGCATTTCCACTTTGCATGACTATAGCAAGTTACTAGCAGTGCATAAATACACATACGCAATTATGCTGTGATGTGCTTTTATGTAATGATCAGTCTAGCTAGAGCACATACACTTACAACTTTAGATGACGGTTTGTTTTAGAGGTAAGTTTGACGTAACGGTAATGCTGCACAACAATAGTCTAGTCTATGAGCTACGTTGATCACAACAAAAACAATATGTAAATCAACATACCGCTATTAGGAGGAGCCGGAGGAGACTTCATCCTTGGGCGTTATCTCCATCTCGCGTGAAACAAGGGGCACACACAAGCAAGAAAAAGTAAAAGCACGCAAGCCGGCAGATATTTTGACAGGCGACAGTCAAACATTGGCGATAATGCTCCACCCGGTTGGAATTCACCATTAAAAAGAAGAAGAAGCGAGTAAATGCTGCGGTCGTCATTTCCGGTTGGTGTGTAACAGCCGTGTTCAATTTGAGACAACACTACCCTGTCAAAATTCACACACAACGCGAGTACATAGTGTACACAGTGTACTACATGGAAGTGTACTAATGGAAGAATTTGAATTAAGACACATCTTCAGTCTTTCCATCCCTCTGACAGTCATTTTAAAGGCATGGCTCTCTACCTGTCTGTGTCTCTTTTACTCTTCACTCCAGCTGCATATTGCACTCTTTCACTGCCTCTTTCTCTCCCTCATTTCCTACACATATTTCTGTTTCTCTGTCTCTCTCTCTAGCTGGCTCTCGTAGCAATGGCAGCCTGTCTCTTCAAATTCATCTTCCATCAGTACAACACACACACACACACACACACACACACACACACACACACAGACACACACACACACACACCACATACATCATTGGAGGGGAAACAAATTATTCCAGGACAGGAGAACTGTTTTGTTTGGTTTACCCTTGTTTGTTTTCTCTCCCTCTCTCCCTCCAACAGATGGGGTATTTTAATGAAATCAGCCTTGCCTGTTCCCATCTGTGTGAGAAATGAATTTCACCATTTTTTAAATGAGGGAATTTACAATGAGACAGGCTGGAACGCAGGGAACCCCTGAGTTTTATTTTTTTCTTTCCTCTGACTCTCCTCAGCTATTGTACCTATTGTGCTTCCACTGCATTTGTCTGTGCCTCTGTGCGCCTGTCTGTCTATCTTTCAGTACAGAACCTTTCTGTAATATATTTCATGTTTTTGTTGAAACAGCATATCTTTGTCAAAACTGTGTATTCACAGTTAATGTACTATGTGTAGCTTTTTAAACATCAGTGTATAATTTCAGTGTTCATTTTCAATTATCAATTCATTGTCATTGTCAAGAGAACCTGGTAAAGAAAGCTGGCTGGTAGTATTAATAAGTGAAGTTATTCACCCATTCTCAAACTATCTTCCTCTGAGAGAAACTTTAAACGCTTTAGCTTATTTCAGCATCAGTAACCCACAAAGCAACACATGTACGGTTGCTGATTTCAGTAGAGGTAACTTTGGAAACAAAGCATTCAGAGGAGGATGAAGCCTGGGCTTTTGACTTTGTTCACCTCAAGTTTTGGAACTTTGTTTAACAGACATCCAACATTATAACAGTATAAAAATGACAAAAAGCATATGTCCCCTTTAAAAGAATGCTTACTTGTGACATTGTGTTTTCAAAATTGGGTTAGTGGTCCTTATTACATACAGTATGAACTTCTGCATGATAAAATAAAACTGTCTAAACAAAGCAAAAATTCTTGAAATGTTCTCTGCAACTATAAATTTGGTATTTTACTATCTTAACTCATTAAATGGATTCTAAAACAGTCAAAATACTCACTTTTATAGCATTTAGAAATTGTTGTCATTTAACTGTTGTCGTTGTTGTATTTTATAAATGTAAAAATAAGGTTTACAAGGCTACTTTATGTGTGCTCTGAGTTGTAGGATTCATTGGACTCATTCACAGCTGAATTCTCCAAACAGTATAGTTTTACAAACGGGGCTATCAATCAGAAAAGGTCGCTGAGTGAAATATTTACCTTTTGGAGACGTCGGGTTTTCATCTGTCAGCAACATGAGGTGTGCGTTGTGATTTCAAAAGAAAGTGTTTGCGAGCATGTTTGCTTGTACACATGCATCTTTGTCTGTGAAAATTTACGCATGTGTTTGTAAGGGGCCGTGTGTGCCGGCACATATGTGCATGGCGGTGTGTTTTCTTAGGTGTGTTTTCAGGAAGGGAGCTGTCAGACATGATGACTGACGTCACCCTCATTATGCACACACCCACACACGCACACACAAATGCACAGGAGTAAGTTGGCAGGTTAAGGCAGTTAACTACTTAGAAAACAGAGAAGTCATTCAGACAAACTGCACCTGCTTTGAAATGGCTTAACAAGCAATTACACAGGAAGAGAGAAATACACACTCTAGAAAACACACACACATAGAGATAGCTAAATTCAATTCCAAGCAGACTATTGGGAAGTAGCCAGAATAATTACTGATATTACTAGTGAAATAGAGACAGAAAGGGAGAAAGAGAGGATTAGAGACTGAAAGAGGCCGATCTTAAATATTTAAATTTAACTGAGAAGCAGTTTTCTGTCACACTAGCTGTGTGTGTGTGTGCATGTGTGCATGTGTGTGTGTGTGCAAGACGCAGGTGATGCGTCGGTAATACACTCGTTGAGGCAGCAATTAAAATATGCAAATCCAGGAGTGTTGGGGCAGAATCTGATAGGCTATGCTTAACTGCACTCTATGTTGATTGATCATGAATATACATGAGCCAAGGCAACATTTGATCAGAAAATCACTAATGCATACAAACATACAGATAGATTAGATAGATTATCTTTGTTTTAGTCAATATTCTGGCTGCAGCATTCTGAACTAGCTGTAGTTTTCTTATAGACTTTTTAGATAATCCAGTAAAAAGGGAATTGCAGTAGTCTAAACGGCTTGTAATAAAAGTGTGAATGAGCATTTCATCATCTTTAAAAGTTAAAAAATGTCCGACTTTGGCAATATTTCTAAGATGAAAAAAGGTTGTTTGACCTTGTTAAAGTGAGAATAAAAATTTAAATCAGAGCCTAAAATCACTCCCAAGTTTGTAATGTGTGTTTTGATCTGTTTGCTAACACCACCAAGCATTGAGTGCAGTTTTTATCTTGCTGCTTTATAGCCTATTATAGATAGATAACATATGTGTGTATCCATGTGCTTGCATACAGTATACACAGCTGAGAGACTGCTGTGTGTTGTGTGTGTGTGTGTATGAATATGAATCTGTGTGTTATAATTGTAAACAAATATGCAAGCCTGCATCTTCCGTATAACCCTCATCATCAGGACTCGGGCTAGGTGCCTGGAAACTATGCAAATAATTTTTGTTCCAAAAATATGGTAATGAGCCTTGAACACAGAATTAATTAGACCTCCAACGTTCTACAGAGACTCTACAAACTCTTACAGCCGTCAAACTGTGTGAAGTGTGATTATGAGATCATTTGCATATTAGTGCTATTAAGGGACATTAGCGGAGCCTCTTGGTCGTATCGGACTAAAGAAACAGGTGTTTACTTGTTACATTAATGAGGATCGTGATGGGTCAACAGGTCAACAACTCACAGTGGCTGGGAAAGTCTGGGCAGGAGGACGAATTAATGAATAAGTAATTTATGCTTCAGCAAAAAAGTGTTGTGAGACAAAGTGCTGGCCGACAGAACTTTGTCACAGGATGTCTTGTATTAATAGCTCAGCGTTAATGCGCATTGTTACTATGGCAACTATATTACAAGTGAGGCACAGCAGGGCACAATGAAGTGCATTTCTGGATATTTTGAAAGAGCAGGGAGAGAATTTATAAAGCTGTACTTAATCAGTAGTTTTGTATGAACAATGGGTCAAATGATGCCAGGCCTGTACAGTCAAGATGTGGCAAAGATAACAGAAACAGGGATTTATTCATGTTGTATCGTGCCTAACTTTAGTGGATCATAACATATCGGGTATGGAATTAATCAGCAGACACTCTGGTTCAAGATGAGACCAAACTTTTCTATGGATGTTAAGTTTTTGAGCCACAACAAAGGCCAAAATGAGCCCTGCAACAGACGTGGTAAACCTTGTTTTTAGCTTAGCTGATTGCCAGAAATGCCTTTTGCTATGTCGTAATGCGTATCATAAAATGGCAAGGACTGCTGAAAAGATGAAAGTGGAAGCTTTACAATAGGCTCATAAGGAATGGTGTTACAAAAATTGTGAATCACGGGCAAACACGAGAGGTCCTTAAGTATGCAGTCATCAATGGACACAAAAAATATTAGGCTGATGGGTCCAGTAGTATGCGAGATTAGCTGCAGACAGATACACACACACTCACGGACACACGCACACACACGCACACACACGACCAAACGTATGATCCCATCCAGGCTTACACCTGGCGGAGATAAAACGAGCTTAAAGGAGATAATATTGGACTTACATTCATCAGGTGCACATAAACACGACTCCAAATGAATGATAATTCTGCTCCATATCAGCTGGATGTGTAAACTGCAAATGTTTGCTAAGATGTTTGCTATAACAACTTTTTAAGGTGCTAATATGCCAATGTTATGTTTCGGACTCGCCACACTGTCCACAAGTGGCCAAGAAATCTATGAAAATTTACTTACTTAAATTTATAAAAACACCCAAACAAGCCAACAGATGCACAGTCAGTGCTAAAGAAAGCTCAAGAAATTTGTTAGGACTATGTTGTGAAAATGAAAAAAAAAACGGATTTTACTTACACATCCAGCAGAAACAGACTAACATTATCACCCAGTGGGAGCTGTTTTTCTAGTCACTTGACAAAGTCCAATATTCACTCTCTTTTTACCACTGGTTTGCTCTCTTTCAACTTCTGAGAAAACTATCTGGGTCTATGGCTCTCCAGCTCTTTGTCTTTCTTCACTGTCTGTAGTCACTTGCTTTGTCTGTCTACTGCTTAGTAATGAAAAGATGTGAACAGAGCCCTTCATGGCTCCACTTGGTTCCTAATAACCCGACCAGGGACCCGAGGCTGGCCAGGTCCAAACTGTATACAGTCGGGGTGGGTTGGGACCCACTGTATTGCTTCCTGTCTCAGGTCTGTGTGTCAATATACAGTATATAATACCCAAATGAATCCAAGAGGACTCTCTGTCAGCTGTGATCACATAATGCATCATGATCATCACAGCGGAAAGATATATTTATTTACACAAGAGGGAGAGTGTGAACAGTGAAGAGCAGGGAAAAGTAACATGCTTTATTACTCTTTACAAATGCGGCTGTTTGTTAATTGGTGGTGCATTATGCTGCTGCTGGTGTTGAGTCTATTTAGGTCTGTTTTGGTGCAGGTCTAATTATCCTGAAGTCCAATTCAGATCAGGGCTTTTTATTTGAAAATTTATTTATGCATTTCGGGTTCAATTTTGGACCTAGGAAGACCTAACAGTGGGTTCATGCAAAATGTTTTGCTGCCTTTTTAGGATTAATGAGAGGCAGAGACTGAACCATACAAATGCGTGGGCTGTAAAACCAAAACAATAGCTTACAAGAGGCAAACTTTTTATTTTTATTTATTTAACCATTATTTAACCAGTCTCATTTAGGTTGGAAACCTCTTTTGCAAGTCAGACCAGGCCAGGAGGACAGCATTAAAGGACAATACAACATCAGGCACACAGATAAAACAATACCAACCAAACTAAAACACTCCAATTAGCTGTAGTGGGTGTAGTGGGTGATTCCAGGACTTCGTAAAGTCAGCCAGTTCAATATTAATATCAAAATATTGAATAATGCAGGTTTAAGGCTGTAACATTAAAGTGCCCTTGAGCATTTTAATGACCCCACAGCTCATCCAGAGGGGCAGCCGTGTAATGTCTTTTTGCAGTGCAGAAGTTACTGAACTGTGTGAATGAGAAGCAAAGCAGTGCTTATGAAGAGGTTGGACTCTCAGCAAACAGCCCCCGGGAAAATAAAGGAATCACTGATACTGATTAGTATTCAGATATTCTTCTTAACAGGGTTGGCTTATCGCACGTCTCTGTGTCATTATGTTCACCAGCTCCACTCGCTGTCTGTCATTTAGCAAGTTTCAGGTCAGTGGGCTCCAAGCAGGCTTTCAGCAGTGTGCCCTCGTTCAAATTACAGACAGGAAATGTAGACATGAATGACAAACAGCGACAGGCACTGTGCTCAGAGAGAGCTAACAGCATGTACTAATATCTGTGTGTTTGTTTGTGTGGGTGTGTGTTAGCGTGTATGTATTTAAAGGTGCGGCAAAGAGCCCCATTAATTATGCTTTTCTGCAATCTGCTTCTAGTGTGAATGAGCTCTTTTGTGTGTGTGTCTATCTGTGTGTGCTGGGAGGTTTATCAGGGCTAAGCATAATGCTTGTGTGTATTGGGGAGGATAAAATGAATCATTACTACTACATGATTCATTGCTAAAGTCCACCATTACTGTTACTTCAGGGCCTGAACTTTTAAAGCTGAATAAGTGAAAATGGATTTAGGCTTTTCTTCAGGGGCCTAATCTTTGAGCTTCTGTTCTTGCTGCGGTTCATTTGAATGGGCATTTTTAATAAGAGTTTAATAAACAGAGAGTAGTTTCTTCCACTTTTGACAAAACTGTTATGGTAACTAATATGAGGACAAGAGATGTAATAAAAGGAAGTTGTTTGTAGTGTTTGTTTCTCAGTGTTTTGAGTGTCATTGCACCAGAGGCCTCTGGTTTCTAATCGGCTTACAATAACCTGTACATTAATATACAAATATACAGTTCCTATAATGTTATACTATATATTATACTTATACTATTATACTATATGAGAGAAATGTGACATCCAAATCAGAACAGAAGACACTTTCACACACGCAGTCTATCCCTGAAAAGTTCAGGAACATTTCCTGCATGGGGTCATGTGTGAATGGGAGCAGGGATCAATATTCAGGGAAATCTGTACCGCCAATCTCCCACCTGAACAACCTAGTAACATATCAGGGAAAATGCTGGTACGGCTGTGTTGTGAATGAAAGCAGTAACATTGCAGGGACAAGCGCGTAAAGGGTTACGTCCGTCTGACGGAAGACGCTTTCATGTGGAGCGAGCGAACCAATCACAAGACTCCACTGATGACGTGAATTTGAATCCACGACTTGTTTACAGTCGCCTTGCCAATGCTTTTGTGGGTGTTTTGTCTCACAAATTTGTTGAATATTAAAAACATTACAAGAACACTGGCACAGGACAAAAACAGTTCCTGAAAATAATAAGAGACGGAAATGTTCCTGAATGAAACTGCATGTGTGAATAGTGAAAATCGCTAGCAGTGCCTGACAGGCTATCCAAGTAATTTACCAGGAACTATGTGTAATGATGTTTTTATATATTGTATATATTGTAAGATACATTTGTTGCAAGGTATGTTTTGAGTGACAAAGAAACATCACAAGTTACTGTACATACATTTCAAAATATTGTGGTAACATAAATTTGCTAAAATTATTTTAATACATGCTAAGATCACTGTATAGTGACAAAAACAAACCACATACTTTTTTACATTCTACACTATAATTTAGAAATATTATACATATCCATTTTGGATCTGAACTGAAACTTAACTGTTTATCTTTGGTAAAGGTTATTGATAGCAGCAGTTTATACTGTACTACTGTTACACATAATTTTTAATCAGCTCTGACTTTTTACTAACTGCTGGAATTTAGACATTTAACACTACAGCCATCAGACTGAGAGAGCTACAGTATATCCGTCATCTTCAACACATTCACAAGTGTAGTCAGGGACCGCACACACTTTTCCATCCAACTTACAGTATATCACTCATCACACATAAAATTAAAGACTAATGATTCCCTGGAGGGAAACTGGGTCATTTCAGAAGCAAAAGACGATAAATATGGATACCAATATAAATATTTGCCTAAAATTCCTAACAAATCAATCCGTCTTGTATGTGTGTGTGCGTGTGTGTTTTGCTCTGTATGTGTGATAGCATGTCCTCACTATGTGTTTGTATCTGTCTCCCAGTAAAGCATGACTGCCGAATCTGTGTTTTAATGAATTTAATGGTTCCATCATTTCTCTATCAACAATCAATGCTGGTGTTCCCCAAAGACACACACACACACACACACACACACACACACACACATGTTGATTCTACGTTGGTGTTCCTCATTATTTACTTCTGGAGAAACATGCCAACTGGAAAAGTGACTAAGCAGATGTGTGTGAGTGTGTGTGCATCTGGGGTGTTTATGTGTGCGTGTGCAAGAATTTGTTAAGTAATCTGACTGTGGAATTGAATTATGTCATCATAGAAACAAGGATTAGGTTATCGGATGTTTAAGAATGGTCAATTAGTGTCACTACCGCAACATATGTGAGAGGAAAACGAGAAAGGCAGAGAAGCATGAAGAGCAATGAGAGAGAAAGAGAGGTGCACGTGGGGAATTGAGGAGGGAAAGAAAGAGGAAAAGAAAGAAATCTTTATCAAGAATTTATCCTCCAACGCCACAAACATTCATCTCACTGATGTGTCCATCTTGATCTTTGACCTGCCCAGAGTTGAAAACCAGGAAGAGAGTATCCTTTAGGAGATCGATACAAAAAATCATTTCACTGGATGCCAGGTGTGTACAAGAAGCACAAGTAGCTTGTTGGGGAGATGTCTGAACCACAAACAAAGCTTACCTCGACTCAAGACCGAGACAGAGACAGTCATGAAGAGAGATTTTTAAAAAAGGCAGAGAGAGAGAGAGAAAAGACAGACAAGGAGGAAAAGAAAGGGGAAGAGAGAACCAAATAAAGCAGTCATCAGACTTCAAAGCATCCTTTTATCCGATTTGTTTAGAATTTTAAATCGCCAGTCCAGATCCACCAAAACAAAAGATGAAACGATAATCCGATAATTGTTACAATGTTTCACAGAGGGAAAATATTTCTGAATATATTTACGTGTTTATGTGATCACTGGAGTGAAATGTGCTTAAAGCATTATAAAATGTTTAATTTCCGTTTAAGTTGATTTGGGTTTTTTCCTTTTGTTTGTTAGATCGGGCTTGCTTTCTGGTTATAGTGTGCATCTGCGTGTGTGTGTGTGTGTGTGTGTGTTTGTGTGTGAGAAAGAAAGCGAGAGTTAATGGAATAAAGACCAATTGTCTGCATGTGTGTTTGTGTATAAGTCCCCTGCTGTATACATGCCATCCAATCTGACTTCTGGGCATTTTGAAGACAGCACTTTTTGACATTTAGTCTTCCCTGACGTATATTCTATTATTCTATCTACATTCTATATTTATTTATTTAATCATATTAGCTTTGATCACAACAAGTAAGTAGTCTCTACGTCACCAAGCTTCCAGCACCACCTACTTCACAATAGTCAAAAAGTTGCAAGTCACAATGTTTTAGATGTTAGTAATGCCTCTTTTTGGTGAAACTATGTCCTGAATGCATAGCTGCATGAGAGCCTCAGTGAAGCTGATGAAGTTATGTAAAGGTTTGTGAAATTACCTTAACCACTAATTTTTATATTAACAGTGGATTAAATGAGTATATTGTAAAGGGGTTGGTTGTTGTGATGAACCCACAAAGAATTATGACCTGACTCTGCTTTTTCTCTCAGCTCTACGGGGGTTTTTAGCACCTTTCAGCTCATTGTTTTGGTTTTACAGCCCACATTCTTACTGTTTTGGTTCATCTCGCCACACGGGCACCTCTGATTAACCAACTGTACACTACCTGCCTAGCACCAAACAACATGTAAGTTAATAAAGTGACTATCTGGTAAAGAAAGTGGAGCATTAGCTGCTGAAGAGCTAAATATTCCTCAGAAGTTGGTGGAGACCAAAACAGAGCTAGAATGGCGAGCGAATATTGAACTTATATGCCGCAGGTGGCCAGAAACACAACTCCAAATCATAGGCAAGTCTTTGCTTACACGTTCGCAATAACATCTTTATAAGGAGATAATATTTCAATGCTGTGTTTACAGCTTGTTGCACTGCCCCCAAGTTGTCAAAAAAATCTATTCATGCGACTTTAAATCCTTGAGCCTCACTGACAAAAGCACTGATGTCACCAAAACATGCAGCATGTTTATTTTCTATGGGGAAAGGTAGCAAGGTTATTTTATGTGTATCTTTACAAAAAATAAACTCTATATAAAACTGCCAGTTACATCATTTAAAGAGAATAATTAAGCTCATTTGATCAATGTTAAAATGATTGTAGTCAGCTACTGTACAGCATGGTGTTCATGAAATTGTTATTCTAGAAAGAAGTGCCCACACAGTGAGTCAATGCTCCCAAAACTCAGTGTGTGGCCACATTTTATAGAATTTCTTTTGTGTTTGTGCCAACCGCACTTGATACAACATTGTGACATGCATAAACTATGTTGCAGTGTGTGAAGTTGGAGCCATGGAGGACTTGTGGACGATTTTGATGCCTGTATTCTCATCACAGCAGGCAAGTTCATTGGTGGGCCAAACTCCCAAAATCCCAGTGTGGTTTTTTAACAACTGTTAAATTAGTCCATAGCTGCAAGGGCTTGGTTGAAAGTAAACTGATCAGAGCAGCCTGTTCTTCTGAACACTATTCATACATCCTCGTTTACGTGGAAATGTCTGTTTAGACAATCTGCCCTTCAAAATATCCCAAGGCCATGTAATTTTACACAAAGTGGACAGGGGCAGCTTTTCCATTCGTGGGGTTAATCACATGTTGGTGGGGTAACATGGTGCCAGAGGGGAAGAGAGAAAACCAGAGAAAAAAAGAGGACAGACAGAAGAAAAACAGGATCAAGTGAAGAAAAGAAAGATAGTGGTGGTGGAAGACAGAGAAGGGAAATTGACATGTTTGACATATACAATTGGACTATACCTGCTGTATAGGCAAGGATGGATTACTGAGTAGATCAATAGGAAAACTGCCCCCGGTCCTCTGACCACAGACGTCTCAGCCTGGGCAGAACTGAAGGCGAGACCTCTGGCAGTCAGAGGCCTCTGGGCACAGGGTGAGTATTACAAATCTAGAATATGTGTGTCAATTCAGCTCCTGAATCTGAGTGAATAAATTATAACATGATGTCAAATAAGTCAAGAATGTTTTGGGTGCCTGGAGCAGTGGTTCCCAACAGTGGAGCTCAGGCGAAAGATGAATAAAATGAGAAGAAGGTTTTCTCTTATACAAAAGTATTACTTTTTCCTGTCTTTTCTCATTTTTTTTTTATTTTTTCATGGGAAATACTTAATACTCTTTCTCTTCAGGCCTGTAAAAACCCTTGAAATAAAAAATCTGGGAGAGAAAAATCACTCTTTGGTTGAACTGACAAGTTTATTTTTCAAGTGTAAAATATCTCATATCTTGTCTTCTTTAATGAAGTTCCAGTTTCAGGGATCCTTGTACACATATTTGAGTTCTTTTTTCTTTTTAAACATAAATATAACAAACTATCAGCTCGTGCCCTGCAATATGACGATAAATATCATGTGACGAGAGAAAAACGTCATCATTTATTTCATTGTGACACAAATCACACTCTTCACAGCAATATTTTTCGTCATTTGGAGTCTGTCCATCTTTTGCGTGGATTACATTAATAAATTACTCTTCTTGGCTTTTTACTCGCAAAGCTTTTATTGCACTTACAGTAACGCAACAAGTTTAGTTGTCAACTCTCCAACGCTGTCTGTCACTCCTCTGCTGCGCTGCACACACACGGAGGGCCCAGCCACGCCCACGCTGAGAAAGAACAGTGAGGAGGAGAGAAGCAGCGAGTCGGCGACCATAAATGACAACAAAATACAGTAGAGACTTTTTATTTATGTTATTTACCAAAGTTATGTAAACTTTAATTTCAGCTCAGTGTGAGAGTCTCTGCTGTGTTTTGGTGTCATTTAAGGTTGCGCTACTCTCCTCTGCTCTCTACGGTTCACTGCGGGCGGGGCTGAGCCCTCCGTGTGTGTGTGCTGCACACACAGGAGAGACAGTAAACTAGGTGAAGTACTCGAGTTGATGACAACTACACTCATTACGTTACTGTAAGTGCAATAAAAGCTTTGGGAGTAAATAACCAAGAAGAGTAATTTAATGTAATCTGCGGCAGCAAGGACCAACTATTTATTCATTGAAATAAAATGCGCTATATCGGGATAGGTATTGCTATCGGGATATGAAATGACCTATATCGGGATATGAGATTTTGGTCATATCACCCAGCCCTACTATCAGCTGATACATAGTTATTATATTTTTTTTTAACTCTCAAACAGGGATAATGGTATAGGCCTCAAAAATGTAGACTACAACTGTCACCAGAGGAGGACTTCTCTGTAGCCGACTGCACTCTCCCTGAATACAGACACGAGAAATAAGTCTTTTTAAAGTATTTCTGATTCTCATTGAATACATGCAGATTACACTCAATTACACGGGTCACACTGGCGAGCAGAACATCTTAACACCTCAATTGAGCTTTTACGGTCGAGATTAGTTTGAAAAGAAACACCACTGTTTATTATGTCGAATATGTTAGTTTGAAAAGAATGAATGAATGAATAGAGTAATAGTTGGAGCGGCTGCAGTGGCCTCTTTACCCCTGAATCTGTCTTTGCCAACATACATACTGTATGTATACAAATACACACATAAGCATATCCATATACACACTACTGCTTTGGGTTGGCAGCAGACACAGAGAAATCTTTGTCATTCCTCCCTCCCTCTCTCTCTCTCTCTCTGTATATTTCTGTTTATATTCATCCCACTCTTTGAAGTGGTCATAACATTGCGTGTTAGTTTTGATGCTCTAATGAATAGACTGTTTTCATGTGACGCACTGGAAAATGGAAACTATGATCCCCTCTCTTTCTCCTTCACTGTATTACTCTCACCCGTAGCATTCCTCCTCTACTTTCACCTCCTCTTTTATCTTTTTGACTTTTTTTTTTTTATTGTTTTAGGTAATTATATGTCTCTCCTAATATCATCTCCTGCAGCATCTTGCCCTCCATCTTGTTTTCTGTCTCTTTAGACCACTCGCTGTTTTTTCCCTCCCATTTTGGCTCCTATATCATTATTATCACTTTGTTTGTTATCTTATAATCATGCAATTTTATATTTCTCTCTTTCCGTCTTTCTCACCATGTCGTCTGTTAACCTACTTTGTGTTTGAATTATTTATTCATGTATGTGTGTGTGTGCGCTTTTCTCTTTATAATTGTGTGGGGAAATCTGTACGGGGGAAATTTGCAAGACGTCATGTTGTGCTCATCATCGTATTTGTGCGAGCTGGTCCAAATCAGTAGCTTGTAATGATCAAAAAAAATCTCTGAAAGGAAAATCGAGAAAGCTGCAAGCAGAAAAGTTTTCTATTTAATCTTGTGGCCGTCAGCATTAACTTACTTATTTTTCAACTTACTTAAATATACAAATCCATCCAAAATTACATGTAGCTTTACAAAGTCTATGAAACGCATTTTTACAATGAAACACATTCAAACTATTGATTTCTTAAACCAATACACTCGCTGTGATGTAGTGTAACTCAGCTGTTATGCTGTCTTGAACCATTTTTCTCCATTTCCATTTTGAGTTGTTGCATTTTTCTTTTTTTCCCCCATTTTTAGTCGCAGCTCTTATTTTATGTCAAATTTGCATGACAGTTTTTATACAAAGTTTGTTTCATGTTTCAAGGCCGAGTGAATTCAAACTGTAGTCCTTTCACTATTGTGCAGCCTGTTTCAAAGACACATGAACATAAGTTTTAAAATGTTATTGTTCTTTACACTTAAGAAAAAGAAAGAAAAAAGAAAAAGGAATTATTCCTTTTTTTCTTGCTGTAGGACTCCAGTGTCAGGCTGTATTATAAACAACTTGTTGCTTTTCATTCTTTTTCACCAAGAACTTTCAAAAACTTAATACGTGAGTTTAAAATACATAGACGTATTTATTTATCTTGGTGAATTTGCAAAGGAAAAGGGACAGGAGCTGTGGCCAAACCCTGCTGAACTATGGTAACGGTCCACTGAACTGACACTTTCATAAAAAACAAGCCAGTTCCCAGACTTTCCACAGTTGTCATATATCCAGGTCTGTGAGTATGCATGTATGTGTAAAAGAAGGGAAAAGAGAAAGAGTGCCTGTGTATTCTGAATGTGTGTGTGTGTGTGTGTGTGTGTGTGTGTGTGTGTGTGTGTGTGATTGCTTTTCCCCTGTTTTGTGTGATTAGATTTGTCTCCTTTACCTTCAGGGTTGTTGTTTTTGTCTGCCAGCCAGTATATAAAAGCTATGGGTTTACACACACACACACACACACACACACACACACACACACACACACAGATATGCAAGCCCATCGTCTCCTTTTCACACAAAAACACACACACACACACACATTAAAGACCCTTGTGGCACAGCAGTGCATAGTCATGGATGGGCGCCAATAATTCATCTATACTACAGTATTACTCATGTAGAACACGCACACACACCTACACATACACACACACACACACACACACACACACACACACACATGGCAAAGCCATTAGTTGCTCTAAGCTGCAGACACTCAAAGCTTTGTGTAATAACAACCGCTTTTGTTGAGGGTAATAAAAGGTTTATAGTAATGAAATGTATTAACATTTTTGACTGAAGCTTTTAAAGTTATGAAATACACAAACACAGCAGCCTTTATATACAGGAATCTATCAGGTGTACTAACAGAACACTATCAGATATTCAATAAAAGCTTGAAAAATAATTGCTCAGAAAAGACCCTCTATTGTCATCCTGGTCTCATACACAGGACTGGAAATCCTGCAAATTGCATTTATTCTTAATGGGAATACAGTAATCTACGTGGCCCAGTAGGTATCAGGAGTGAATTATTGATTTAACATCTTGTAAAATTACCTTTAAGGGGTGTCAAAGATAACACATAAGGTTATAAGAGATAAAACCCAAGTATATCCATGTACTGTGTCTCCGTCGAAAATCAAAATGAAACTGTATTAAACCCAAGGCGCTCATTTAGATCAGCCATGACCTGATCTGTCTCTCTCTCACTGTTTATTTTTGTGCTGCATTACAGCCAAAGCTGGCAAAAAAGTAAACAAGCAAAGCGGATAAAATGCCAAAAGTAACATCAAATAGGCCCTTTTCACAGCAGACATGTCACAGTAGGAAAAACACAGGTATATTTAATAACAATAACAATGGCTGCATTCTATTTAGATGTGCCAATAGGCTCAACAGTAGCTATTACACACAAGGACAAATTTAGTGAATGTAATAAGTGTTAATTTGAAATAAATAATAAACTTTAATTTGTCAGGAATTTGTGGACACCTCCACACCAGGGCAGTGTAATGGAAAATAAGATTTACTCTGGATTCTGTGACTGATTACTGCTATAAGCAGGAAATCAGTAACCTGTAATGGATTAAACATCGAGAGGGTAACTTTCCTAACTTTTCAGCTGGTTTCGAATGAAAAAATGTGTGAAACGAAAATGGAAATAATTCATTTCAGTGCTGCTTGTGTCTCGCACTGGCGTCGTTAATTTTGCCACCGCGACTCTTCTGCTGCAACTTGGTCACAGCTTGTTGATTTTTCAAAAGGTACAGTTCGTTTCCAGTCTGTGCTGCCACCACCACCGCTGCCCGCCCACACGCGCACACACACCCACACACAGATACAGTACATAACACACACAACTGGACAGCAGTCCCCTTGTATTACCCACTGTCATCATGTCAGAGCTGTGAGTCAGAGGATGTTGACTGCACCATTAAAGGAAAATTCCACCCTCAGGTACTCTTTCGCTTTTAGATATCATCAATCTGTGATGCTCGGCAAATTCCAGCAGTTATTTTGTGATTAAGCGTTGCAATTTACTTGTTGGGTGTACCCACTCCCTCTCAACCTGCCATCTACTCCAGTTAATGCTTTCCTCCTTTCCCCAGAATGACTTTAACCAATCCCCTCAGATCCGAAATGAACTTGTTGCTTTCTGTGTAGGTGGAGGGAGCAGTAGTGACAGCAAGAGAGTGAGATTTGTTCCTATCAAGGAAAAGTGAGTCACACTCTGCAGTCAAAATGAAACGTGTCTTGAAACTGCAATGCATCATGGACTATCCAGGCAACTGTGGGTGGAGGAATTCATACCCAATCCCTGCTCAACAGTGGACTTCACCCTTTATTATTGTTGACTGTCAATTAAAAAGTCTTAAAAGATGTCCTGAGGGAATGACAGTGACATCTGACCGTTATGACTGATGTTTTAGTCAGCTGAAATATGTTGTGCCATTAAAATCTACTTAGCTGCAACGGAAATATCACAGCATGATATGACTATATCTTCGGCTTCTTACAATATTCATATTCAATATATTCATATTTTCCAAATTGGTGCCCTTATATTCAATTCAGTTGAGCGCTGGAACTCTCACCACATCATTTCATATCTTATTTTCAGACAAATTCACAGATTAGCTTTTACTCAACCAGACAGTCATCTAATCTTCATCGTCCCAAACTTCTTACTTGCAGAAAATCTATTTATTACAGTAATTTAGACTTTCACTTTCTCCCTACATTATGGTCTAAATGTTGTTTCTCTGCACTGCCATGAATGTAATTCTGGGAGAGAACTTCATTTTTTGCCTAAAAACAGTCACATTAATTAAAGACTAATAAATATCACAATCACCTTTTAAAAAACTGTGTGTAATATGTGCAGTGTATGATAGTAGAATGTTATTTGTTATTCATTTTGAGACTTTTCTGTTGTTTAATTCTGTTTTGTTTTTCATAGCAAAACCTATATAAATCTTTGACACTGTGAATATTGTTTTATATTACTTATATGTAATGAATAAGCTCTTTTGTGTCTTTTTTTTCTCTCTGTACACAATAGAAAGTAATTGCATTGTTATCTGTTTAAATATTTTTAAACAGAAATAAATGCGGCCAATAAGCCACAACAATAAGGGAAAGTAGCACCCAAATAGGACCCAGAATTCTTTATGAAAAAACTTGTAAATCGTTTTAAGGTGGATTCTTTCTAATAACCTGATTTGTCAGGAATACAATTACTCTCATCGTCAGATTGATAGTTGGAAGACTTTTTGGACAACTAGTTTTTTCATCAATGTACTGCCACCCTGTAGCAAATTAAATCTGACTCTTCTCCTCTGTGTCCAGTAGTAACTCTTCTGCCAGCTGTATATGAGCACTTTTGACAATGCTAGTTTGTACCATCAACAATAAAATTCAAAAGGTTTAACTGCTACAAATCAGCTCATGACACAAGAATATACTGCCCCAATTTCCAACCTCCCATCCCTGCTGCAGGCACGTTGCCTGTGTATCGTCTGTAGACAGAGCTATCTGATTCGCAGGATGATGCTTGGAAATTAGTATGAAAATAAACCTGCCATCACATCGAGAATAATCACTTCGACTGGAAACCCTTAACCACAGGGTATGTTTCCCTCAGGATGTTTTCGCCTCGCCTCTCCTCTCCTCTCCTCTCCTCTCCTCTCCTTCAGTTTCTGGTTAAATGTCAGAAACAATGAGGTTGTGTGATGATTTTACTACTATAACACTCCGTAGCAGGAGCAGGATTGCACACACACACACACAGAGACGCACATTTTATTAATGTAAAACTAGAACAGCAGGCATGTAGCACATGTGGTTCAAATACAGAAAGGGCCCTCATGTATTAGAAACAGCAGTTAGTGAGCAACACACACATTCACATGTGTGCAACCCTGCACACACACACACACAAACACACACAGGTATAGTGAATAATGGCAGGTTTGTGTGTCTGGCTGGAATATTGAATTTATTATTCCTGTTGTGGAGGCAAGCAGACCGGATACATATAAGGTTGTTATGGCGAGACAGATAGACAGATTTGGAAATATTACTCATGTAATCCACATTCCAGTAGAAAACCCGACTCCACCTCTGCCATTTTTTCATTTTACAGCTTGACACTGTTTACCACATGCAGCCAAAAGCGTCTTTTTTTTTTTTAAAGCTTTGCGGTAAAACCAAACAGTTTCCCTTTGACACAAATGTATTTTAATATTGCAGAATGTGGTATGAAGGGTCTTCCTCAGTGCCAGGATCAACTGAATCACTAAATACACATGGGAAACAATGTCAGCTGTCAGTTATAGTAAAGAAAAATTACACTACAGCAACTTCTACAGTATAAAAGAGTGTAACCTTTTGGGAAAAACTTGATTAAACCTGCTTAAAATGCACATTTATTTGTGCATGTGTATGGAGGTAAACTCATTCTTAAGTAATGGCAGGCCAACTCTCTTGTAGTAAAACTATGCTGATGTTGTGGTAGTCAGACACTTTTAGGATCACTTTGTTGCCCTTTTCTCTGAGGTGTGTTGTTGGGGAAAAGGGAGCCATAAACAGCGGCAGTAAAGGGTTTTCAAAGTCAACTATGGTGCATGAGGGGACAGCAGGGACCTCCTTTCCTTAAATATATCTTAAAAATGGTTCTGTGTGATCACAAAGAAAAAGTAAATGCTGCTACATGGCAACACTAACACGGGATGGGAACCATTGAGAGATGTTGGAGCATTTCTTATTCCCTCCACTCCACCAGTCCGGGAGCGGCAACTGTCTGGCTGCCGGCCCACTTTCCGAGCTGGAGCGTATTTGTAAGGTATTGCGTTACCGTATATTTTATTTATCTGCTTTTGCATCAGTAAAGAATGGTGCTATTCATTGCTGTTGTCCGTCTTGCTTGGCAAAATGGCTCAGCAAATGGTAAAAAGAACAAATAGGCCTGTTATTTCTGAGACAAATAACTCTCTCCGAGGTGAAACTACCCTCCGTCCCTGTGCTTATTCTGTTTTGGTTTTTTTCATTCTTCGCCCTTCTCACTGAGGACCCATTTGAGGGTCAGAAGAGGATTTTCAGGGCGCTGAACCAGGGCCTTTTGGTTGTTCCTAATGATGATTTAGGGATTGGAGCTTATTCTGCCACTTGGTAGTCAAGCTGCATGACAGTAATTCTAATGTAAAAATGTAAAACTGGACAAATATACATTTTAGCAGACATGACTGCTCAACCTGTGACATAAACCTCAAAGACAAATAAAGTGATTTTCTCTTGAGCAGACCTGACAGTCTTTATTTTGTAGTTTACCAGAAGTAATCTATGGTAAACAATGCATGTGCACGCACATAAAAACGCACAAGCGAGTCCATATGAGCTACATAAATGCACAAACAAATTCTGATATTGTTTATCTGGCTTTCTCTGTGCAACAGACAGACTCACACGGACACATTATTGTGTAATTTCACTGATATATTCTACCAGCATTTTATATTTTAAAGGGGATGCATTGTGCACATTTCCAGGTCTATATTTTTATTTTGGGGCTCTACCAGGATATCTTTGCATTATTTACAGTTCAAAAAACTCCTTATTTAGGAGGATTTCACTCCTTTTTCTCGTTCTTTACATGAAATGGAAACTTCTCAAATACATCCTTGACTTGCAGGGAGCATTTTTACATATTTTCACCTTAAGTTTTGGAACTTTGACCATGTTTAATATAGACATCCGACATCATAACAGTATTAAAAAAGAAAGGACAGAAAATCACAAAAAGCATGATGTGTCCCCTTTAACATTTCTTCAAAAAGGTGTTTTTTTCCTACTGAAAGAGGAGAATCAACATAAAAACTCAAAAGATCATACTACAAACCAGCTAAAGTCTTTCAAATTTAAAAAATAATGATGAAACTACAGAATATTTGTGCTGCAAATACTATTTTTAGATCTGAATCTTATGATTTCCTTTTAACAAATACACTTAAAATCTATATACAGACAAAAATCACACATAAAAATGAACTAAACAAAGATCTCTCAAACACACACAACAAACACACAGATACACACGGCCTATTGTGATTGATCTACGCCTCCATTACGACGACACGTGCACACAGTCACACAAACTAACACAGACTAATACTCAAGCAGTCCAGCTCATTGCCAATGATGTAAGTGTCCAATAGAGACAGTATTGATTAGCACTACGTGGCAAAAAGAGATAGCTTACTGTCAGCTGTAAAATATTCTCTATTGTGTGTGTGTGTGAGCGAGTGTGCACTGTGCGAGGATAGTTTAACGTATAGTTAACTTTGTTTGTGTGTTTTTATGTGTGCATTTGTGTCCTCTGTTCACCTCGTCCTAAAACTATAAATACTATCCATAACTGACTCAGACTGACTCACACACACACACACACACACACACACACACACACACACACACACACACACACACAAACAGCCATAACTATAATTTGTGTCTAACTGCATCACCCTGTCCAAGGTACCAGGTTATTTATACACA
The DNA here is from genome assembly GCA_038419695.1 of Scomberomorus guttatus. Lineage (NCBI taxonomy): Eukaryota > Metazoa > Chordata > Actinopteri > Scombriformes > Scombridae > Scomberomorus > Scomberomorus guttatus. The sequence continues at coordinate 12,493,281 of CM076461.1, forward strand.
CATCCTCGCAACATACCAAATTAACTGTTCCTGTTCACACACACACACACACACACTCAGCTGTATTATAGACAATAACTGTGTTCTTGTGTGTGATGGCCGGTACGGTGCATAAAGCAGGTCGTTACTGGTCACAGGTCTGATGCTGGTGACAGAGTTTTTGTCTGAAGGGAGTATCAAACGCTGGTTGGGAGGCTGAGGTTGGAGACAGTTAAAACACCTGGAGCCATTTACAGCGTATATGGGAACATTAAAGGAGAAGTCCTCCCTAATATAAAATTCAGATACAGTAGAGGACGGTATATTACTCATACACTGTATATATATATCAGCAGGTAATTGCAGGGTGCAGCTGACAGGTGAGTGATGTTGCTCTCTGTCATACCTCCACAGGGAAACTTTTGTTATCAATTAACCTTATCAGTGTTCATCATGTCTGTCATTTACTGTTTTATAGTGGCCATTAGAGACACAACAACACAGCTAGTGTATGCTGACAACAACAAAAATGCATATCTACCCTGCATTTTTAACAGTTCATTGTATCTACCCTGTTCCTTCTTTTTACCACAGGGGCAAATACATTTTATTTTCCTAATTTGAGACATAATTCCTGTTATGGCTTGGAAAAATCTAAGCCCAAAAGATGCATTAGAACAGACTTTCCAACTCGCTGTCTCATTAGTTTGTTTTGTTAGTACTATGTGGTTGATGGGGTTGAATAAGGGCCTGCGGCTTGTTATGGTTGAATAGATGAGAGCACTAGGGTAATGTTATTTTGCGTGAGAAAGAAACAACTTCTGAACTTGCAAGTCTGAAGAGTGATCAATGCTCAAAAGGCTTCAAATTGCTTGTGCATCGTCTATTCAAAAGGCAACCTTTTTGTATGTACGCCAAAAAATGGCTCCCATGGCTCTGATATTACTCACTGTTGTATTTGCTGATATCTCTAGTTGACATTTTTAAAACAGAGTCCAGAGGGGCAAGCGCCAAAAGCTTTTTCAACAATCACATAAAACGTCCCTGAAATTCAGCGATTTCAACATCATCAGTAGTTTTCTTCAAGCTATCTTTTTATCTGGGTCTATGGAGATGTGTGTATATTCAAAAGAAGATTCACCCAGAAACATCCAAGTCAGGTCAGATCAAGTTAAAGATCCTACACGTCTATGGTACAATCCCCCCCAGGTGTTTTAACTTATTCTGATTAGACCACAACTCTGTGGGCAATGGACATCTCCCTCACTTTCCTGTTAAGGTGGGACAACTGACATCGTTATCATTCTTACTGGATGATTATCATGTAGCTCCCAGCATAACAAAAAGTCTAATCAACCATCTTAGCGAGTCTAATCAAAATTAGTTAAAAACACCTGTTTGTGTGCACAGCTTTCCAAGCTTTAACCGAAAAGAAAAAGTGTCTAAGTGTAAATACAATTCTAAGACATGCAAAATTTAAAACAAACAGTGAAAGCCACTGTATTGTGTTAAATGGCTTTTTTCACATCCTGTTTTCACATTAACATAGAAGACTGGGACAAAATATAGAGATTTCTGACAGCCTCTACTGTTGATAGATTACCATATTTAATGGATAAGCGCACAAGGACTTCATAAATATATTTCTTTGTTCCAGTCATGGGTTCCAAATTGTACTACATCTGGAAAACAGGGGACTGTGAGATTTTTTTTTTCCTTTTCAGGTCTTCTAAAGCTGTAAAAATGCCTTTGGGGAACAAGCCCCAGGTCAAGAGCTCTCCCTGAGGCACTGGTTTAGCTGTGGAGGAGCTGGAGGTAAGGGTAGATTTAATGATCCCTGTCACTTTCCAATATGTTGCAGGGAAATCAAGATCAGAGATCCATTGTGATCCAACTCCCTGATACGTCAACATCTGACAGCATGGGAGGGTTTTCCCCCCCAGCTGCAGTTGAGCTGCCCTTTGACTTCTGTCCATGGAGAGGATGGACATGTTGAATTTCACTGGATGGATGAATGCAGTATCACGTTATCCAATGATCTTAGTTCATTCAAGGGCTGTGAGAATAAGCCAGTCTCCCTCCTGAAGCTTGGAAACATCAGAACAAGGATATCTTTATTTTATTATGCCATCAGGACATAAATCCTCAAGCTGCGGGACAAATCCTTAAGCTGCTTCAGTGGCGGTGAAAAGGAGGCTGAATTTGTGGTCACAGCGGCAGCACCCAGTGTGATTTTTCGAGGATACAGGGACATTTTTCTGCTTCGCACCTGTTGGCTCTACAATGACATTGAGCTCAATCGTGGATAACAAAGTAACTCCAGGTCATAGTGTTGGCATATGAAAATTTGTACCAAAGAGAAATACAGATGAAGGACAGAGTCATTTCAAGGTGACAAGGAGAGTTTTCAGGCTAATTTATGCTCATAAGACAAGTGCAGGTACTGTACTGTATATGTATAAATCATACAGGTATGTGAACTCGTTGGAAGACACTGAAATATGCTCAGTGTTCAACACTGCTTTAGAATAAACAATTAAATTATCTTTCAGCTGCCACATGTTAAATAGCAAGCCTCAGACTAGTTTGTTACTTTGCAACTTTGTTTCTGTTAAACATGGCTACTGTTATTGATACGTTTGATCTGCCAAACAGGAAAAAAAAAAACCCCAAAAAATCTACTTTTATTCTGGGGTAGAAGGCAGAGAAGAAAGACAATGTGGTCGGTATGTCCACGAAATCCAACTGAAAGAACAAAGAGAATACATTATCATGTAAACAGACAAGAAAAGAAAAGAAAATGTGACTTTTGCTGTTTGAAGATATCAGCAAGTTGTTTTAGGTGATATGATGTCTCTAAACCAAATTAGAGTGTCCCAGTAAGCCATTACAGTGAGCCAGCATGAACAATCCCAGCACCTTGAAACTGAAGCGGCTAAATGGAATTTAGCTTTCACTGATTATATTATTTACACCTGTGCTTTTTTTACTTTGACATGTCAAAATGTGTTCCTTTAAAAAAAAGCCCTGTGGCGATGACATACAGTGACATACTGGTTTCATAAAAGGAAACAGGTGTGATTCTCCTGCACTGAATTTCAGATGGGTACTCTGCCTCAAAAAAAAAGAAAAAAAAAAAAAAAGAATTTCAGTATGTCTGCTTTTCCCAGAAGATATTAAGGATAAAAGACGGCTTTCCCATTGTAATGAAAAAGTCGCCTTGTGTTCATTATTTTTGATCATTTCATTGCCAACTGATTTCCATTAACACTGGAGTGCCGCCTTCTTTCCTGAATATCTTTGGGGGGAAAACAAACATAATCAGTGGACTGTGATCTGACACAATCTGACAGGCGTGAGACATCATCAGACAACAGGAGTTTTTGACTTTTTGACATCACTTGTGTTGGCTGACACTGTCAGCAAACACCGTACATACATTCATCAAAAAGACTAATACATGAGGTGATTGTTTTTGCTGACTTTTAAATCATGCTGCCTTTTTTCCAGATTTTTTTCCCGGGGAATATAGACACTGTCAACAAATGCTTTTATTACTGTACAAGTATAAGTTTAGAGAGAAAACATACGGTGGTGGTGCCACTATGAAGCATCCATACCCTACATCACCGCACCTTGATTATGTTATCAGCTGGTGGCTCTAGAGTGGCTGGAAAATAATAATGTTATGTTGAATTTTATGCACTTAAAGAAAGGATTCCACATTAACATCTGTACAAAAATGTATTATTGGTTAGTCAGTCCAACTTATTGTGCTGTATGAAGCCAGGTATGAGATCCTAGCAGAAGATAGCTGAATATAATATGGTCCTTAAAAAGAAATAACAAATAGGGCGTCTTGGAGTATGATAATAATAGTAGATAGTAGAGTATCTGGTGTCAGAGAGAGCAAGAATGTAAAAAAAAAAAAGTAAATCTGACCAGAAACATCAAGACTTCCACCCAATAAAATACAAAATGTCCTTTTTTTCTCTGCGACTACAATATACATTCAATATTATTTTAACACCATTTGTCCTCCTTGAATACCCTACATATAAAGTATAGTATACGTATGTATATTTGAGTACTGTATATTCAAAGCCATTTCAGTGTAATTTTCTCACACGCGGGCCAAGAATGCATGTTTTGGATGAATTTAATACAACTACAGTAAAGTGAACTAGATTGAATTGAGTTGACAGATTAAATAGTGAAACGGTGAGACAGAAAAAACAAAATGACAAACTAGAAAACTGGAGAGGGGCAATATACTGATGGACAGTGTAGCTGAGTTTCACTGGTAACTCTAAATGTGATTGTTCTCAATTGAGCAAAAGAAATAGATATTTCTCTATTATTAATAATTTTAGCAACTGTTAGTAATTCATGACTATTTTGGAGATATGAAAGCTGAATGTTTTTAGTTTGCTAAAGAATTTTTCCTTTTTTCCCCCCTTTCTCAGTCTCTTTCTGCTAAACTTTATTACAACTTATTACATATTTTATTCTCAGTCAAATATGTGGTGGTATTGAATCAACTATTGCGCAACTGAAAATTTTGCAACATCTCTGTGTCTTTCTCGCACTCTCCCCGTCTGTTATTAATTCTTTTTTACATTTTTTCTCAATTTTTACCCTTTTCTCTTCCTCCAATCTCTCTTTCTGCTCTGCTTTCTTTCTTGTCTTTGTTGTTTCACTTTCTCACTGAAAAGGTTTTCAGATCTTTAATCTCCAGTTTTAGTTTGATAATTACAGTATTACCAAAGAGAAAATGAGGGGTTGGAGAATAGTTGGAAAAGAAGGGGACACACTGAGCGTAGAATGGTTAATTGAACAACATGTATAATGTAAAATAATAATAATAATAATGTTTTGCTTGCTTTGTGTGGGACCATCTTTCTCCGCTGCCTACTCCGCTGCACAGATAAATAAATGAAACCAAACTAATGCGTTCTCTCAAAAGCAAGCTTCCAGCTACATGTGTGAGCTGACATTATGTGACAGAGAAAAGTATTTCAAATTCCTTCAAAACAGTCCTAGTATCAAAGTCAAATGTTGTCCCAACTTCATGAAAATATGGAGTTTGAAATGGAAAACACATTCACTCATGCTATTTCTGTCTCTTTTTCTCTGTCATACTCTCAACTTCCCTCCCCTTCTCCCATCATAAACCTCACGAGTATTCAACACCAATTCTGTATTCATTCTTTGTTTGTATTGCATTCAGAACAGAAATGTAATTTGAGAAGACTTAAAAAGTAATGAAATAAGATAGAACAGTTAAAGCAGCTAATGAGAGAGAGGACGAAGAGTAAGAGAGACAAGATGCCGGAGGAATGCAGGGTAGACTAAATCATGCGGGTAGCAATACAGCACATGTGAATATTAATGTTTAAAAAGTTAAATAAGGAAAATTACTTCATTACTCTAAGTCTCTCTCTATCTTATACTTTCATATATTTTCCCATTTCTGTCCATATTAAATTCAAAACAATACTTTCTCCTGGTTTATTTCAGCTATGTGTCATAACATTTATGTTCGTACACAATGATCCTCCCATGACATTGACCGACTGCAAAACTATAACTGCCTTCCAGGAGAGACTGTCTTAAAATATTCGCCATTATCCCAGAATTTAAACAATATCACGTCTCCCCTGTCCCCCTCTCCTCTCTGTGACAGCCGGCTTTTCACTCCGACTTTGAAGCCGTTCGGAACAACACATTTGATTTCCGACGTGGTCGGACAACACGTCGTAAGAACCAGTTCTGAGTGACCAGAAATCGAGCTTCAGCATCACAGAGAGCAACAGCTGTCAGCAGGTGTCCTGACTCCTTGCAGGAAACAGAAAGGTTGTTTTCTTTTTCCACTGCAGCACAACTAAACTGTGTCAGTAATAGTTTCCACTGCAGCAACTAAACTTTTTCAGTAATCGTTATGGCCAATGAGCCATTGTTGGATGTTTACATTTTTCAAATAAAAAGGACCAAAATGTGATTTTCTACCTTTCTTTTGTTTTCTCTGCTGTACTGAACCATGACCCAAAACCGAGGTACATATTGAACTGTGAATTTTGTGTAATGTTACACCCCTAATTTTTAATCAACAAAAAATGTATTGAATGTATCTGCAAACAGTTCACTGCCAATGTATTTGTTTTCTTTTCCCAACAATATCCTCTCCTGGGTAACTAAAGCATAAGTACTGTTTTTAAGAGAACTTAGAGCACTTCGACATTTTGAGATATTTCCTTAACCGCTTTCTTGCCAAGAATTACAGTAGATGAGAAGATTGGTACCACTTTCAAAGAGTGGTATCAATCTTCTCATCTAACTCTTGGCATAAAAATCACTAAGCGTACCCTGGTCTCCAGAGTCAAAGTCGTGTGTTTTGTTCGCCCAAACATTCTCACCCCGGCCTCCTCCCTAAGACTTCTGTGCAGTATAAGAACACCTGCTGGATTGGAAAGCCTGCTGCCAATGAATATAATCAAGCCAGCTATTACACTTCCTTCAAATAATTGTGGCATGTATTTTGCAAGAAAGAGGATTGTTATTCCATCCAATCCCATTTTCTTCTCTTATGTGCACTAGAGCCAGTCACTAATCTGCTTGCTGCTCATTTATACCAAATTAGCTGCACCTGTAGCGTGCTTCCTGCTACTTCTAACAATGATGCATCACCACAGATGAATTGTTCTGCCAACAACTGTTGGTTTCAATAGTTGAACATTCAGTTGCTAGTAGGAACCGTTACTGGTACAGTTCTATAACATAGATCCAGCCTGGTACTAGGGTATCAGGCATTTAATCCCCAAATGCCCTAGTTGGTCTGTAGGTGTTGCTTATACTGTAGGTGACTGTCAATTTGTTCATTACATTTTCCAAGCTAGCCATTTTATTAGCTGTTTGAGGCTAATGTGTTGCTAATACAACATTCTAAGTAGCCAACTGTTAGTTATTATTGGGCTAACTGACATTTGATTGGTGATATTTTGTCTTTTTGCCACAAGAAACATCATAACTAATTTGACAGCTAGTCCATATTTTTGTAAATCCATTTGTTACTGTACTAATTCTTTTCCTTTTTTTTCCCCTCATTACATTTGATCTAACTCTGGTTTCACAGTTTCACAACTGCTTCCAGAAAAAAACTTGAAAGGCCAACTGCTGTCATCAACTTTTATTGGACGTGTTTAGCTTGCTGCACAGCTGTGCACCTACAGGCAGAAGAGGCATCATTACTCCATTCAGAGAGATCATGACCTTAGTTGAGGGGATATTGTTCCTACTGTATGATAAGTCATTAACCCCAGATGGAGTCAGCACCAGATTCTTTTTAATTTTTGTCAGTAATGCTAAAACTAGTCTCTCCTGATTGAAAGAATTCATGTTTAATTATTTAAAGGGCAAAACAGATGGTATGGACACAATCAATGAAATAGAAACTACCAGTAAAGACAAACAAAAATCATAAATCTCCAAGTGGTTAGTGAGACTGTTGTCTATAAAAAAAAGGGGGATGAATTCCCAAAAAGTCATGGCACACACTGGGCTCCGAGACCCAGATGTGGCTGTGAAAATTATCACATGCGTGATGGAAGCTTATAATTAAATCACTGTGTGCGGTCAATACACTTTGGTCATGTTTTTATCAAGTAGCCATTATAATAAAGGCTTTTCAACTTTTGTGCAGTGTGCCTTGACTTTTTCCTCCCTTTTTTATGGACGTTGATTACCTACTCATGAATCAGGAGCACCTGCTTGGTGTAACATTTGTTTTTTATCAAATGGTTAGTTAGACCATCTCATAACCACTGTAAACCTGCATCCTTAACGCAGTGGCTAAACCCTTCACAAAACAGACAGATCTCATTAAAGTATTGTACCACAATTATCATTTGAAATGGTCACACTCTCCATTTCAATTAACTAACAGCAAACAAGTATTTGAAACAATCAATACCTACTTTACTTTCCAATATCATGCCTAGTGCTGGCCTTGAGGATGAATGTGCTGGAAAAAGACAGAGCGAGCGGTTCTGATAGTTTTAATGAGATGCTTATGAACAGCTAAATGGATTTGCATGCTGTTACACTCATGTTATTCAACCCAGCATTCGTTTAAGCTGTTTTTTCTCGACATCTGGCGTCAAGGTTTATATCCCCATTTTATAAGAGTCGAGACAATTGAACCTGAGTAATTACTGAAGGAGATGTGCGAGCAGCAGTCTGGGAAAGTTATTAAGCAGCAATATAAACAACAGACTGATCAACATCCTTAATGAGCACGTCTTGAGTAAAAATCGAAGGAACTCTCGTCCAGAATGTTGCACAATTGACCGTGTCTATAGCCTAAACGTCCTCATTAGCAAACAAGAGCATCAAGACATTTTAGGTTTCTTTATGATTTAAGAAAAACAGAAGCATTTGATTTATTTTGGCTTCAAGTAATGTAAATACTCGAGGTCTGAAAACAGATGTCTAATCAAAAATCTTCTTCATGCAGTCTTCAGAAGACAGTGCCCATCACTTTGTCCAACGCTGCCCAGTGTTTCTATAAATCAGTTAGTGGTGCATCTGGACCGATCTAAAACCCCTTTTCCTTCTGAAGGATCTGTCTCTTGGAGTAAAAAGCCTGTTCTATGCAGATAACCGAGTGTTGTTGTAGTTGACGCATCAAAGACGGCCTCAATCTGCTGGAGCCATGCGGCTAAAATGGGGCCCGTAGCAGTAAATCTAAAAAACACACCAACAATGAAGAACTGAAAAGATGATCTGAGACATCAGTTCACTCCAGGTACTGTGCAGTGCCGGCTTTGAAGGCTTGGTGAATAACACTCACCTTGGTCAAACAATTAGGGCATCAGGGAGTCACAGCATGGCAGTAAATAAGTGAAGTTAAAGGCTCGTAGCTCATGACGAAAGTTTGGTACAAGTTCTGATATTCCGCTGATTTACCTGCCGCACAGCAGTGTTTGTATTTATGGTATTCACATATGTACATAATTAACAGGATGTACAATCACAACAGTGTGTGTGATGTTTGCTTATGTGTGTTATGTAGTATGTGTGTGTAGGTCACTGAAGTTTTGCGCAGATTGCTGGTAAATTTATCTACTGCCCTGTCACCTTGCTGCTTTGACCCAGAATTTACGACTCTATGGCCTTGTGCTGTCTGTGTATGTGTGTATGGCAGGTTTACCTCCACCAGAAAAGAGTTGTGAGCATCTTCACAAGATAAAATGCCGCGCCTATTTTAAGATTAGGGGGTTAGGGTTACAACAAGGATAAGGGATGGTTAGGGTTAAGGTCAAAGGCTCGGGATTTAGCATTAGTGACGTCCCCGTATGTTAGCTGTACCTTTAAAAAAGTGTGCGTGTGGAGGGGGTCTCTGGAATAACAGGCAAGATTTGAAATGGAAATTAAATGAGAAGACACACAAGGGAAAGAGTGGGGGGAAGAGTGAGTGAGAAAAGATGCTGAAAACTTTGAATCAGATAATAAAATTCAGCTCTGTAGCTTTTTTTAAAATAAATTATTCACAGAAAGAGAGCTACAGGGAAGGAGGGTGACAGATATACAGTAAGACAGAGGGGAGTATATGAGGGTAGGATACGTGCTCGCATGGACATGGTGCAACATTTTGCACTGAAAGAAACCCCTCCTGCATGACACACCACTGGAATGATGCAGTGTTGCCTGAATGCCTTAAATAATAAATACTGTAAACAGTGTGAAACTGTCTAACAGTTACTGTGAGGTTACAGGGTTCGGTGCTGGTTAATGCTCATGTGACTTTTAACCAAGTGCCAGGTGAAGTACACTTGAAAAATGCCATATACAGTGATCAGGATGGTGTTCAGAGGTGTGAAAAAAATAACTGAACACAGGGCTGTTCTTTGTCTCTTCAGTCAGTGTGTGAGGTGTACATGGCCAGCATCTGAAGTTAGTGTACTCAACCGTGTCACAAGCAATCTGGTCCCAAAACATCAAACCCAGCAAACAAACAATAGACGAACGTGGTTGGAGACAAGGAGACAAATTATATAAATTTGTAACGTTGTAAACTACATAGACTGTTAGCTGGTAGCCTTGAAATCATTGCGTCCTACATCAAATGAACACACCCACGCACAACAAGTTTCAGCAACACAATCAAAACATAGCCTGCAACAGATCAAGCACAATAAGAAAATGTATAGAAACCAAACTTTAAATTGAAGAAGACGAAACTGAATTTGTTCTTCGAAGAAGGCTTAGAAGCAACAAAAGGATGCAGTGAAAGAAAGCTGCCTCCGTGGACCACAACACATTTCACAAAAAAACATTCCCGCATTCAGCCACCACCAACACCAGTGTCTAGACTCCATGAGATTTATCTCGCTGCTGCTCAGGACTGATGTCCCTCGATTCAAAATCTCCCTGTAGAGTCTAAGACTTTTGACAACACTTAATCATCAATATCATCTGTATAATAAACAATATTCCTGATTCAAATAAAGCAGCTACTTCAATAATTAAATTGTTTTTGTAATTTTTTTACATTTGCTGATTGTATCTTTGTGATAATTTGAAGCTTTTCTGTGTCATACATGATAGTAAACTGAATATGTCTGGATTTTAAACAGCATATCAGACAAAACAAGGCATTTGAAGACATCATCTTGGGCTCTAAGAAATTATAATGGGCATTTTTCACTATTGTTGGATATCACTATGATGAATGTAATCGTTAGTTGCAGCTGTATCATGATACGCATTTTGTCCAACCATTAATAATAATGCACAATATTACATACACACTAAAGGTCAGGATATGCACAGACTCATGAATAAACTCAAGTTAAAACAAAAAAAAAAACTGTGACACTCTAGATAAGAGCAAGAGTGGAAAGGAGAAAAAGATTGAGCACTAGAGAAAATGGAAAAGCAAGAAGTAAAGGAGGAAAAAAAAGAAACTGGAGGAAAAAATACGGAATGAAGACATCACAATCATATTAGAAAGATTGAGGAATGACGAATGAAGACAGGATAAATCAATAAAACCTGTAGAAGCTTTGACGCTGTCATTATCTCTTACTTTCCCTGTAAGTTTTTCTCTCTCCAGAATTAGTTTGCTGGGTGTATGCTCTTGAATGTAAAGTGTCTGCATCTGTAAATGTGTCTATGTGATAAACTGCAGATAGTTTTCCTGCATATGTCAACCAAATTTCTGAAATCTTCCAGGAGGTTGTGAGTTTCCAGCATTGCCTTCAATATTTCATAAGCTCATTTACATGAGTTCAAAAACTTGTTCACCTCAGCTTTTGCATTTTGATGTGCTGCAGTGTTCTTTGATTCATTTTCCTTTTCTGACTTTTATACAAAGAATCATTTGCTATTCAAGCAAGAGAGACATTATAGAACAGAACCGAAAAACAGTATTTAGATTGTTAATGGGCAGAAGTGTTGAGATTTTTAAAGCAAATACACACATCCAATGATATAGTAAGGAGGGTGCAAATTCAGTGAGAATTACCCCCAAAAGTTACAACATTGACTTTCACAGTGAAACTAAAGCCAACATTTGCAGCCCCCATTTGGCCCTGCTGTGATTTAAGTGCATTGTAGCAAGTATGAAATGGGATTATGTACTTGCTGACAACACAGTTCACTAAGACAGACTAAAACTTGGCATGAAACTAAATGTTTTTAATAAACTGAGGTAACAACGAAAGCTAAAGAACATAATCCCACGCTCAATTTAAATTATAATGATGTTTTTTTTTTCAGCTTTTGCCCTCTCTCATACAAATGAATACAACATACATACAGTATACTATATTCTGTACACACATCGACCCAGAAAAATTACATTTTATTAAGTAGACACTACATTCAGTTAAATTTTGTCATCACTCTAAACATTAAAATACCAAAATGTAAATGGATCAAAACCTAAAACCTAAATTAAGCAGCTTTGAATAAATAAATAATAAAATAAATATTTACTTTTTAACTTAAAAAAAAAAAAGACTGAAAATCTGAGTAAAATGTGATGGAAAATGCTCCTGCTAATCACTATAGTCAGTGATATTGTGGTAATTTAAACGTGGGTAAACCTCAGGTGACCTCATCACTTAGCCAAAGAGCACCAGCTATCTGAGCACGACAAAATCAACAACAAATAATAATCAATTTTAAGAAAAGCAGCTTTTATTCAGGCTTTGTTTTCCATGAAATACCCTTTCCTCATTTATATCAATTTAACACTGTTTACTGTATCACAGTGTGAATTTCAATCAGCCTGTAAAGATGACTAACTGTTGTTCAGCAAACATAAAGATGGGTTACGTGAGTGGAGCAGGCTTGCCTGCCGTGATTGGCAAAAGGCCAGCGGCTTTTGGCATCAATGATGAAGCTAGTGGAAGTGTTGATGAGGTTTTCAGTGGGAACATCAACAGGTGGCAAGACGCCCGTTTTGGTAGCAGCTCTGTGAAGCCGAGCAGAGCGACTTCAAAGTCTGACTGCTGTCTGTCAAACCCAGAGGAGTCGGAGGTCTCCACTCAGTGTCCAAATTAAGTCTTACTCCTGTGGCCCATGACACACTGACACACACACACAACTGACAGTCTCCGGAACCCAGAGTGGGTGCACTTTGACAGAGGAAACTAGCAGCATGAGTCATTGCGTGTGTGTGTGCGTACTTTGTTATCAGAGTAATACAAACAAAGAATGACAGCTAGATACGCAAAGGGAAACTACGGAACCAATTTAGATCAAGCACAAGAGGCCTTCAGGTGGCTCTTAAGGACATGGGTTCAAATCTGTCATATGTTGACTCTTATTCTCTCTCTCCACCCCACTTTCCTTTTCTCTCATTAAGTCTAATAAAATGAAAATGCTTGAAAGGTATTGTTTGGTACTTCTCCTACATGAAACATCCCATCATATTATGACCAGGACTTAATCAACCTGCCATTTGGCTGCGACACAGATGTCATTAATAAAAGGTGCTGTTAATAATAATGGGTACTCCTTGATCTGACATTTTCAGCTTAAATCAGTTGCTACAGCTGTCAAGATGCCATCTATACATGCTGGCATGGCACTCCTGATCTCTGATAGACATTGTAAGTAATAAGAGGAAATGACCTTTTGTTTTGTCGTGATAACGGCTTGATTATCTCGTTATCTCGAGATAACAAAGCTTGTTTTCTTGAGATAACATAATAATTAACTCATGATCTGGAGATAACAGCATTAAAAAGAATAATTGCAAGCACGGCCGTTCTCGGCTTCCGTAGGAAACAGAAAAAGTACAAACAGATAACTTGACTTTTTTCTTTACAAACACACACGTGCAAAATGCAGCGTTCCCTTGCTGGCTGACCAGTACCCTTCACCCTGCATTGCTCCATGCTCTTTACGTGGTACAGTGACGATTTATCTACAGTATGTGTGTGTGGGCGTGTGTCTAATGCTTTTTGCGATTGGGATAATGCATCTGTGTGTGTGTGTGTGTGTGTGTGTGTGTGTGTGTGGGTGGGCTGTGGACAATTCATCTACATTAGCAAGAGATTAACCTGCTCACCTAACACATCCATCACCGTGCACGCACACATGCACGTACACTGCTTTAGGCAAGGGCAGCTTAGGCGGGGGGGGGGGGGGGACGCACCCACGTGCACATGCAAATATGCAAGACACAGTGGTGCAGTGCCAGCACAGTCATGCACACACTAAATTATTTTATAAAATACAGTCCATCTGAAGACCTTCACCCCTTCCACCAGTCATACAGATGCAAATGTGACATGCTCTGATTCTCCAAGACGACACCAGTGTTCAAGTTATGGATTTTATATGTGGTGTCAGAGATTTTTGTCATGGAAAGACAGACTTGAATATAATGAATTAATATATTAATCATCAAAAAAGTACCAAAAATAACCTCCAATCATTTGTCTGCGTTTTCAAAACCAACACATATGACATATATTAAAACGATTCAAATGAGCATTTTCTGATCTGCTGCTAGACTGCGGCCATGGTTAAAAAAAAACGTGTCATGTCAACGTCTCCTATAACCCACCCAGACCTCCTCCCCGACAGGTTTTGCAGCACTATACTGTATGTCTCATGACTTCACCATTTACTTGTGAAACAGGATGGTCAACAGTCATTATTTTCTGAGAGGTCAAAAAGTCCGGCAGCATCGGGAAAAATTCAGCAGTCTGTATGTAACACAAGACAAGCAGAGAAAAAAAAAACAGAGGACAGCAAGTTCATCACCAACCATCTAATGCTGCAAATCATGTGTTCCTATAATGTCAACATACTAATAACATTTTACAGCTGCATTAAATGTGCAGCATGACGATACTCCAGCTGTTTGCTGCAGATAGCTGCAACAGTTTCTACTATTAATATAAATAAGACTAGGTTTAGGTGTCTGAATTAAAAAATAATTTCCAAACTTTAAAAAGCACTTTTTTTTTGTCACGTAGCAAAGCGACGAGCACTGAGCCATTACATCCTCATTAATTCTCTTATTTTAAAATCAACACACATCATTTTGTATCATCTATCATCATCATGCATCATCTGCTCAGATTCTTTTTCATCAAATAAAACAAAAACGGTGACAGCACTGATGGTACGCGCTCACACTGACACATACACCCAAATTCTTGTAACACACATTCTCAACAAACACACACATTTTCAGTTTTATTTAAACAAATCTTTGACCTTCTGCAAGTACAGGATAATAACCTTCATAATTAAATAAAACTAACTCAGAGGGTAGATACTAGGGGTGTAACGGTACACAAAATTCACAGTCCGGTTTGTACCTCGGTTTTGGATTACGGTTCGGTACAGCAGAGAAAATAACATTTTGGTCCTTTATTTGAAAAATGTAAACATCCAACAATGGCTCATTGGCCGTAACTATTACTGAAACAGTTAAGTTGAGCTGCAGTGGAAACTATTACTGAAACAGGTTAGTTGTGCTGCAGTGGAAACTATTACTGAAACAGTTAAGTTGAGCTGCAGTGGAAACTATTACTGAAACAGGTTAGTTGTGCTGCAGTGGAAACTATTACTGAAACAGTTTAATTGTGAGGCAGTGGGAAAGGAAAACAAGCTTTCTGTTTCCTGCAAGGAGTCAGGACACCTGCTGACAGCCGATTTATGCTGATGATTTATGGTCGCTCAGAACGGGTTCTTACGATGTGCTGTCCGACCACATCGGAAATCAAATGTTTATAGTTGCTCCAAACGGCTTCACTCAAAGGCTGAGTGAAAAACCAACTGTCACAGAGAGGGGAGGGGGACGGGGGGGAGACATGATATCGTTTAAATACGGGGATAACGGCACAAATTTTAAGACAGTGTCTCCTGGAAGGCAGTCATAGCTCGGGTCTCTCGTTTGTAGAGCTGGGTATCGTTTAAAAAATTAGGATACCAGTACCAATACCAGTACCCTTAAAGTGATGCCAATACAGTACTTCATTTGATACCCATCATGTGAATGGAAGCATTCAGTTGCGTAAAATGCCGCTGCTCCTCCCCATCCAAATGATTTTTACACAAATACATTTTGAAAGTGTTCAAATTATTAAAATATTTAATTTTGTGGCATCTTGGCATGCTGACCTGCCAACTCCGTCAAATACACCGCGCTCGACTTCACCGCCACAGATGGGTTGGAGCTGCTGCGGTAGTGAGCCGATCACATGTCATTTTTTCTGGGTACCCTAGATCTGGGTACAAAAAGGATTGAATGCAGGTATCGTTTGACTGGAGAAGTTTCGATACCTCTTGGTACTGGGTTATTTCGGTTACTGGGTTATTTCGGTCAATACCTTAAAGGTATCGAGTACCGATACCCTGCACTACTCGTTTGTCATTCCCACAGGGCATACCGAAACGAGGTAGTCGCTTACCGAACCAAACATCCTGCACCGAATGTTTCAGGACGAATACAGTGAGGATAAATGTCTGCCTTACTTCGATCTAGTTACATAATCACTGGTTATCTTATGAATGATAAATAACTGATAAATGACTGAATATGGCTTTAAAGGATTCAAATATCTAGTAAATAAAAAAACTGAAGGGAAAAAAGTTAAGCAAAATCAGCACTGAGTGTAAAGAGAACATAGTGGTGAGGGAAATAAGATGAAATGATCCTTGAGATGTTTGTGGGGAAGCTCTTAGTTTCCTCTGTCTGTGATCCTTTTTAATAAAATCTATGCAGCCGTGGAACAATTCCAGATTAAACAGTACATTAATTAACTTCCTCAACACTTAAAATATGAAGCCATAACACAGAAATACTCACCTGAATGTTAAGACAAAAACAAGTATATTTACAAGAGCGCTAACAAAGAGCCACAGAAGAACAGCATTGACCAAAGTTAATGATGCCGGACTCTGCACGCACGCACTCACACACACACACCACACACATAATATCTTTCTCCTTTTTTTACCGTTTCATCCCCCAAAACACACATACAGACACAAGCACACATTCCTTCTGTTTCTCTGTCTCTGTGAAAACCATAACTCTTTTTCCATTTCATGTAGAAAGGAGAAACAGAAATTCAATTTAGTAGCCTGATTGGCAGAGTTGCCTTTGGGAGAAAAGACAGAAAGAAAAAGAAAGAGAAAGGGAGGCAGAGAGAGAAAGAAAAAAAAAGCAAGAGAGAGAGAGAGGCGGGGGGAAAAACTGAGTGAAGGAAGACAGGAAACAAAGTTAGCAAAGCAAGAAAGAGAGGAGAAGGAATCTAGACGGGGAGGCAGGGAGGAGAAGATGAGAGCGGGAATGAGAATGGGAGAGAGGAGACTAGGGATGAAGCAATGAAGGAAAGGAGGGAGGGAGAGAGAGAAGAAATGGTGCAAAGAGGGAGCAAGGGATGGAGGGATTAAGGGACTGAGGGAGTATAAGAGAGAGAGGGGAAGAAGAAGGAGAGAAAGACAGAGAGGCATTGTGCGCTGTGGCAGCCCCCGGACGATGTTTGCTTTGGTTTCCACGGCAACCGCAAGAGAAAGTGCTGATAAGTTAACCAGATGGTTAGAGACTGAGAGAAAAATGTGTGTGTGTGTGTGTGTGTGTGTGTGTGTGTGTGTGTGTGTGTGTGTGTGTGTGTGTGTGTGTGTGTGTGTGTGTGTGTGTGTGTGTGTGTGTGTGTGTGCAGACCTCTCTCAGTGTCATCTAGGCACTTTTTGAATCTCTGGTGATAATGGGGTAACAGATCTGACGGGCATTTGAACCTCTTATTAGTGTTTTAATTTCTTCATATTGTTCCAGCAAGGTGAGAGAACAGGTGAGGAACTCTGGGACACAACTTCTCTTTTTTTTATTCAATCTTTTCTTTTTTCATTTGTTTTTTCTTCCTCCTCATCACTTTTTTGTTCCTTTTTTTCCACCCTGCATCTCTTCCTTTTTTTATTCCCATCCCCATTGTTTATTTATGTCAGGATTCCTGCTTAGGCCCTGTGTGTGTTTCTCTTGCCCATTCCATCTCTGTTCTAGTCTTTGCCATTTCTCCACCTGTCCACCAGATGTCCCTGGACTTTCCTTTCTGTTTACCACACCCACCTGCTCACCTGTGGTTCCCACCTAGTAACTGTCTGCACCTGCTGCCCATTCCCTCATTAGCTCCTCAGTACTTACACCGGTCTCTGTGGCCCTGTTTACACCTGGCATTAACATGCATCTCAGGTCATCCAATCACAAGTGGACAGCTCTAAGTACAGGTGTGAACACATTGAGATCCGATCACTCAGACCACCATAGAGGTGGTCTGGGTTGCAGGTAGCCACATTTATTTAGCAGTGTAAACGCGATGTGTCCTGGGTCACGTTGAAGGACCGCCTACTCAACTGGCGTCCTCCATTTTCCAGCAGACTAGACACAGGAAGTGCATTGCTGCCTCCTGGTCTGTGTACCCTCCGTCCAAAGCTGTGTTCAACTTGTTTGATAACAGGATAAACAAATGAAATGAATTCTGTTTTTAATGTGAATTAAAAAAAAACCAAATCCACTTCCTGTTATTCCTGTTTCCCTAACCAACTTTCCTCTTCAAAACAATTGGAATAGAAATTAAACCAAAACCAGAAAATAACTTATTTTTCACTTGTCTGTCTAAAAAAATATTTCAGAAGCTAAACAATTAATTCTGTTTCCACTGGATAGTTTCCTCTGTCCTGTCAAGTTTTTAGTTTTGCTGCGCTGCTCGACATAATGAGCTCAGGATTTATCAGGAGGACGGCTGCTTTATTTAAATTTTACTGTATGAGCCTGGACTGTGTGTGTGACCTTTTGGATGTGTGGAAGAACACAAAACATTAATTAACATTAGATCCTGACCGATCCTGTTGGCGTGTCTGGAGATTGAAATAATCAATAAAGATACGCTGCTGTGCCGCGCGCGTATATATCCAAATGCGGCACTAGAACAAATCAATAGGACAGTTGGTTGATTTTCGTGAGGGGCCACACAAAGCATTGTATATTTGTAACAATGAATTTGGTCTTTGCAAAATGATGTAGCCTACGTGTTTATTTGCATAGCGGCGAAGTGAGATCCAATCACAAGTGGTCGCTCAAGACGTATGTGTTGACGCATGTTAATGCCAGGTGTGAACAGGGCCTATCATCCATTCCCTGCCAGTTCGTCATAGTTTCTTCCACGGACTCTTTCGTTCTCACCAACCTGATCCTGATTCTGCCTGTCCCTGATCCTGATCCTGTTCACACCTGTTCTTGTTCCTGCCTGATCCCGTGGCTTCAGACTGTTTCTGACCTGCTTGCCTGCCTTTCCCCCTTTTTCGACTTTGTTTGCCTGATTTCGGACTCATTCCCCGCTGACTAACTGTAAGCCTGTCAGCTTTGAGCATTAAAACCCCCTCATTCAACCTGTCTGCCTGCCAAGTCTGCATTTGGGTCCTCCACTTTTCTGCCCCTTTCTCATTTGTGACAATTTATGTGAGTTAGGTGTGTGTGTGTGTGTGGGTGTTCCAGAGTGCAGGTCATTGTCAAGGCCAACTAGAAAGAGAATTTTATCAGTTCAATTTAAAAGTGAGAGAAAGTGTGTGTGTGTGTGTGTGTCTTTTTGAAGGAGGACCAAGGGAGATGAAAGAAGAAACTTTTTTTCCTTTTATGAAGATTAATTTTTACAACCTGAAGGCCTAAAGCAGAGGGAGAGTGAAGAACAGAGAGTCAGGGTGAAAGGGAGGGATGAAGGAATGAACAAAGGAGAAATAAAGGAGGGAGGACAGGAAAGATACACAAAACTAAAGGTTTTTTAGGCCGACGCTATTTGGGAGTTTTAAAAATCTGATAATGATATATTGTCCGATAGTACTTTTTCTTGATAGAGATCCCTTAGATTTTTTTTAAAATTATGATCAAGATACATACTAAAGAGAGCATCATGTTCTTACTCTAAAACATTCAACTTTGACCAAAGAGACCGCTGTCCACTTCACATTTCCTACAGACACACAACACAATTGTTCAATGACCTTTACCAAGTTGTTATTGTGCCTAAAGCTAACTAAATCCTGGCCACTCGCAGGCCGTGGAAACAAGGTGTGAACACAAGGCTGACATATCACCTTTTATATGTTGATATGATGTACTTGTTACTTATTTACACATCCAGCGGTTGATGAGCAACATCATCATTCATTTGGAGTCGAGTTTCTGGCCACCTGGTAAATGCAAGTCTAAATGTAAATCAATATTCACTCTCCTTTAGCTCTGTTTTAGGCCGCCATCTACTCCTAAGGGAAATATCTGGCTCTTTAGCTGCTAAATGCTCCACCATGTTCACCAGCTAGTCGATAGCTGTGTCTGTTTGCCATTCAGTGCTGAGCAGGTAGTGTACAGTGGGTTTTTAGAAATTTTTCACTGAAAACAACTGCCTGCTGCAGCCAAAAAGACATTATGAGAGCGCTAAGAGTGAACCAAAACAATAAGGTTACTGGCTGGACGGATAAACAATGAGCTAAAACCCGTTAAAGCTCCGTAAAGCTGGGGAGAGTTCTGCAGAGTCGGGTGATAATTCTCTGTAGGTCCATCACTTCGAGCGACGCCTCACAAATTACATACTGTCATTTGATACATTGTTATTATAAAAACATAATTTATAACCACTTTAACCATAGTGGTGTCAGATCAGAAAACATTTTTGCAACCATCTGTAAGAGTTTTGGAAGACACCGACAAATTATGTCATACTGTCAGTAGGGGCATTAGATCTGTGCTTGTGTTGTTCTAAGGGAAACAGGCACAGCGGCAAACTGTCGCTGCAGTTCTTTTCCCTCAGGCTTCTTTTCCCACAAGCCATTGCAGTACCATATCCTTGTTGCTGCACTAACAACTCCCACTCGTTGCACAACCCACCTGAAGCGACTGAGATAGTGCAAACCTACCACATGTTTTGCCTCCACACTAGCAGGTACAAAAAAAAGCAACTTCTGGGGAATTAGACACTCAAAATTAAGATAAAACAGTTTAAAAAAACACTTAATAAAAAATCTAAGTAACACAGTAATAATAATTTACATGGAATTTATGAGCCAATAGTTAAGGATTGACTTCTCATTACTAAATCATTTATTTCTAAATGATAGTTAATGATATAATTTATATTTGTAAATGACTGATAAAGTATTTAAGATTTTACCAATCTGTTATATGTCATCAATAAAACAATGGTGAACAAATCATTAAAAAATATACATTACTTACAAGTGTTTAATGGTGTATGAACATGTCTATAAATGTATATAAATGATGTGTGAAGTAATATTTAAAGATACACTTTCTTCTTTGTTTATAATCTTAGCTTTTTTATATCATGTGTTTTTATTATGAGGGTAATAAGCCCTTTGGGGCTTTTTTCCTGTCCCTTCACATTAATTTTCATAAATATTTTTATGTCATTTGTGTGATTTTAACCTGTGCAAATATTATTACTAATGGATTATAAATGATGATTATGCTTAACATCTCACACTAGCTTGTATATACTGTGCATACATATACTTCTGAACATACATGTGACGCACACAGACAGACATACAGTCATACTTTCCCCAAAGGTGGTTGGGTAGTTTGAATATGCATTATGAGTTTAAAAGATGAATAAATAAAGAGAATAAATAGAAAAACAGGTCACCAGCGCTGCAAGTTATCCGGTGTGTTCGTGTGTGTTTCTAATTCCGTCTGTCTCCAGTCTCTGAGGTGTCCCACCCTGATGCCAGTCTGGCTGGCAGTGCCGCGGACACGCACACAATAACAGTCGTTGCTTTCACAACAGTGATCAAATACAGTAAATACCAACAAAAAGACGTACACGCACAGGGACTTGTAGAAATATAGTATTTGTATAAATGCATACACACACATTGAAATACACACACATACACGCTAAGGTGTGCTATTCTTTTGCCAGCAGACATTCAGTGAAAGACAACTTTGTCTGCAAGAAGAGAAGTAAGGGGGAGAGGAGAGAGGGAGGAGGGAAGAAAGTGAGAGGCGTAAGACAAAGACAATAAGGGGGAGGAAAAAGAGAAAGTGGAGATCAAAGATCAGCATTATAGGTCTTTTAGGTAAAAGAAAGGAAGATTAATTGTGAATTCTGCGCTTCAGAAAGCAAGAGAGAAATGAAGAGAGAGGCAGGAAGATGCAGACAGAAGCGGGTGCAGGCAGATAGATAGATGGCAGATATGTGTAGATAAAGAAAGAGAGAAAATAGGTGGAGAGATAAAGTGGGAGCGAAAAACGGGGGGAGCTGCAGAGAAACAGAGAGCGTGTGTTAACAGTATGGCAGCAGTAGCAGTAACATTCCTGGCTGAACAGATCAGCTGGCCTGAGGAGAAAGACAAACACAGGAGAGGAAACCACGTCTAGACTACTGCTAGACACACACACACACACACACACACACACACACACACATATATTAGAGAAACACACACACACGATCTTGTGCACACACACTGGACAGAGACACTATGAATGTGCAAATACACACACACACACACACACACACACACACACACACACACACACACACACACACACAGACACAGACACAGACACAGACACATAGCAACCTGCTAGTTCGACAAGGTGGGCGAGTGCCAAGCATTGCCAAGAACCTGGTGGGGAGGAGGGGATGGAAAAAAGGGAATTTTGGACACAGAAGAAGAAGAGGCCAGGACTAGACAGAGGGAGAAGTGGGAGAAATGGGTGGAGGGTGTCAGCGTCAATGGGACACCAGCTTAGCATCAGGTTTTGTAAACTTTACTTTATGGAAATCCACATTTGATGCAGGACACTGAAATGGAAAAGCACTGCGGGTGGGTCAACGATATATAGGAGGTAACTGAAAACGTAGGTGCTGAGCAACTATGACGTCTTATGATGATATTATTATTAATAACCTTACTATTATTAATCTAATTATTCTATTATTTAGATTGAACGACTCCTGACTTTTCCTTGCTTTAAAAGGTGCTGCATGTCAGCTTTTAGCTGCATGATGGATCAGAGGCAAATTAAACAAAAACAATCATTGCTGAAAAGACTAGTCACTACAAACCTCTACCCTGCACTTTACGATCTGTGCAACAGGATCATATTTCAGTGGAAATCTTTATGGCACAAAGGCTGACTAATGGTGCAAACCAAAACTAAGGCTGCTTTTCCTCAGCAACCAGGCTACATGAAAGACCGTTAGATGTGGCTGAAAGGTCCAAAAGCTAGTAAGGGGACCTTTGATTCTCTTTACAATATAGTTCTTAAAGTTTCTTGTCAACCAGCTATTTCCAAGATCAATAATGAACCTTCAAGCTCAATATCATTAATTTGTGATTTTGCAGTTATGGTAACAAGTGAAAAGCTCATAAATTGATCCCTTTGGTGAAGTTAATTTACGCTTTTGTAAATAAATAAGCAATTTGGGCCTCATGCAAGAACATTTTCATATTCTTATCCCAAAACTCCCTTTTCTGTGAGGTTCACTCATTCGAGTGTTCCAAGTCAGATTCAACAAACTCTCTTAACTGCCTGAAGTTGTTGTAAATCGCTTGTTTCAGTGTGATGAATGCCATCTGTTCATAAGTAGGTGTGCGTTGATGAGATTTGATCGTTAGCATAATAAACACCCCTAAAATAAAATAAACCATAAAATTACCATATAAGGTGACCTGTTGTGTTCTGTTTGTGGGCAAGTTTCATTCACAAAAATCTGTAAAAACAAGAATTTCACACACTGGAGCTTCAAGTCCTGCTTTCAGAAATCAGCAGACAAAAACATAAATTTAGGAGTGTCAGTTGTCATATTAGTGGACACGAAAAATTATAAAATATTAATACAGCTGCCAACGACATGTCATCAGAGCCGCACTGTAGTGTAACAGAAATAAAGAAGGAATAATTTGACATGGAGATGCTAAAAACTAAAGCAAAAGGTCTGTGGTGGGATTATGTAAGGAAATCAGTCAAAGCTGATTCTGATTTAAACAATTATATCATGTATCCTATAAAAGGGACTCTAAAAATGGGATTATACAAGTTTATAGGGTCACACTAAGTGGATGTATGAACCTTGCCAAGCGGTGTAATCTCTGCCTCTCTTCCTAACTGACTTTGCCCCCATTCTCCGCTAAAATGGGACAACCTGATACTAGGATGTTGTCACCATGTAATAGGAGGCCAAGACAAGCGGTTTGACATTTGAACAAAAAGTAGGCTTTACTGATAAGTCTCTGGTGCAAGCTGAGGAAGAAAGTAGAACTGAAATGAAATTTCCCAGGATCCAGGGTATTCCTCAGTCAACTGAAGACTGAAAGGACATACAACCCTTGCAAAAATATAGACAAAGCACGGTGAGGACTGACCCAACGTCTTATCAGGTCAGGAATTGGCGAAATAGGAGGAAAGTGAGCTTTCTCTAGAGGTAAGATAGTACATCAAGGGTCCATGCCCACCATTAAAAGCCTGACCTATGAACTAATACTGTAGGAAAGAGATATGTAGAGACCAGTCCATCCTTCCCAGAGCTGTCCGGGTCTCTTGAGAGAGTGGCAGGTCAAACAGGCTGTGCACTGATTGTTAATTGGTCACAGGTAACTCTCAAGTCCAATCAGCTACAGTACCTGGAGTGGAAAATAGACTTCCTGTGACACTTCAACAAGTTTCACCGAGCAGTGTCCTTGAAGCTGACCTGCTGCACTCTCTGTCACCTTATCCCTGCTACTGCTGTTTACTGTCTAAAGCCTCCTGGGAAGCCACTGGACATGTGTACAGCAATATCTAAGCCCTGAAAAGCTAGCCAGTTTTGTGACAGTTTACAATGGTGAGTGTGAACATGAAGGCTGATGAAGGCTGTTAAGTTATTGCAATTTGAAATAAAATTGCATTCACAGCAGACAGGGGAAATGCATTCACAGTAGAAAGAGAAAATGCAAATACAAAATGTATCAGTAATTTACATATTGACTGTGAACTGTAATATCGCTTTATTTTGTCAATAGGGAAGCAAAGATTGTTTCTCTTCAAACTAATAAACCCTGCTAAGATTATTTACTAGGAATTACCCCTAACTGCTATTTAATTCGTAGAAGGGTAATATTAAAGTATCAGGGGCTAAATAAAAAATATTTAGTCCTCAGCTTGTTGGATTTAAGAATTTGTATCAAGGACCCTTTACACTGCAATTCTGGGCTTTCTCAGATAAAAGTTGACAATCGTGAGAGAAACGTGGCAAAATCCTTGGTCACTAATTCAAAACGGTGGTCTGAGTTCACACTATGAGACACGTCCACCGATGACAGATTGAGGCGAAGACCGTGTGAGGCATAATTCTGACACAGTGTGACTGCTGCTACGACCCACGTCTACATACAAACCAATCAGAATACGACATGAAATGACGCAGAATACACTGGCTGGCATGAGATTTTGTAAGTGTTTAGTTTCGGGGGAAAACACATTCCTTAATACATTCATGGCACACAAAAACCAAAACGATGGAGGTGAAACAAAAAAAGAAGTGTGTGATTTTGCTGCATTTTCAAAACATAAGAGCAGCACAGATGGAGGATGCGAGCTGTCGATACAGAAAATGTACTGATAATTTTACAATTTTGCATTCATCGCACAATCTGACATGCTTTAAATTGATATCGTACAGTCTGACATAGATTGTCACCAAGATTTCATTATAGGCATCTCCCACAATGTGACATGCAATAAACCTACACAATTCTAAAGCTGCCTTGAGTCACATAAAGACTGTACTTCTACAATAAAAAATCCACTGACTCCAAATATGCATACAGCTTGCCTCACTGCTGCACAACAGACTGAGGTGAAAACGTATTCTACACCAATGCGAGATATCCTTAAATATATCCAACTGCAGCTATCAGTGGCATATTAACTACAATTAAACCGGAATCATTTAACACAGTTCAGCTTGTGAAGGAAATTATGGAGAGCTGGTTAACCCAAAATGAAGAAGGTTTCAGGAGACCGGGATGACTTATTGCATGTATTGAAGCAGAGACAATAATACAAGTGAAAGCACTGTGCAATGCCACTCAATTCTGCCAGTTTACTTCCAGACAAGGTGTATTTAAACCCTTCACCACATCCTTAACCTTACTATGTGTCCAAATAAGGTAACTATGCCTCTATTGGGTATTGGATTCTAAACAAGAAACTATGCTGACTAAAGTTAACTGAAGTCAAGTAGTCTGCACACAGGTCACATGCAATACATTTTAAGAGGAGACGAGTCTGACTGTCTGTACAAAGCACAGCATATCTCTACCCGACCTTGGTTACCGTAGGAGACAGCCAGCCTTATCAGGACAGCTGCTTGGCCCAGCCAACCTCAGCAGGAAGAGAGATGAAGCGCTCTGAAAGAGCTCCCAGGATTGCAGATGACCAGAAAATGACCCAGGGAACAGTGTCATATTACCTTTAGGTCAAAAGAGGAAATTCCCCCACACAGCTGCGGTAAAAGAGAATAAAAAAACCTGAATATGCAAGTCATCTGTGATGCACACTTTGCTTTGCTGAATGTTGTTGCTCAATGACAGCATGACACGCACTTCTTATTCATCGCCCACAGCAGCTCAGTGAGACTGTCTCCAGATGAGCTGTTGCAGATGGATAGCTTATTGATAAATGTAGCCTCTCTCATATTTTGATGTGCTAGGTTTATGGAAATCAATTTAAATGTCACTACAGGACACCGGACAATCTATTAAGACATGACTGAGGATACTCGCCAACCCAACATGAGGAAAGCAGTAGGTTCAAAGTGTTGGGTTCATATCAGCCAGGAATGCTCTCCCTCTCTGACCTCTGCCTGTTGCCTTTGATGAGTAGTCACAGGGTTTTTAGTCATTTACTGTATCTAATCCTAGAAGTCTTCATATATGGAAGTTGTTTTGTTTTGTTTTTTTAAAGTTTTCATTCCCTTTAAAGTTTTGATTGTCAGAAGGTGATTCTCAGCTTAGATTACTACAACCACCAAGTCTTTGAACATGGAACATAATGTTCTGGCTGCAGCTGAAAATGTACAACATAATATTTAAAGCCCTTGAGTGATTTAGTGATACACTGCATCATATTGTTGCTGTCCACTGACAACAGTGCATCTGTTTTCCTGTGTCAATTTTATGAAATAAGAAAAACATCCATGTGACAATGCATTTTTAGATCACTGAATATTTTCTTTTTCTCAGAGGGACACTGGAGATTTTTCAAAAACTTTGAAAGATCATTTAGCTCATCAGTTTATCTGAAAACCTAAAAATCATCAAATATGAACATAACATGGTTTTAACTAGACAGCAACAACATGTAATATGTGGTGATCAATATATATAAAGATTAGGGGTGTAACGGTACACAAAATTCACGGTTCGGTATGTACACAGTTTTGGGGTCACGGTTCGGTATTTTTCAGTACAGTGGGGAAAAAAAGAAGGGTAGAAAATAACATTTTGGTCTTGTGCTGCAGTGGAAACTGACTGAAACAGTTTAGTTGTGCTGTAGTGGAAACTGACTGAAACAGTTTAGTTGTGCTGTAGTGGAAACTGACTGAAACAGTTTAGTTGTGCTGTAGTGGAAACTGACTGAAACAGTTTAGTTGTGCTGCAGTGGAAAAGGAAAACAACTTTTCTGTTTCTTGCAAGGAGTCAGGAAACCTGCTGAAAGCTAATTTATTCTGATTTATTGTCTAACTGTATATAAAGTAGTTGAAACTAGCTCCATCTCCAGCAGCTACAACAGTAATATGCTGCTTACACACTGCTCAATGCTTCAGTATTAATAATATATCAGTCAGAGGGACCAAACCACTACTTTTACTGCAATATTTTTTAAACTACATTTTTTCTCTCTCAGAACTGGCAGAGTGAAAAGCCGACCGTCATATAGAGGGGAGAGGGACGGGGAGACGTGGTATTGTTTCACTACGGAGATAATGGAGCATATTTTAATAATAGTGTTGCACTCGGTCAGTGTTATTGGTCTCTCGTTTGTCTGACGGCAGGGTAACCAATGTAACCAGGCTATCTTGGCTAAGCCAGCTAGCATACACCCATGAGCATGCTAGTGGTGCACTGCCAAAACGTTCTGGGTGGAACTCACGCTCAAGAATGATTGTTCCGCAAATCGGACTAAGTGGACTATTAAACTATTTTGGCAGCAATTGTTTGGGTCACAAAGCGTATTCTTCATACAAATGCATGCACCGAAACGTAACGTCCATAAAGTGACGGTTTGGGATAAATACACATACCGTTACACCCCTTAATAAAATCACAATGCCACACTATTGCTGTTCTCTGTGCTTAATCTCCAACACTTTTTACTCTTGCTAAAATTAACTGTAGTTGGATTTTCATGTTAGACACAGTTCCTTCCACAACTGAAACTGTGTTTGTACTCTGCATTCACTTTGCATATTGTACTGTTGCAGCCTACAGTCAAAATGTTTGTCTTTCCCAATCTTTACAAAATATTTGTACTTTCACTGAAAACAACAGTGTACCTGTGAATTTCAAAATGTGTTTTGAATCTATTCCAGTGTTCATTTGCTTCAATGCCAAGGATCACTGTCATTTTGGAAAATACATCACCACCCCAATCTAAGATGTTTGGCAATCCCAGGCGGGCTCCGCTGAATGATTTGCCTCCATGTGGCTCCTTTCATTGTTTCATCTTTCTTTACAAGTCTTGCCCCTGAAAAGCCCCCCAAAGCACGATACTACAGTAACATACCTGTGCTTTGAGGTAGAGATGTTGTTACATGGGTCTGTGTCTATCTGCCAGATATAATACTTTTCGCCCTAGTGTGAGTTCAGTTTTATCTTTATCAGAGCACAGAATCTTTTAGCTGATGCACTCAGCTAAAAGCCACTGTCATGTGCCTTTTGCAGTTTTTTGTATAGTTGGGCCTTGTATCATACACCCCAGATGAGTAAAAAGCTGCACTAACTGCAGGAGATACTGTACCTGGGGCGGATTTAAAAGAATATGGATGCACCTTCATGCAGTGTCAAATAAAATTTTATTTGACATCTGTTGTATTGTGGGGTACAGGTTAAGGCTGTGAAAAAAGTGGATGTGTTGAATACATTGAAAGTAGAATCCAACCGATATATCTGTCAGCTGATATTATCAGCCGATATTGGCCTATCACAGGTATATCAGTATCAGCGCTGATTTTTTTTAAAAAGTTATAAAGGCAGCATTTTATGTTTATTTGATCCTTTTTCTTAATTCAAGTTTAATATATATGTACATATGTTTTTTGTTCTATGTGTTGTAATGTTTTATTTATAGTTATTTATAATTATTAAATTCCCAGTGAAGTTTACTGTTTAAGTGCACTGATATCATTTTATACAATAAAGTTTATTGTAAATATCATGCCTCCATTACATATCTTTGTCACAAGTGTTTGATAACCACATTTGAGGGATCATTGCAAAAAATGTGTGTTTATGTATATATTTTGTATAAATAAGACTATCGGCCAATTAGCGCTAATATTGTTATCGGCCCCAAAAATCAATTGAAAGTGCTACATGTCAAAACCTACTGTGTTCTCTCTACAGAGATTGTACGAAGAGACTGGCGTGTAGTTTTCAGCCAGTACAGGAAAATTGTGGTTTGAATGTCATTAAATACTTAAAAAGAAATGTTTGAACCATAATTATCTATTGCATTTACTATTGGTCTCAAGTCTACCGTGGTTGGTGTTCCTTGTTTATTTCCTTCTAAAGCACTGCCACAAATTATGCATTTCATCTGAATCCATTCTCACAATTAACACCAATAAACCAGTGACAACAAAAAAGAGCCTTCTGCATCTGTGATTCTGAAACCTGCTGAGGCGATGTCAAATTATGTGAGCATCAGTGTCCAACATAACATTGTTTCCCCACTTGCCTACTTGGCCAGTAGATCAGAGTTTTACTGGCCCGGCAGCCAAAAAAATGAAAATAACTCTTTCTTCCATAATTTTGGTAATTTATTCATTGTATACATTATATGTACAACAGTGAAGTTCCTTTAGGATTTGGTTGTTTTCCTTTAGTTATAGATATGTATTGTTGATATATTACACAAATATGCAAAATATAAAAATAGGCACATATTGGATCAGTAAATGAATGGTGTATAAATGTAGCTTTCTCCATATTTTGTGTAAAGCCAGAGAGAGAAAGCCAGAGTTTACATAGGGAGAAGAGAACCGAATTTATAATAATAACATTTCAGCAAGTATGGATGACCTTGATAATAAACTCTTGTGTCAAGAACTGAGACAATGCTGAGAGATCTGCAGAAATGTACTTGTTAAGATAGAACAGAGAGAAAGAGAGAAAGAACATAATGGCATTTGCTTGTGTACGCATGTTCACTCCAAGCTCCGTCTGTCTGCTCCTGCGAGCCACCTGTCCACTACAGACATGGCGTTAAACTGTAATGAATAAATGAAAAAGAGAAATGCAGAGGTGGAAAATGAAACAGAAACTAAGAGCATCTCTCTCCACAGTAAATCATTTGTTGAGTGTTTGATGGTTATTTATTTGTGCTTTGAAATGTAATCGCCGTGAAGCAATCAGAAAATAACGTTTTATTTCTCTCATTCACTGGCTTTGTTCTCGCTACCACCGCTCGCTCTCCTTGCTCAACCACCACTGCTCTCTCTCTCTCTGTCGTTTGTGCTCTCAGCTCGCTCGCGCTCTCTCTCTTTTTCTCTTGTCCATTTAATAGAGTCGGGAAGCCAACAGCAAAGCCTAACTTTACATTTAACTATATCAAACGAAAAGAAATGTTCTGCCCTTCGTCCTAAACTATATACCCATGACTCTGATCCGGGCCAGTGACTGGCCAATCAAATTGCCCTGCATAAACTTTTACTGGCTTCGGGCCATCGGGGCATCAGTTCTGTTGGACCCTGCATTAAAAGAATTTCAATAAAATGGCAATATGAAGCAATATGGTGCATGTCTGGGGACATTAAATCAATAGTTATAAGCCCAATACTGCAGTGATATAAGGGATTATTTTTGAGAGATAATATTTTACCTATCTGAAAATTGTTTAGACTTCTGTTGTAATGCCAATTATCACCTCTGTTACAACTCTCAACAATGTAATTTCTCCAATTTGAATGGGCAATTTATATCTTACCACAGTGGCTGTAGCCATCTGTCCAAGCATAACAAATAGGTTGTCTCTCTGAAGGGCAACACCATATTGTGTAAATGCAAAATGTTACTGGCTCTATAACTCATTCCATTTGGGAGATATCAGAAAGTTTCTGGGTTTCCCACCAATACTGCAGTTTGCATTCAGGTCTGTGCACACAATCTGAGGTTATGTGGCCCTAACAGCCTTTTGCTTCCTCAATCAAAATATGTGCAACCCCAGAATTTTTGTGGTTTATTAACTTGTCACTGGATTCAAACACTTTTGTATCAAGCTTTTAAACAACATCTGTTTCTTAAAAAGAGGGCCACTTCAGAGATTTACAAAATTATGCCCAGGCATTTTTATACCACAGATGGGTTTTTTTAAAAATATGAAAACCTGCTGCTAGGTAAACAGTTCATTGTTGAGCAGAGCAGTTTCCAATGTTTCAGGCTTTTCTCCACCTTTCAGCACAGAGATCAGTCCATAATGATAACTTCTCCTCCTTCTCTACAGTATCGCATCTATTACATAAACTATTGAAATGTCCGTCAGAATGCAGGCAGATCTGAAAAGTATTAGATTAATGTATGAATTTTACAATAATGTCATTCAGGTGTCACTGAATGTAATCTGGGATGTTGCAGAAACATCAGTACTGATGTTCTGTTTGTTGCAACATCACACAGCAGCAGAAATGATAAGTCCGTCTTTACACTGAGCGTGATGTGGACACACTATGGACATGCTAATTTGGCTGGCCACACTGTTTTGCTTAATGGCCCTCTGCTGCTGTTGACAAACTTGCAGAGACATTCCTAAGAACAATGCAGGCCGATCTGATCTCTGTGACTTCCTCCGCTGCCAGTTATTGGCGGCAGTGGAGAATTAAACTTCTAGCTTCTGAAATAGTTTTTTTAGACACCTCTGATGGAGCTTTTTTGGGAGGAGGTGTTTAATAGTCAGCACCCCCACTTTGTGCAATAAAATGGTTAATTAACAGCCTCTTAAGCAGTTAAGCAGTTCATTATATACAGTACAACAAAGTGGTGGAAGGCCTGAGATAATTGAAGTTTAAAGAGCTATCCCCTGGGGAGCATAGGCTACATGTTTCTTTATGGATTGTTAATTTGTTCATACTGTAGCATTAATCAGCATTTATATACAGTAATGCATTGTTCAGTGCACAAAATCTCCTTATCAAGTCATTTTAGTCTGTAATTGAGTCCTTAAAGTCTTATTTTCTTTTTTAAAGTGCATTCAATTTTTACTTTTATTAATTGTATTACTTGAAGCATTGTTGTACAGTATTACTTTTACCTAATTAATAGTTCTGAGTACTTCTATGGATGAAGCGGCATCTCATGGTGATAGCCTGCAACTGAATGAATGGGCATGTTTACAGTGGAAATTAGATACGCCCAGGTAGAGGAGGGCTGACTGGAAACTGGCCAGCTAGGATCTGGCTGGGAGCGGCAATTCTGAGTTGCTGGTACTGTAAACATTTTCCTGCACGCTAACTTGCTACTTTGTGTAGGTCTACACGTTACTGCGGCCCAGCTAATTTGTATCATGTACATTTATCTGTATGTTTCCATTTATTGTGCAACCAGTGAAATAAGAGTGTGTTGACAATCGCTTTGGTGTACGTTGTACTGTACATTGCTCCATTGTTTCCTGCTGATCTCCCTCGCCTCGAGTCCCGCATCAGACAGTTTCTGTATGGCAGTGGCTCTCAGGCTGCGGTTTGTGTATGACGTGTGTGTCCCTGTCTCTTTGCATATCCTGGGTAACATCTGCGACAGCTAGTTTACTCACAGGGGAACGGCGGTATACCAAAAGCTGTCTGTCCCAGCTGTTACCCCCCCTGGGCTGCAGATAGAGGGCTTTTGCACCAGGCAGAATTTTGCTCAGGAATCTTTCAAGAGATGCTACCAGGCAGAGGGAATTTCCTCGCTCCTCAAACATAGCCCCCCATCAACTTTGTTCTACTTTGCTCCATTCTCGTCACATTTTAGGATGAATGAGTCAGGTTTGAGATCCCAATTCCCCTCTTTGCCCCTGCTTCCAAAGTGCAACTAAATATCGTACCAGACCTTGTTCAGTAAACCTTTTGGATTTTCTGGACTTAAGTGTTGCAGGATATTGTAAGATGCGCTGGTCTTCAGGTGAAATCGGGGGGTTGTGGCTTGTTTTGTCTTTTCCTGCCCGTCTAATCTCTTTTACAACACATTTGAAAACATTATTAGCTGATATGAATTCCTGGTCCTGCATTAAATTCCATGAACGGCTAACCGGAGGCTTGTTGATGTAACGATTTAAACCAGCCCAAAGCCCAAGGTAGCAGCTGGTGTTCTAGAGCTCCCCTTTAGTTGTCCGGATGGATCACATAAAACTGCCTCAAGACTGTATTCAGCTCAGTCTTCTTAACAGACTGAATGTCGATTAGGGATGCCATGGTGAGGAAATTTTCCAACAGACTAATAAACTCGTGATAACAGTGGTTACCAATAACACCGCGCATTTTACTGTAATGTCCAATAAGATAAGATATTCATCTATGACGCTCATACGTAGAGCACTTACTTTAATCTTTAATGTTAGTTTTTAGTAAGATATTCATCTATGTGACCATGGGCTCCAGGCTGCTGTCATCGGGTCGTCCTCTGTGTACAGAAGAGGACGAGCCAGAGGGCGACCGCCGCTTAGAACCACAACCGTATCAACTCGCCTGCCATCCAGAGAGAGACACACCGAGAGCAGGCTGAGCAGGCAGAGAGCGAGAGAGTTTCTGCCCGAAAACAAGCACAGAGACAATCGTCTGACTAAGAAATAAATGGGTTTTGTTTCTATAAAAAAAAAAGCAAAACTACAGTATGGGCGGTGGGCAAGTTATGTAATCGGTGTATGCCCCAACACCGTTTAACAGTAGTAACATTGACAACCATGGCAAGCCTAATGCCGATGATTACACTTTTGAGACTTAGCCAAGTCTGAATGCAGTTCAAAGCCCATGTTGTTTGCCTGGTTGGAATGCCTCTTGTCCAATCAAATTAATTTGTCGAAACTAACTGTTGTATAATAGTTAATAGTTTGTGAATGTGTGTTTGGTGGCTTGTTCAACAAGCTCAGGTGCAGTAAAAGATGTGTGTTCAGTTTGGAAGTTAGATAAGGAGACTTTCGCAGGAAAACTAATGTGATTTGTTGTTCAGAGTCTGTGGCTCTTGTGTTGTGTAGAAGGATACCATCAGGCTCAGTGTGACCGTCTGCTCTGCCTATGACAGAACGCCACGTTATCGCTTTATTTAAGATTTGATTTGCTGTATCGAAATTAGTATTTTTTTCTCAAAGGAAGGTAATTTAATTTCAATTGGACTTTAAATATTGGACAAGAGAAAATTTTGACTTTGGTGATGCTAGAAGAAAAAGTATTACAATTCACCCTGTGGGTAACATGAATGTCTGCACCACATCAAATTTTACGACAATTCATACAATAGTTGTCGAGACAGTTAACTCAAAACCAAAAATGTCATCGTCATTGTGGTGCTAGAGGAAAGGTCAGGGCATCACCAATGAATGTCTGTACAAAATTTAATGGAAATCCATTAAATGTTTGTTGAGATATTTCAGTCTGGACTAAAGTGATGAAACAACTGACAGGCAGAACAGCCGACATACTGACACTGCCATCCCTAGACCAACCAGCACTGCCAAGGCTGGCCTTCTGAAGGCTAAATGTGTGTGTGTGGTCTCTCCAGACAGGGCCTGCCGCCCACTCCCCTGACACTCGGGTGAGATATGAAGAGAGACAGAGTGCTGCAGAGGAAATATCTATGTTGACATGCTGAAAAACACACTGTCTTCCTCCCTTTTCCCCTTCCTTTCCTCCTCCTCACTTCTCTAACTCTCTCTCCACCATCTGCTCCCCACCTTTTTACTTTACTTCTCTCTGAGGGGGGGACCTTTAACCACATGAAAATAGATGGTATGTCATCTTTATCTGAACGTATACGTGTAAATGGAGCATGCTACATTGCTGCAGCAGGTTCACATTGCGGGAGCTTAAATACCTTTGCTCAGCAGTACTTTATCAGTATTAGTCAACCCAACCCCATCATCTGAATAGTCTGAGTTCACTTTTGAGTGACCTGAAATACAGTAGCTGAGTGTTTAATTTGGAAGATTAAGATGGTCTCTTCTTATACAGATTTTCTCATGCCCATGAAATGTTAAATACTGGCAGCCAGCCCAGTTTCACTCATCTAAAAAGACTCTATGGGCAGCAACACACCTTTCATTTCAGTTTTTTCTGTGATAATTCAAGGTCATTTACTCTCCAGGTTAACTGTTTGATCTCTGTGCAGGGGGTGACATTGAAACTGCTTCCCTTGGTACAGAGAGCATGACAAATGTTCTGTTTCTAGGCCTCGGCCATATAGTTAGTAATGGTTTGTGCTGGACTAGAGTACAAGGTGTTGGGAGGAAAGTATTCTCTTGTTCCTGAAGAGGAGGAGGAGGAGGAAAAACTACTGATTTGGATCCCAGCTTGAAAAGCTGAAGAATCCCTGACTTGCAGTATTGCAGATGGCCAAACAGCAGGTTCAGTGACTGTTATTGTTTATACATTGAAAACTGAAAGAAAATAAAGTTTTTTCTGGGGTTTCAGGGATTCAGATCTTTTACTTCCGTAAATATTGCAATAATCTAAAAAATATATATTTTTAAAGTATCAAAAGTAAAGGTATTCATTAGGCAACAGAAAGGCCCAAGTCAGTGTTATATTGTGACTGTTATTATTATATTATTATTTTATTATTATTATTATTATTATCACTATAAACTGATCACAAAGTGAGATGCGTAAGGATATTGGTGGCTTACCAACTATGCTAAACAATTTCCTGGAGAAAAGCAGACTTCGTCATAGCAGGAAAAGACCAGGTGTTACTTATTACATTAACAAAGGCTCCGTTATATTCAGCTGTCCCAGTACGTCATGACAGTGTGACAGTTTGCACGCACAATACCAGAATCCTGAAACTGAAGCAGCTAAGTGGAATTCAACCATCATTCATTTTATTATTCACACCTGTGCTTTCCCTACTGTGACATGTCAAAATGTCTTCAGTCGTCAGAAAAAGGCTTATTTACTGTATCTTCTTGGGTTGTTTAATATTCATCATATTTAGACAATTATAGGTTTTGTATTGAAACCTGCAAAACAACTAGTACTTGAGGCTTTCAAAAATAAATATAATGGAGTAAAAAGTGCAATATTTCCCTCTAAAATGTATTGGAATCGAAGTTTAAAAGAGCATTAAATAGAAGTCCTAAAGTTAAGTACCAAGAATTTGCACTTAAAAGGGGTCATTATGCTTTTTGTGATGTCATTTATATACTGTCATGATGTTGGACCTCCACATTAAACATGGTCAAAGTTCCAAGACTTGAGGGGGAGACAAAAGCCCAGGTTTCAGCCTGCCCTGAACGCTTCATTTGCAATGTTTTTCTTTTAAACTTTACCGATGAAATGACAATTCATGCATGTCCATAAACGCATGGAACAGATACAGTATCCTATTATATCTGTCAAAACATTTCGTTTAGAGTCAGCTGGTTTTAATACCCATCCTTTGAGCAGGATTGTGGTTTGCAGAATATATGGCAGGTGGGTACACTTCCTGTGGGAGCACTGTCAGCAGCAGCAGTATTGGCCACTGTCAGAGTGAGGAGTCTACCAGCAACTTTTGTTAAATCAGATGTGATGGCTGAACTGTCAGCCATTGGCGTCTAGGGCCAAACTTCGCAGCCACTTTTGTGTCTCGCTAAGCGAGCAGTCAGTCAGACTGTCCTCACTTCCTATTTCACTTTAACACCCTCATGCAGAGCAAACTGCTTTCTGGTCGATTTGGAAAGTTCGGTTGAGTGTGTTCATGGGTTTGTGATTTACTCGTTTGCTTTTATTGACTCTGCAATATTCAGTTTCTTGGCAAGCATCTTAGTGT
The DNA here is from genome assembly GCA_038419695.1 of Scomberomorus guttatus. Classification (NCBI taxonomy): domain Eukaryota; kingdom Metazoa; phylum Chordata; class Actinopteri; order Scombriformes; family Scombridae; genus Scomberomorus; species Scomberomorus guttatus. The sequence continues at coordinate 12,530,007 of CM076461.1, forward strand.
TTTAACTGTCAGCTCCACAAAAGAGAAAATTAGTTTTACTGTTGTGTTTCAGAGGTGTACTTTACTGGTTCAGTGATTGAGATGAACAGAGGTCAAACTTGAAATTTTATTGATGAATACTGTCTGCAAATCCTGACTTAAAACGGACTGTCATCATTGTGTCCTCTCCAGTTATACACTCTGTGTACTCAATCAGCTGCCAGCTGATTGAGTACACCTAGCTAAAACCAATGTAGTCTAAAGCAACAGAAGACTTTATGGTTGTTTTGGAGGCTGTAGTTTGTGATACTGTTGAACTGTATTGTATTTTGTCTCCCCTCATTCAAAACAATGATTGTAGACCAAATATTGTTTTTGACTGCATTAGTTTTAGATGGGTGTACGTAATAAACTGACAACTGAGCTATTTGTGTGAGGTAGACTGTTACATACATTTTGCTGTAGGAAGAAACAAAATATGGCTCATGTTAAATATTATCAATTATTCTGTCCATTTTTTGAGGTACTTGCTTAAAGGTTTAGTCAAGTTTAGTTGAGTGTCAGAAAATAGTGAAAAATGCCAACACAAGTTTCCAAGATGATGTCTTCAAGTAGTTTGTTTTGTTTGACCAAAACTCCAAAACCAAAAAGGTGTTAAATTTATAATAACATAAATCAGAAAAAAAATAATGAATCCTCACATTTTAGAGGCTGACAGAAGTGTTTCCCCTAGGTTGACTGCTTTGAGGAACAGGGCAGCTTTGGGGTGCCAGCAGTTGTGGAAACAACAGATGAGACTTTTCTTGGTCTTGAGAAGCTGCAGCATTTATTAAATGACACACTGTAGCCTGTACTGTACATTTACTGCCAGATTGACAACTTTTCCTAACCTTTTCCTCAGCTCCGCTCGCATTCACCGTCACTTTTCTGCTGTTCGCTCAACCACACACTGGCTACGCACACACATTACACACTGCCCTCTTCCTTAATGGAGCTACGCTACTCTTATAATAGCACCTTTCATGTAGATGTCCTTTGAAGAATGAGGAGAGGGAGGTTGACTCAAAACAATTCCACGATAACGTAGGTTGTTATTATGCTTGCACAGTGTGCAAGTGAAAATCATCAGTAGCCCATTGCTATTAATGATCGTATGAAATTTTAGCAGCGGTGCACCGCTGCAGAACGTCTCTAGGGGAAACACTGGACAGTGACTGGCATTTTTGCTTCATAAATTACTTAAACGATTAATCAGTTATCAAGATGGTTGCCAGCTAATACTTCATGACAAAAGTCAAAGGATATAGTGTACTGCATACCAAGGAGATGTTGATTTTATTGTGTCTTACTCTGCATGCAACAAGTCCTCATACATAACCAGCAAAATAGGTCATTTGTCATTGCTTTCCAAAACAGCTCATATGAGTGTTTTCTGATCCAGTGCCACATATTAACTGTTGGAAGGAGAAATGATGCAAACCACAATCTTCAGTGTCAAAATCGTACACTCAACCACCCACCCCAGCCGCCTCTCTATGAGGTTTTGTGGCGCCAAAACAACATTACGCTACATCCACTTTTACTTCTGAGAGGGGACAGTCATTATTGGCACGACCACAAGAAGTGGTTTGTCAGGAAAATGTACAAGCACAATGACAAATGATGCTGTTGTTTTTCTGGGAAGGACAGTCTCTCGCTTGTATCTGCATATGTGGTTCCCTCTTAGTGCGCCTGTTTTGATAACCGAGTAGAGATGAGCATGTTTTCTTGCTGTTAACCGAGTCTAGGTCATGGTTCAAACCCTCATCTCTCTCATCTCTAGTCTCTATCTCTCTGACACACACACTTCACTGAGATTGGATAAAGTGTATTCTATGACACGGTGAAGATGACTACAAATGCACAAAAATTGTTCACATTTGATTTGGCCTCTCACGGGCGGCAGCCTCCTCCAGAGAAGAGAAGTGGTTTGGTGACCATGCAGACGACACTTTAAATCCCCACAGTCAGAATAAACTGTGGGAGTACTGACTGAGAGGTAATCCACTCTACTGAAGTGCTCTTCAGCAAAGCATTTCGCAAAAAAAAAAAAAAAAATTCCAGCAGAGTGACAGTAGACAACTGCAGTTACATGCGGCTCAGCTTGTAGGTGTGAGTGAATGTAAGTGATGCTAGTGGATGCATGCGAGGCTCGGTTTTTCTGAAAAGAACAGCCCGTCTTTCTGTACTGCAGCAGCTTATGATTACATGCTACACCGTTTTGTAATTTCATGAGTCACACAATGCTGTGTATGCCTAGTGTAAATCACTTTGATTTTCCATCACTTGGCTGCTGTAACAATGGGTTTTAGTATTATGGGGTGTCTGTTTTTGTAATAACGATACATTACAGTGGATGAATAGACAGAGGTAATGTAAGTGTGTGTGAAAGAAGGAGAGAGAAAAAAGTCAACCGAGAAAGAGAGTATGTATGTGTGTCAAAAAGAGAGAGACAGACAAAAAGCGCCCCTCCATCTCTTGAGCCTTACGTAGAGTTGTGTTTGCCAATCTCTGCCTGTTTGTGTGTGTATGCATGTGTGTGTGAAGTGAGATATGGCAACAGTGCCATCTAGTGCACACACTCATTTTTCAGATTATTAGTATAGCTGTGTCTACCTTGTTTAACAGCTCACAGTGGAGACACGCAGACAGGATCACATGTGATAAACATCCTGAGTCAGATTCAACTCAACCTCAGCTATCTGAGGACAGAGTGTGTGTGCTTCACTTTACTGGTTTTGTCTCTCTCACTAACTAAAAACAAAACATTCATTCTCAATGTGCTATGCAGATGCGTCTGCAGATACTTGAAAGTTGCTTAAGATGGGTAATCCATCACAACGACATTTAATCAGCCTCATTTTTTTATCCAAGTTACATTATCGTTGCATGCTACTGCAGCTGTGAGCAGAAACTGTTTATCAGCTGTCGTCCTTGGTGCGTTCAAGGATGCTCAGACACATGACATTTACTGTAGTTTTCAGGTGCCGGCCAGTATCCTTTATAATAAATATAATGAATAATAAATTCTTGTTTTATCTGATTTTGTGACAGTGAAGCTCATTAAATACAATGCTTTTTAGCATCAGACCTTTGAGTCACTTTTCCATTATATAGTATAGGAATCCATTATGCTTTCATGATATCCAAGGGAGCTTATAGATTCATATTAATATAATATTGTATTAACATGTTTTCATTTATTTACCTTTAATTTGTTCCCTTGGGACATCCCTGCATGTCATTTTGTTTTCTGCCTATTGGAAAATCAAAATTAATGGTGCTCTTGTGTACCATCACTCATCAGGAGACTCAAGGGATCAGAATGTCAGGTATTATGTCAACCAAGCCTACTTAGAGCAATTAAATGAGAGGAAGGATCAAAGAATGAATGGATAGTCGGTAAAGGGATGGATGAAGAAGGGAGAGGTAAGGTTTAATGGTTGAAGAGCAGTGAAGGGAGGGTAGGCCGAGAAATCTGAGACTATTAGGAGAGTCTGAGTTAACCACATTCAGTCTGAGTAGAATTGACAAGATGTGTGCCCCTTGCTTTTTTTATTGTGCACATTGTCCACAAATTGGCAATTTTTCTCCGAGCTCACTGTCAATTTCTTTTTTCCAAGGACGGAATGACAGAAAAATTTGAGAACCACTGACTTAGACGATTAATCAATTAAAAAAATTGTTGCTGATTAATTTTCTGTCCATCTACAGTCAGCTCTAGATGAATGGATGGTAGACTTGGACGGTATATATTTTTTCATACCTTCATACCTTCTTGACATTAAAAAAAAAAAGAAAAGCTGAGCTGCTGGTGATAGAAATCAGTGTAGCATGTATGACATTGTCTAGCCTACATGCTGTGTGTCTAATATGCACTTAACCTACTTAGACAAGTCTTGCTGGGTTTTACATTCAGTGGGCTGAATGGAGGTGATGTGCGGATGGTGGTGGCAGACTGGCAGTTGAATAAATGTGAGGCTACCGAGCATCAGCACCGACCCCTGATCAGCTCACCCCAGCCCGGCTCTGTTATGAGGGCTGGGCACCAGGTTAGCTTGTTAGACTGGATGCTAGCTGTGGGAGGCTCGTGCAAGGCTCTGTGGAGCGAAAACAGCCCCCTTATAGTCGACCAAACTTTTAGTCAATGAGAAGAGCCTTAGTGGATCAAGTTTTCATTGGCCAGTTAGTCACAAAATTGTCACAACTTCTCCCCCCTTCTATTCTAAATCATTACTGCTTGAAATGGTAAATGGACTGCATTTATATAACGCCTTTCTAGTCTTCCGCCACTACAAGCCACATTTACCCCTTCACACACACACACACACACACACACACACACACAAACACATATGTTGATGGCAGAGGCTGCAATGCAAGGTGCCTGCTCATCAGGAGGAGTTTCTAATCATTCACACACATTCAGCACAGCCTTCGAGAGCAATTTGGGGATCATTATCTTGCCCAAGGACAGTTCGACATAAGGATCGGGTCTGGGGATCAAACCGCCGATCTTCTGATTAGTGGCTCTACCTCCTGAGCCAGAATTCAGTCAGTCCCAGAATTACAAAACAAGATGTTTGGATTTGGTTGCTGATATTCTGAAAATGTAGCTCAGACAGGAATCTAGGAGCAGTGTGTGTATAAGTGTGTATCCTGTTGTAGTGGGCAGAACTTGCTCGGCTCCGCCTCTTCATGGAGATCTATTTCAATGCCTTCACATACAAAAAGTTAGTGTTTCAGGTGCTGCAGTCATTGGTGTTTTTGAAATCTAATCTTATAAATATGCTGATAGCTTTTCCTCTCCAAAATAGATTTAAATCTTCTGCAGTGTGTGTGCATGTGTGTGTGTGTGTTTGAGATGAGGACAGTCTGAGATGAGGAGAGGGTCATCAGCAGTGCTTATGTTTGCCATCCTCATCCCCAAAGACACACACACACACACACACACACACACACACACACACACACACACACACACACACACACACACACACACACACACACTGTCTGCCAGGCCTTTTCCCTTCACAACACTGCTTGCCGACAGCAACGTGCCCTGAGCTGATAAACTTTATCAACGGACACACACCTGTGCCTGTGCACAACCGCACACATGCACATAGATCCACATAAGCACACTTCTTGCTTTGCTCTCCTGACAAGGTAGACACCTGCTACTGTGTGTGTGTGTACGTGCATGTGTGTGTGTGTGTGTGTGTGTTTGCATCTGCGTTAGTGTGGAAACCGTATAAATGATGTTAGGGGACCTGAGGTGACAACAATACACTCCTGGCTTGAGTACACGACACACATCATTGCACACTCGCAAACACACAATCACAAACACTTAAGCAACACACAAAAACATGAACATGCACATATGGGTACACACGCAAAAATAAAAACACACACAGCGAACTCAAATAACATTTACACATCTCTCTAGAGACTGTCATTATCACTGTTTTCTACCACGCAAATATGAATATGTGTGACTGTCTGTGTCATTGTGTGTGTCGCTCGCCCTGTCTCCTCTTCAAACTGTGTGTGTGTGTGTGTATGTATCTGCATGCATATGTACACTGTATGCAGTGCTGGTCAGTATTATGGCTTGGTATACCAAACCTCAAAACACCAACCGAAATGCGTCATCAAGTAAAAAGTATTAAGTTGGCATCTAATCAGGAAACTTTAAGCTATATTTTATTCAGGCAACGTTCTCTATGTAACACTGATAGAATAAGCAGTTTGGCTTATTTTGTTTAATGAAAAAAAGGGTTAAAACATGCTTATATTCGCCTCACTAAGGTATCGAAAAAGTAGTTTGGTGTCTTTACCAAAAGTCAGGTATCATATTGGTACCGATATTAAAAATTGTCTATAGTCATAACTATAGTCAATAGTTAGAAATATTTAGTACCTCAATACTGAACACCTCATCCTAAATATAATCAGTAATATAGTTAAAAAACTCAAAGAAAGATATTCAAGTTATTCAGTAAATATTTAGAAAACATCCTATTAATCAGCAGGTGGACAGCAGACATTATGTTTTCAAAAGCAGGCGAGAACTTTCAGATGAAAACAAAGCATAGAGCCGACTGACACAGACTGACTAACAATGTAAAACAACAGTGAAATCAAACACCATTTATATACGACATGTTGCCCGTAACTCCGCGACCCTAAAGCGCCCGACTCAGAGTGTGTGGACGATCCATCTGTCAGTCTGCTGCTGCGCTCTACTGCTGCGTGATGGATGCAGGAGGAAGTCTGCCCATGCTGCTTTGAAAATAGCTTGTAGTTTGTTTCTCAAAAAAAAAAAAAAAAGGAGAAGTCATTTTTTAATGTAGGATTGAGGTAACCTGTTAATAAAACAATCTCACTACAAGGTCCATTTTCTGTTGAGGAAGACTGTGTACCACAATCAAAAGCCCCAGAACAGCTGCTAAATGGACCTTGTTGTTAGGTTGTTTTCATCCATAACAAGATCAAAGAATGAACTTCAACCTTAATATTCTAAACAGCTCCGTTACAACTCAACCCTGTGTGTGTGTGTGTGTGTGTGTGTGTGTGTGTGTGTGTGTGTGTGTGTGTGTGAAAGCATTTTGTTGAAACATTTAAATACTAGTTAGTAGTTTTACAGTAAGAAAAAAGGCAAGATGTTGACAAGATGAGGCTTTTTAGTTTCTCATATCTCTTTATTTATAGTAGGGCTGCAACTAACATTTTTTTCCACTATCAATTCATCTTCCAATTATTTTCTTGATTAATCAATTGAGCATTTGGTCTATAAAATGTCAGAAAATAGTGAAAATAGCCTATCACAACTTCCCAGGGTCCAAGCATCTTTAATATGTTTATTCTATCAAAACGAAACAGTCAAAAAACCAAAAATATTCAATTTATCATAGAAGACTTTTTTAAAACTACTAAATAGTGCATGTTTACAAGTCTTAAGAAGCTGGAACCAATGAACTTTTGGCACTTTTCCTTAAAAAAAATTACTTACATGAATTACTGAAATTGTTGCCAATTTATTTTCTGTTGATCGATTCTTATAATATTTGTGGGGAAATGTATTTAAAGAACATCATGCGCTGATTCTCACCAAGTCTTTGTGTCAGTCAATAACATTGCGATGATGAACACCAGTCACACTGCTTTTGTCACTCTGTCAGCCTCTCTGTCAGTCACTCTGTCAATGTCAACTAGCTAGCTAGCTCCGCATGGAGAGAAACCTGGCATCAATCACGCTCTGTCAGCAGGAGGGCCCATTACTTTAGAGGGATTATGATATCAGAGATCGTAGGCCTATGGGCTAACAAACCGAGGGACAAATAAATGTTGAACTTTTGAAAAGTGCTTCCATTAACGCCTCATTCAGCTCATCTAACTGTGCAAATATTTGCAGTCATAGAGCCTAGTGTTTCTGAATTTAAAGTACTTGCACGCAACAAGAATATTGAGGCCTTCAGGAAGGCATTAAGGCATTATGAGTGGACCCAAACATAAATGAATTGGAAAATAAAGGAAGAGGTTACCAGCAGAATGCCATTTATTCAGTGTGGATTGTGTTCATTTCAAATGCCATCCCGATGCCAGTTTGCAGTCTAGCTGTGTCATGGAAACGCATACACACACACAAATACAGACATAAACACACATATGCGTGCAAGTAAAAACCTCCCTGCATTCACGCACACCTCTTTAGGTCATTCTTTCTCGCTCTCCCTTGCTCTTTCCGTCACAGTGCCACAGTGACCCTGGCTGGTGGAAAAGCGGTACTGCGGTGCTGGGAAGCGTGACTGGCATACTGTGTGTATGTGTTTGTGCACACATCTGTATGTGTGTGTGTGTACTGTAATTACTAGAGAAGATAAATCTTGTTAATGAAACAGACGGAAAGAAGAGGACTCTGGAGAGGGAAAGGAGGAGCAAGAAGAAGAGAGACGAGGGGAAGAAGGGAAAAAGGGATGAGGGAGGAGGCGGAGACCGAAAGCGAAAGGAAGGAAGGGTATAAAAAGGGTATAAAAATGAAAGAATATGAAGGGGGAGAGAAGAAACAAGGGAGAGGAGACAGGTCTGGGGGGAATAGAATAAGGGGGAAAATGTTGACTGTCACGTTTTGTTTCATTGCATTATATATCAGTATTGAGGGAGTGATGCAGAAGAACAGAGGGGAAAGGCGAAGATAGCAGGGTGAGAGAAAGATGGAGAGAGAGAAAGAGACAAGTGAGTGCAGACACAGAGAGGAGGAGACGGATGAGGAAAGGAAAAACACAACCTGGAGAAGCCCCATTTTCTTAAGAAAATATGCATGCGAGTGCGCTCGCCGAGTTTAAAGTGCTGGAGTGTAACTGGTCATGCATATTAATACGAACAGAGTGTGTTAGATGTCTGTTGGAAGGACACTGAATTAGTGTACAAAGCCTGTAAGACACATAAGGTATAACAACCTGTGAGGAGCAGACATGTGTATGTGCAGGTGTTTCTGTATTTGGGAGACAAATGGGCCATGAGCAGGAGAGAAAGTGGAGATGCTGGATTAAAAAAATAAATTAAAAAATAAAAAATAAAAAAAATCAGATAAGAAAGCTTCATCCTCCTGGAGTAGGCCTTAGTAACTACAGGGACAGACTGCAACCCTGGAGTTTGACCCAGAGCACAACTGGCACATGAGTACTACATCGTCCTTGGCTAAATTAAGCTTAAATCAGGTTTAGGTTGTTTTTTAGGATAACTGGAGGCATATACTGTATAAAGGTATGATCATATATACAAAATAAAGCTATTAAAAGGTGTAAAGGAGCTGTCAGTAGAATGACTAATTATTTTCAGACCATTGACTCGCTGTAATGTAGCTTGGGGAGAAAATGTGAAAAAGCCCTCTAAAAGTCCTCTAAAAGACAACAAAAGCAAATGTGCATCTTGCATCTGCAAGATGTATAGACAGGGCTGAGGATGCAGAGGTCATGTTTGCTGTATTTTCTTTTTGGAAATTTGGGGATGTATTTTTGTGCATGTATGTATAGGTGTTCATGTGTGCATGCTGTCTGCCTTTGTTTTTACGCTATAACTTATTTTCTACTGTTCTATCACTCTGTAAAGCACTTTGAATTGCTTTTGTATAATGTGCTAGACAAATAGAACTTGAACTTAGAGTTTAATACTTTTAAAAAGTTAATGCTAACACTTTTGTGCTTTTAGATTTTACTCTTTTCAGGCCAAGAAAAATGAGGAAATACATCAATAAATAAAAACAACAATGTACCCATTTTCCACACCAGAATGTAATTCCTGGTGGAGGGAGAAAACTCTTAGAAAAGTTGCTTAGACATACGACCTCTGCAGTATTTCTAATATTCTGGTAACCCCTGGTGGTGCTGGTTTACAAGTAAAGTTAACTTTTTTAGATATGAAGTACTCTCTAAGACACAAACCCCATATTAAAGCTTGCAACTGGTGGATGGCTTATAGGCAACAGGGTTACATTTAAAATTCAAAGGAAACAATGCATATACTGTACCATACATCTACATGACTAACAGTATATGGGTCTCTGCTCTATCTAAAAAACGTATAGAGGGTGTCCTGCAAAGCTTCTTCCTTTCTCGGATACAAATACAAACTAGTGGTCGACTAGAACCACACAACGCTCAGTAACAGACTGCATTTAAAGGATTTACCTTCACATCAATGCATGTATCAGATACATGACTTACCCTCCTGTTTTAGGGATGCCAAATTAGCCTTCAGTACTCCTTTTCATGTTACTTATTAAAGCTCAGGACAAATTAAAAACAAAAGCAAGCATTAAACAGACAGCAAGCAACCCCCAGACCTCTGCACAGGCTACAAACAATCACAAATCACACAAGCAGTGACCTGACAAGTGAAAGGGACACAGATGCCAAATTACTTACCTTTTTAATTTAATTACCCTGCCAGGCTCTGTCAGTATGGGCAACACAAAGCCCAACAAGTTATTTTGCCTATTACAAGCTATTTAATCATATCAGCAACTGCATAGTAGGTTTAGTTCATACGGAAAGTGAGGAAAGGAGAAGGGGATGTGTTTGTCTCACCTACCGGTGTTTGAAGAAGGCTGTGGCTGCACTTCCTGGCGGTTAAGTGTCCAATAATTAGCTTACGTCAAATAATTTCCCTCTGGACTTCAGTTCTTCCTCCGCAGAAGATTCCGTTTATATTTCCGTTGGAGAGTGTCCAACTCCCTCCTGCCCATGTAGTCCAACTAAATCATCTGTTTCTTCTTGGGCTGAGGTCCAATAAGTCCACAAAATAAGTCCGAAATAAGTCCACAAACATCTCAGTCAGTCATCTTGCGTAGTTGTTTTTGACCAAAAACTCCCAGAACCCCCCCTGCATCGTTGCTAACGGCCGTTAAAGTTAGCTTAGTTAGTTAGCTTAGTTAGCTTATTAGCTTATTAGCTAATCAATATTGGAAAACTTGCCACTCTCCCTGATTTATTTGAATGACGTTGCAAACTTTTGTGGGTTTGTTAGCTTTACTTAATTGTTTTTTTTTCTCAGGGTCCAGTTCCATTCACGTTACTGTTTATTCATATTTGCTACTAGCTCGCTAAATTACAAGAGACCTTCACCTGTCTTCATCAATCACCTTTTAATCCAGAGTGGCGCTGTTTCACCAATTTGAATAATGATAACTGGGAAAGACATGGTCACAACAATACTATATGTTATATGTCAAAGAAAGGGTAGAAACCCTATAGTATTTACAAGCAATACAAACATCTTATAAGTGGTTTGTAGCACACAATAATGTAGTTAGGCTATGTTAAGTAGTAGTATTAGTTAAGTTGGAGATATGAGGGCATTTTAAGTGTTTAGTATTTGTCAGCAATTGTAACTTCTGTGAATACATAGCCTTTTATTAAGACTGCAACGGACAATTATTTTCATTATTGATTGTTTTCTCAATTAATCAATTCATTTTTTGTCTATAAAATGTCAGAAAGTTTTAATTTTCTTTATATCTTCAAATGTCTTGTTTTGTCTGATCAATAGTCCAAAAGCAACAAGACACAGGTTGCTGTGGTTTCAAAAGGTGGGGTTTTATTTACCAAAAAAATACAAAAAGAACAAAGCAATTGTTATTAATAATTAAATTAGGCCCTTAAAAGAGGTCAACAGGACTGAACAGAGCTCAAAATACAGCAAACTGCACCGCAACAGAGACAAAACTGACCTAATGACAGAAGAGGAGAACATATATACTGACTGACCAAACCATTTAACAAACATGAAGGGAGGAAAAAACACTACTTCTAACTCAATATTAACTAAGCAAGATCTGGACACAATAACTATATTAAACTCATGAAATTAACTGCAAAATACACAAACAACAGGCTCTTTCCCCAAACCTCCCTTGCTGTTGCAGAAGGTTGGTATAGTCCAGGTCCTGGGTGTAGGTAACAGTGCTTAATGGGTCAGCCAATCTTATATATGATGGAGGCCTGACATCAACCACAGTAACTCAAAAGAAAAACGAATAAGAAAATAATATTAGTACAATTTAAGTGATGACACTACAAAATGAACTAAATATTCAGACTTCATCTAGAAACTATGTATGTCAGAAACACTAATAAACTTGTGCAAAATCAAGTTGTGTTACTGTGGGTTATTTAATTATGAAAACTGTAGGTGATTGTAAACCTAAATAAGAGAAAGCAGTATCAAAGTGAGGGTGAGTTGACATGATATTACCCACAATATTAGTCTGCTGGTGTGGCTGTAGGTGCTTCAAGCTTCAAATCCTCACATTTAAAGGGGGCTGCAAACAGCAGTTTTTGGGCATTTTTGTTTAAAAATGTACTAAAACAATTGTAAAAGTAAGTTGTTATCTAGAAATGTGTCGATCAAATCTAAAAGTTGAATAAATCAGGAAGATTTGACACTTATCCAGTTTGTTCATGTAAAATCATACAAAATCACATAGGCTCGCTGACCACATTTACACCCTTTCAAAAGTGTGTGTGTGTGTGTGTGTGTGTGTGTGTGTATGTGTGTGTGTGTGTGCCCTGGTAAAATTGAACTGTCATGGCCAGAATGGGCACTTTGATCATTTTATGTTCACAGGAGAGGAGAAGAACGTAGAGAGGAGTCAAGTGGAAAGAAAAGGAGGGAAGAGGAGCTAAAGGAAAGGAAAGGAGTAGAAGAGAGGAGAAACCAAAGAGAAAGAAAGGAAAGAAGAGGACAGGAAAAGAAATGAAAAGAAAATTGGGATATAGGAAGAGGGATGGAGAGGAGAAAGTAGGAAAGAGAAAATGTAGAGGAATTGAGTGAAAGATAAAAGAGAGGAAGGGGAACGAGGAGGAAAGGAAACAGGGAAATGAGGATGAAGATGAGAGAAGAAAAGAAGGAAGGAAACCAAAGGAAAGGAAAGGACAGAAAAGGAAAGGAAAGGAGAAACCAAAGAAAAAGATAGGAAAAGAAAGGAAAAAGAGGTTAGGAAAGGAAAAGAAAACAAAAGAAATTGCGATATGAAGGGGGAAGGAGAGGAAAGGAAAGGAAAGGAAAGGAAAGGGGGAAATGAGGAAGGCAGAAAATAGGAACGCAAACCAAAGAAAGGACAGAATATTAAACAAAAGTGAAAGAAAGGAGACTAGGAAGGAGAGGAGAAACGAGGAAAGAAAAGGACAAGAAGGAAAAGAAAGAAAAGGGGGAGAAGAAGAGGAGAGAAGAAAATGGCGAAAGAACAGAGAAGAGAAGAAAGGTAAGGAAAGAAGAGACAGAAGAAGAAGAGGAAAACAGGAATGAGGAAAGGAAAAAAATAAATATAGAGGAGCTGAGTGGAAAGAAAAGCAAAGCAGCGCAGAAGGAAATATGTATGAAAATGAGGAGAAGAAATGAGACGGGAGAAGAAAAGACAGGACAAGAAAATACAACAAAAGAAGAAAGAAGAAACTGAGGACGAGCGAGAGAAGAAAGAAATGGGGGCGAGGAAGAGGAGAGTAGATAGAAAGAGGGGATATTGATAGAGGGAACGGATAAGGGATGAAAGCCTTCTTTCACTGAGTGATGAGGATGTACTCACATCACACGCCACTTACCCAGGATTCATAGCGTGAGATGAGTTCCCAGCATCCCTTTCATCTCCACAACACCCAGTAGTGGTCTATCAGAAAAGAGCCTGGGGAGACACACTCAGCCACAGTCGGTCACACATGTGGACACGCACACGCAAAAAGACGATCGAATAAAGACACACACACACAGGCACAGATCCTTTTTCTTTTTCTCGACACACACACACACACATTAAAATTTTCCTCAAATTCCTGTACAACTAAACGAACCTGGTAACTGCGCTCACACGAACACACACTCACACTCACACATTACATGCAAACAGGCACTACAAAGTGGTCGGCTGTCTCACCGTATCCGCGATGATCACAGAAGCCACTCGGTGCGATGGCGTTTGATCTCCTGGTTGGCAAGGTTGCCTGAACAGTCTGTCAGAGTCATACAAGACTGGAAAAGGAAAAAGAGACAAAATTGTGTGTTTTTCTTTTACATGTGTGAGTGTGGTGTGACTTAGCTAGTTAGTCTGCTACAGGTTGAAAGGAATAGTTCCAATATTATGGGAAATATCCTTATAATATTAATGTTGATGCCGCTCTCATGTCTGTACACGAAATATAAGGCTACAGCTAGCAGCTAGTTAGCTTAGCTTAGCACAAAGACTTGAAACAGGGGGAAACAACTAGCTTGTCCCTCTCTGTCCAAAAGTAACAAAGCATACTAATCAGCACCACTAAGGCTCGATACTGGATATATCTTGCTTGCGTAAAGGCTGGAAATTTTCTATATTTTTATTATTGTCAACAAATCTCATGTGCAGAGGCAAACCAACAATGTATTGATCCTACCTACAAGTATTGTGTGTGTATCCAAAGCCTGATATATATATATATATATATTACTCTTCTGTCCCGTAGACCTCCCAATGTTGTCCAAAAACTATTAAAAATATAGCCGCAAGCAGCGTCTAAGCACATAATTTGACATACATGTATTGTACATAAGAGTCAACATGTGGCTGAAAACAGGAGGATACACACACCAAGGTTGCCAACCTGGATTCAAACAGGTGACCTTATAATCACAGGGTATGTGTTTAGACTAATAGACCATCAGGACAACATAGCTGTAGTTAACAGCGTTTGACACTAAACATTAACTGGGTTCTGCATTCAATCAGTAAATTACTGCATTGGAGTGAACAACCTAATGATCTGTAAAACTTAACCATAATGAAATATTGGTGCTGGTGATCAGTATGTCATAGTGAATTTGATAAAGGCTGGGTTACTTTAGCAGCCTCTTATGCCTTCAACACCCAGTGAACAGCAGAGGGAGTCAAGAGGAGTGACAACTATGGGTTGAGAACAGTGACAATTTGGCTTTGAAAACAAAACCTGAACTGAAAAATAAAACAAAATTTAATATAGACTGATCTGTTCATTTTAATACATTTATGTGTATTGAAATGTGGTGATATCTGTACATATAGAGCCCCAGAGACACTGTTGTTCTGTCCAGTAAAAACATGACACTTTACATTCAGACAAACTAATGTGGCAGCTACATTTGTTAGATTTCATCTGTGAGACCAACATTTATCTTCCATGCTTATGTGGTTCTGAAGTTAATCGCAAAAAAATGTGAATTATAGCACCACCATCATGTCAGATGATGTGATTTTGTGTTGTCTGAGTAATGGGTAAGTTCATGAATGTGTACTCTAAGTTTGGACTCTGTGGGTCTTACGGTTTCTGAGATCCAGACACTTTCAGCTGAGAAGTATAATAACTAGAAAATGCAATTACAGAAGTTGTGTGTGACTGCTGAAAGCTGAAATTGATTGTTCTGCATTGCTAGAAGCTGAATTGCATTGAAATTCTAATGACTAATGTTGCCCGCAGGTGGGGTTGAACATTTGACCTAGTGTTTGTAAGGCAGCGATGCTATCTACTGCACTAACATGTGACACAGAGCAAGATCAGATTTTCATATTTAGACTTTTCATTGCATAGACAATAAGGGCTGTAGCTCTGACATTCTTCCATGATTCTACATAATAAACATGTTAAGCAACTTTGTTTATAAGAGCAGAGTTATGAGGAGCATTGCCCTGAGCGGGTGTCAAACTCAGAGCCTTGTAATCTAGCAGGGAAAGCTGACCATTACCAGAGCTTAACTACAGAGCCAACAAAGAGCCCTGAAACATGGAGCACAAATTCACATTTTGTTGAGAAGAGAAATTGATCTGCCTAAAACAAAGCTTCTAGCTCAAAATTTCGAACATTATTAGTGACAGCAGGATTAGCTGAGCTTGAGGATGTATAGTATGTGCACACAGTGTTTGAAGGAAGAGAAAATCCGTAAGTTTAAGAAATGGGAGAGTGAGGAGGCTGAGAGCCTGCAGATTGTATTGCAGTCAATGAGAGCGTGACAGCAACACAATACTTGTGAGTAGGATTGGTTCTTTGTTGGTTTGGCTCTGCACATGAGATTTGTTGACAATAAGACAAATATAGAAAATTGCCAGCCATATCTTTTAATTAAAGTGTGAAAACAACAACAATTTATCATTATACAGGGGTGATGTAGCAGACACATTTGTTGGCTCTTCTTGGAATATTTTTCAGTCTTTGTGCTAAGCTAAGCCTGTTAGCGGTAGCTTCATATTCAACAGACATAAAAGTGGTATCATTCTTCTCATCACACTTTCTGTCAGAGAGCGGAAAAGTGTATATCCAAAAATGTCAAAATATTGCTTTAGGAATTGAAGTTTGTTTAACTTCTTTCTCTCTTGCTCATTCTCTATTCCAGCCATCATCTTGCCATCCTCCTTTGTAGCTAAATAAATTACACATATCATTTATATATCATTTATCAGGGGATATACTGTCACATTTGCACAGAAAACAGAAACCAATTTCCTCTTGTGTTAATTTTCACTGTTTGAGAGGGTACAGATTTCCCCTGTGTTCATTTCCCAACTGTGCGTGTGTGTGTATGTGTGTGTGTGTGCGCGTGCTTACAGATTGTAACTACACTCATGGCTGCCCCAGCGAGAGAACATCAGATGTCTCTCCATCTCTCCTCCACTATCTCGCTTGGTGCATCTGTCCCTTCGGCCCCTCCATTGCGCCTTCCCACCATGATCCCCCCCCCTGACTCAACATTGCCACGGCGACAAGTGCCTCTCCATCCAAACTGACACACATGTCGAGACGAGCAGATTGGGAGAGGAGGGAGAGCAGGAGGCAGAGAGACAAGTAGGGGCGAGAGAAAAAGTAGGGTGAGATGTGGAGAAATAAGGTGAGGAGTAAAAAGGAGAAGCCAGGCTTAGGATAAGAGAGGAGAAGAGGGGGATGAATAGGAGGAAGAGGACGAGAGAAAGAATCAAAGCTTTAAACACACACACACAGAGACACAGTATGGGGGCCAGTGGTCTGTAAAAGTGTTAAAGTCACATCTGAGTGATGGCTCAGCAGAGCGAAAGAGCAGCATCATCAGAAAACAAAGAGAAAGTAAGACTGAGAGAAGGCAAAGCCTGAGAATGTAAGTGAGTTTCTATCCACCTGTTTGTTTTTAATGCATGTCTAAACAACAAAAAAGTGTCTTGAAGCTCAGTCTCTATCTGAACCGTGTAGGCTCTAAGCTCAAATGAGCCAGAATTGCTTCATGAAGTTCGTGAAGCTTTCCTGGTGAAGGTGGTGATGGTCCTAGAGGTCACCAAGAGGTCCAAGATGAGAGCCTTTATCAAGCTGTTCAACTACACATTATGCCCACCAGATACTGCATGGATACTTTTCTGACTAACAACTATTTTCATTATCGATTAATCTGTTGATTACTTTCTCGATTAATCGATAGTTGTTTAGTTCATAAAATGTCAATAGAAGCTGAAAAATGTTGTTCACTGTTTCCCACAGCCCAAGGTGACGTCCTCAAAAGTCTTGTTTTGTCCCGATCAATAGTCCACACCCCAAAGATATTTAGTTTGCTATCACAGAGGACCAAAGAAACCAGAAAATGACTCAAAATGATTAATTGTTTATCAAAATAGTTGGCAACTAATCGATTAATTGACTAATCATTGCTCTAGTTTGTGGTGAAACACCAACAGCTCTTCAGCATGTTAAACAACCTTCTTAAGCTGCGACAAGTTGTGGACAAAATAGAGGGAGAGAATAAGAAGGTTGACTGGTGCTTTGAAGAGTTCCTGCTGTTGTTGTGCCTGGAGGTGACTTTGCCTTGCATGTGTGTATGTGCACGTGTGTGTGTGGGTGGGTGGGTGTCCCCCTCTCTCTCCTTCTCTCTCTCACACACACACACTTTCTCTCTCTCTCAGCTCGTGTGACAGATAATTGACATATTATCTGCCAATGACCTTGTGTCGCAGGCGATTCCCCACCAATTAAAAATTGGGCCATTTTCTTGTCAACTGTGCGTAATGGAAATTCATAAGATCCACAATCTAAATGAGCAAGACACGCACACACACACACACACACGCGCAAACACACAGTTGCACAGCCATACACAAAAGGTAATTCTGCGATAATAGATGTTAGCCATACGTTAAGCCAAGCATATCAAATACCAGCAAGAGCAGAAAGGCCTATAAGAGCCAATGAATTGATGTACACAGGGAGGTCAGTGTGTGCGTTATGTGTGTCTGTGGTTAAACTTGGAGGACAGTAGAAGGGTATTCAACTAACTTCTCAACTCACTCAATCACAAAGAGACAGAGCGAGGGAGGCTGCAGACCGACAGAGAGAATGAGAAAGACGGAGCGAGACAGACGGAGAGTGACAGAGAGAGAGAAATAGTGACAGAGACGGAGGATGACACAGAGAGACAGATGGAAAGAGGTTAAAGATTCAGATAGACTGTGAGGGAGCGGGGCAAAGAGGGGAGAGATAGGAGAAATTAAAAAGAAGAGTGTGGGAGACTTTGGGAGAGTGGCAGCGTTAAAGAGTTAGAGAGAGAAAAACTCGCCGTGTATGGGGTCACTTAATCATTGGGAAACAGTACAGGAAGGGAAGAAAGGCAGGAAAGCAGACAAGAAGTGTGGAAGATAGGCAAAGCAAGGCAAGGCAAGTTCATTTATAAAGCACATTTCAGCAACAAGGCAATTCAAGGTGCTTTACATAAAACATTAAGAGCATTGTAGACAAAGTGCAAAAGAAACACACCATAAAAGAACACTTAAATACAATTAAAAGCAGTCATTAAAGAGCTAAGAGAATAGAAAACAAAAACAAGCTAAAATAGAGCAAGACAGGTATAAAACACAAGAATAAAAGTGCAGGGTAAGAAATGAATAATTATTTGATTTAATAAAAGGCAAACAGAAAAGTCTTCAGCCATGATTTAAAAGAACTGAGAGTTGCAGCAGACCTTCAGTTTTCTGGGAGTTTGTTCCAGATATGTGGAGCATAAAAACTGAACGCTGCTTCTCCATGTTTAGTTTTGACTTTTGATAGAAAGCAGACCTGTCCCAGACGATCTGAGAGGTCTGGATGGTTCATAACGTAGCAGCAGATCAGAAATGTATTTTGGGCCTAAACCATTCAGTGCTTTATAAACTAACAGCAGTATTTTAAAACCAATTTTTTGACAGACAGGAAGCCGGTGTAAAGATCTGTGAGTGATATCATCCACTTTTTTTGGTCTTAGTGTTCTGAATCAGCTGCAGTTGTCTGATCTCTTAGGCAGACGTGTAAAGATACCGTTACAGTAGTCGAGTCTAGTGAAGATAAATGCACGTAAATGTTTTTCCAAATCCTGCTGAGACATAAGTCCTTTAATCCTTGATATATTCTTAATGTGATAGAAGGCTGACTTTGTAATTGTCTTAATGTGGCTGTTGAAATTCAGGTCTGAGTCCATGACTTCACCAAGATTTCTGGCTTGGTTTGTGGTTTTTAACATTATCAAATGAGGCTGGGCGCTGACTTTGAATCGTTGTTCCTTGGCTCCATAAACAATTACTTTAGTTTTATCTTTGTTTAATCGAAGAAAATTCTGGCACATCCAATCCTTGACTTGTTCAATGCACTTAATCAGTGCTTGTATTGGACCATAGTCCCCTGATGATATAGTTTTGTAAATTTGTGTGTTGTCTGCATAATTATGGTAACATATTTTGTTGTTTTCTATAATCTGAGCCAGTGGAAGCATGTAGATGTTGAACAGAAGAGCCCCCAGAATTGAGCCTTGGGGAACTCCACAAGTCATTTTTGTCTGCTCAGATGTGTAATTACCTATAAAAACAAAGTAGTCCCTGTCCTTCAAGTAGGAGTCAAAACAATTTAGTACTGTGCCAGAAGAAAGGAAGGATTTGTATTGAGATTTTTAAAACAAAATAGATGGAAAATATTGGAGGATAGCAACATCAAGAGAAGCAGGCAGGTGAGAAAAAAGGATGGCAGGTAGGATAGAAGGAATGAAGTGAAGAAGGGATGAGGCTAAGAAAAAAGGAGTAAAAGAAGGAGAAAAGGAAAGAAGGACAGAAACAATAACAGAAGGGAAGAGAGAAGGGAAGAAAAATGAAGGAAGGAAGAAAAGAGTGATGAGAGGTAAAAGGCAAGAAGCAAAGAAAGAGAGGAACAAAGAAAGGAAGAGTTTGTATATATATACAAGGAATTAAGTTGTCTTAAATTGGAGTACTCAATTTCTGTTATGACCCGTTAAACATACAAATTCATTTTACAACGTTTTGTGTGTTGTTCTTGCTCGGTGTGATGGTGCAGACCCATGCTTGCTAGAGAGTAATGACCATGAATGACTTGACGCACTGGCCTTGAGCCAATGGCTTAATTCCTTGGCTGACTGGTTAGCGTAGCCGTCTGTGGTCTGGGAAACTGGGGTTTGAGACCTGGTGTGGGAACCCCCCTTCCCTAAACATAGGTTTAATGATATTTTTTCTCACTTGATCATTTAGAGTAACTTATAATCACATCATACTGCATTATAAAATGATTATAATGTATTACAACTATGAGAATTATAATACACTTTGATCCTTGCAAAAAATAAACTCAGTATTATGATACTTGACCTTATAAGTCATTATAAAATGCTTTGAAATGTGTTATGATTATTGCTATAAATTATGAATATTTATGAGTGCTTATAACTATAATTATATAAGATATAAGCAGATTATAACGCATTATAAGTATGTTTATAATGTGTTATAGACTTGTGTTATGGGCTTCATAGAAAGTGTTACCAAAAAACATGTATGGACTTCAATTATACAAGCCGACCCCAACACAAGCAGGGGGTCACTATAACAAGAGCACTATCACCACTGACAGAGAAGGTTTGATTGAAAAAAAAAGCATCAGTAATGATTTTCAGTCACGGCAATAGTGCGGACCACTGGTTCCTGTATATTTATGCAGCACTGCTGGGCCACAAAAGAAGCATGAAGAAATAAAAGATTTTTTATGTGGAAACGTGGTTGGAAAACTGTCTTTGTGTCTGATCTATGAGCTCTCACACAATATATTAGAATATATTCCATATTCTGCCAACCTGTTGCCACTGTACTGAATCTTCAGCTGAAGACAAATTAGCATTTAAATGAGACAAGTTATTTTCCTTTTACGTCTGCTCTAAATTACTAATGCAATATCTTTGACTGAGATGAGAGGAGGACTGGTGGGTTTTTTAATGTTATTGACCCAGAAAAGGTTGAGTGAACACGCTCGCTCTTTTTCTGCAACAGCCCTGCATCACACTCACAAAGTTTCACTCAGCTGCTGCTCAGTAGCCTAAAACCAGAACCTCCAATGTTTGGCACTGAACACCCTGACTGATGCAAGCTGTCTCGCCTAAAGGACCACTCCAATGATTTCCAACCTTATCTCTACAGTATACGTGTCACAGAGAGATACTTTAATGCACCTGTACACTTGGCAGTACTCTCTGTATCTTGTCGGAAGGCTCTGTTCACCTCCTCAAACCCTGCACGGGATGATGCAGTCCTGGGCTAAACACTGGCAAGAAAGCATTGTTTTGCTCACCATTTAACTTTTCATAACATGGATACCTTAGGAACAAAGCATTGTTAAAGATTTAGCCTAAATTTGAGAACATAAAAAAAAAAGCTGTGGAAATTTGCTGCAAGAAGCCGGTAATCCCTCACATTCATTATTTGGTCATTATTTAAAGCCTGTATGGCAAAAAAACTATAATATTATCCATTTCTGATGCAGCCAGAGGACAGAAAACACTCTCCTTTCTTGATATTATTACTTTCTAACTCACCGCTCTTCTCCAGCTGTGACATACTCCCTCTTGCACACTTTCCTGTCATGACTAAAGCCATAACAAATGTTTGCGTAACACCTACAGTATATCTCAATGACAAAAAGCCAGTACTTTAACCCACAGATGAAGCCAGCAATGTTACGTATTCAGATTCTGAAAAGCGGTATGGAATATGAATACACATCAATTTTGTTCCTGAGTTGTTGAAAATGTTTCCATTATCTCCATAAATGTCCCATCTGAGCAATTTGGGG
This sequence comes from Scomberomorus guttatus, assembly GCA_038419695.1. Lineage (NCBI taxonomy): Eukaryota > Metazoa > Chordata > Actinopteri > Scombriformes > Scombridae > Scomberomorus > Scomberomorus guttatus. The sequence continues at coordinate 12,551,636 of CM076461.1, forward strand.
ATTACAAAATCCACAGTGGTTCTGTCATGATTAACCCATTACTGTGGATGCTCCTCTTTGTAATTGCAACAATGAATTAATGAATTGTAATTGCGACATTCCCAACACGCATCTAAATGCAGTAAAACGCGGTGGGTTGACTTGGTCACATTTCATGAACAATACAATAGACAGGTTTTCATGTGTTTTAGCTTTTCATGTGGATATCGCTGCACCCAGCCGACATATATGCCATCACACCGGAGAAAACTCCGCAGGGTGTGCTCCCCTGCTGATGTGACTAACCTTTGCTCCACCACCTACACTTTAATCAAATTGCAGCAGCAGGCAGGCTAATGTAGTTTTTGTAGTTGAGGGTAACATACTGTACATGAACCAACTTAGAACCTCCCAGCTGCTGGTGGAAGCTAAAAAAAACTGTCTCTTGTCTTGCCTGCAACACCTTTGCTGTACTTTTTGGTGCTTTCTGTGATTGCTGTTGGTGTGTTTGATAGCCACAGAATTATAACTGGCAATGCATAACACACTGTATGTTTATGATAAATCCAATTTTCTTTTTGTTTAATGATGCATGTTGCAGCTCTTACATTAATCATGTGAGCATTGAAGCTTTCATTTTAATAAGTACAATAACGCCTCACATTTTTGTAGACATCAAGTATGTAGCTTAGTGGAATAAGTAAATATTATGCAGTATCTGACTGAAACGGTTTGGTTAAGAAGAACTGTAGAGAGGTGATATGTTTCTGGAAAGATACATTTGTTAAAAAGAAATGTATTCAGATAAAGCGAGCAGGTCAGCAGGGCTCTCCCGACTGGAGAGCAAAAGGCTGTCTGCTTAATACTCCAAGACTGACAATTGAAAATGTGTGGACAGGGACACATTCTTTCTATCTGGGAGGTCATTTGGAAATAGAGTGCTGAGTAGCCTTCTCTCTGCCCCTGACTGGAAGGCTGTCTTTCTCTCTCTCTCTCTCTCTCTTGATTTCTCTTCTCTGCGCCCCTGACTGCAAAACTCCATAAAGAGTGATGGATGTTGATGGAGACACATGGAGTGTGATTATGGATCATCGCAGAGTATCGAGGAAGGACGGAGACAGACAGACGGAAACCGAGAAAAGAGAGAGGCGATTGCGGGCTCAGAATGGTTAATGACAGAATTGAATTTTTTTGTAGATGGAGCTGTTGCGCCACTGAGTGGTGAAATGTTTAACTACTGCCACCGAGGTTATTCTATATGTGAAATAGTTCAGGCTAAATCTCAAACTAAAAACATTTTAGGACACATAAGTCATAATTTTGAGAGTAAATCCAATACTACAGTCCATCAATCCACTTTGAAAATCCAATTAAAAAATTTGCCTTCCTGCAGGGCAGTTTAAGATCAGCACGGATGGAGCTGGCAGTGTTGTGCTCAAGCAGAGCACCTCCTCCTATCACTGAGACTATTGTTTGGAAAAAAGGACTATCTGATCACTATGGCAATCTGAAATCAGATCTTTTGCTTCTAAACCATCTTCTGGCCATGTGAATGATGTCACAAGAAAAGATAAATCAATAAGATACATAATAATGATAACCTCAAACCAGGTCATAATATACACATATATGTGTTAAGATCCTTTACTAAACAGATCATTTTTCAGTAAGGATTAAAGGGTTTCTTGCTATGCAACACTAGCAATACAACACTATTATTAATACAATGCTCCATTATAAAAAGTCCTGCTTTTAAAATCTTATGTAAACGTAACATAAGTTTTGTTAGTAAAAATGTACTTTAAGTATCAAAAATAACAATATCCATTATGCAGCAAAAAGTAATATTATTTTATATTATATTGTTGAATTATTATTGCTGATATGGGGCTAATTTGAACTCCTTTATATACTATTTGACTGTTTAAAATTGAGTCATACTGTATAAACTGATCATATGTTTTGCATCTAAAATGCAGTAGATTAAAAAGTATTTTATGTGCCTTTGGAATGTAGTGGAGCAGACATATAAAGTAGGTGAAAATGGAAATACTCAAGTAAAGTGCAAGTATGTTAAATTTTTACTTATGTACAGTTCATGAGCAAATGTACTTAGTCACATTCCACCTCTATATTAAACATTATAGATTAAACACAAGCTTTAAAGCAAGAACTTAAATGAACAGAATGACTTCTATGAATAAAAGTACGAAGATAAGTGATTTAAATGGTGATGTAGAATCTGCTGGCCTAAAATTCCCCAGACTATGACTTTCAGAGTTGGAAGACCCTGACAGCAAAAGTACGGTCAACGTTTTGTCTCAAAAGTGGGACAGAAACAGTCAGAAGAACCAGCCTGAGGATCTCTGCCTGCTCTCTGGCACATAGGGGACCAGAAATTCAGCAATTTAGCTAATGTATGTGACTCAGGTTTCCTGAGGGAAGGGAACAAGTCCATCACTGGTATGGGATAGGATGAAGCCTTTTAATCACTTCTGACAAGTAAATGGGCGTGGAATGCATCAGGGAAAGTTCTGCCCTTCTCATGGTCATATATTTGAAATGGTGCCATTTTTCTTTGCATGTCTTTCTCTTGTACCGTTCTTGACGTACTGTTCTGCCCAAAGGCTCAGAAACACAGACTTTTAGTCATGTAGATTTTTCCACAGTGGTTAAAACTTTTTCTGTTCACTTTTGTTGAGAGTCTGCACTGAAGCAGAATATGCAAACATAATTATTATCTTGTAATTGTAATTATGAAAAGATCAAAACCAACAAGTATTGTCTGCGCAGACTGGTGTAGCTTATATTCCTCCATTGTTCTCCAAAAATGATTAAAAACACATCAGTGTTGCACTGGGTGACACATTCCTTCAGTACGATGAACATGGGCACTGTAGTTCATTAAGTCAATCCCACATACACACCATCCTGCTGCCACAAATGCCATGTTCACATCATGTGAGATGGATAGTGGAAAAGGGAAAGATTCCTGTACAGTGTTGACGAGCTGTGAACGTTCACATTATCAGACAAGTCAAGACAGTTGTCTGATTGCAGAGTTTGTCGTGTGAGAGTTAAAAATACTGTGTGCTGACAATATCCTATAGCAATATATCCATTAAATTAAATATAGCACTGCAATATATCCATTAAATTCAATATAGCACTGCTATATATCCATTAAATTCAATATAGCACTGCAATATATCCATTAAATTCAATATAGCACTGCAATATATCCATTAAATTCAATATAGCACTGCTATATATCGATTAAATTTGAATAATGGACTTTCGCTGATCTGAGGCATACATGTGGCACTTGAGTATTATTACAGAAGGCATATAAAGATACTCCGATTTAAAAAAAAAAAAAAGTTAAATACCCTCCCTAAAAATCCTTAATCCATGAAAATGCAAATATTTTTAATTTCCAAAGTTTAACTGCTGGACACAAGATGTCTCTACTTTACTGTAAAGTCCATTTGCAGTGTATGTACTATGTGCACTGGAGGCCTCACATATATCATATTTGTTTAAAATTGCATACTCGACCATGATTGGCTCTAAAATTGTTGTAATGTCACAAATAATGCTTGTAGGCTCACCCTTTAAATGGAGATGTAAGGAGAGCAGAGAGAAACTTTCCACTTTCTGCAGATGAATGTGAAAACAGCCTTCTAGTGTTGAACTCTGCACCTACATCATTCTGCACAGTGAAGCTCAAACTTAAGTAACAAGAAGAAAAACATATTTTTGAGCGCAGGGGGGCTTTAAGTACGAGCTCTGGTAAATTATTGACAATGCACACAGCTGGGAGCCCCAGACAGGGGAGGGGAGGGAGCCTTAAAAGTACTTTTCATGGAATTTATTGACAATATGAAAAATGTAGAATAAAACAAAACAAAACAAACTTTGTGACACATCAAATATTTATTTGCAAGGACATCCTATCCCATTTAAGTGCAATGAGCTCTAGGAACCTTAAGGCCTCATCTTAAATTCCCAGTTGGTATTAGGTATTCATTTCTAGTGGGTAGTTTCAAGCATTTTTATGTGAAATTGTATCCTCACCTCTAGTTTTCTGCTCCACACTGCTGATGGTGGACTGCCCTTCTCATCTTTATTGATGAGGCCCAAAAGAGTCATGTCATCCGCAAACTTTGGGCCATCTGACAGACAGGAATCAAGAGATCCAGTCATTTGGTGCACAGGGAGTAGAGAGCGCACACATCTCTCTCAAGACAGGTGGGGTCAGGGTTGACACAGGAAGTCTAATAATATCCACCAGCAGATTTATGAAATGATGGTCAGCTGGGAAATTTGTCCATAGAGCGCTCAATTCACAGCTATTCCACATACACTATCCCGACCGTGGAGTCAGATTACTGGAGATCACAGACAAATTATAAGCCCATGTTGACACAGCGGACACTTCGCCCTGTGAGCCAACTGCAGGGGGTCGAGGAGCGAGGATGCGATACATGTGAGATAAGAAAGTGCCGAGAGCTGCAAGGGCTTCATTAAAGACAGAGGTCAGTGTCACCAGCTGAATTACAGTGAAGTAGGTTAGAATGTCAACTCTCAATATGGTTAAAGTCACTGTGACTTTTGTAGACAGCTGAAAAAACTAAGAATATTCCTCAGTTTTAAAAAAACACTTATCTGTATTACATTATATATATTATATATCTGTAATATGTTTCTCTGCCCTAAGGTGATGTGAAAGAAATTGGTATTAGCTGTTCATCATTTTGCCCTCAGGCAACTACATCCCTGTACTGACAGGATTTTCATTCTCACTCTCTCTATTTAACACACAACCTCTAAATTCGTGCTTTTGTTATTAAGAAGCATAAATACTATAAATACTATACTATACTATAAATAATAATATTTTTTTATGAAGGAAATCAGTTATTTCTGTATGAAAATTAGCCCACAGTCCCGAAGTTGTTTGATTGGACCAGTTAGGTTTTGGCTGGGAAACACCCAGGTGGATAACAGCGGTGTCTTGCCTCAGTGTAGGAGGCTCAGTGAAGACAGAAACGTCTTATGCACCCCAATGCTGCGCGAGCGAGGATTAACAGTATAATCACTTCAAAAATACCGTGAATAAGTCATTATTTCCTCCCGTCATCTTTCAAATGTCACTTTCGTAATATAAGACTGGTTCATTTTCACCTTTGTTTTTATAAAACATGGCCAGTATTCCCTCAGGTAATATTTTATTTTAGATACTGTATGTATTTATTTTCTTTTTACATGATTATTGACGGCTGATTGGTAAAATCTTCTGTTCATTTTGTGTGTTCCTTTTGTCAGTTATTTTCTTTGTATTTTGCTAAATCATGTTTTATATATTAGTTTATTTCCCCTTTTTTAAGGGCAGGGCCATTGTATATGTAAGGGATAGTGGAGCAGGTGGACCCAAATGCAGAGACCAAAGGTGAAGCAGGTCTGAAGAAAACTTCTTTATTTGAAGTGTGCAGTAGTAAAGTAAATGCTGACAGGACTGCACAGGACAGACCAGAACAAACCAAACAAACTAGAACAGGCCAAAACAGGACGGAACAAAACAGGATCCAACAAAGACTGACTGCAAACCAAGACTTATATACTAACTGAACTAATAAGGGAATGGGGAACAGGTTACTGGACACAAGAGCAGGCTGGGAGGGAAAAAACAAATGACCAAAAGGACTGAACAGAAGCGCAACACAGGAAACCAAAAGAACAAACACAAAGAGTCTCAAAACCATGAGTCCATGACAGTATAAGGGTGCAGCTTCTTGACCTCTCCTGTCACATGGCTTTATGTTGTTGTATTCAGTCACTGAGCACAATAGGTACACCTGTGCAATCTAATGCAATCCAATACAACAGCTCTGCCATAAATTCTACTTTTATGAAGCTTATACATTTTTTTGTTGACAGGTGATCATTCTACTTTATGTTTGTTATTGAAGTCGTAGTGAGTGGTGGTGGTGAACTGGAACGCATTATATTTATATTATATTATATTGATTTATATTGTATTCCTAATCTTTTGTCCACCCCATCAACGCACTTTTGTATGTATAAGCTTCCTAAAAGTAGAATTTATGGCAGAGTTGTTGTAGTGAATTGCATCAGATCGCACAGGTGTTCCTAATAAGGTGCTCGTGAGCGTATATGTGCAAATAAAAAACTGAACTTATGCAGTAATGACAACCACCACACCGCTTTTATGCACATAGTTAATGGAGAATAGGCTCAGACTGACAGCCGCTGCCCAAAAAATGTTGCACCTAATAGATGCATTTTTACAATTTTCACAATACACATTGTTTAAAATCATGCTCAGCTCTTCTTTGCAAAACAAAGGTGCAGTGTGTTTCAGACTTTTAGACTTTTAAGACAACGTGTAACATGTTGTCTTCCAATTAATAAACTGTACTTCTTTATGAGCTTTAGTTAAAAAAATCTGAGTAAACCAAATTATAGTGCAATATAAAGAAACCTATCTGGAGAATTGGAAAGAAGAAGTTAGTAGATCAGCATGTTATCTGGCCCTAAAAAGAGATTATGAATTGGCAGAATATATTTCTACTGTCAGAGACAGAAAGCAGAAACAGATCCTAACCAAGTACAGGCTCAGTGACCACAAATTGGCAATCGGAAAAGGACGACACAGAAAAATGGTAACCAAAAAACAAAAACAAAAAAAAAACCAAACAAACAAACAGAATATGTGGTCACTGTTCGACAGATGAGGCTGAGACAGGGATGCACTTCCTCCTACAATATAAAACATTCAATGAAATAAGGAACATTTACTTTAACAAGTTCAACTCTAAAATTTCAGATTTCAAAGAGCTAAATGACCTCTCAAAGTTAAAAATACTCCCAAGGTATTGAAGGAGACAGGGTGTATCTTGCTGCCCAATATGTATCAACATGCCACAACCTGAGGGACCGTGAACGACCTAGACACACACACACACACACACACACACACACACACACACACTATACCTAATATTATGTTAATGTTATTTTGTTTTGTTTCATTGACTCTTGATGCTTTGGCAATATTATTGTTGTGACATCCATGCCAATAAAGCAAATTTGAATTGAGGTTGTGCTGACTTGTTAGATTCATTTAGTAGCTTATATAGTATGATATATTGTAGTTAGGCCTAATGATTCAATCAATAACGTCAATTACCGCTTATAAAATTGAATTTTTTTAGGGGAATTCTTCTCACCTAACTCTGTCACTGCTTCATCAGTCGGACTCGGTGGCCAGCCGTGATCGTATAGTGGTTAGTACTCTGCGTTGTGGCCGCAGCAACCCCGGTTCGAATCCGGGTCACGGCAGCCTGTTTTGACACGGACGGGTGCCACATATACAACTCACCACCAGCCTCATCCTGACTTCAATCAAAGAAGATGAATAAGACGTTATAGTCTACTGTACTGTGATTAAGTTATCCTCACATGCAGACAGCTGTGCCCTTATCACCTAGTGCTGAAGTAACAGACAGGGCTGAAGTCTTTTCTTCTTCTTTTTTCCTTCAACTTTATTGGCCAAATATTGAAATACACAATACACACAAATATTACACGAAGACAGGAACAGTCTGGTGATTACACAACGCACAAAGATCTGCGATGGCCACGCAGGAATTAACAGGATAAATACAATGTAAGGTTTTAAAATGTGGCTGAGTTCAAAACTAGTATGACGTATATTCCTTGCTGCTCTTCATAATAGTAACCATGGCAACCCATAGTGATATCCATGGTATCGCGCCACATTCAGGTTACATATTTTGGAATATTATCAGGCTGCCTTAGGAGTTAAATAGCTAGCCGTGATCGTATAGTGGTTAGTACTCTGCGTTGTGGCCGCAGCAACCCCGGTTCGAATCCGGGTCACGGCAGTCTGTTTTAAAGGACACACACACACACACACACAGAGAGAGAGAGAGAGAGAGAGAGAGAGAGAATATAAATGGTGTTGACACATCCATGTAACAGACGGTCTAGAAAGGCTAATATAGCTATTGATGCTGATATCACCCATAAACTCAACCACATCTGTATCTGTCGTTGCATTAATGGATTGATTGATTTGCCCCTGCAGTCAAACAATATAGTTTTATAGCAGTGGACAACTGAAAGTGCGCAGAATAGTTTCCCATTTTGTTCCCATCTTTTTCATCTAAACTCCTATCATTATTCTTTTCTTGATGCTGTGTGTTCTATGTTATTAATACTGTAGCACTTAGTTTCACTATGAATGAAAAGTGCGGTACAAATTCAAGATTAATAGTAGTAGTAGTAGTAGTATGTATGTATAAACCAGGATTAGCTAAGAGTGCAGGTCCATAGGAGAGTGAAGGTTTTGGACTGTCGCTTCTGTCTAACTGTCAAAAGAAAAACGTCCCCTTCTCCAGACACATACAGCCTATCTGTTGACAAATTTGTGTGGAAACAGGCAAATCATCTGCCTTTGCTGAAAAGTCGCTATATCTCAATGTAATTTGATGAATAGCTGTTTTTACGGACTAAAGTTTTTTATCCCACCTGCATTCTGCGAAGACCCGCCCCTATGCTGCCTCTGATTGGCTCTGATCCTGATATTCTTACCCTAACCCAACCACCTCACGCCTCATGCCTAAACCTAACCAATAAAACCAACGAAGGCAACGAATACTAGCCAATCATAGGAAGAGTAGGGCGGGACTTGGCGGAATGCGGGTGGGAAAAAATAAGGCTGTTCAGACGTCTCAGTGACCTGCAGTCTCGCGTTACCAGCCTGCCAAATCCCGTCCAAGAAACCAACCAGGAAGCGAATGGCGGAAATATTATAGATCCACCTCACGCTTACAGCTAACAACTTTTTTTTGGACACTTCCGTCTATTTCCCACCCTGAATGGAGAAGCCAGGCGAGCTAGCAACACTCGTCTACAGCTAAAAACGGCGGAAGGATTTGAAGAAACGATGTCGTCGCGTTTAGCCAGGCTGCAGGATGTGTAACGTGAAAGGACGGAGAGCCAGCCGATGAGCCAGCTGAGAGTGTCCTGTCACCGGTTTGTTTCACCTTAACGTCTGCATATTGCTTTTATTACACGTTTTAGGAGATGCCACAAGATATGAAAGAAAAAAAATAACTATAAAAGCTTCAAAATTGGCAACACTGACAGTGTGTGAGATGAGACAGCAGATTTTTAAAGAAACATCAGAGCATAAATCTTTTGATCGTGATTAGCAAACACATGGACAACTTGATAGCAAGTGTCTACTAGTTTAAGCAACTTAAATGGCTTCAAATTGTCTCTAGCCTATCAACAATCAGTGTGTGTGTGACAGTCCTGTCAATAGTGTGCCAACCTGTCCACAATAAGTCTATTAATTAGAATAATATGGGAAAATGTGTGTGAATGTAAGTTTCTTGTCAATGTCAGACCTATATTCTTATCACCTACCTCCCTATCCAATGTTGTATCTACACATGAGGCCCTGCTGACATTCATCTCTCATTTCAGCTCTCTGGACATAAAGTTTAACAATGACAAAACCAGACGAGCAGGTTATGACAAATGTTCTCGGCCTGCTTTGTTCTGTACTTATTGACAGGCTTGACATATAATCGTTGCTTTGACACAAAAGAGAGAAATGACTTGTTTCATGCATGGTGGTAAAGATTTTAATAGATATGGCTAAAAGTGTGTGGACACTCTATTCTAGGCTTGGTGAGGCTCCTTAGTCAATAAGGGAAATCTTAATACAACAGCATATAATGGTATTTTAGGAATTGGTGTGTAGGGCTGCAACTAACAATTATTTTCATTATTGGTTAATATGCTGATTATTTTGTCCATTCATCGTTTGTGCAGTGAGATGTTAAAAAAACAAAAAATGACATTCACTATTTCTCAGAGCCGACGGTGATGTCAGTTTGCTTGTTTTGTCTGACAAACAGTCCGAAACCAGAGTAGAGATTTCTGGCACAACTACACCTACTTCCAAGGTGCATGGAGAAGGAAAGAAGTCTGAACAGGTAAAAACTCAGCAGCAATACTTGTAGTATGAATAACAACTTTATTATGAGACCAGTGTGATTCAGCTCTTGGCCTTCAGCCTGACCCTGATGAATGATGAATGATGCTGGAGTTTTACTCTACAGTTCAAAACCTTCAGATATTCAATTTACTGTCATATAGTGCAAAGAAAAACTGCAAATCGTCACATTTGAGATGTTGGAACCAAAGACCATTTGGCATTTTTGCTTGAAAAATGACTGAAATGAGTAATTGATTTTCAAAATAGTTACATTTTCTTTTGATGGACTAAAAGATGAATCAACTAATCATTGCAGCTCTGTTGGTTGCGCTTCTAACTTTGTGGGAACAGTTTGGGGAAGGCTCTTTTCTTGTTTCAACATGACAATGCCCCCATGCATAAAGCCATAAAGGAATGATTTTCCTAGTGGAGGAACTTGATTTGCCTACACTGAGCCCTACCTTTCGGTAGTTGTGCCTTATCACCCAAAATTCTTGGGAATGGGAGCAAATCCCTGCTGCCAGGTTCCATGGAAAGTGTGGAAAGACTTACTAGAAGAGAGGAGGCTTTTATAGCAGCAGATTAATGACCATGTTTTGAAAATTAGATCTTCAGCAACCATATAAGGGCGTATTATTTGGGTGTTCGCATACTTTTGGCCATGTAGTGTAATTTAATTTCTCAAATGACAAGTATTTAATCAGCCAGAGTTAAGAAGAGAAGCAGCTGCCAGCTGATGAACAAATACTTACACTCTCTACTCTACACTAACCCCTCCATCTATGACTCAGGCATATGGCCCAGTTCCTCAGCTAGCCGAGGGAGACAACGCAACGAGACGACACTAGCATCATGTTCCTGAAAACATCGTTCACCTCGCTGATCGTGGGGGTGTTTGTGGTGTACGTGCTCCACACCTGCTGGGTGATGTACGGGATAGTGTACACCAAACCCTGCGACAGCCCCAAAGGTGATAACTGTATCACACCCTTCCTGGCAGAGAACCCGAAACTACAGGTCAGTGATGCGATGATGATATTGTGAGTTCGAACCTGCCTAACCGATTGTGTTACACAACTCCATCAGGACACTATGTGAATGTATCGGTATCTGTAATATCTCTCTCTGTCTACCAGTTGAGTATCTACACTGCACTGCGGCCCAATGCAGAGGGAGGACATACCCTGATCCACAAAGAGGAAGACTTTGATGTCAACAGCAAGTTTGAGAGGTTAGTGGGGTTATTGCTTTTTAGATAATAAATAAAATGCAATAATAATGATACATTTTATTCATACAGCGCTTTTAAAGGCACTCAAAGACACTTTACACAGGTTAAAGTTACACAACAACAACAACAGAGCAGCTGAAAAGACACAGTGTTAAAAGTAGTAAACAAATGCAGTAAAAGAGAATAAAAAGACAAAAAACATATTCTGATACACAGTATATTAAAAAACGAACCCTTTCACACAGGCCTACTGTATATAGAAACTGCCCATCACAGTAATTCCAGGTTAGGTTTGGGTTCATTTGGCCTTTTTGTAATCCTGTAAATCCTGTGCAGTGGTAACAAGATGGTGTGTTTTGATTGTGTGTCTCTCTGTTTCTCCCAGGATAGTCAACGTCTCCCTCCCTAAGAAGACCCGTAACAACGGAACCTTATATGCACTAATATTTGTCCACCGAGCTGGCTTCACTCCGTGGCAGGATCCACGACAGGTCCACCTGGTGGCTCAGCTCACCACATACATGGTCCCTAAACCTCCTGAGATCTCTCTGATATCCGGAGAGGATCAAACACAGGTAAGTTTTTAGAAATTACACGAACGAGCTGCTCGAGAAGAAGTACACTCTATTATTATCATTATCCGAACATAACATGTAGGACATCAGGTATTTAACCTCAATAAAAGAATGATTTTTCTGTATGTTCTTGTCTTCGTACATCGTCAGGATCAGAAAGACGAGGCCCAGCAGAAGAAAGATGGTAATCCTGCAGCAGGAGGAGACGCTGGAGGCAGACCCACTTCCACATCAGATCACCCAGTTTCCCACTGGCGCTCCCGCCTCACGCTCAACATTGTCGGCGACCACTTCCTGTTTGACAGGGAGTACCTGCCGAGTGACGTCCACAGATACCTCAGAGTGTAAGACGGTGGACACACAAAGACACACTGTTGATCTGGGCATGTTTTCATTTAAGATCAAGAGTTGATCAGAGGATTTTTTTGTGTTTCAGATTCCAAAATGGTAAGAAGATGGTGTATCTACCTCTGCTGTTTGTTGATGAGCTCAGCAACCGGGTCAAGGACCTCGTGGTAAGCTTTCACTTTTAAATAAATATTATGTAATATACTGGAACTTAGAATTTAGAAGCTCATTTTAGAAAAAAATTTAGCTTTTTTTTGATGAACTGACAAAAGTATTTTGGTGTTTGTGTGTGTGTGTGTAGGAGATCAACGGTACTTCCATAGAGCTTCCTTTGACCATCTCCTATGACTCCATCTCTCTGGGAAGACTGCGATTCTGGATCCACATGCAAGACGCTGTTTACTCTCTGCAGCAGTTTGGTATGATGCTCTCTCCACCTCCCACCCACCCCCCCCCCCCCTCACACACACACACACACTTACACACTTAAACACAGTTCTGTCCAGGAGCCATGCGCTCCTAATATCCTGTGTCCGTCTTTGCCCCTGTGTGCTGCAGGTTTCACAGAGAAGGATGCTGATGAGATTAAAGGCATCTTTGTGGATACCAACCTGTACTTCCTGGCTCTGACTTTCTTTGTAGCCGCCTTCCATGTGAGTCTGACTGCAGAGCCACTAAATACAGTGTAATCAGTTATTGATGCAAGCTACATACTGTCTGCTGTAGGTAATGTGTTTATAAAAAGCTGCCAGGCACTTATATGTCACTTCATGCACCTGCAGGCTTTGTGGCACTTTTGTCAGGTGGAAAGTGGAGTGTTGAGGCTTCTCCTTGATCTACTGCCGGCTTGCAGCCTCATTTGCACATTGCTCTGGACAAAAGTGTCTGTCAAATGTAAAATACAACTGTCTGTGTAGAGATAATAGAACTATGAACAATGAACTGTAACTGACAGAAACACCTCTGTCCTGTCTGTCACGTTTTGCAGCTCCTCTTTGACTTCCTGGCCTTCAAGAATGACATCAGCTTCTGGAAACAGAAGAAAAGCATGGTGGGAATGTCAAGCAAAGCAGGTAGGCAACTCAACAGAACACAGCTTTACTTTCTGCTGCCATGTTACTTTTACTTATATGCGGTTTTGGAACCTTTTTGATTATGATTGTTTTTTGTTTCTACTTGTTTTTGCTCACAGTTTTGTCTTTTTATTGTCTCCCTTTTAATATGTTGAGTTATTTCACTTTCTATATTTGGCTTGTTTTGCTTTTTCATGTTTTATTGATCAATTTAATTTTTTTTAAATAGTTTCTTTTATTGTTGCTGTTTTTGTGTGAACCCCAGGAAGACTAGCGACCACTTTGTGGAAGCTAATGGGAACCTAAATGAAGAATAATGAATAAACATGCCACAATCTGCCCTCCAATACACCATTCAAACAATGCAAGACAGAACATTGGACAGGGAATAAATGTAAAGCAGATGACAAAGTTGGAAAAGCCTGAGTGGAGATTTACCTGCACGCTATATGTTTATTTTGACTGATTAAATAGACCATGAACAGTACAGTATGTAAAACATACAAGTGAATCTACAAGAGACCAGGTGTGTTGTAGCAGAATCTGTGAATCTGGATTACTGGGCGGCCAGATGTTGCTCTGTGCTTCCTTCTGTTCACTTTTACACTCTCTGATTTATTAAAAACGGCAACAGAGTAAGAGATGTTCTGCATGTTTGCCGACAGGTAACGGAAAGAGCCATGTGCAAAATACAGCTGTAGCAAGAGCGCATGGTGCGACATGTACAGTACTTAATGACTCTGACTGGTTTTCTAATGGCTCTGTCAGACCTCTCTCCTACACTGGAACTGAGTGAATCCCCAGCTTAATAGTGGAAAATTACAGAAATGCCTGTTTGATGAAGTGCTATCCAGAGAAAATCTGTTTGTAATCTGGACCAAATGATTCACCAGAATCAGTAACCTGGGAAGAGGCAGCTACAATATTACATTTTTATATGTGTGTGTGTTTTGTCTTCCAGTGCTGTGGCGGTGTTTCAGCACCATAGTGATTTTCCTCTATCTGTTTGACGAGCAGACCAGCCTGCTTGTCCTCATACCTGCTGGCATCGGCTCTATCATTGAAGTAAGAACAAGTGCACTGGAAAAGCTTTAGTCTGTGAAAAGAGAACTTTTTACCATATTTTCCTTCATTTTAAACGTATGTAATGCCATTTTTAAAAACTTGAATTTTGAAATATTTTCAATCATATGGTAGATATGATAATTTAACCCTGATTGAGTCTAATAATTAACTCTGAGTCTTTGATTAATGTATAATATTCAGTGGGGATGGTTTATTGTTGCAGGTATGGAAAGTGAAGAAGGCCTTTAAGATTCAGGTTTTCTGGAAAAGAGGCAAACCAACATTCCTGGTAAGTGTGTGTGTGTGTGTGTGTGTGTGTGTGTGTGTGTGTGTGTGTGTGTGTGTGTGTGTGTGTGTGTGTGTGTGTGTGTGTGTGTGTGTGTGTGTGTGTGTGTGTGTGTGTGTGTGTGTGTGTGTGTGTGTGTGTGTGTGTGTGTGTGTGTGTGTGTGTGTGTGTGTGTGTGTGTGTGTGTGTGTGTGTGTGTGTGTGTGTGTGTGTGTGTGTGTGTGTGTGTGTGTGTGTGTGTGTGTGTGACTGGAAAATCTCTTTTTTTTGATTACCTGCCATGTATTTTAACCACTTAATATAAATCATATCAAGCCTGTGTAGGATGCTCTACAGTGTTTGACTATTTGTCGATGGCAAATGAATTGATATGAGGACCATCAGCACAGTTTTCCCTCTTACCGCGCGACTTTCTATCAGTAGATTTTATTCATTTCCTCTGCCTGCCGCTGTCATAAAGCTGTCTTCTGAATTGCTGTGGGCTGAAATGAAAGTGCAGAGCAGATAACTGGAGTTACAGCCACATTTTGGGGCCCATGATGAATGAATAAAGTAAACAAATGTCATGATTCAGTAGTGCAGGAATGTAAACTGTGATGGATATAATGATGGGCCTTGTTATGGGTTTAAGAGGATAATGCTACAGTCAACAAATACTGTGTAAATCTGCATGCGTGTTTTTCTCTTCTGCAACACAGTTCGGCAAACTCGACGAATCAGAGAGGAGAACGGAAGAGTACGATACTCTGGTGAGACACAGCGCACTCACACACACACAGACGCCTAACGCCTAACAGAGCAGCTGTGATGACACTTACACAGTTTCTACTTTCTACAATAAACAAGAATATGATACGAGCACAAAAGCGTGTGCTAGTGACACCGTTAAATTGTGGAGAAATCATCGCGACAGCATTTTAAAAAGTTTGAGATCTTAATGTTAGCTGTAATTTTGACACCTAGAGCAGGATTATAGTACGTAACATATTCTTTGAAGGGTCAGTTCACCTAAATTACAAAAACATCATTTATCTTAGCCTTAATGGTATCTAAAAGTGAGTCTGTTTTTCGTGTGATGCTTATAATAAGGTCATTCATTTACTGGACTGTTGTTGTGTTTCTCTGTAGGCCATGAAGTATCTGTCATACCTCCTCTACCCGCTTTGTATTGGAGGAGCTGTGTACGCTCTAATATTCCTGCGATACAAGAGGTAGGGGTCTGTGTGTGTTCATAACAAGCGCAGCATTTACTACACGATTACTAATCATGTGATACTGATGTCATCGTCTTTCTCTCTTCATCTTTTAGTTGGTACTCGTGGTTGATCAACAGTTTGGTGAACGGTAAGCTGTAACGTCAGATAAAACATCTTTTGAACCAGTGCATTATTAACAGTAGTAGATCATTACCTCTGTGTTGCTGTTGATTTACATTATCTAATTGGGAAAAAAAAACATTACCAACATAATCATAATAATCTCATTTTGACCGTTACAGGTGTCTATGCATTTGGTTTCCTCTTCATGCTTCCCCAACTTTTTGTCAACTATAAGGTCAGTTCATAGATAGCATGCGTGTGTGTGTGTGTGTGTTATGTTTCCTAATATTTTAAAAAGACAAAATATATGTATCTTTAAGACTCAAAAGTTGATGTTTCTGGAAAAAAAATGTAGTGACGCTCCATAAAAGAGCAAATGTTGGAGTTAAACTGGAAACGTAAACTCTATCAGCTGTGTCACCCTCTGCATTTGATTCTGTTTTTATCATTTCAACCTTTCACTAACTTATTATTATTATTTATTGTTATGTTATTATTATACTAACTTGCTCTGTTCTTCATTCAACAGCTGAAATCTGTGGCCCACCTGCCCTGGAAAGCTTTTATGTACAAGGTGAGAACACACAGTAGCTCCAGTTATTCACTTAGTTTAGGGAGTATATAGTATTATATATTTTATATATATATATATTTAAGTCACATTCACTGAATATCTTTAGTAGTTATTAGTGCTGCTTAAATGAACATATTAATGTTTATTTATTGTTCCCAGGCATTCAATACCTTCATCGATGACGTGTTTGCCTTCATCATCACCATGCCAACATCTCACCGACTGGCCTGTTTCAGAGATGACGTGGTGTTTCTCATTTACCTCTACCAGAGATGGTACGCTCACATGCACACACAAACACGCAGATAATGCTCATTTCCTGAGCTAACAGCGAAACCTATTCAACACTTTGCTTCTCTCTCCGTCCTTCCTCAGGCTCTACCCAGTGGACAAGACGAGAGTAAATGAGTATGGAGTTTCTTACGATGAAAAACCCAAAGGAAAGACTCACAAGGACTAGAGAGGAAAGACGAGCTTCCGTGATTTGGTACCTGCTGGTTTTGTCTTCTGTCCGCTGGTCTTTACTAACTTCATCTCGTATCAGCTGAGCTGGTTTAATTGTCCAGAGGCACCAGGAAAAAATGTTTTTGTTTCTGGTCAGTTAGTTGTAAATGGACCAGGCGCATCCCTGTGGTTTTTCAACGGTTTTTTTTTTGTTTTGTTTTTGTTTTTTTTTATCCCATCCCATAGTGCAAAGTGTTTTGAAAGGTCAGCATCTGCTTATCTGCCTTTTGCAGTCTGGAGGAGGTTTTTTTTCTTTGTTTTGCAGTGTGTGACTGGACCGGAGGATCAATGAGATCAATCTGTAATCCTTTTCAAACAGATGCAACAACCTGGAAAAACTTGTTTGTGACTGGTGTGAAAGCATGCTGCTAATGACCTGAGTTTAAAAGGCACTACTTACTTTTGATATGAAAGAATACACTGATGACTACAGTAACTCTACTATAGTAACTATTGATGGCAACTTTGAGCATTCTCTGCCATAAATTTCACTCTTCCTGTTTTTCAAACATTATGTTTATCCACAAAAAAAGTCCTTATCTGTTGGAACTGCTCCATCCGGTTAATATCACTGACGGTTTATTTTAGCCTTGGTTTCCAGCTTTGGGTGTTTTAAAAATTGTGCTAAGCTGCAGGAGTATAACATGATTTATTAGAGTGGGTGGGACTCCCATTTTAAGTTGAAACCACCTCTTGAGAAGCACTGTAAATATTGTGTTTTCCAAATTTTAATTACAATGTCAAAAAGGGATTATCATTTTAAACATTTGTGTTTACAAATTCCAATTAACTGACAGAGTACATTTTGAGAAGAGCCTGGTTCAAACCGCTTTGAGAAGCTAATTTCTAAATACATATATCTACCAGCTGCAAAACAAGAGCTGCTTGGTTTAACTGCGAGGCTTCATTAAACGTCTCTAAGACTACATAATCCAGCTGCTTGTTTTACTGCCAGATATCACACAAGCTAGCTTTCGTGTCAAGAGGCAACTGAAGACGGCTGTGTGACTTCAGAGGGCTAAAAATACTGTACACTGAAAAAATATAGCACTATATCCACTAAAGATGTGTTTAATTACCTTGAATGAAGGGCTTGGGCTGACGTGAGGCGGCCATATTTGTTTGTTTTTTCAGGCACTTCTATATTGTTATTCCATATTAGTCAATAATCGTGAAATCTAATAGACTGATTTGAAACTGATAATTACAGTAACGCCCGTATAACAGGCAAATTTGGGAAGCACTGAAACATAAGTGGATGTATTATTTTCTCAGTAAAAATATTCCTGATGCAGAATTTGAGTGCTTTTCTAGAAGTCATATGAAATGATGCGTAAAAAAATGTCTCAATTTACCTGTTTTTAGAAAGTATCAATATGTAGACATTTCAAAATGTATACCCTAAATTATCTGGTAGACAAAGCTAACATAAGTTAATTCTGGGACTAATTCCGGAATGACAGACCCTGTTTAACCTGCCTGTTCAAAGTGGGAAGAGAGGCTTAAAAAGGACGGAAATTAGTGTCAGAAATTTCAAATGCTTTACTTTAAGAATTTTAATAATGTACTATCCACCTATCCACATATAACGGCTGCAGTAGAAGCAGAATAGAAGATTCTGATTTGTTACCGTGGTGATTGTATGAATTGCTTGAACATTCCAGAATCTTGAGCTGCAGTAGAAGAGGAGACTCTAGTTTGTCGCCATGGTGACTGTATGAAATGCCTAAACATTCCAGAATCTGAGTTTTGCTTCACTGTAACACAGAACAGTACCACTTAAAAAGCAACACTGTCCTTTCCATCCATTCTAGTTTTGTGGTTTTACTGCTCGAGTATTTCTTTTTTTTTCTCCAACATATCAGGGCCAAGAAAATATGTTAGTGCCAAATGTGAGAATGATTCTTTCTGTTCGGGAGCCTTGTATGTTCACCATAAATTTGATGTTTTTAAATAGACACTGACATTCTGGGAGGGAAAACTGTAAATGGTAAGACTTAAAGAAAGTATTACTACATCTGAATTTACACATTTGTCACATTTTGATTGTTGTTGTGTTGTGTTATGTTATGTTTTAGTTCATGTTCAGATATCAAGATATATTAGGTCTGTCCACAAAGATCAGCGCAAGTTTTCTATTCCAGTGTAAGTGCAGCCTGCAGAGATTTGCCAGAAACATGCCTTGAAACGGTTTTATTCATTTTAATGTTTGTGTTTTTGATGAAAGATGAAATAAAGTTGACTGAAAATGTGATTTGCAGTGATTTTAAAACTTTCAGACATTTGTCATCCGTACATATTCTTCAGTTTTCATTTCAAGTGATAATAGCAACAGGAACTACACAAAGCATGCATATAGACTTACACAGTGTCAAATTACCTCCTTCAAAAAGTCTGATGCACCATAATCGGATCATCTTTTGTATAGAACATACTAACTAGTATTCAACTTAAAACTCATCTGTTGAGAATAAATGTGGATGATTTTTCTTTTTTATAATTTATGCACATATTGTCCTTTGTTGTTGTTTTTGTTCCTGTTGCTAAATTACAATATTTTATATTAACTCTGATTTAAAAGCAAGTAATTTTGATATGAAATACTAATATACATATTAAAGCATTTATTTAAACTTAAATATAAATGAAAGACAATAAATTGAAAAGAAATTATATGTAATAAAGTCTTTGAATAGACAAAGGGTGATACCCATTTGAAAAAAAGCAAATATATTAAAATAAGAAAAACAGAAAAAAGTCATTAAAAAAATAGTTAACTAAATTGGTCTTAAAATATTTCTGGAAGCGAGGCTTTTGTTTGTGTGTAATTTAAATCAATTTAACAGAACATCCTGAACAGGCTTTGTATATTGTACAGTTTTCAATGTTTGAAAATAGTAGATCTCAATCAAATAAAATATGAGAAGGTAACAGATTGGGATAAAATTATGAGTAAAAATCTAAACACAATAAACAAACAACGACATTGGTGAGTCAATATACCTTAAACAGGAGTTACAGAAAATAATTCATTGAAGTATAGCAGCATACATTCACTTTTTTGTCCTTCATAAGGGTTAATGTATCTATGTGTGGGAACAAAACAAATGCATGACTGTTTCTGGCTCATTGCCACAAAAGGTAAACTTAACACCTATGTCGATAAATCTGGAAATTATTACGTTGCATGTGTAAATATTATGTAAGATTTTTAAATGAATTTCTCTAATCTTGTTCAAAATACAGAATTGGAAGGGGCATAACTATGCTTTATACCAGTTTATGTTATTGCAAATTCCAAAAAGCTTTCCCTTTAGGTGAAATCTTATAATTTTGAAATTCTTTTCTTATGTGTTTGTTTGTACATTTTATGTCTGTTAATAATATTTTTAAGGAAGGGACTTGGACATTAACATTTTGATAATTCAGCAGAAAAATCCATTCATCCATTATGGGCGACGTCTGTCGTCATTTTGTGTGCGTACTGACGTTGCAGACACGCAATGACGCATGATATATATTCCAAGTTCCCGCCCTCTGTCCTTCCTTTCCGCTGCAGGAAGTTGACGTGCCTAAGGTGCTCGGTTCTTCACCCGAAGCTAAGGCCCCCAATCCGGCGACTAGCACCGTTAAATTTAGGCATCCGACGCCAAAAACATCAAATCTAACATCTACAATGGCCTCCGTGTCCGAGCTCGCCTGCATTTACTCCGCTCTGATCCTCCACGACGATGAAGTCACCGTCACCGTAAGTGTCCCGGTTCACCCGCTCACAGCTCAGCTAACGTTAGTCTAGTGGACGCTCCGGAGCTCTGTTCTGATCAGGGAACCCCTGCTTAACAAAAAATACAGAGACTGGGTGCTGTATTGGTGAAATAACATACTATTATGTCACTAAAATAAATGTTGAGGTGTGTAGATGTCAAAAACATTCCCATCTGCCGGCTAAAATGGCGGCATGCTTGTTGCTAACGTTAGGCCACGTTTCTGTAACCAGGACAACAAAGTGTCTGTATTGTGACATTCATGAATTAAACTGACAGTATGATTTCAGGGGTTGTTACTGACCGCGTGTGTTACATCATTCAAGCCAATACAAGTCTTAATATTCGCTATTCACCTCAGTGACAGGTGCTAGCTTAAACAGCACGTCAGTCCAGCGTTACTTTTCAGAAATTGTAACTTAACTTACCACCGTGTACACTTAAGTACAGAACTTCTCCACATCATTTGTTCAGCTGTTCAAATTCATTTATCACAAAAGCAGAGTTTCAGCACAGCACAGTCTGGTGTCATCCTGACAGTTGGGCACACGTGGATGCTTGACAACATCAAACCAATGGAAAACATCAGGGCACAGCATGCGACATAATGTAGAAATCTTACTGTGGTAGCAATAAATCACCTTCACATACATCACTAGCAGCAACACGTCTCTTTACAGGTTTGTTTAGTCTAACTTGTTAGATGAAAGAGATCTAACAAACATCATAAACCGTAAGTTTATGATGTTTGACTGATTCATCAGTTTGAATTGCAAGTGAAGTATGTTTCATTAAATGAATGAATGAATGTGGAATAACATAACAGTGGACAAATTACTCTAAACTAGCAGCAGTAACACCTCAGCTCATAAAAGAATAAGATCTTTTCCTACCCTGTCATAGTTTTAGTTGGTGTGCTGGTAAGATCTTAAATCAGTACTAGTTCAAGATCAATGAAGTATGTTTTTCTAATGATGTGTGTGTTGTGTGTCTGTAGGAGGACAAGCTGAATGCTCTGATCAAGGCTGCTGGAGTCACTGTGGAGCCCTTCTGGCCAAGTCTGTTTGCCAAGGTGAGCTATGGACACACTTTTGTCAAGACACTGTACACAAACTGCTCTTGTGTCTGAGGATCTGGAGAGTCAAGTTGTGAAATTTCACACGGGATGCTACACATGTTTTATAAGCTGGAGGATTTTTAGAGAATCCTCTGTTGCTTTCCTGGAGTTTTGGTGCCTTTTCTGAATGTCAACAGTCTCGGATGCTACTGCTGTATTCAGTAAAATAGAGACAAGCTTGGACTGTTTCTTTGGAGTCACCTTCAGTCAGGTGTCAGATGGAGCGAGCTGCTCTGAAATTTGTCCGTCTGTCCTTGGGTTTACACTTGTGACAGTTGATCAGTTTTGGGCTCAATGGGCCTTTTCCAGGAATTAAATTGTGAATGCTGTATTAACAGTAAAGGTTTGGCTGTAGATGAGCAGAATACTCAAATGTGTATGTGTTGTACAGTGGTAGCCAATCATTGAATGTGATGTGGCTCTTGTTATGGGGCTGTGTTCACGCTCAATTATTTTATCTGCCTTTTTTAAGGTAAAAGTTTAAGTGAGTTTGACATCAGCCTACTGTGAACTGATCAGTCAAAAGATTGGGATGTAACACGTCAGGTGCTCACATCTTATGACAATAAAAATGGCTGAAGCACAGGTGGTACATATTTAAAGAAGTAGAAGTCTGCCAATGGTCTGTGAGCATTTGACTGTATTGTGGTGGATTGTGTTGGTATTTCAGAGTTCACTCAGGTACTGTTGGCTGAAACTACTGTTACTGAAGCAGTTTGCTCAATGTAAGCACAGACCTCAGTTGCAGAAGAGCTCGCTGTACACAAGCACAATAGTGTTACATCTTAGTGATCCAGGTCTGTGCATCAGTCTCCAGAGCAAACATTTCACATGTGAAAGCTGGAACACTGACATGTGAACGTTTGTGTTACAGGCTCTGTCCAGCATCGACATCGGCAGCCTGATCTGCAACGTTGGAGCCGGAGGTGGAGCTCCAGCTGGAGCCCCTGCTGCTGGAGCTGCTGCCGCTGCCGGAGACGCCCCAGGTAAATAAAAACACCCGTCTGATTTGATTGGAGAGTTACTATGACACTCTAGAAAATTGTCATTGTTTGTCACGTCAAAAGCAGAAAGGATATACTTGCTATGATTACAGACTGCAAGATGTTTTTGTAGGTGTGAGCTGAACAAAAGTTAAATATTTTACTTGACATGAATTCAGGCAGGTCAGTCATTGTGGAAAAGCTGCTTAAAATGCTGTAAAATAGCTTTGACTGCAAAAGCCAGCACGTGAAATCTGCAAAATGTGTTAACCATGAACCATCTCGTTTGCCTCTACAGCCAAGGAGGAGGAGAAGAAAGAGGAGAAGAAGGAGGAGTCCGAGGAGTCCGACGACGACATGGGCTTCGGTCTCTTTGATTAAAACAGCTGTTTTTCTAAGAAAACACAATAAAAACATAAAAATGACTGCTGACTTGTGTGACTTTCTTATTGTTCTCCCCCATGATACTCTAGTAATCATCACCTGATATAACAAATATAATTGGAACATGTTGCAGCTCCAGTACACAACTTTTCCAGCAACAGACTTTGGGACATTCTAATATCTTTAAATTATAGTATTTGAACATCAGAGGAGTAAAATTTTTGTGGGTGAATGGCACAAGAGCAATTGTAGTGGGACATATACCAGCAGAAACAGGGTCGATGGACAAGTGTTGTAAGGCAGGGACAGAGATGTTGAAGCTGTAAAAATATCTAAAGCCAAATGACAGCATATCATTGCTGGTGTAGTGAAATTTCACTCAAACACAGAACAGTTGGTATATTGTTGGCTTAATAAGACTGATGCTTAGCTGTATTTCACTGTTTACTTTAACATGATTGCTGATTTTCTAACAAGCTACAGATTGAAATGAAAGCCAACTGAAATGAAAGAAACTGCTCTATCACGACATTTTGGTCAAGTGATGGATAGCGCGCGATTCTTTGGGTTTCTTTTGAAGTCTTTTGATCCGACGCAAAACCGTATGGTGTGCAAGAGTCTTTTTTTAAATTACAACCTTAGGCTACAAATTGGAAAAGTCCCCTCAGAACAAGAGCCAGTGTTTTTTTGCCAGGAAAAAAACATGTGCAACTGATTCTCTTTTTGGGGGGGTAATAATCATAACTATTCTGCCTTGCTTGGTGGAGTTTTTAGCTGCTTTGGATAAAACTCAACTCGAACACGCGTCTTCTCTCTAACAGACACTTCACTTACCGGGATTCCTGCAATACCGTCTTCGGCCACAATATGGGAGTCAATAGGAATGATGGCGCTGTTTCGACGCTCTGTGGAAAAGTGGAGTGTACATGACCTTTTGTATGTCAGAATTGATTTTAATATTAAACTTCGATCGATTTACCAGTAACTTTTCCACTTTCCACCTGTGTAATTTTGTCGGAATCAAGAGATCTTCAGTCTCTCATGTAACGGTTATGTAACGGTTATGAACATGAATGAATAACGGTCCCGCGGTGCTTTGAAAGCAGCGATGAAATCACTAAAACTTAAAATGACTCTCCTCATGTTTGCTAGACGCTTTAGCTCCTGGAAGCTAAGGTTAAGGTTGGGTTTCCCTGATCCACCAAGTTTAACGATCCACTCCTCTAAATATGTCGTAAAACAACGCTATTATATCGTTAACGGTTTTCTGCGCATTATCCCTTTAAATTCATGGCGCTCTCAGTGGTATAATCACAAGTTTCCGTAGTGTAGTGGTTATCACGTTCGCCTCACACGCGAAAGGTCCCCGGTTCGAAACCGGGCGGAAACACATTTTCACTTTTTCAGTGCCAAACCTGCACACACACGCACACGTTGTGGAGGTCACTTCTGGGGACATTACATAGACTTACATTCATTTCCTGGAGACTTACCCTTACACACACGCAAATAAGAAATTAAAGAGAAAAGTGCCCCAGTGTCATTGGTTAAACAAAATTAATTCGTTTAGCACACGCTGACCCACATTGGTACACAGTAACATAACTTACATGTAAAATCTTTTGTGAATATGAGTCAAGTTTCCTCTCGGATTTCACCACGCAAATATTTATCTTAAATTTAAAGTGCAAAGTGTGAAATTTGCACAGAACTGTGAGCATTCATCATAGCAAAACAGCCACAGCTCACCTGTTAGCATATAACTGATCAGTGGTAACTAATGGCGGTAACTAACGCTCCTATTTTTCATAGGAGCGTAAAAACTAACAAAATGTATAACAAAAACACTCTTAGCAGTAAACTGACAATTCCCTACATTTAATGGCCTATTTATGCTGCTTTGTATCAGGATTTTATCTCCTATCTGCACTCATTTGACCTTTAACGCTAACTAATCACTACCAGTACCCAGGGTTAGCAGACAACCTAAATGTTCCATATGTTTGCTTTCAATTGAAAGCTCCAGGAGATAAATCGACCCTGAATAAAACTTTTTGTTTTTTTGTCACACAACTGTTTGGTCACTGAAAACTTAACATTTGTCCTGCACGTCAATATGTACAAGTGCTTGGTGGTAAATGTGGCCTGTGGTTAATGTAATCCTGACTGTACATACCTGATCACAGTTTATCTCATTCTGAATAGCCAAAATCAAAATATGTTTGGTGGCGAATTAGTTTTTGTTTAATGGCTGAGAATGAACCCTGGATGCTTTACCTGGATCCAGACCAGCAGGTGGAGTCCTTTGTGTGAATATTGTGCTTTGAGGGTAAGAAACAGGCTCACAAAATGAAGACGACAGTATTTCTTAATGATAACAGTGTTTTTTTATTTGCTTGGTTTAGCAACTGTACATGTGACTCCTTCCTGAGAATACTGCTCACCTCAGGGGAGAGTGAACAGTGGAATGGAGAGAGAATCGGAGAGGGAGACAGAGCTGAGGGGAGGGATGATAACAGAGAAGGAGATGATTGTAAGAGTACAGCAGAAAGAGGAAGAAAGAGAATAAAGTTATAAATAATAGAAAGATAGGGGAGGAAAACAGGAAGACTAAAGATAAGGAGCAAGTTTAAGATACCAAGAGACATTTTAAATCAACCCTAGGCCCTCCGAGAACCAGGCCTTTGCCCCATTTTGGGCTGCTGTTAATGTAAGAAACAGAGATTTAATGTTTCCTGGTTTTGAGAGGAGTTTAGGTCGCTAATTAATAGATGCAGTCAGTCGCAAACTCATCAAACTGCAGTTGTGATTCACCTGATAAATACTAGCAATGTATTATTAATGCTTTGACAATAGTTTGGATTCTGAATATGAAGCAGCGTTGTTTTAAAAAATATATTTTAGTGTCCCTGAAAATCGAGCAAACTGTAGGAAATCTGATTTGTAGAGTGAACATTTGTGTGAAGACAAAGAGAAAAGAAGAAACTCGCAACATGACCGATGCAACAACACATTTGGCTTCAATATACAAAGCAAGCAATAAAGTAATCATCCGGATTTTTTTTACATTATGAAAGAAAAAAAAAATCCTGGATTATTGGGTAAAGCGCTTTCAGAGCATTTTAAGTAAAATGTTTGTTTTTTTTAGTCAATTGCAGCTCATTTGTCACAGGGCGACCTCCTGTACAGTATAATTAACACCTCCTCCTCCTTCTCTCCGTCCCTTCTCTCCCCCTGTTCATCCCTCTCCCTTATTCACTGACAATTCATGCCTCAGAAACGTGTTAAAAATATAGCTTCTTTGTATATTTACTATGTAGTTAACTTAAAAAGTGGCCTGTGGCAGCTTTTATATATTTTTTTTCCATAAAAAGACATTTAGTTTGTTCTTACATAGTTTCATTTTTATGCCATCTTCTGATGCCTGAGATAGAAAGATCTAGAGACAGGATGAAAAGAGATGAAATGATGACATCTATGAGCAGCTGTACTGTAAATCAAGCATTGCTGCTCAAACCATTTTTTAAAGAGACTGAAAAACTGAGACGGAGACAAAGAGACATACTGGAAATAGTAATAATAATAATTAATAATGATATAAAAGCATGTTTAAACAACGACATTATCATATCATCTTCATTATCCTCCTCATTCTGGCTCTTCAGTTCCAGTTCTTATATCCTGCATATGTGGAGAGTGTTAGTCATTACGCTGATGTGTCCATTCACCAAAATATCTCCGCGGTCCTTCAAGCGAGCCGTTTAAAAACACACCAGCAGCATTTCGATGAAACTCAACCTCGAACCTCGGCGTCGGATGCTGCAGTCCTCCGTTGTTAACTTCACTTTTTCAAAAGATTAAAAAAGGTGTAACGGGTGATTTTAAAAACTAATCGTTGAGGATACGTGATGGGAGAAAGAAGAGCGTTTTCTCTGGATACAAAAGCAAATAATGCAACAAAAGTACAAAACGACACAAGATTGACCAAAACGTGACCGTCGCCGCAGAGAAAAAGGAAGCGATGAATGTTTGAGGGAGGAAAGGAGGGAGCTGATTGTTTCAGTCAGTCACGTCTGCTGTCCATCAGTTGATTCTCTATGTGATTGGCTAAGAGCTACTGCACACTCCGTCTCCACAGCAACAAGCCTCCTCCTGTCTGTGTCCCGTATTTGGATTTGCTGCGGGCAGAAACTCCCAGCCTGATTGGATCCTGTGCTAATGTGGGTGGGGCTGGGTGATCATCTTGAGTCGCGATTGGTCAATGACGTCCAGCAGGTTCTTGGCGTCGACTGCGAGGGCGTGAGCTGCCATTAGCATCTGTTTCTTGTAGTCCTTTTGTAAACTGTCCAGAACACAGAGAACAGTCACGTGACCATTACGTGTAAAAATAAAACATCATGCATCTATAAAACACATATACTGTGTATTTGCACCCACCTAGTCATGACGTATTGTTGGGCCAGTTTCATCTTCGCTATCAACTCTGCCAGATCTGAATTCAACAACTTCTGGGCCATCTCAATCTGAGAGAGATGACAAACAAAATGTCAACTTCATACATCACATGACAAATTCAAAACTACTATGTTAACCCATTGATCAGTTCAGAAAGATGCAAATTTAACTTATTTGTTGAAGAGCACAAAAGAAACTGACACATAAAACATTATCAGCAGCTTCTGAACCACTAGAAACGTCCACAGTTCACCTACACAGGTGTTTTCATATGTTTGGCTGATTAGACCTCGTCTGAGGACTCACTGTGTATGTCTGTTCAGACTCTGCTTGATTGACCTGTTACATAATTATCATTCTTACTGGTTCAAGAAGTTTAATGGTCTCATGTAATTTCAGCACAGCTCCACCCAACTTCAACCTGAGCTAATCTGTGCAGGGTTTTTAAAGTTGCTCAAGTTAGGAGAGTCAAGTGCGTTTTAGACAACTCTGTCTCTCCATCATAATTTTTAATGCAGGAAGTTGAAAAATTTCCAGTTCAAACACCTCAATCGGTCATACTTAAAGGTAGGAGGGGACGTGTGAGGTAAAGCTCACTGCACAAGCAGACAAGCGTTGAGCTGAGACTAATGCTGCGTTCCAGAGAACTTGGAACTTGAAAATTTCCAACCTCCAACTTGAAAAGGTTTGATGGAACAGCTCTCAAAGTCGGAGCTCTGACTGGGAAACTGGGGCCACTTTCATGCATCTCAACTTCACAGAGAAGCAGATGCTCTGATGTCACTCAAAAATATGGCAGCGTCCACAGAAGTAAACATGGAGGTCAACACTGTGAACCAACGAAAGTCGACTATCTATGTAAAGTGATGTCAAAAATCATAAACTTCGCAAATATTCATATGCTGCCTGCCATAAGAAGATGAGGTTCTCATGGTCAGCTATATTGATTGTTTGCATTTGGCGTTGTGAGTCGACCTCAAACTTGAATGGAACGAACCATCAGTCCTGATACACTTGTTTTTCTGAAAACCCCAGCTGCTACACTACCCATGATCCCACAAGTAGGCTGTTTTCCATGTTTTGCTGTAAAGAACATGCAGTGTCTCAGACTGGATTAACAGAACTATTTACAAATGATATCACAGTTTGTATGTAAATGTGTTTGATACATGTGTTTAGTTTTTAAATACACCTTCCATAGTGGAGAATAAAATAAAGTGATTATTGATTATCACCTTCAGTTACAGAGTTCATGGCAAGTGTTTTGCATCTTAATTGTGTGTCTGTGTGTGTGTGTCTAAGAGTGTGTGTGTGTGTGTGTGTTTACCTCTCTGTGTGTGCTGGCTGGCAGCACAGGAATCGTCTCATCCACTGTCGCTAGCAGAGTCCTCAGTGCCAGACCCACCTCCTACCAAACACACCCAAACATCTCATCATCAGTGTTTAATCAACATGTACTGTTAAATGTGTGAATGATGCGTCTTATGTCTCAAAACTTTAAAATACGGACACGAAAACTAGTAAAAGCTCCTGAGGGTGATAACCTCCTGTCTGTGAATCCTACCTTGACCATGGGGACGTACTCCTCTGGAGCTGCAGGCTGAATCCTGTTGGACATCTCGATCACAGATTTAACCAGTCCCGTCACATTCTCATACACTTTGTCGTTAGAGCGATCCAGGTTGGCGGTGGGGGGCGGGCTGATCTCCTGCGGTTGTAACTGGACCGACGAGGAGACCAAAAATTAGAATGAGGCAGTAAATCTGTTGTGCAGAATGTCACTTTCTCATCGTCTGTTTTTGTTAAATTTAACATGAAACGTATAAAGTTGGACTTTTAACAAAGAGCAACTTTTTTTTTTCTTAACCCAGGTGATTGTAGTTACACAGACACAACACTGGGTGGCAGTATCTAACAACAAAACAAAAAAAAACACATACAGGACCTCCAAATCTCATGTGGACCTCTGCTTGTTATCTGTCTACATGCATTTCTAGCTACATACTAAAGAGCTCGACTGTTCTACTGTGAGAGAGTCGGGCTGTTAGTGCGGTGTGATGGCAGGACAGACAGGGTTAGTTGTTTAGTGACAAACTCAAGTTCAACCTGCACGAAGCAACACGTTTTATATGTGAAATCATAATGTTTCAGCATTATGCTCGTTGCTCGTAATGCCAAATGAAGATTAACACCCAAAAAGGATTAAAAAGAGAGTTTTCCAAACATGTCATTCAGACACACTTTCTGCCACATAGATGTTCAAAATCACTTAATGCAGGTTGATTCAAATTTAAGCTACAACACATTTTAAAATTGTGTGGAAAGAAACTAAGCATGACTCAAAGAGTCCTGAGAAAATGCCCTTTGTATAAGGCTTGATTTTGATTTAAATTCACTTTTCTTGCATTAAACGTTGGCTTGTTTATGAAAAAAAACTCTCAGACAAAGCCAGAAACGAGACTCTTTGATGTTGGAAACAAATATTACAGCTTCTCCAGTTAATGAATCTACATCAAACCTACAACTACAGCAGCTAATGATGGGAACTATTTTATCTTGTAACATCAGACACACAGTGATCAATCTGCTATGCTTCTACTGATCTGACATAAAACATTTAAGGTCACGTTGACATTATTCCTCTTTTTTTTTTTTTCCTTACCAGAGACATGTTCCACTGCACAAAATAAAAATGGCTCATTAGCTTGTAAGTCATAATATCCATTTCTTTGGACAAGAAATGGTGGAACATTGTTTTTATTGTCTTGTTTTTCCCAAAAGAAGAATTTTGTTCTGCCTCTGGTGAAGAAAAACGTGACTGAGATTCAGAAGGATGAAGTTTCTCTGCACATGACAGTGATGGTAACTAGCTAACTACTGTATCTCTACAGTGATAACAGAACACACACAAAGATCGGCTTACCCTCCACGGCTATGAGGAGGTTGAGGAGAGGGGAGAGAGATTGAAGGGGGATTGGAGTGTGCATGTGGTGAAAAGAAGAGAAAGAGTTTGATGGGTGGATGGATGCAGAGCGACAGGTCAGAAAAGCAGGATAAAGAGTAACGAGATGACGAGGCGTTACAGGCGGGAACGTCCAGGATGGATGGATGTTAATGACAGAGGGGGGAGAGGAAGTAGAGGGGGAGAGAAGAGGGACAGCACGTTAGCCCAAAGCCAACCACCAGGCAAGGCATGACATGTCATAGCGTGCAAACCATCAGCACAGTGCACAGTTTTGAACTCAAACACTATATGCCACAGTGGAAACGACTGACAGCACTTAAGAGCGTTTCTGTTCTCAAAAACATCTTAAATCAGCAACATCTGACCATTTCAAACCAGAGAAGAAACGTTTTGGAGATAAACTGCTGAAGCCCAATCTTGTGGGCTTTTTTTATGTGTGAGTTTATACCTTGACGCCCTCGTTGTAGCTGTCCACGGGGCAGAGACTGGCCAGGTTGCCTAGGTGACCGGGAGCGCCGGGACGGGGCGGCTTTTTAGGGGGAGCCACATGTTCTAAAAAATAAATAAATAAATACTGTATTTATACTGTATTTCTGATGTAGTGAACATGTCAAAATGTCAGTGATCAATAATCGTATATGTGAGAAGAAACCATTAATAAAGAAGAAAAAAAGTACATTTATTCAAGTACTGCTCTTAAGTACAATGTGAGTAACTTCTACTTGCAGTACATCTCTCTGAAAGTGGTGTATTTCACTTATAGCTGTATTATTTGACAGCTACTGTAATACTGTTGATAATACTTCTGTACTTTTACTTAAAATCTTTAATTCAGTATTTTTTTACAGTGTTTTTTCTTTGTGTTTTATTATTTATCAAAGAATAGGTGAATATCAGCCCCCAAAAAAGACAATATCATCTAATAATAGAAGCAACAGCACCGATTGTTGCTTCTACTTTAAGAATCTGAGTACTTCTTCCACCACTGCTGGTTTGGAGGAAACCAGTATGAACGTTCTCTCACCTGGTTTTCCTACAGGCTGGTAGATGTGTTGGCTTCCACCCTGTGCACGGACAAACACACAAACGGCAGGTTAACGGTGGGCACGTTTTCTTAAGTTATGTCAAACCTTCAACAGTTCCTCTGCTGGGTTTAAAGTTCCCATGAGCCCTCTGTGGTCATGTGGTTGGTGTGTAGGCAGAACCCTCCCTGGCACTCAGACAGACAGACAGAGAGGAAATAAAGAGGCTGGGAGAAGGAGAGAAAGTATTTCTGTCAGCTAGACTGCGCCTCCCTCCCTTGCTCTTTCATTTTTTTTTGACTTTCTCCTCTTTTGCTATGATCACTCTGCTACTTTT
This sequence comes from Scomberomorus guttatus, assembly GCA_038419695.1. Lineage (NCBI taxonomy): Eukaryota > Metazoa > Chordata > Actinopteri > Scombriformes > Scombridae > Scomberomorus > Scomberomorus guttatus. The sequence continues at coordinate 12,583,674 of CM076461.1, forward strand.
GTCCTCCTCCTCCCTCATTTCCTCTCCTGTTTCACTCTCCAGCATTTCTCAAACTACACTTCCCCTCTGTTGTACCTTTAGCTTTCCTCTCCCCATCAGTTTGTGTGTCCTTGTGATTTAAAAAGTCGCCGCATCTTTGCGGCAGCTCAACAAAACCAAGTCAGCAGTGGATTAACAATCTACGTTCAACGTAAGCGTCAACAAACACTGACTGACCGGCGCTTGGAGTGTGCCGTCCTCTCTGTCGATGCTTCCTCTGCTGTTTCTGGGCTCTGCCTTCTGCAGGGAGGAGACAGTGATAAATTTAATGGAAACAAATGATGCAAACAGTAATTCATTGCTGTAAAATTGTATGCACGTTGCCCCCGGTAGTTCTAGTTTAGCAACAGAATTAGGTAGAATAACTTCATTAACTGTTTCACAAGAATCACATTAAAAAAAGCGTGGGGCATCCACAAACAGGCCAAAAAAATATGAAAAAAACAACCAACAACCAGCTAAGAGTTGATAGCCTGCAGGTTAAAGCAATTAAAAATCTTTGCAAAGCAGCTAAAACGATTTATCTTTCAACACCAAACATTATTTAACCAGCAAAATGATGTCGCAGAAAAGTAATTTCCACCGATGGCTACCACCTGCAGCTGCTTGTTATATTTCTAAACAACTTAAAACAAGCAAACAATCAGTCAGCAACACAATCCTCTTCACACAGATAACTTGTGGTGACTGCAGAGTTTGTTCACGCCATTTAGCCCAACAGCTGCACCACTAAAACCCAGCATGACTCTCCCTCTCTCTCTGTTTCAATACCGTTTTGGTGAAGCATGCCTTGAAGAGATGCATCCTGGGAGAATAGAGGCTGAAGAAGACGGGAGGAGGAAAGCAGAGAGTGGAGGCCATCGAAAGAAGGGCAGAGATAGGGGCAGAAAGTATGAGAGAGAGAGAGAGATGGAAAGCAAAGAGAGTCTTAAATCATGCAGAGAGGGAGACTGATAAAAACATAGGAGGGAAGGACGGACAGAAAACTGAGAAGACGGTGCAGAGAACGAGAGAAGTGATCTGAAAAGGGAAAAGAAGCCAGAGAAGAATGGAGGGGGAGGTAAAAGAAGCAGAAAATAAGAGAAAGTTTTTCCAGAGGAGGAAAAGCTCCAATAAGCCACAGAGACAAAAATCCTGGCAAGAAGAGATCAAGCCGCCTCACTCTCCTCTCCGTCTCTCTCCCTCCCACTCTTTCCATCTCTCTGCATCTCTCTCTGTTCCCCTCTCTCCGTTTCTCTCTCTCTCTCTCTGATGGGTGACTCCTCGCTCGTTCCACCCTCTCCATTGCTCTTGCCAATCCCACTTCCTTTCTCCCTCCTTCTGTCCTCCGTTCTTGTTCCTCCTCACAAACTTCCATCTCTTTCCTTTCAGGCGTTACTTTACTTCTCTCTGGTTGCTTTTATTCCTTTGTTGATCTTCCTTTTATTTATTATGTTTACTTGGATATTTCACCAGCTTTCACTACTTTTTCCAGTTTCTGTTAGTCACACTAGGCTCCATTTTGTTAAAATCCAGCCCTCATTTGTCTAAAAGGCTAAAAACCGACTTGCCTCTTTCCTTCCTAAAAGTCGATTTTCACCTGTTAAACGACACCTTTAGCCCCTGTAACTTTTGTTCAGGATCACTTATATTCTGACTTTTTGGTTATAAAATTTAAAGAGCTCCCTTCCAAACAAATGGTTGAATAACAGTAACCTTATTTTATGCATAAAACTGGGGGTGCTGGTAAAAAGGTTAAAGGGAAAAAAATTCAGTTTCAAGGAAGAAGTTGAAGAGGAGTCACAGCAAACAACAGCTTTTTGTCATCAATGTTCAGTTACATTTTAGACCTGAGCCCATTATTATTAAACTTTATAAGAATTACACTTAACAATGCAGTAAAAAGCCAATTTCAGAGTTAACTAGAAATACCGCCTTGCAGTCGTATGCCTCTGCCAACCAGTCACGTTGCAGTTTACATCCACGTCTCTCCAGACTCGTAATATTTATAGTGAAGACTTTGAAGGGATTTAATAAAAAGGTATTAAGTGTATTTTCCTTGTATGTGTTCACATGTTTGGCCAGTAAAGCTGATCCTGAGTTGTAGCCATGACAGCAGACAATGGTTCACATATGGATGTTGCTGCAAAGAAGCTACAAATTCCAAAAATGTGGATGCTTCACACACATCTTCAACCCGGCAGCACAGAAGATCTTTACAATCACCACAGTGTCAAGATGGTCACAATGGTCACTTCTGTTCCTGAGTTATTGTGTTGAATAACGGCCAGAAAAGTGTTTTTGCAGAACATTATGATGTCACAGGGAAGTTGACCTTTGACCTTTTGGATATAAAATGTAATTTCATCATTTTATCCTATTATACATTTGTGTGAAACTTTGTCATAATTAGTGTATGAATCCTTGATTTATGGCCAAAAACGTGTTTTGTGAGGTCACAGTGACCTTTGACCTTTGACCACCAAATTCTAATCAGTTCATCCTTGAGTCCAAGTGGACATTTGTGCCAAATTTGAAGAAATTCCCTCATGGTGTTCCTGAGATATCACGTTCATGAGAATGGGACAGACAGATGTACAGACAACCTGAAAACATAATGCGACTAACACTACTTACAGTCAAGTGATCACGTGTGTACTCAGCCAATCAGACACAACAATTCACCCAAAATCTGCCCCATTGTTGATTCTGATAAAGAAATTTGTTCATTTTCTCAGTAATGTTTCTCTGCATAAGCATATTTGATTAAACATTTTTTGAGTAATAGTTATTAGTTTCAAATCTTTAATATTTTCCATAGCAATTAATTAACACTCGTATATTTACAGATGGATAACAGCAAAAAAGCAGCAGCTTCAGATAACATAATAACAAATATACTGTATACTAGACTGTATCCTCATTCCAAAATATGTCTGTCTCTGTATTGCAGACATCTAGGACCCCGACATTCTGCTCTAAACCAGTTAGACTTTGAGCTCTCTTAAGTTTAAGAGTTAAAGTCAAAAGAAATGTAATAAATAGCTTTTTCTCCTTAGTTTGCCAGTAGGAGTAAAAATGAAGCATTTTTTCTTTTAACTTTCAAGTCCAAAACCTCACTTTTAGCAGTCTGATAATTACGAGGCCTGAAATTCACACTTGTGTCCAAAGTAACTTGATACGTTGGACTTGCAGGATTCTTTTAATGTAAAAGTTGTCTGTTATTTAAAATAATTTCAATGCCGTTTTCTCTCGGAGGGTTTCACAGCTGTTCTTACTGTTGCTTAAGGGTTCCTGGCGGGGATAAAGAGTTAAATCTCTTTTTAAAACCAGACCGTTCAGAAATGGTAGACCATGAGTGTTTGAATACTCCAAACCAACACCAATACTCTCAAACTGCCAACAAAATTCTTTGTAACTTTGTCTGCGCTCTGAGATTGTAATGGTCACAAATTCCACTTTTGACAGGAGACGACAATTTATAGCTACACACTGCCACACTGCCATCCAAAATAATGCACACACAATTTAGTCTTTTTGGTAAATCAGCTGATTCTCAGTGATACATAGTTGGCTTTTTGGTTCTGTTTTCAATTTCTAAAACTTCCGAAGGTTTGTGAAGGCGGGTGCAGAGAGGAACTGGCAAATCAAGTAAACATATAGTTAATAAAAAACTATGCCCTAGTGTTTCCAAATAACAAACAATGTCAAGATTCAGTGAGATTTCCTGCTCTGTAAGAGAAATACACGTGTTTCAAACGTGACGTCTGATAAAATATATAAGGATGACAGACAAAGAGAGGGGACGTCACTCCCCATCACTCATAAGTTTTTTTTTTCCCCTTCTTGTCATCCCTTCCTGTGTTTTTCTCTCTTTCAGCGCTCATACACGTAGCTCAAAAATGAAAACAGCACATCCAAGCAAGAGGAAAAACAACCTGACCTGAAGAGAGAAGAAAAACAGACTTGTTTTGCAAAAGTAGTGATTTGGCTCATTTCGGGAATGTTTCAGTGTCTGATGAGATAAATCAAACACAACTGAGCCAGTTCAAAGATCTGAAAAAGATATTCTGCAGCTCATCTGGCAACAACAGTACACATAAAAAGGCTTTACAAAGTGGAAACTGCAGACCTAATGCAGCGTTTCATTTCCACATTAAGCAAATGAAGCAAATTTTAAATATCTGTTATGCTTCATGCGATTGATTTCATTTTAGATGAATTGGTTAATTGCTTGGTCTAAATAGAAAAATGTCCATTACAGTTACCAAGGGGTCCGATGTGATGTCTTTAACTGTCCTGTTTTGTCTGATCAACAGTCCAAAACTCATATATTCAGTTTATGACAATATAAAAAGCAAGCGAGAAAAGCAGCATACCCTTAAATTTGAGAAGCTGGAATCATCATTTTTGGCTTGAAAAATTACTTGAATTTTCAGACTCAGACTCATTTTTTAAAGACATTGTTGCAGATTAATTTTCTTCAACAAATCATTTAATCGACCAGTAGTTTCAGCTCTTGTCGGCGATGACAACTGCAGTTCATACACCTTTACAACATTTACTGTGGTTTTTTGATTTGCTAACGTTTTTGATTTCCCTCCTTTTCAGTTGTCTTCAATCAGGGTTTCAATTGTATGCTTTTTAGATTATTTTTGCAAATTTTATGCATGATTGCAGGTTTGTTTTTCATGTAACATTGAGTGTTTTAAGTTTTAATATTTCAGTGCAGATTGTGTAAGTAACAAAACTATCTACTCTAATCTGACTGCCTCTGGATAGCATTTTGATAATGGATAAGGATCTATTTATTACTAGAGAAGGTTTAACTTGTCAACAGTCAAGACAAAAACTGACAAGAATTGCTTGTGTATAAATATATTTATGAGTTTATGCACGTGTGCGTGTGTTACCATGAAGCTCTCCTCCTGCTCCAGCCACCGCTGGTCGTCCTCCATCTGTTGTTGCTGCATCATCAGCCTCTCCTCCATTAGAGCCTGGCCGACACATCCAGTGTCCTGGAAAAAACACTGGTGCTTAACATTCAGTCATGCTACATTATAAAGTCAGAAGCCATTTATTTGGAATTTTGTTAAGAAGCAGAAATGGGAGGAACAAGTTCAGCACAGCAACATGATTACCGTAATCATCTTATAGTGCGCCACTCTGACGGAGATTGAGCACAGGCTAATAAAAATGATTGCAGAGATCAAGTAGCCATTTTTCTGACTCCTGTTACTTTATTCCTCTGGTCAGAACACACAGCGGTCTGCTTGAAAAAACAACTTCACCGTATGGTTGAAGTTCAAGCGTCTCACTACTGTAAAGAAACCTGCTATGTTTATTGAAAATGAAAAGCAAATTACACAAATTTATGAAAGTTGAGACCTGGTTTGTTTTAGGTTCAAAAAAACATTTCCGTGATATTACTCAGCTGTCATCCACAGACTGTATTCAGGTACTGAGCGACTAATTTTCTTTTCGTGATCATTTAATTCTTATGTTTTTTCCAGCATAGCTGGATGCAGCCGGCACTGAGGTGAAAGCTCAACAGAAAACTGAAGCACATTGTGGCACATGTGGTCCACTAACGGATCGGGATTTGAGTTGAACAGTTGAGATGTGACAGAAAATATGAAAACGTTCATGGAAAAATATAATAGATGAAATTGATGCGGGCTTTCGCCTGTCAAATGTGTGTATTTACCTCCATGTTCGGGCTCCACAGTGGAGAAGGTTCAGGTCTGTGCTGATTCCAGGAATCAGTGGGAGGGTAGCTGCCTACTACTCCTCCTACACCACCAATGGCTGACGGCTGGAGGTGGAGAGAAAAATAAATAATTATGGTAAAAAAGAAAGAAAGAAAAACGTATTTTTTGGTCTTGTTTTTTGCTTAGTACTTCTAAAACACTGCAAAAGAACTGTTTGCCATCATTGAATAAGCCAGGAAAAAGGTATGAGCATATGAACAAGAAGCAAAATACTCAATCCTGCTGTTTAACCTTACATGGTATAAAATGTAACTACATGTTGAATTATAACATTCACTAACTTTAACTAAGTTGTTTCCTGCTTTGATAATATTGTTTTTAGCTACAAAAAAGTTATTGGGAGGTGAATAATATCGAGCTGCAACGATTTGTCAATTGCCAAAAAAACATAATTGGTAATTATTTTGATAATCGTTTCATTGTTTTAGTCATTCTTAAAGCAAAAATGTCAAACATTCCCTGAATCCAGCTAGTCATCTGTGAGGATTTGCTGGTTTCATTCGTCTTATGTGGAAGTAAACTGAATATCTTTGGATTTTGACTGTTGCTTGAACAAACCAGGCGATGTGAAGACGTCACATTATATGGAAATAATTATTAGTTGCAGCTCTAGATGTTACAATAAATGTTCCCTCACTTTTCCTTACTGGATTACTAAAAAGAAATTATGAAAAAAAAAAAATCAAAGATTTTGTAAAAGTTCTAATGTAGAAAACTGATTATAAACAGCAGAATTGAAGATAAACACAAACACAGGAAGTCACACAGGAAGTCAGTGAATCATAGTAGAATCAAACTGAATAATTAATGACTCATTATAAAATAACACTAATCCCACTAACACTTACAGTAAACATAACTCTGATAATAACAATCCATGATCTGGAACAGGGTCTAAAAGAGCACTTCAGCTGCACAAGCTACCAAAACATAAAGATGTTATTCTAACTTGTGATATGATCAAATTTGACTTAAATAGTAGTTAAAATTATACACTCCATATAAGGACGAGAGAGAGAGAGAGAGAGAGAGAGAGAGCATATTATTGCTGTAAGAGCTGAAGAGTGGCTTTGATTTGTATGTGTGTGTGTATGTGTGTGTGTGTGTGTGTGTGTGTGTGTGTGTGTGTGTGTGTGTGTGTGTGTGTGTGTGTGTGTGAGTGGCTCTTAGAGCTACAGGAAATGCCTGCTGTCTGCACGGTTTATGAGGAGAGGAATAACTGCAGTGAAAGTCTCTCTCATTTTCTCTCCCTTCACATTTCTCTTTCTGACATGAGCAGCACACGCTGCCTGTCCCCCTGACTTGCAGCAGTCTGTCTTCTGAGATAATCCGGTGCTCTACCAGTAAAATGGAAACTTAAGAGACTGAGATCATTTTTAGGGGTTAAAAAGGTGATTTATAGAACCTGATAAGATTTTTCCAGTATTGTAGAATGAAAATGTCTCTTAACATTTGTGCTTATTGTATCTTTGTGAAAACAGCATTCTTACACATGACATATGACTTCATACTTTTCTTGTTTCCGGACTGGAACCTCTTTACTAGATTTAAGGAGCTGAGTCAGTGAGAAGTTTTTCTGCATCATTAAGATGATTTTTCTTTGCATCAAGTATAAAAGTGGATATGGTACGATCTGAAAACTTTTGTGTTGTGTAACTGTATGTATATTTGGGCAAGAAAAGCAACCGTGATTCACTTAATTCACCTCCAAACTTTTTGAAATCTTTGAAACTGCAAACATTTTTTCTCTTTTTTAGGACCTCGATCTGTGGAATTTAATGAATATTTTCTGTCCTCTTGCAGTGACTAACAGTGTACAATAACCTGATAAGGAAATTGTTTTTTTCAGATGTTTATCATAAATAAGGAAAGACACTGAGTGTCCTTGAACATCTAATATCCAGCAATATGCTGCATATTTGTGCCATTAGACATGTGAACAGCCACAGTACAAGAAGTGGTACGTTTCCCTTTTATAGACTGATAAATGCACTTTTGCCTTTGTGTTGTTGGATATTGTTGCCATTCATCTTTGTGTATTTTGACTCTTTCTAACATTGTCATATTTGTGTTTTTAGATTGTGTGTGAATGAAATTAACATGTGTACTTTGTTTGCAAACTTGCTTCAAACTGCCCCCTGAGTGACAAATTAAGTATTTTGAAATGAACTGAATTGAATATTCCTAACATTATAATATCTTTCCTTAATGAGCGGTACCGGACCAGCCGAACCGCCAATCTTCCGGCTAGTTCTCTGCTAACTTGAAGGGGGATAAAATTAATCGTGCGGCTGTCCTATACTTTCCAAATATTATCAGACTGAATGGATCAACTTCTGATAGTGAAACGAGTCATTTCTCAGGGGTTGTGTGACGCTCAAAACAATTTATCCACCGTTTTACAGCCACAACAGTAGCGACGGAGTAGGCTACAGCGGAGCCTATGACATAGGCATGTGTTGACAGTGTTTTTGTAATTACTCTCACTGCCAGAAGGGGGAGACAAAAGTCCTGCACTCCAGCTTTAAACAGTCCCGAATTTCTCCATTTTCCACTGCTGCTTTTGCCACCTAAAACGTCTGGAAGTCAGAGGAAAAAACAGCTATGGCCACAGTGGATGAGCAGGAAGAGAAGAGCACAGTTTCCTCACTGGAGCTGTGTGTGTGTGTGTGTGTGTGTGTGTGTGTGTGTGTGTTTGCTTTACCGGGAAGTGGTTGTGTTGGGGGCTGGAGACGAAGCCTTCACTGGAGCGAGGACTCGGGTAACCTGGTCTACTGGGCTAGAGACAGAAAGATAACAGTTTGTTTCTGTTTATAAAACGTGTCATACAGAAAGAGAAGTGAGTCGATACATCAGTCATTCAGTCTTACTTTAGGCGGAGCTTCATCAGACCCTCCAGAGTCCCAGGACACGGTCACTTGTCTCCTCATCTCCATTCGAAGTCTCTCCTCTTGTTGAAGCTTCTCTTCCTCCAGTATGGTACTACACAAGTTTAACATAAAGGAATTATCTTAATAGGTGGTCTTTATCTTCCAACTATCTTCCTTCTTTAGTGTGAATTATATTCAGCACTTAAGTACGTACACACTTTATTACCTGAGTTGTGTTTTGAGTTCAGTGAATCGCGGCCGCTTGCTGGGGTCATATGACCAACATTTGGTCATCAAACTGTAAAGGGTGGGCGGACACTGGGGAGGCATAGCCAGTCGCTCGCCGTTCTCTATCCTGCCAATCACGTCGTTGTTCTTCACCCCCTGGAAGGGCTTGATGCCGTACATCAAGATCTCCCACATACACACACCTACACCGAGACACAGACGAGGGTTATTCAAGAGAGGAAAATTAATGACAAACGAAAACAACACTTAATGATATCAACATATACACACACATAAACACACAAACTCATTAATTAACTCACCAAACATCCAGACATCGCTGGCAGAAGTGAATCTTCTGAAGTTGATAGATTCAGGTGCCATCCACTTGATAGGAAGTTTACCTTTAGAGGCTGAGACACACAGAGACACGTTAAGATTACATGCAGAGTTCATTTTACCACAGTACAGAATCATTTTTATACAATACATTTCTAACTTGGTTATTAGGTTGCTGGTGAATTTTGCATCCACCCACTAGAGGGTAAGAGACTGGAATAAGACACTGTTTTGATAACATGCTGAATAGGTTCAATATGTGACTCTGATAGCCTGATGTCACCAGCAGATGGTGGTAACGTACCACTGACTAGAGAAGTCAGTCATGGGCACAAAACTGGATATTTTACTAGTAGCAGGAAAACAGTCTGGTCTCAGGACCTCATGTTCTGTGTCTTAGCCTTTTTTTATGTGGAGTTGTGAATGTTTGTGTATCATTACCTTTGTAGTAAGAGCTGTCCTCCATGTATCGCGACAGACCAAAGTCTCCCAGCATCACACAGTCGACTGAAGAGACCAACACGTTGCGAGCTGCTATGTCCCTAAAAGGTCGATATAGGCAGTAGCTAGAGCTGAATCATTGATTTTTTGAGACCAAAGAACATCAGTTTGACTTGTGATGTTACAAAAGCTCTGAATATGTCAATGTAAATGGGCTTTTCTAGTCTACCGACCACTCAAAGCGCTTTACAACACATGCCAACATTCACACACGCATTCATACACTGATGGCTGAGGCTGCCATGCAAGGTGCCAAATTGCTCATCAGGAGCTATATAGCGCTTTTTATCTAAAGCGCTTTTACAATGTTTTTAATGCTCACTCACCCATTCACACACACACACACACTCACACACCAATGGGGTTAAGTATCTTGCCCAAGGACACTTCGACATGCGGACTGGAGGAGTCGGGGATCGAACCACCGACCTTCTGATTAGTGGACGACCCGCTCTACCTCCTGAGCCACAGCCGCCCCCAATGTAAGCCACAAACACTGAAGAAAAAGTTGTTTGTACTTGTCATTTCTGACGTGCAAAATATCCTCACTACTAACTTTTCAGATTACTTAGTTTGAACTTTTATATCTCCTCTATGATCATAATTAAGTGGGTCCTGTCAGGGTCTAATCAAGTGTGTGTGTGTGCTTGTGTGTATACCTGTGTACAAAGCGTTTGCTCTCCAGATAGGCCAGCGCTGTGCTGAGCTGGTAGGCAAACAGAATGAGAGTGGCCAAATCCAGACTGTACTTCCTCACCTGAAGGAACGAACGCAACTATAGAGACAGAGAAAGGAAGAGGGGCAAGAAAACAGGGATGGAGTGATGATAGAATAAGTTTTACATTGAGTATATACAGTATAGTGCATGTCAAGTCAATGTATGTCACCATTATTAGCAGCATTTTCAGAGACTGATGACCACCTATAAGCAAAACGCTGCCGTGATGCATTAAAGTATTTAATGTGTAAGGGTTTTTTTCCCCCCTAATTTTATTATCAGGCCAGGCTTTTCTTAACAGCTTCTTTTGTATAAAATCTATAAATGAAACACACACTCCCTCTAACACACACATGCAGTCTGAGGCCTACCTCTCCAAGAGTACAGAGCTCCATTATGATCCACACTGGGTTTTCTGTGATCACTCCGATCAGCTTAACGATGTGTGGGTGGTCAAACTGACGCATGGTCACTGCAAGGAAAACAAAAACACACACAGTTACACATTCAGCATATTTGAAATGAGTCATAGTTTTGCCACACCCTCTCTCTGTGTCCCACACACACACACACACACACACACACACACACTTACAAGCTTCCTGTAGGAACTTTTCTCTGACGCTGTCTGAGGTGCAGTTCTTACAGGTCTTGATGGCGACAGGTAGAGATGGTTTGTCCTGCAGAGCAAACAGCAAAGTCATAAGTTAGCAGATTCTGCATAATACTGCATATACAGTATCATCTTTATCAGTGTGTGTGTGTGTGTATTTTTTTTTTTTACATACCGGGCAGCTGTAGATTCCTTGGTGAACATCTCCAAACTGACCTTCCCCTATGCAGCGACCTAACTCTATCGTCTCCCTCTGGATCTCATAGTCCCGCGCTGAGAGAGGAGAGTGGAGGAGGAGTGGAGAGGAGAGAGTTTAACTTGCTTACCAGTCACAGTTGATGGGGCTTTTCTCTTGACTGCATAGATGGGGTTAACCAGGACAATTTGGATGGTAAAAAATATGAAGTAAGCCAAACCAAAAAGATTGTCCTTGTTGATAAACCCACCCATTGGCAATCAGATTAGACTAAAATAAACCATGAAATCTCTCCCAGGTTTGCAGAGCAAATTCCCTTCCCACGACACCTCCAACTAGACAAACCTTGACTTGACATGCATACTTCAACACAAAACAAACAAACACACCAAAATACAGTAAAACCCCGTTAACAGGCTTATGTACGGGTCACAAACAATCAATGTTCACATGCATACCAGAGTCCCATTACCATTTCTGTTTATTTCTGTACTGACTGAAGGGGGCTACATGGAAACAAGTTGTTCTGAATAAGGTCAATAATAGGAATAAAACCCAGCACTCAAATGACTGAACACGTGGGTGAACTGCGTACTGAAATAAATGCGTACTAGACTGAAATAAACTGATATGTGAGAGCTGAAGAGTATTCAGTGCAGTCTGTACCTTGCAGTAACCTTTTTATATTCAGTGAGTATGTCTGAAGCAATCTGAATGAAACTGGCTGTTTTAGCAACTGACATTTACATGCTTTGACATTTAAGTGTTATAATAATAATAATAATAATAATAATAATATTTCCTTCCTTCAATATTTCCTCCTTTTCTAAAAGGTCATGAAACATTTCAACAGAGGTGCATTAATGTCAGCTGCCGGCCAACCGCAGAAAATAAGACTAGAAATTTGAAGTTCAAGAGGTTTAATGCAGGACACTGACAAAGAGAAAGTAATCCTGTAGACTTATTTGTTGGGTTAAGTGAAGCTCTGCTGTTTGACTCCGCCAACAGATAAACACAATAAAATACCAACAACATAACCACAACACATTCCATTACAAGATTTACTGCAATGAATCCATACTGCAGTCCACTAGCAGAACATTAATAATTGCTTCAAACAGAAGAGAACCCACAGACACTGAAAAAAAAAAAAAAAAAACATACAACCACTGTGATAAATCAAGTAAAAAAAACAGATATCCAAACCAACAGGATGGTGAAATGAGAACCAAGCCAAAAAACTACGCAAATGCTGGGAGGTTGTTTAACTTCCTGTTACCAAATTCAGATTAACTGTTAACTGTTAATGAAGCAACGTTTTGCGTTGTTTCTGGATTGGCTCTCTCTTTCAATTCTAACACCCGACCCAAATGAAGTGCATTCTACAAAACACCAACGACCACAAGTCAACAACAAACTGGATATAAGATCCCTTGAATCTTTGCATTTTTCTTTGCCGGGGACTAAAGATGAAAGAAAACGTCCTGCAAAAAAGAAAAAAAAGAGAGCCTGACTGGTGTAAATCAAGGGGTTTGGTAGGTTCGTTTAAAAAATTGCTTGCAGCAAGGTGCACTAATTAGTTTTAAATGAGAAATGCTGACAAGAAAAATCAGCCGCTTGCTAATCAAACTATATCACGACAATTTGATCAGGTGCCCGACAAAGAAAAATACTAAAAAAAATGTAAAATCTCAAGGCATTTCAGTAGGACAGGAGGGAGAGACGGGGAGTTTTACCTTCAACTACTCCATAGCTGACTGTGTTGGCGATGGGAAAAAGAGGAAGAAAGAGAGATGAAGAGAGGGGCGAGAGCCAGACAGCTGCTTTAAGGTTGAAAATAGCTCAGAAAACACACACACACACACACACATATACAGACAGACAATTTACCCATTTTGCTCCCGATCTGTTGTCCAGTAATGAATGAAAAAACTGAGCTTATACTGCCATTAAATTATTAAAATAGTAAGTCTACCACACAGCTGTTGCAGTTATGTATATATTTATATATACAGCAGACAGTATGACATGAACACACATAAAAAACTCAGACACAGAGTAGGAAAATATGTCAGAAGTCAGCAGAAAGTCTGTTTAGAGGAAGTCGCAGTAAGAAGACAGAATGAGACGGAGATCAAAAAAAAAAAAAAAAAAAAAACAAGCATAAGACACAAAGAAATAAAGCGAGACAAATATAGCAAGACAGAGAAAGATAGAAAAAGACCGTGGGAGGAGAGGAGAGCACAGTCCATTTTCAAAGTTGGCCACGCAATCAAAAATATGAGTGCTCTGTAGTGACCAAAACATCCACATTATGAGTATTGGAACAGTGGCCTAAAGCCACCATTACTTACAGAGGTTGAGCCAAAATACCAACTCGATACAGTTCAGGGTTTTGACTAACATACAAATGGATTTGACAGATGTAATGTGTCTCTAACCAACTCGACTTGTAAGAGTAGCAGCGAGCCTCTCTGACCTCCAGCCAGTGTCTCCACTGTTTATACAAGACTGTCAAACTGGCCTGACTTTGATTAGCCACCACCTCACCGAGTGCGGTTTCATGGAGCTTCTTAGATGTTCCCTGTGTGAGTGTGTTCCTTGGAAAAGAGTCACACCACACTCGGCTTATTAGATAGCAGTTAGAAATTGATGTTTGTTTGGGAGCGCAGCTCGTTTAAGAGAGGCATAACAGAGACACAGCTACTTCATTGTTCTCTTCTGCCAGCGCTACAGAAGCTGACATATTATTTTAGTTGGTAGAAGAAGCTAAAAGAGAAGTTGGAGTAAGTTACTTACTGGAGGGCATGGTGTATGTGTCCTCTTCATCAACTATCTCAGCATAGTCATCGGTCTCTGTAACATTACACACACACACACACACAGTAATTTAATCTCTAACATCACAAGAATACTAAAAGCATGAGAGAATAATAAGGAAAAACAAAAACACATGTACTGCATGGAAGTCTAAAATAACACAAATAGAACATGATTGGTTTACCGTGCGTCCACTATAGTATGAAGGGTTCCTCACACACAAATATAAACATGTGCGCAGCAAAAAACACAAACTGCACAAAGACTTAAAAACAAAAAAAGAGCTAACTCTAACACCCTCACAGTTAACAACTCCTGCAAAGAAACACCCACGTAGCTCCTCTTTCTCTCTCACACACGCACACTTGGCGGAGAGTGTCAGCTGAGCATGTGTTGTGCATATCTGTCTGTATGCGAGCAGCTGGGTTGAAGGGAGAAGCTGCGGCTGTGGAGGAGCGGAGGGAAAGAAAAAGGAGAGAAAGACAGAAAGAGGGAGTCGAAGAAGTAGAAAATGAAAGATGGACCAGGAAAGACAAACCGGTCAAAAAAGATAAGAGTAGAAGGAATGGAGAGAATAGAAATTGCGCGTCTAGCTGTCATGTAAACAGATGGTAGCGTTTAGGTTCAAATCTGCGCAGAATCAGACAGATAGGCAGAGAGAGAGGAGGAGAGAAGAGAGCCAGCGGGGGGAGGAAAAAAAATGAGGGGGAAAGATGGACCGAGTCTATCCTAACCAGATGGCGGTGTTTAAATAAAATCAGTGTGCAGACTCAGCTGTTAGAAACAAGAGTCAAACATCTGCTGTCCTGAACATTACCCTCACAGCTCTGCTTGGGATTTATAAGGCTCTGTGGGAACGTGTCCCTAAATTTATCAGAAATCCTTTTCTAAAGCTTGTGGCTGATTTACTTGAGAAAACCAGCCATGCAGAGTAAGAAAGCACTACTAGCTATCAGTTTAATAGCTAATGGAAGGCTGGCTGTCCATGTAAATGACACTGAAAAAGTGTTTGCTATTATATTAGCGCCTAAAGGAATAGTTTGACATTTTGTGCTTTCTTGCAGATAGTTAGAGGACAAGTCTGCTAGCCGCTGCTTAGCTTAGCTTAGCATAAAGATAGAAGCGGGGGGAAACTAGCTAGCCTGGTTCTGTTCAAAGCTAACAAAATCCACCTTCCAGCACCTCTAAAGTAAATAAGAGTCAAAATGTCAAACTATTCCTTTACTGCTAAGGCTGGCTCATGATTGTAGGAATTTAAACTAACATGGATGAAACGCTGCAGACTAATAAGGTTTTAGCTATTATTGCTACCATTACTTTACATGTAGACTAGCCTATAGGAGCAGAGGTTGGAAAAAGTTTCAACTTTTTTAATCAAACAGGCATGACTGTTGCTAAACCATCTCTGTGTACGATTTATGTTTCACAATGAGTTTAAAGACGAAAGGAAAGTCTTTAATGCGCCTCCAAAAATATCTTAATATGAGCTGGAATAAACGCTGCGGCTCCGCTTGCTCTGTTGCTGCTATTAAAATGTGTTTTATTGGATAAACTGATCATAAACAACATAGCATTTTAAAAAAAAAAGTGTTTTTCATTAGTCATTGTTTATTTGATAAAACTCATTTCAGCAACAAAAAAACATGTTACTCCTTTTGTGACATTTTTTAGTACAGTAAGGCTTATCAGTGTTTCTGTATGTGCGATGATAAAAAGCTTCCAGCTGATTTCAAACTGATCAAACTTTTCTAATTTGTTAGTTGCAGTTTACTTAAATGTTTTACTACTATATAATACTATTTTTTAAGCAGATTTGTTAGGTTTTACTCTGAGATTCATTGTTTGGATCACTGAATATTCACATTCATGTGGTTTGGGATTTTTTCTAAAGAATCGACTGTTTCTAAGTTTGACTTTGGTCTCTTTCAGCTTTCAGTGAAGAGAAAATGTGTATATATGTGTGCGTATGTGTGTATGTGTGTGTGTGTGATCTAGTTAGCCCATTATAGCAAGGAATGCACCCGCTCTTGAATCCAGCAAACCTCTCCCTGCTCTGTGCGTGTCTGCATGAGTGTGTGCATGAATATATGTGAGTACATGTGTGCATGACTTTGTGTGTGTGTGAAGCCTGTGTGTGGAGAGAGAGAGAGAAAGGTTTGGAGAAGTTCCCTTAAAGGGAAATACCACTTAATTTACAAATTCTGCTTTTTTGGGGGTTGTTCTTGTGGTTAAAAGCAGACATATTTCAAATTTAGCAGTAATCCACTTTGGAAATGATCACAAATAGACACAGACAGACACATACAAACATAATAAAATATAATACTAAAATAGTAAGCAACTCTAGTTACTAACAGATGAGAATCATTTCAGCTACCACTGATTTATTCATGTTTCCAATCACTGAAACATGAGAAACAACACATTCAGCTACATAACCATTGCACTGAAATCATTCTAAATTATTTCAGTCATATTATACAGCACATACACACATAGCGCCATTGTTAAAGGAGGAGGAATGCATGCATAAACATCCACACACACACACACACACACACACACACACACCAACGCTACCCTTTCCCAGGAAGGTGCAGTGTGTTGGTGGGAGTGAGGACAAGAAAGAAGGGAACAACAGAGAGAGTGATAAACAACAGCGTAACTTTACCATCCCCACTAAGATCTTCTGCAGGGTCCAGGAGAGCATGCAGGAAACGGGACAGCAGAAGAAGAGGAGGAGGAGGAGGAGAAGGAGGAGGGAAAGAAGAGAGAGAGAGAGAGCAAGAGGGAGAGAGAGAAAAGCAGGAGGCAAAAGGGAGAGAGAAGAGAGAAAGCAGAGGTTAGAGCACGAAAAGCCTTGAAACAACATGAGAGATGTTGCAGGATCTGCAAAGTCAAACACTCAGCGAGCAGTTAGTTAAGATCCAAAATATTTCCAGTGAAAAAGCTGAGTTAACAACTTCCATTAATGCTGTGCAGACACGTGGAGGTACAATGAACAAGTGCAAGAAAACAGTGACAATATGCCAGACAGTGTTTAGACTTCAGTATAGTTTCAGTGAGGTATGCTGTCTGTGTCAAGCTGTAAATATTTGTAAGTCAGAGAGTTAATGCATGGTTAGCAGCAGAGTTTAACATATTAATCCCAGTGGTGGGTTTTAAACTGTGAGCAGCTTTGGATCCTCAACACTATTTATGCTTGATCAAGCATCCCAGCTAGAAAAGTGTTCATTTCTAGCATAATTTCAAGATTTCATACACTTTTTTCTCTTTACTGTAATGATCTGTTAAAAAATCTTAACCCGAACCAGAAGGAGTAATAATGTTTCTCAGAGAAACATTAATACTATTATTAAGCATCTTAAAGCTTAGATGATGGTCTTACGAACCCCCTAAAGCTTAAGAAGTATTTTCCAACTGCATCGTAATTTAAGATGCTTTAAGAAATGATTGTAGCCTCCTTGAAGGCTAAAGAGCATCTAAAGGAAGCTCCAGAACCTGCAGCAGGAACCGAAAATGACATGTTTCACTGGGGTTTTCGTTGTTTTTGTTAATTTTGAAGTCTATACTTTAAACATGACCGCTTGGGCTCTCTGTAAAATCAGTGATAATGTTTAAAATGAACTAACACAGAGACACATACTATACAAATAAAGCTATTATTAGAAAGCTATGATTGCCAACAGACGCACAGCGTTTTCATTTTGAAATTCTAAAAGTGGAATGTCCGCTGTGCCTGCGTGTCACATATGGAGCCTCCAGCTGAAACAGTTTGGATCATTTGTTAAAGTTTCAACAACTAACCAGCTGCTGTCCAGATTCATGACTTTGTCTGAGCAGTCCTACTCCTGGTGACAGCTGCCAAAGCCACAGATGGAGACACAAAGACATACGCTCGCTCATTTAGTTTAGTCATCTTTAGTGCAGGACTCCGTAAGTTTTATGTGTTCACACTCACCTAAACATTGTTTTCCCATAGAGAAATAGAGGTGCTATTATTCTTAGCTACAGAACAACACCTCTGAGCTGGTAGCGGACACTTTAACAGATCCTCTAAGCGAAGAACAATCTCTCTAACCACTTGGCCACCCTGCCACGAACTAAGCTCTGCCCCTTTGAATTAACGGACATAAAACACTGAAAATAATGATTAAAAATAACCAAACTGTGACCTCAACAGCAAGGCATGTGCTGAACTCAGACATGAGAGAACCATTTTACTCTGCGTGTTGGTACGGGGCCACTTCCAGTCACATCATTCAGTTGAATGGAAGCAAAAAAATTACAAAAAGGGGAAAATGGAAAATATTATTGGCTCAAAGACTGAACCCTTGTTCACTGGGTAAAATGTAGAACTGGCTACTAATAGTAAGAAAAACTGTTATTAATGCATCAAAGACAACCCTTTCAGGTTTTACAGGTTGTTTCTCAATTAGAAAGTTCAATTCAAATTATTTTCCATTTGTGTCCCGGTCTCTTCTGGAGAGCTTTGGCTTGGTTACGTGCGGCAACACACAACCAGTTATTGTGGTTGAACTGTGTGTCTGCATGTGTGTAGGAATGAATTAGTAAAAGCAACCAGGCAGTGAGGACAAAGACAGTTTAGTAGAAGAGAGCACCCTTAGAAATGAGGTAGATTGTGACGCACCAGATAAACGCGATTTGTTGCAGATATACACAAAAATGGCTTCAAAAACAGTGCCAATATCATGAATGGTTTATAGTCTATAACTCTCAGAAAAACAGGGCTGCTATAAAACATTCCAGAAAACTAAATTATTCTCTAAAAGCTCATACACAATAAATTTTATTGTGCAATTTTATTTCAAATTTTATCAATAGGTTGCTCCCTCTGAGGTTTTTCTGTCTGTACTGCAAACATTCCCGAATAAGCACGATGATCAAATCAGGCATTTTATTCCGCTACATCACAATTTTGTGGATATTCTCCTCTAAAAACTGTCCAAAAAGACCAGAGGATACCATTGGGCGGCGAATCTGAACAGAAGACAAAGGGAAGGAGGAAACGTCGCGCCTTGGTTGGCTTAGGAGGCGTCGATGTCACTAGGTCTTCAGCCAATGAGGCGGGAAAGAGAACGAGAGTGCGAGAGGAGAAAAAAAAAAAGAAAACAGAGTGAATGGAAGTGAGTGCAAAGTGTGGAGGGGGAGATGTGAGAGAGACAAGGGGGAGAGGAAGTAAACAAAAGTAAGCAAGAAGAGAGAAACAGAGACGGAGGTAGGGACGGAGAGAGAAAGAGGGAGGGGGAGAGGCAGTCCCAACAGAGGAGAAAACAATGAGAGATGAGAGGAAAGAGGGAAAAAAAAAGAGTGAAAGAAAAAACAGATATCGGAGGAAATGGAAAGAAAGGGAAAGACAGTAGTTGGAGCCAAGGAAGATATCAGAGGCTGTGCTTATCTCACTCCTAAACCACTCCATTTGTAAGTGTGTGTGCATGATATGTATCTTACCTGAGACAGAGATAGCTCTTACTCCGCTCCTGACTGCTTCCAATTTTTTCTCATTGTTAGAGACTCTAGAGAAGAGAAGAAAAATAGGATTAAATTAGACAAGAATTACACAACAGAATCAAACATATCTAAGCTCATTCAAAGCCTCTTTAACATACATCACTGAGTTTCAAAGCCAGATCTCACTGAGAGAATAAACTGTGGAAACTGAGCTCTGTAGAAGAGAAAGTCATCTGTAAACTAACCCTTACTGTTTCAATTACCTCTCTCTGCCTTTGCCGTGGTTTCTCTTTCTGTGTCAGCTGAGCTCTACTACTATCTTTACATCACAGACCACAACAGGCAGAGAGAAAGAGAGAGACGAAGTGAAACTTAGGAGTGAGAGACCGAGAGAAAGAGGAGGAGACTACCCAAGTGTTTAAAAACCCTAAGTGGAAAATATTTGGCTCCTAAACTTATCTCCTTATTTGACCACAGAGAGAGAGAGAGAGAGGCAGATTTGAGTTGAAATGACCAAAAGTAAGCAAAAAGTGTGTAGTGAACGCACAACGTCAGGCTGCTACGGTCACAGATAAACAAACACAATGAACTCCACCTTGCAGAAATTGGGAAGCACCAGTGTTTCCCTTGAAGTCTCTTTACAGGCGTGGTGGTTCTAAGACAAAAACACTACAAGAGCCTCATTCTGCATAAAAACACTGAATATAGAGCATTTGGTTTTTCAGTTTTTCTCTCACATTAGCGGTTAGTAAAAGCCTTATTTTGAATTATGGGTTTTGGGGGGCATGAAACCTTTTTTAAACTGATAAATCTTTTGAATTTTGACTTTCTTGGTCTATAAAATGTCAGAAAACAGTGAAAAATGCCCGTCAATATTTCCAAGAGCTCAAGGTCCTGTCTTCAGATTGTTTCTTTTGTCCGAACAACAGTCAAAAACACATGAAAAAAATCTGAAAATCACTAAATCCTCACATTTGAGAAGCAGAAAACAGCTAATGCTGCAATCATTTCCTCAAAAATGACCTAAATGATTAATCCTTTATCAAAACTGTTACCAATACTTTTCTGTCACTCAACTAATCAATTAAACAACCAGTTGTTTCAGCACTACACTCCTTTTCCAACATCACTCCAGACAAGACACAAAGCACATAAAAGAAACATCAAATTAAATTATACAATCTTAAAAATCAAATTTAAATTACATCAGTACAAACTGAAACAAAACATAGAAATCCACATTAAAACACCTACATACAACATAAACAAATGAATAGGGGTTCCCTGGTGGCCCAGCCGACCATAAACTGTAACGTCTTGACTTTCCCATCTCTCTCCCCTCATTTCCTGTCATCTCTCTACAGGCATTAAATGCCCAAATGTCCATTTTGTAAACACAAAGTGTTGTTCTACTCTGAGCTGGAACTTACATTTAATGGCACTCTTGGATAGTTTTCTAGCAACAGCAGATTCCCAGGACTGATTTTATCTAAAGTAGATCTTCTTATAGTTCTTCTTGAACAGGGGTGTAACTCCAACCCTCTTTATTTCTGAAGTACTCTAATGTCAAGTATTATGACACTGAGTATGATGTGTGTGTGTGTGTGTGTGTGTGTGTGTGCGTGCGTGCTTATTTAACTTGTGTGTGTTTATTTAACAATCTTTCTATGAGACAGACTCACAGCTTACTTATTATATCAGAGTTTTTAAATGTAACAATACAAAGTCTAAGACAGATACTTACTTTGGGATGGAAGGCAGTGCTCTCTCTCCCTCTAGAGGACAGAAACACACATCATTGTGATCAGAAAGGGGATGTCCAAATTACAAGGAGCTTTTTTTTATTATGCCAGCATGAAAAATGTTTTTGGCAGTGAGATTAAAACAATAGCATCTCATTTAGTCTCCGGCTGCAGTTTAAAAAAAACAAACAAAAAACTAATAATTAACCAACTGTAAAGTTAAATCTATTGTGATTCGTTAGAGATTATCATAACCTCTATTATAATTATTATGACAAATATTCTTAGTGTTGAGGATAATAGGATAAAGATTATTCCTGTAGCCATTTATTGCTACAGGAATTGCAAATTCACAAGGACCTTTCTTTAACGCCAATACTACATATATATAGATATTTAGAAAACTTTGAGAGGAAAAACTGTATATGTTATTTTGTTATATATACATTTTTTAAATTTAACATATTAATAGGGTTTACAGTGCCTGAAAGCAGCTCAATCATCTGTAATATTTTCACATTTTTGCATGATTCTGAGGGACTGGACAGAAAGGAGGGATTAACAGGTTCGTACCTTTCTGAACTCGGACGATGAAGGAATGAGTTTCCATGGAGATGAGCCGACAGTAACCGTCAATCAAGTCAGCCAAGTTCTCTGCCATGGTCAGCGATGCTGTCGTAACTGTGAGAGGCTACGCACAAACACACACACACACACACACACACACAGTGGCAGGCCTGTTACAAAGAGCCATTATCTCCAAAGACACACGCATGCACACTTACACATAACAGTACAGTGGGGGGTTTCCAGCTGCCACTTATGTTGGGGGGGAACTCCTCTCAATCTCATACTGTTAGTGTGTGTGTGTGTTTGTGTGTGTGTGTGTGTGTGTGTGTGGCAGTAAGTCCAATACTATAAAAGCCAATAAAACAGAAAAACCACTCATACAGCAGTGGGTGTTACGAAACCCTTCCTCTGTAGGAAGAACCATTATGTGAAATCTATACATGGAAAAAGAATTACATCATCTCTGTGACCATCTCAGTCACACACTCAACCAGATGGCAAAGTAATAGAGCTGTAATGGACATTGTGTATCGAGTATCGTGGTTCGTTAGTGGCCATCACGACTAATAAAATATTAGCAGAAATTCCACTAGAGAGAGTGAGAGAGCACTCTTCTCACCATTTCATTCTTTAACGAAACAACATATAAATGTAAATAAAGTAGCTTAAATGTAAATCCATATACATAGTGGGACAAACAGAGCAGTAGTACCTCAGCAGCTCCTGCTACGTTGAGCTGTAGCATGCCTTTCCTGTCCTTCTCCTCCATAGCAGAGTACTGGATGGACTGAACTTGGTTAAAATTAGCTAGATGGGTGGGCTGCAGGCAGAGAGAGAGAGAGGGACATTAAAGAGTTTAAATTAAAACATTAACAATAACAAACATATTCTGTGCTAATAATTTGATTATGAATGCATGATATCTTTGGCCGTCATCTCAGGTGTCAGTATACACAATATACACAACTTTGACATCAAAAGCATCTGGTTTAACGCCGAAAACTTTTCTACTGTCTATATGAAACAAAAATGTGAAAAAGGATCAGGCCTGGAGGTTTCTGAGGATGAGTCATATATGGGAAAGCCATTTTAATATTTTTTGGGCTTGCCCTTAAATTTGTTCATATTGGTAAAGGACTGCTTAAGAAATAATTACTTTTGAAATAGAAGCTGATTGCTCTTTTGCCACTTTATACCTGGGCTAAATCCTGGATAAACTAATGGCACAGGGTGAATATCTCTTTAAAATACTTTAAGCTGCTAGCAAGAAAGCAATCACATGGACAACAAAGGACAACTGGACTGCAATTATCAATGAAATGAACTGCATGGAGAAATTTACCTTCACCTTAAGACAACGATATGATCCATATGAAAAATAGTGGAAAAAATGGTCTGCATAAGTGTGCCTATAGGATGTAATCAGTTAGATATGTATTCAAAAGACCCTGTTCCTGTACAAATATTATGTTGTCTATGTCAACCCGACCTTTTTCCTGAAAATATCAGTAAAAATAACTTCACAAACTGTTAAAGCTGCCCGTGGTGTGTGATGTATGTGTTCTTGGTAGGAACTCACTGTGGATCCCTTGTCAGTGAGGTAGCTGATCCCTTCCTCTGGCCCAATAGCCAACTCCACCTGGATCACCCAGCTGGACTGTTAGAGAGACAGTTGAGAAGGAGAAAAGTACACAAAGTGGGATGAGGGGAAGAATAAACAGTTGAGGAAAAGGTTATGTTGTGAAGCAACAGAAGCAGAGGAAAAAATCTGTGGCACAGCGCCACATCCTGTATACATGCAAGACCTGATGCCACCAAAAGGGGTCAACCTAACACAACTAACCAGAGTACAGGACACAGTAGAGAGTGGAAGCAAGACCTACCCCGAGGGCACATTTGAAGCACTCCTTGTCGTAGCGGTAGACTGGTGCAAGTATCTCCAAGAACCTGAGGATGCACTGCTCATCGTTGAGATTGGCCACCTGCTTAAATGTCTGCTGGATCAACTTACGCAGAGTTTTAGCCTGAAGAGAAAAGAGATAGTGGAGGTGTAAAAGATAAAAAATTCAAGCCATAAACTTTTTATTCATGTTATCCAGCTGACACAGCTGAAAATCTAAATAGGGGAGAAGAAAATGGAAGAGGCCCGAGGGGTTATGTGTGTGTGTGGGAGAGTGCAGAGTGACAGAGACACTAAAAGAGGAAGACATTGACTGACTAATAGTCCACTCTGGTTCCAATCAAATTGACCTCACCGCTTAATTCTAGAGGCACACTCAGTTCAGATCTATATCTTAACAGACACATTGATACAGTCAGTTACCACTCAATTAGGGATGCAAATTCTAAGCAATTTCTTTAACTGATAGTCGGCCACCTTCATCGATTATCAGTTAATCATCAATGATTTATGATATACGTTGGACGTTTCTCCATTAGAAAGCTGTTTTAACCACTGACATGACCTATGTTCAATGCAAAACCATTAAACAAAAGATCGATTAAACACCAAATTACTTGAATGATAAACTTAATAACACAAAATGATGACGGTCACCAAACACACCTGTAACTCTTACTAAAAAAGTAAGAGGCTCCACCTGGTGGTAAAACACAGTTATACCACAATTCCCTTGTCTTCTGCATTATCGGTTAATATATTTTTAATTAGTTAAATTATTAACAGCATTTAACAGGTAACCGATTAATCATTCACATCCCTACGCTCAATTAAACATCAAAGTCTACCCAGAGTATTGCAATCACACTTTCAGATTTTTCTCAGATTTGTTCTGTTACCAGAGTAGACAGATGGGGAGCTGACCTAAAGAAAATCCATCTAGGAACATTATTCTGCCATTTACAATCCTCTCTATACTTCATCACTCTAGACATAAAGATGCACAACACACACATAAATGTAATGTCATATATCTATATAATCTATATAATCTATAATCCTCTCTATCTGATGTACTGTATATCTAAAACCACCATGACTTATATCGAGATTTAACTGACAAATTACCTTTTTGATCTTTTTCCACCCTCATATAATCTTGAGCTTTTGCACATATCTACAGACTGATGTGCAGAATTATGAACATTAAAAATACGGTAGGTGACACAAACTCAGTATATAATGTGAAAATACACATTCATACACTTTCACACACATTGTACAGACAATCCCAAACTATAAATAGCTCTCCGTATATAGATTAAGATTAAGATTACAGGAGATTTAGTTCAGTACGAACCAGGCTTTACAAAACACATGCACAGATTTACAGTAGGCTGGTACAGTACATTGAGGTCATTCTGCACAAAATTAATGGGCAGTTTAACAGTTAAAATTACAGCTAAAACAATAGATTGATGCATTGATTTTAGAGCTGCAACAATTAGTCAATTGAAATAAAAATGATTTGGCAACTATTTTTATATTCAATTAGATGTTTCAGTCATTTTTCAATCAAAAATGCCAACCATGCTTTGGTAACCCTAAATGCATGTATGCAGACACACACTCATCTAAAATGTCCCTGTGTGTTCAGCTCTGTGTGTCTGACATTTTAACAGTGTGAAAACAGACACATAACGGACATAACTACAGAATATGATTTGTGCGTGTGTGTGTGTGTAATCTCCATGAGCTTGATAGGATCACTGTTTTAATTTCTAGAATTCCACCACACCACTTGAACACACACACACACACACACACACACACACACACACACACAAGGATAATGTCAGTCCAAAGTGTCCACCCTTCCTGAGAGGAAGTACTGCGAGTAGCTATCGCTCCCCCCATCACTATGCCGAGTGTCGCTATGGTAACAGACTGACCAGTTATGTCACTTTGCTGACCAGTCACGGCACTTATACAGTATGTTTTTTTTTAATTTTTCAATCAATCAATCTTTTTATTATTGTATGATTGTTTCCTTTGCAGTGATTTGTACCAGCAGTGGTTGGAGGTAGTTTGGTTTGCTTCATCTCTTTACTGCAGAGGCGTCCAATATTATTTAGTGTCAAAGTGGCTTGCTTTTTCACTGACATAAATGTAGTGGTAAATCTAATTATATGCTGTGTCTTCAAAGTTATACTGACTGAAATTAAGTCTCATTAAAAACACACTCCAGCAACTTAGCATTGCACTCCTATAACAGAGTTTCCCTTTAAGTTGAGCTTCATTAAAACTCACAAGAAAGATCGCTGCAGAAATAACTTACCTCACTGTTATCCCAGCATACAGTTACTGTGACCCTGCTGGTTCAATTTCTGATATGTTAGCACTAACCTCCTGTTAATGAGTGACTGAATTATTATTTTTCCATTATTAAGTCATTAATCCCGTTGATGCCCAGCCAGCATACTGTTCCACTGCGATAAATATATAAGATACATACTCAAACATACCACAAAATGTCTGCTTTTTTTTCTCCAAGTATTTCTTCAACCACATATTTCTTGATGGCTAATATGTATCTCATTGCATAATATTTTGACACTCCTTGATTTCACAAAGCGAAATAATAATTCATTAATGTTATCTATCTGTCAAGGAAACGGGGTCCTCGACTCAAGCTGGAGCTGGTTGATAAAACTGTGATCTCCGAAGCCACCAAAGGTCAGTTCTACTAAACCTGCTGCCCGGCTTGTCAATATAAATGAACAGACTCTGCTCTTTATAAACGCTTTCACCACAGCTACCATCAGTCACTGTTTACCACCACAGCCATCTGCTCTAGGGTTTGTGTGTGTGTGTGTGTGTGTGTATGTGAAAAGTGGAGTCCATTGAGAGAGAATAATCCCATTAAATGACTACCATTCTTTCACCGGAGTGGACGACAGAAACGTAAATGACAGCTGTGCTCGCTATCTCTCTCTGTCTCTCTCTCTCTCTGCCTCTCACGCACACTCTAACACAAATCTGTGTATGTGTGCCACAGAAAGAGCAGCAGATGTGTCAGAAACGTATCATTTGGATATCATCGTTATCATCATTTAGCTGCTATTATGTGATGGAATTATGCATAAAAAGTGCTCAAAGACATACACGACCAACTCATTACAGCTGCAGGTAACAATTCATTATTGATTAATCTGTCGATTGTTTTCTCAATTAATCAATGAAATGGTTGGTCAATAAAAGGCTAGAAAGGTGCCTAGACAATAGTTCCTACTGCCAAAGGGGACATCTTCACATCACTTGTTTTAGAGCTGAAAACAAACAAATTTTGGCAGTTTTGCATGAAAAATAGCTTAAATGATTTATCGGTAATCCAAGTATTAACCAAATATCAACTAATTGCTTCAACTCTAGGACTGATTTTATTAAATAGTAACAAACACTTCTACTCATTCTCAAATCACAACATCAGTCCAGACATCTACAGTCAAGACTGATCTGCCAAATTCTGGATGTCTGACGGCACATGTGTGTTTGTGCATCTTCCTGCCTTATAAAACAGGCCTCAGGGGAGTGAGTGTTGTCATTTTTGCCAAGGGAGTAGACAATGAGGGGAGGGAAAGGAGGAGAGGAGAGTAAAGTAGGTAGGTGGGCAGCTGAATTCAGCAGGGCTTGACAGACAGAAGGGGGGAGAGGGGGGGACCCCAGAAGGAGACGCACAGTGACACCTCCCCCTCCCTCCTCATTGTTGGAAAGAGAAAGTGGGTTTAAACATGACCTGAGGGGTCGCACGCACACAAACACAGTTTCTCTCCCTCTGCAGAGCATCTGTCTGCCCGCCTGCTGACATCAAGACCTTTTCGGGTCACTGGGCCTTTCTTTCTCACACACACGCACACACACACACACACACACACACAAGCACACACCAAGAGCCTCCCCATAAACGCGTGCCGTAAATTTATCACTGACACAGACACTGTTTATTATGCAAGCACACCCCAACCATCACATACAAACACAACCTACATCCATCAAACTACACATTAACTGAATTTTCTATTCTAGCAATTTCTTTCACACGTGTTCATCTCCTTACCAAATGTTAAAAACTATGAGTTATGCTCATATCTAAACAAACTGTGTAGATGTTGCATTTTCCCCATTCATCACCAGCATAAACCATACAGAGAAGCTGCAGTTTACTATCACATGTCAAATGAGTTTTGAAGTGACATCGTTACGGTGAAACATTGAGGAGGAAATTAGCTTAGCTTAGCTTTAACATGCAACTATACATTAGCAGAATTGATGTATGCTATTTTATATAATTTTATATGTAATTATTTCCCTCAAAGGGAATTGTATGACAACTTATCAGGAGTCTAACAAACAGAACACAGACTGCTGCAACTACATTCATCTTTACACGTATGTAGGGTGTGTCATTTTCCTATTCTGTCTCTTATTTGTCTTATTCAGCTAAATTTCCTTGGCTGGTTGGCCAGGATAACATTTCAATCCTGGAGAGTGTTGGACTGCTTCACACTTCGTCAGCCAGGCCAGACTGAGTCTGACAAAGCATCAAGTAACACATTGAAAAATTTGGCTCAAAAATGACTCTCTTTGCTTCTCTTTTGGTAACACTTCTGGGGGAAGCTGGGTCACTATGACAGCGGCGGCGGAGTGACGACTGAACACTAACTCAACCTGCCAAGACACCAAAGATTTGCAGCATTTCTTCCACCAACAGTCTGTTTTTAGCAACACTACACCACCCTATTTTTGTGTACTTTAAAACTCATCATTCTCACCTTGACTGAATCCAACAGGTCTTTTGGGAAAAAACGCCTCAAACCAACATCTTTCCTGCAAACAGAGACAGAGAAAAATAGGAGGAAGAGAGCAGAATGTTTATTATGCTGTAATTACACTGAGGAATGTTAATTGACAAGCACTTTTTGCCTTTATCTGATTGCAGCAGATTATTTTTTTCCCCTACTGGGAAATTACCAACAGCTACAGACAGAAACAGTTAGGCAGACGGGCAACTCAAGACAAGAAACAGAAAACAGAACCAGAAAGCTACAGTATGACTAAGTGCTGACTACAGAGCACTACTCATCTTTTCCTAAGAAATTGGGATGAAGGGAAACAGAGAGAGCAGAAAAAGAGATACAGAGAGAGAGGAATGGAGAAATACAAAGAGGGAGACCACAGAGACAAAGAAAGATGTGAAGAGCTAAAACAGGAAGCTAGCTAATGATTCAAACTCTGGAGAAAAGTACAAAGAGAGGAGAGGGAGAGTGAAGAGAGAGTAAGGGAAAAGATGATCCTTTCTCCCTCCCTTCTTTCTGATCATAATTTAGTAGAAACATGCTGCATGTCATCCTGACAACTGACTGACAAACAAGTCAACAGTCTGTCATACGGTGAACGACAAGCACAAAAACATAAATATAGGACTCCCAAAGTTGAAGCACCAAACCACAGGCCCACTGATTAAACGCTTTGCATTAGCTCACAAACCACAAGACCTGCAGCCAACTACGCGCAGCTGATCGCCAACATGCACACATGTTCTGTGGCTGTGTAACGGGAACTAACTAGTCAGTCGTTTGTTTCGGGAAACCAAACAACAGTGTGGAGATGCAAAAAAAAACCAAAAAAAAAAAAAAAACCCAAAAACTAGTATACCATTTGTTACTTGTTATACGCCTGTAACACAAAATGAGAATATGTTTGATAAAAAATTGCAACTGGCACTGGAAAGTTTTGTTTTGCAATGTTCTGATTGGTAATGCTTTTTCTCCTGTGATTTCCAAATAATTTCCTTAAAATGTTCAAGAGGTTTCCTGGAAAAAGCTATGTAATTTGGTAATAATTATAGGGAAAAAAGACAGTGTTAAATCAGTATGTTTTCAATTCATTGCTTTCAATGAATTGCTAGTGTAACCAAAAGAGTCTTTTAGTCAGTTCACGAAGGTCAGCTGAACATACAGGAAGGTGAAATTATGAAATATATGTTGTATAATTAGACATATATTGAATGAATAGTGAATGGGTTACTTGGGTTTAAAATGAGCTTTTCTTCAAAGGAATAGTTAAACATTTGGGGAAAATCGTATCAGATCGGCGGATCGATATCGCTTCCATATATGTCCATTAAATATTAAGCTATAGAGAGCAGCCGTTTAGCTTAGCTTAGCACACAGACTGGAAACAGTGGGAAATAGCTAGCCTAAAACAAAGGTAACAAACACCTCTAATGTTCACCGATGAACACGCTCAATGATTAACAAGTTTGTGTTTGTTTAATCTGTAAAATAACTGTAGTGTAAAAACAATTTTGTGATTTAGGGGGGGGGGGGGGGGAGGGGCAGGAGCAGAAACTTCATCAAATCTCCGCTGGTTGCCTGGCAAGCTCACAATGACAAAAATAAAAAAACCTCACTGTGACCACAAGACATCAGAAAGTTACTGGTAGTTAAATAAGTGAATTTCCCAAAAAGCTGAAATACTGCTTTAAAGGGCATTCCTATTTTTCCTATAATTGGTACAGAATGTAGCTGTTTTTTTGGAAAACTTCTTGTAAAGTGATTAGGGAATTATTCATAAACTACAGACTCGTGAAATAAGGCGTAACATTCTGGTCTTTTGCTTCTGGAAGAAGAAAAAGAAAATGGTGAAGGTGAGAAATAGGGACAGACTAAATGGGACTAAATCACTGAGGAAGATGAACTGCCAGAATGTGACCAACTGCCTGCAAAGCCATTTCAAAGTCAGTGGCCATCAATAACGTCCGACTACAGCTTGATGTATCAGAGCCCTAACAGCACTTTCCCTCTCACTCTCTCGTTGGTTTAAAATATGCATGACACAACATCTTTTTCCCCCCAATCAACAGAGAGAGGCGGCGAGGGAGAAATAGAGACAAAACAAAGAGAGGGAGAACACGGGATAAAAGCAGACAAAAATAGAGGATGGGAGCGTCGCAAAGAGCAAAAGACAGAGAAGAGATTGAGAGGACGAAGAAGCCAGACAAAGGGATATGTGCAGAGAGCAGAGATAGGAGAGACAGTGTGCATTCTTCTCAGTTAATTGGAGAGCTTGTTAGGCTGACGGACTGAAAGAAAGACTTCATTGGAAGAGGGCAGCTCATTAGAATCAGACGAGGGTTAGAGCCAAGCCTCGTTAGGGCTGCAGTTTGTTCATGTGATCCATTGACATCCATCTACCAGAGTGCTGATAGTGGATCAAAACACATGGAGCAAACCGGAGAGCTCCAATAGAGCTCAATCAACTAAAATAATGGCTAATAAACATACGTAATCATGTGTGTGAACATGTCAAATCATAGTTAGTCTGCAACTAGTGTATAAATGTTTTAATGTTTCCAAACTCTTGTACAAATTCCACACAATTACCTGAAGCCTTTTAAATTATGTATCACTATCCAAACTTTTCAGACCTGTTTTCGCATCCTGTACAAAAACCTGAGTGAGGATTTGGGGTATTGTCTTTCTGGCACATCTGCTGGGTTGCAAAGCATATTTCCAGTTAGAGGAAATGAAGAGGGGATGTTGTGCCAGAAAGTTTGCCAGCTGGAAGTGAGGGTCCTCATTGCTCATGAAGAAAATACTTACTCCAGTAGTTCATAGTTGGATTTCTTGTCCAGGGCGTTGCCTCTCATCTCTTTGAAGAACCTCCTGGAATTTAAACCAGCGGGCAAAGAGAGATAACAAATTAAAAAGGGACATCTTTATTAAAATGTTTCAGGTTTTAAATTGTATTCAGACAGCACAAAAGACACTATGATTAAATTAAAGATTACACTTTTGAGGGCGTTGCTTTGAATAATGAATACTGTCAAATGTTGGCAGAGTTATCAGTGTAGCTGAGGGGCAAACAGATTGTTTGACACCAAAACAACTCAAGTCACTCAACGGTCTCTTTATTTGGTAGTTTATACTAGAATATAGCTAAAATATACAGACTTGGCAATGTTTCAGAGTTACAAAAGAAGTTCTATAAAAAGAAAATAGACACATAAAGAAATGGACACATTGTAAAGCATTGTAAACACTATATTGTACTGAACTTGAACTCAGTGCTGTGAGCATGTCTTACCTGATTTCTAGACAGCCCAGCTTAAGAGCTACATCTTGTTCCACCTGATCCCCGATCTCTGTCATGTAATCATTCTTCACCTGGAAGATAAGACACATACACGCCACAAAAATATGTTTATAAAAACGACAAATGGCGGGCCATCTATCTCACACACAAATACACACACAGTCCTACTGACCTCGATCGCTTAGAGGCAAACACACAGTCTTCTAGCAGTGCCATATGTCTCAGTGCGGACTGCTGGCAGAAATGAAATATGTTCATGTGTCTGTGTGTGTGTGTGTGTGTGTACCTGGTGGTAGAAGTAACTGAGTGTAGGTTTGTCTTCTGTAAACTGCTGCACAAATCCCTTTGGGAGATATCGGATCCTTAATTCATACCTACAGAGGAGAAGAAGTAAAGGAGAAGTGGCAAGAATTACACACACACGCAGAAGATTAAAAGACCAAGAAATCAAACAAAAACCATGAAGGCGATAATGACGAGTAGAAGGAGAAGAGAGAATTAAAGGCGGGTGGTAGAGAGGCACAGACGGAAGGAGGTGAAGAAAAACTTATATGCAAGAATGTAAATAAGATTAGTAGGAGAGAGACAGACAGGCATTGAGAGATTTGTTGACTTAGTCAGACAAAGCAGGCATCTGGTTCGCTCTTTCTCTTTATATCCACAGTGCATAAGGTCCTAACCATATAATAGTATTAGCACTACGACGGCCACAATGAAGGTAATATATACCAGTGCATTAACATCCAAACTGCCAAACCAACACAACCACAGCGCACCACACACACACACACACACAAGGCCTCCAAACACCACACAACAGACGGGTCACACTGTTTGTCATGACAGCGTTTGCAATAAATCACTTCTGCTGCTTTGGTATACAAAAGAGCAGACTGCTGAAGCTAGATGTTCAGGAAAACAGTGACTTTGTCTGAATTTACAAGGCCAAATAAGTCACGTCTAACGTCTAGGAAACTCCTAATGAAGTTTTCCTTGAATGTATTTTCCGCAAGGACCTGCACACAACTGAAGTGAACTTCAACTACACATTGTCTCTTAAATCATAACATATGTCAACACCTGAGCAGCTGTGGAAAAAGTATTTCGATCCATAAAAGTACCAATACCACAATGTAAAATTCTTCATCACAAATGTAAAATCTTAACCTAAGAAACAGCTACTAACAATAATGTAGTTAAGTACTATATTTCCCCTTGAAATGTAGCAGAGTATAAAGTAACACCATATGATAATACTGAAGTACAAATAGTTTTAGTGCAGTACTTGAATAAATGCATTTTGTTACTTTCCACTGCTGCACCTCAGTATATCCTCTTTGGTCTTTGCCTGCTGGCTGCATAACACCCACTCTGCCTGTGAGCCAATCAAATAGCTCCAAAAACAACAGCGCAGTATAAAAAATGAGCCATTTAAGCTTCAGCAAACTTGTGTACATTTGTGCAGCACAGTGACTACTGATCCAACTGATCAAACAGCCTCGTGTTAAGTAGGTGCACAGACAGACGCGTGTTCTCTCACCTCCACTCCTCACTTGGTCGGGTCTGTTCATATTTCTCTCTGACGTGGGAAACACCCATATCTGGATGAAGCCAGTGCACTTGGTCTCTGGATTGGCTGTTGCTGAGACGCAGGCCGAAACACGACGTCCAGCGCACTTTGTGGATGTCTAGAATCTTCTGGATGATTCCCTGGAGACAGAAACAAAGAATAAATGATTGTATTTTTATATAAATACCTGTGCAAAGGTTTTAAGCATAGCTGGCTTTGAGGCTTAGATGTTATGAGACTGAACACTAGGTGTATCAGACTAAACTAAGCTAAATTACAATGCCTTTTCCCCTTTATCTATAGTTACTATAATAGTTGTGGAGGGCCAACACATTCATATTAACGTGGTCATTTTTTAAATAAAACATGTCCCGTGGACAAAACATTTATCCAGTCAGTCTGCCAACTGTGCTAATGTTTATGTCTGGCATTCTGCATCAGGTCAATGAGGGCATCTGTCTACGCATGTGTATGTGTGTAGGTGACTTCAAGCAATTTAAAATGACATTCCCACCCAAACAAGTTGACAGACATCATACACACACACACACACGCACAATAATGCTCACAGAACCATGTGTGTTGCCGTGTAAAACGCTAGGGGGTCTGACCTAGATACTGAAGGAGAGGAGAGGAGAGGAGAGGAGAGGAGAGATTTGCAGTGGCGCATCTTGTATGACCACTAAAGTTTGAGCGGTGCAAAGTAGTTTCTGCGTCATGGGAGTGGATCTAAAAGCATACTGCTAAGTAAACCTATACTGGCACACACACAGGGGGCGTGCCCTGGGGTTAGATGTATTTGCTAGCAAAATATTCTCATTGTGCTGAGTGTCCTTTATCAGAGCAGACAGCCAGGACCTTGAGCTGAGGACAAACAGCAAAAATCCACCTTTAAAAACTACTGCTGGGGGCATGAAATCCAGTGCAGTTGCTCTGCACTAAACATCGCCACTGTGAAGGTCATACTGTTCAGCTTCAGTAGAATAAGGCTGGTAATATTCTATAAATTTCTTAAATATATATAGATTATTAAAATAATAAAACCTACAATCAATTGATTCAATTAACTAAGTATTGTCTGTGCAGCAGACCTTCACTGTTGTCTGAAAACTATTACAAACACAGAAATGAGCCACACTGTTGCACTAGGTGACATGTTCATTTAGTACTGTAGTTTATTTTAAGTTGATCCCACATACATCAGCGTGCTACTGTACTACACTCACCAGAGCATGTGTGGAAATCTGTGGCGGAAAATAGTCTCCAAAAAATTCTGTTTGGGTAAGATTTGAGAAAGATTTGCTAAAAAAAATAGTTTTAGTTCTATGTTTGTGGCTCATTTTTTTTGAAGATTTACGTCTTCAGTAGGAACAAATGGGCTTGTGGCCGTGCCACAAACTGGGTAGGAAACTCTGAAGGTATTAAAAGACAGAATAACACGCTGGTTATTTTGGTCTTTTCATGAGATTTGCTGACAATAAGAAAAATATAGAACACCAGCCTTATCCTTCAGTTTTATTCAAAGACATGCCTTCCCTTGTGTTTTTTCCCCTTAAAGGGTCTCTTCTTACCCTGACATCGGTTGCATCTCCATATCGGATATTGGAGGACCAGCAGCTGTTTTCAGTGTTGGTCTCAAAGTGATGGAAGACTTTCAGAACCCTGTCCATGGAGCCGGCCATGGTTCGGTCCGACCCCCCTGCGCTCAGCCGTGACTTGGCGCCTCCCAGAAGGGCATGATTCAGGTTGGGGTCCAGGTAGGGCGTCGCCATGGTTTTCCCTGCTGACACTGCCGCTGCTAGGTGTCTGTCATATTCTGGGGAGATGGGAAGAGAAAATCTGAAGTTGGTGAAATGAGAAAGAATAAAGTATTGAATCAGAAGAGATTAAAGGAAAGTAAACATTCACCATTGCCTCCCAAAAAATCATAAGATAAATTTGTATTAGGGCTGCAAAAAAAGATTCTTTTCTTAATTAATCACTTAACCAATTAGTCTGTGAAATGTAGGGCTGCGACTAACGATCATTTTCATTACTGATTCGTTTCTCGATTGCTCAATTAGTTGTTTTGTCCATAAAATGTCAGAAAATGGTGAAAAATGTCATTCACTGTTTCCCCACAACCCAAGATGACGTCCTTAAATGTCTTTTGTCCTGACCAACAGGCCACAACCCAAAGATATTTAGTTAACTATCACAGAGGACTAAAGAAACCAGAAAATATTCACATTTGAGAAGCTGGAATCAGAGAATTTGGACATTTTCTTTTTTTAAAAATGACTCAAAGAGATTATCAAAATAGTTGGCAATTAATTTAATAGTTGGCAACTGATCGACTAATTGTTGCAGCTCTAGTGAAATGTGAAAAAACTGTGAAAAAAAATGCTCATCATAATTTCTCAAAGCACAATCAGAAGTCCAGAAGCCAAAAGTATGGAATTTTCTGTCATATGTGACAAAGAAAAGCAGCAAATCCTCACATACCAGAACCTTGAGCTATTTTTGATATATTTACTTCAAAAGTGACTGAAATGGCATAAAGTAGACTGTTTAACTGACTGATGCTACATGTTTTCTTCTCTGCTCTGCTGTCAGTTACAGTTTGAAGCACTTGAGATGTTGTGGACTTGAACCCTGTCCTACTTGAAATAAACTTCGTACAGCAGCTCTTGACGTCACATTATACTGCAGCGAGATGAAAAACACTGAACAATGAGACACCGGAGAGAGAAATAAAAAGAGAGAGGTGCAGTCCAGGTCAAGGCCCGGTGTGTAAGCGCCCAAATTTATAACAGAAAGAAGACAATGCACCTCGGGTAGCCATTTTTCCTGTAGAAGAAGTCCTGACATTGACACACTTCCTGGAATTTCATGGCAACTACCTCTTCTAGGGCTGTGCGTGGCATGTGTGGGTGCAGATGTAATCCTGACACTGTGTAGAGAAAGATACCGAGATATCTCTTTCACATTTCTCCTTCCCTTTCTTCCTGTTTTTCTCCTCTCTCCTCCATTAAAGGAAAATTGATATGCTCTAGCAGGTAATTACACCTGAGAGAGAGACAGAGAGACAGAGAGAGCGGATACACAAACACACACACACACACGCACACACACACACGCACGCACGCACGCACGCACATGACTCACAGGAAAGACTGTAAAGTTGTTGAAGGATATATCACAGCAAGATAAAAATGTGCTCCCAAGTTACTTTGCCAATTTCAAATAGTAATGACTTTTATGTTGACAAATCACTCCACTGGCTTTCAGCACTCCCACCTGTCTCTCTGTCTCACACACACACACACTTTTGCAGAGCACCGGTAGCTTTGGCGGTACACCAAGTCAGTTCCCATGGAGTCAGATGTCACACTGCAGAGGGGCTTCATGCTAATTATGTTTGTTCCTGTGAATGTGTGTTAAAAGAGATTTCATTCATACCTCTGTCCCAACACATGGGGAAGGGGCTACAGCCACTTGTCGCCATGGAAACGCATGTCTGTCCCTGCCTGTGTCTGTCTGTGCCGTAGACAGACAGGCAGCTTGTGGCTTCGCAACCACGCATCACACAACACACGTGCGACGCACTTCTTGTGTGCAGATGTTACATAAATAAACGCACACCGAGTTCCTGACACAACTGCAAGGAAACTCAAATACTAATACACACACACACACACACACACACACACACACACACACACACACGCACAGAGTCTCCGAGGCAGAAGTCTCCAACTTTTGTCAACAACTTGGTTTGCCAACAGTTTCTTCCAGGAAGATAACAGCAGAAATCCTCAAAAAGGTCAATTTTTCTCGTCTTTGTAGAGAGTCTGAAGATGCTAGAGAAAACACTTAAACAGCAGCAGGAGAGGACACATAATTTTCAGCTTTGATCGATCTAGAAAACAGGCATATCCTGTTAAAAATTCTTCCTTTAAAGCGTCTACTCTGTTAAGTCTTTTGAATCTTTTCCTGGAATATCCCCAGAGATGTAAAGTCACTTTCATCCGCAAAACTTCTCTCCTCTTCCACTTCTCTTTTACTCCTCAGCGGCGCCTCTCTTGATGACAACACACTGTTTGTTTATCGGCCAGTTTCTGCCCCATGCCTACACTCCATAGTTACACAGTTGCCGTGGAAGTGTCAAGCGGACATCGTTTAGGAGAGGGTTCGGGTTATTTTCCTCAGCGGAGTCCCAGCGACGGCGACAAAAGTTCACAGCTAAATCCAACTTGTACAATGCTGATTGAACGCACATTCAGTCAGTTAGTTAGTGGTCACAGAGACGGAGAGACAATTACTGTTCTCAGTGGGAAACAAACAGAAATTTATCTTCTTCTCTGGGAAACAGAAAGTGAGGGGAAAGAGTGCGCCAGACAAACAAAAGCAACAGAGACAGAGGGAAAGAGAGAGGCAGAGAAGTGCAGAGACACTGGGAAAGGCAGCGATTGTTTCGGGATGAATGAGAGGAAAAGGAGGACAGAGCAGAGCGACTGAAAGTTGAGTGGGGAACGAGAGAGGCTGTTGGAGGAGCAGGAGGAGCCACAAACTATTAATATGCTAATCTCGCAAGTCTCTTGTGTTCAATGAAAAACCCCTCCCACTTCTGTTTATGAAGCTGACCTCAGAACAGCCCGTATGTTGGACTAATAAGAGAAAAATCCATTCATGTAACTACTAAAAGTACTTAATATTGAGCAGACGACTATTGTATTCACTGAAGATAAAAGAAAAAAACAAACACAAATGCAAAAACAAAGCCAGGACAGAAACAGTTATCATCCATTACTGATCAGTAGTACAAAACTAGATCTCCATCATCTCCCACTGAACACACACTCCTCCCAAAACCCACTGTTTGATAACAGGCATGATCAAACCTCTAAGGCAAGCTGCCAACATCCCCTGCAGGCCACTGCACTGGATTCTGGTTGTCCAAGTGGCCAACCCAGACAGGACAAATCAGATCGTTCTTTTTTTTTCCCCCCAGAACAGAATATATCAAAATAAATAAATCAAACGGAAAATGTTCTCCCAAATGCAGAAGAGAAGAGACGAGCAGCTGTGCCCGGCATGTAAACTAGCAGCTGCAAGCAATATCCCAATCACTCCACTTCCAAACCCCAAGGTCGATCACACTTCATATTGCACCTTCGCTCAACCTGTACTTTGGGTTCATGCTATCTTCACTGCTATCTCTCACAAAGGCTTGTCTCCAAGGCAGCGTGCCTACAATACCCTACAAACGAGTGGCACCTATTGCTCTCAGTGTAACTACTAACCAGATGCCAGCCTCCATTAATCAAATAGACATTTATATGGCTGAAGACATCCTCAACTGAAGAGCTGAACAAAGTTCAACGAGTTACTGTGCACATAAAACGATTCACAAAGCAAATGCACAGAAACTTGAATTTTTAATGCTGCCTTATGCATAAGACAAGCTTAATGAACACTGTTTAATGTGTGTGTGTGTGTGTGTGTGTGTGTGTGTGTGTCTGTTCGCACGTGTGTGTGTTTCCTATAATTTGTGCTCCATCTCAGGCACTGGCCATTGTTACAAAAATCTGGTGGGAGTAGGGGGTTTTAGTAGTGCGTGTGTGTGTGTGTGTGTGTGTGTGTGTGTGTGTGTGTGTGTGGACTATTGAAAGCCTTTTGTCAGAGGGCCGGATGTTGCCATGAATGAGAAGAGCTCTTTTGGGACTGAGCCAAAGTCTCTCTCCATCTTGATTTGTGCTTATAAACATCGTTATTTTAGCAGGGGAGGGAAATGCAGCACCTCTAACCTACTAAATGCAAATAAATATTGAAAGGTGCAGATAATCCTCTGAACTGTAATAGCCACTTTGATGTATCCTTGCATATTTTATCTGTGAGCAATCAGTGTGTCCACATCCATGCCTTGAAGTTAAAATACAAAGGCAATTTGAATTACAAACGTTTTTTCACATTAAAAATGCAAACAGTTTTTTTCCTGCTTGTGATCACCATTACTCTTCACTTTACTGCGGCCCTGTCAGAACTAAATGCAATAATGAAAATGTATTGAATACATTCAGCCATAACCCATTTACTACTGACTATATCAAGTATACAGCTCCCTCCCTTAGTGTGTAATACTGTATTTAGGTCGTAATTAAGTTCCTTTGTTGTTAAAACACAATTTTTTACAGTGTCATGCCTTCTCAAGTAATTGACAGTAGGCATAATTTAACATCATCTCAAAATATGGGTTTTACTTCTGCATGTTCTCTGACCTTAAAAAGAAGAAAGCCTCTTGATTAAAAATAAACTTACAAAAGCTAAAACTCTTGAAGCTGACACAACCAGAAAACAAAAATAAAAACAAGTGAATCTAAACAATTGATCAAATAAAGCATAAAAAGCCGTTATTATCCTTGAAACACATTCGCAAATTGTGCTTCTGTATTATCAATTCCACGTTTATTTCCTTACGTCCTCACAGCTGGCAACAAGTACTGTTAAATAATACTCCAGAGGGAAATTCAGCTTTACTGAGAAATAAAAAAAGGTGGAAAATGTCAGATGAATAAATTACTCTAGCTGATACTTGAAGTGAGCAAAAAGCAATAAAAACTTGCCACTTGTGTAGCTGTGGACGGTTGAATTCTAAATAGCATTACAAGATTCCCTGTGTTATACAACAAATCGACATAAAGTGCCATTGATATTAACAAGGCAGCACAGTGGTAATTAATTTGTTAGAACTGGGCAGCGAGGCCTACATTCATGGTGTGATGCTACAACATGTAAACATGCTCCCCTGCTGCTGGGACTTTTAGCTGTCTTGAAAGAAGCATATTTTGTCTCTGGTATCTACAGTGTGAAGATCACAATTAGTCACACACTCTATCTAGAGCGATGTTCAGTCTCCGCCTCACTCCTGTCTCCGCTAATGAGACCAAAACACACTCACACACACATAAATAGTCCCACTCTCTGTTTTCTCTCTTGTTTAGATGTCTTATGAAATCACAAATATGACTCACCTAAATACACCTCATTAGTGTATTGTGATTATTAACTCAGGCTGTCAACAGAAACACACATGCACACACACACACAACAAAACAGCACGCAACTAGAGAAGTGCACTCAGTAGAGTGCAGGTAACAAAAACAGGGATTTATACATCTCGTATCGTGTCTAACTTTAGTGGATCCTAACATATCAGGTATGGAATTAATCAGCAGATGCTCCAGTTCAAGATGAGACCAAACTTTTCTGTGGATGTCAGTTTTTGAGTCACAACAAAGGCCAAAATGTTGCCTGCAACAGACTAGGTAAGCCTTGTTTTTAGCCTAGCCGATTGCATCATGTCGTAATGTATATATCGTAAAATGGCGAGGAATGCTGAAAAGACAAAAGTCTAAGCTTTACGATAGACTCATAAGGAATCGTATCAATATTTACTTGAATTCACAACACAACCCGCCCTCTAGGTACTGAAATTTGGCACAGATTGATCTAACATGGCAAGAAGGCATGGTTGGTTGTCCCTAGCGGAAACTAGATTCCAAACTGAAGCAGTTGTTGCTCACTTGCGGCCCCTACTGGCCGGTTAAGAGGAGTGAGGAGTCAGCAGTCGATGGCGGTATAAAACAGAACAGTCAATGGCGTTATAATATTAGGCTGATGGGTCCAGTAGTATGCGAGACAAGCTGTGGACAGATACCAACACGGACACACGCGCACACATGACCAAACACACGATACCCTCCAGGCTTACGCCTGGCAGAAATAATTAACCATTCCAAATAATTAACTATTCCTCGTCTATTCTCTATTAGGGACCCCTGGTGGTCACCTGATGCCACTTGAGCTGCTACAAACTGTGTGTGAGTGAATGAAGCAGCTGTATGATCATGAGTGCTGTAGCAGCTGTGTATGAAACAACATGAGGGTCCGGCTACTCACCTGTGTAGTAGGCAATCCTGGAAATATCTGAAAGACAAATGGAAAAATGAGTTAATTAACTTTATTATGAGCCACTGCATAAAGAAATTATCAGATCAGTTCCACAGCAGGTGATGACAGGGGCCTCTGCTTTAAAAATAACTGTTTATTGGGTATACTTCAAAATAGATCAATATCCTGATGAAAAAATCAATAGGATATTGATTGAGAAAAATCTATATCCCATTGTTACATGATTTACCCCGACCAGGCTAGGCAGTTTAAAGAGCTAATTTAAAAGGGGAGAAATGCCAAAGAACAGAGCTTTTGTTCATGTGTTCAGGCCTTGCAGCTGTGAGATGAGGATGCTGGGCTTCAGGTTCATCTACCCTCTTGACTTTGATTTAAAAGATAAACTACAAGATGATATGTGATGGTTTTAGATTTTACATGCCTCTACACGTTTGAACACAACAGTATAATATCCAGTGTTAAGGCTAGACTTGCAATGATTAATTAAATAAAACATTTTAGTCACTTTTTTAAGGAAAAATGCCAAATATTTGCTGGTTGCAGCTTCTCAAACGTGAGGATTTGAAACTTTTGTGTGTCATACATGACAGTAAACTAAATATCTTTGGATTTTCGACTGTTGATTTGACAAAACGAAATATCTGAAGACTTCGCATTGGGCTTTAAGAAATAATAACAGTTTTCTGACATTTTATAGACAAATAATAATGAAAATAACAGTTAGCTGCAGCCCTAGTACATGCTCATTTTGTAGCACGTAGACTGTTTCTTTTATACGTATAAGAATGTTGAGTAATAACATGTTGAGTTTACATGTTTTTTATTCCCCGTTTTGAACCTGCCTTCCAACAGGAGCTGATTCAACCAATCAGCTTGCTTGACGTGCAGGTCTGCACGAGGAGATGTTGAGATTTTGGAGGTGTGTGCATTGGCTTCTCTGCAACCTACGGTACCCATAACAGTCTTCTCTGCATAAACCTGCGCAGATGTCTTTGTGTATCTTTGGAGAACCATAAACCCAGTTTTAGTAGGAGTAGCCTTGTCAATTTACTTTACTATTTTTACTCTTTATTTTGCAAGACACGCAGGTCTGGCATGATTCACTCTGTGGTCAGTAGGGGCTCTAAGGGACTTGCCGTTAAAATATTTCTCAAACTAAGCATGTTGAACTGTAAAAGTATGTCCTCATCTGCTTTTTTGTTGTTGAACAATTTTGCATACCATGCGTATTGCACAGGCCATGTAAAAAGATATATATTTGAACACAAAGTTCAAAGCTAAATACTGCACAAAATGCTCATTTGATTGTACATTGGCAGAAAAAGTGCCTTATTATTGAGCAGCTAGGTACATTACACTGATACAGCTCCCAAACTCCCACAGGAAGCCCAGAAGAAGCCTTTTGAGTACTTGACACCCAGTTAGAGCAGTGATAGAGCTGCGTGTAGGCAGAGGTCAGGAGGATAAGTACCTAAGTGCTTTAGGCACCCTGATGTACACACATATATATGCATGCACACAAACACACACACACACACACATATATAGGGGGTGAAATGACAGCAGGGGTCACCAACAAAGATGATGTAATGCTAAGAAGAAAACCCGGCAAAAGGAAATGCCAACAAGGTGACTCATGTGTGCGCATTATCGACAAACCCTTTGTAATATGAAACCAGGAGCAGCGTGTAGGTGTGTGCGTGGTAGTGGCAGTAGGAAGGGAATGCAAATACGACACCGTTAGGACAACCACTGACAATTCCCAGTAACATTTTACAGTATTTGCAGTTTTAACACAATATGCACAGCTTTGCACAACACCAGTTATATGATCCTTGACTTTACAGGCACACAAATTTAATCTCATTTCCTCCTGTATCAGTAAGGCAAAGACGAACATTATAATAAGTGGTTTGTACTATATCTATATCCTAAGTGGCTAAACCAGATCATGGTAAACTGATATGAGCTGGTTTATGATGACAGAATCTGTCTCAAAGTATCTATAATTACATCTAGACAGATCTGAAACCTACAGACACCATCTGTCCGGTGGATGTTATGATAGCTTCACTCTGCCTATTTGTCTTTCCCGGTGTAAGTGAAGTGCTGTGCTGAGATCTGCAGCCATGCTGGCTTTGCGGTGGTCTAAACACTGTAGGTGACCTTTTCATGTCTGAGAAACAAGATGAGACAGCACCTAAAGAGCCAGAAAAAGGCAGTCAAACTTTATTAGGTGATTGGTCAAAACACATTTTACACATATTGTCAGCATCCATGCTTATTTAATGAAATATTCTGCAGCATGGTGTTAATTACAGATCAGCCTGTTTAACAGCCTCCACTGCACATATTTTAAAAAGGGTCCCTTGGTCTCCCTATAGTGTGAACACATTTGCCACTAGACTGGCAGGCAGCCCAAAACACCTGCTCCTCAAGCTGTCCTCATGATCCAGACACACAGGGGAGAGGAGCAAGGATTCATTTTACAGATTTATACAGAAAATGTTATTGTCTATCCCTATAATATTCAGTATTTATTGTCAAATTGACAAGGTAAATCCATGGCACCATACCCTCTCACTGACAGCAGCTGTTTTCCTGCTGTGTGTGTGACCTACACACACAGTGGAGTACAAGTAAAATAAAAAAGGGGAGTTCAAGCAGCACAAATCCCACCTCAAGTCTTATGCCAAAACACAAACAGTTGCCCTCCGAATTACAGCTCTGCTCGCTGAAGAAGACCAAGAAAACTACTGATAAACAAATGTGGATTCGCATTCACATATTCTTCTGCATTGGTTTAATACTTGTTGGCACTTTTTGTTTGGCATATATTGTTCTGTGTTTCTGTCACACACTACCAGTCCAAACACACAAAAATAGAAAAAAATATGAATAAAATAAATCTAAACACAGACACAAAAAAAAAACCCACTGTTGATAGTCTCAATGTCTGCAAGCTGTGTATAATTGCGCGTTAACCACAGGTTTTTTGGCATGGGTAATTAGACAGAACAATCAAGAGACAGTCTGCTGTGCAGTGATGTCTTAAATACTGGTCTTTGATCAGTAGTTTACTGGAAATCATAGTTTGAGGGAAGTCAGAATTTCTTTGCTAAGGATAGTGGTGTACTTTAAACAGCCACAAATGAAACACAAAAGCCTGTGAGGGGTTAAAAAGCATGAATTTGACTATATTAAAACATAAAAAGGTCTGCTGCTCAGCTGAAGAACAAATTCTCAAATGAAATGAAACATGAAATGTTATTAGAGCAAAATGTGTGTCCTTCCATTGCATCTGTATAT
Organism: Scomberomorus guttatus; assembly: GCA_038419695.1. NCBI lineage: Eukaryota > Metazoa > Chordata > Actinopteri > Scombriformes > Scombridae > Scomberomorus > Scomberomorus guttatus. Next base: position 12,628,421 of record CM076461.1, read on the forward strand.
TTGTGTCCAAGAACCTTTGTTTTTTTCCCATGTCCAGACAGTGCACCAGGCTCAGATTCTGTTTGTGTTGCTCCGAATATACATGTTTATGTAGAATGGAAAGGTTTAAGCAAGGAAGAGAAGCAGATGTTCTCTTTCCCACAAAAAAAAAAAAAAAAAAACAGTTCTCCTGCAGGAATTGAATGAATTAACCTGAGGAGAGCAGTCAGCTGTTCTGCCTCGTTGCTCTGTGCCTAATGGTTAACCTTCAAGCTGAGCTGGCACATGCTGATGTGTGCGTGTGTGTGTGTGTGTGTGTGTATACGTGTGTGTCTTTGACCCTATGGACAAAGGGGTGTTACTGGAGCGTGCAGTCATACGATGCAACAACATAACGCCTGAGGCACCAATCACACCTGCCAGTCACACACACACAAACACAAATACACAGTGGTGTGTTTGTACTTGAAATTATATATTTGTAGGCGAAGGTTTTAAGCAAAGTTTCAGCCTTGACATATAATTTTATACAACCGAGGGCAAGTCAGTATTTTTCATGACTCAATTTAGAGTGAAAAAGATAAAGAATACTGCTACGGTCTGCTGAGTTCTGTGTACATATGGCTGCATAGATAATGTATTCAAACAGAATCACATGTGCTTTTTCTCGTGTCATTATTCACATTCAGATAAACATTGTGCAATTATTCAAAACCTGTCACACTAACATCAAATTAAATGCACTGCAGACACACACACACACACACACACACACACACACAGATGATGCATAAGTCTAGATAAGTCCTACAAGCATGCAACATAATAAGGTCATGTAAACGCATGACTGCTCATACACATTTATCTGCAAAAGCACACACACTGTGACACACACATTCGCTCAAGTGTGTATAGTTTAGGTGCAGTGATAAAGCTAACTGGTTTACTGGAGCGGCACGCACGTTAACGTATCACACTCACACCAGATACACTATGTATAATTCAACACAACAGATTAAGGACGAAAGAACTGGTGAGATAGCTCGAGCTCCAAGTTGATTTTTTTTTAAAATAATATCAGTCTCTTGTTTTTTAAAATATGCAAAATAAGCCAAAAAACAAATTCAAGTCCAGTGCCAGTTGAGGGAAAGCATATATTTACACTTGCTTACCCACTGAAAACATGTTTTTTTTGGGGGGGGGTTTTGTAGAAGAAGGAAATCAAATGTAACATTACACTGCTAGACTGTAGAATTTAGTTGAGTAGTGTTGGACCATGCTAATGCATCGTAACATGTATATTTAACTATGCTAAAAATGGCAAAAACAAAACATCCAGTTCCAATCCTTCATATGGCATGTTTAGTGACGGAGGGTGTTGATGTTATATAGATTGTAAAGTACTGCCAGGCACATGATCAAACACTGGGTGTGTGTGTGTGTGTTTGTGTGTGTGTGTGAGAAGGAGGGAGACTGCTAGCTACTGTATGCTTTCGTGTTTAGCAAATCTCCATCAATAATGAACCAAGATCAAAATATTAAAACACACTGAAATATAGATGATCTAACCTAGAAACAAAATGCCGCAGGGGGATTGTTACTTCATGCCTACATTTACACACAACATCCAGATTTGCACACACACACACACACACACACACACACACACACACACACACACACACACACACACACACACACACACACACACACACACACACACACACACACACACACACACACACACACACACACACACACACACACACACACACACACACACACACACACACACTACCACCTACACGCAGAGCCACATGGGAAATACTCTACAAAAGGATGAACACTTGTATTCAAACACAACCCACTAATTTGACACACATATGATCTCTCCCTTGAACATACGCCTCCCACACACACACACACACACACACACACACACACAAGTACACACAAGCAACACTAATCACCATCACTACACGTGCACACTTCAAGTTGAAGCCTCCCACATACAGACACACAAACACGTACATCTCCTTTTTTTCACATATTAGCTACACACACATAACTACACACTCCATCATAAGGATGGCAGATGGTACTGTAGGTCTGCAACTAACGACTATTTTCATTATTGATTAATCTACAGATTATTATTTGATACTCAACAATCCTTTGGTCTATAAAATTTCTCAATCGATTAATCATTTGGTTTATAAAAAGTCAAGTTGACATCTTTAAATGATTTGTTTTTGTTGACCAACAGTCCAAAACCCAAAGCTGTTTCATTTACAATTATATTAAAAAGAGAAAAACAACAAAATTACCAAAATTCTCTTTTCTGAACCAGGAAATATTACTGTAAGAAAAATGACTAAAACAATTGATCAGTTATCAAAATTGTCAAACGACTAGAGTAACTTGTTCATGTGCAGGTTTGTGTATTGTGCAGTTTGCCACATTCTTCTTCTTCCTCCTCCACATCACAATCATCATCACCACCACAATTATAAATACCACAAAACTGCTTTTAAACAAAATACTACGACAAACAATCAACAATATTTTTTCAGTTTATACTTTTTAATCTACCAGTAATGACAGAATTGTTCTTTAATTTCACGACACAACTGAACCTTTTGAATGCGTACAGTATTTTTACACACACACACACACGCGTGCGCGAGCACGCAGCTGTTTAGAGTATGGAGGCTGCAGCATAAAAACACAGATATGGTTTATATATACATTTTCAAACACACACCATAAACAAACACAATTTTACACATGCATAAACATACATGCAAATATAACATGTGTTCACCCACATACACAGACACTACTGTATGATAAAATCCTTACCATGGTATAGTCCTTCCATTTAAAGTCCCAAAGAGAAGAGAAGAGAAGAAAAGAAAAGAGAAGAGTGGAGAAGAGAAGAAAATAGTGGAGAAGAGAAGAGAAGAAAAGAGTGGAGAAGAGAAGAGTGAAGAAGGGAAGAGAAGAGTGAAGAAGAGAAGAGAAGAGTGAAGAAGAGTGGAGAAGAGAAGAAAAGAGCGGAGAAGAGAAGAAAAGAGCGGAGAAGAGAAGAAAAGAGTGGAGAAATGAGTGATCCTCCACAGCTGACAGGCAGCTAAATTGGGAAAGCCCAAATCCCAGGCTTCTGTGGTCTTTGGGCTAGTGTTTTGCTAGCCAGCTAACTCTGTAATGATGGCTAATGTCAGCTTAAGCTTACAACTCAGCCTCCTCCTCCTCTTCCCTCTACTACTACAACTACTGCTACTACACTGACACACAGATACAGAGCAGCACGAGTCGGAGTAGAGTAAAGGGATAGAGATAGAGAGAGAGAGAGAGGAGTAATACACAGCCTATGACCGTGAAAGGGGGGAGGGAGAGACGAAAGAGAGAGATGGAGGAAGGAGGAGGAGGAGTGGTGTCTTTGTCTCCCTGGAGAGGGAGGGCGGGAGGGAGCCAGATGTACAAGACACAGAGAGAGAGAGAGAGACAGAAAGTGAGGAGGGAAAGACAAGAGAAGAGTTGAGAAGAGATGATGCAACAACTGCAAGAAAAGAAGTGAGAAAGAGGGAGGAAAGGAGGAGTAGAAATAGAGAAACAGAACAATACAGAAAAAAGAAAAGGAAGTGAAGAGGAACTAACGTAGGGGCAAAAACAGAGCTGAAACTGACATAAGACAGGGAGGATGGAGTATGGGTTATTCAAACAATGTGTGTGCGTGTGTTGCCTTTGGCTATTCTGCCTCTCCAACATAGACGCACCCCTGAGGAGCTACTCAATTAGTCATAATGCAATGTTCTCAACTCAACGCTGTCCAACAGAATTTATAGTACTGAGTATAGTGCTGAAATTCTGGTATAGTATTGGCATCAAAACATTTCTAACGACACCCATCCCTAACTGATGGTAAAAAAAAAACACTCTTTTGTATGAATATACAGTACTTTTTTTTTTTTTACTGTTGATATAGTGACTGCTATCTTTGACAATCACCCAATGAGGTCAAATGTTACCTTTTTGTATCATGACGTCACCAATCGTATTTCATTTTGTGCCAGTTGTGTAGCAGAATAACTGTGTACCTCAGACCATTAGGACTAATTATCATGATGACAATACAGTATGTAGAGAAACAATCAGGATACTAATTTTTTGCCACAATCAGTGATATCTGGTGTTTAAAGTTTCTACAAGGAACTTTCATTTTATCGTGATTTTGGCGGCCCCTGTGGACAAAAGTGGTAGTGTTTGCCATTTCCCGTGAGCACCACTGCCTCGTGTCGTAAAAATCTTGATCTGGCTATCTTGTGCATTTGTTTTGCAAGTGAGTGAGCTGTTTGCAGGATGAAGTAATGCATCTATTTGTGGATATGTAAGATTGAGAGATTGTAATCTGACGATGGTGAAGCAAAGTAAACTTTGTTTTATGTATAAATAAATGTCTTCCCCTCATCCTAGTAACGTGTTTGTACTCCCTCATCCTACAAATGCCACATGTAACGTAAACACAGGCTCTTCCGCTCTGCGTGCTTTAAATCGTTTTGTCTGATTTCGTGGGGAATCCGACCCGGTGGCAGGCTTTTATAATAACTATACAGATATAGCCAATCTTCTTGCTGATGGTCTTCAGTATCAGTATTAAATTAAGACTGTTTCATAACCAGTTAAATGTTCCTTGTAGTAACTTTAAGGCATTATCAAATGTTTAACTTAATTTATTTAAAGACAGAAGACAATGCTGGTTGGGGCAAGCGTGGGGCTTGTAAGAGATGTAATCTCACCTGCCAGCAGTGAGTTTTATCTTGGATCACAGAAGAGTCATTCAGCATTTAAGAGCATGAACATCCTTCTCCCAGAAATCTGCAGGCAGAAATCTGTTGTTGCTGCGACTTTACTATCTGTGGCAGTTCTCCGCTGTTTATGCCTACAGATATGGAGCACAAAACATGCTCAAAGTGCCGTGAAATCTGTGTGCTGTCATTGATTCTAGGTACTATATTCAGTCTGTCACAGTACATTGGTCACACTGGACACAAAGTCTATGAATGAGCCGTGGCAGAGAGAATCCCTCTCTCAAACACACACACACACACACACACACACTCATACACAGGCAAACAGGCAGACGGACAAGACAAGAGTTGCTCAGGAATAAAGCAGATTAATGGGCCACTGGATTAGTAGGCCAAGATGTCACTCACACACACACACACACACACGCACACACAGGCTATACTTCAACTCTCATTTAGAAGGTGGATTTCGAGCTCTGTCCCTCTATCTCGGTCCCTATCTCCATCAGAGCATCCCTGCTTGATGAGTTGATGTATTAATATCGCCCTCTAGTGGTACTGCATTTTCTATTGGTGTGTCGTGGTAGGAAAATAAACTTGCATGCTGTAGGATGAAAGCTCTGCAGGGTTCTTCCTGAAGTATATTAGCTACAGGATCTAGCTGGCTAGCCCTATACTTCCCCTGAACATCTGAAATATTGACAGATATGTTACGTATGTACATTAGTGACCACATCAACTTCAGGTAGTAGGAAAAAAATCTGCTAAAATTTCATTCATTATATATCTTTTTAAAACCAGCCTAAGCCAGCTTTTCTACTGTTTGCAATTGCCGAAAGAAAAAAAAACATTTTAACAAAAGAAAGAGAGAGAGAGGAAGACAGACAGACAGCCTGGAGACTATACTTCAATGAACCTTTGTTAAAGGAGAGCGCCTGCTGGTGACTAATCACGCACACAGACACATATACTACATTGATACACAGACACTATGGCATTACACCCACATCTGACCACAGCAACAACGCTAGTTTATGATAGCACACCAGTCTGTGAGTACGTGTGTGATGTCATACCTATGGCTCGTATCCAGGTGTTTTCGCTGGTGATTTCTCTCTGTGAGTTTCCCTGTGATCTATTATGAACTGTGTGTTTTTGTGTTTTTTTTGGGTGTGTGGGTGCACAGTGTTAGTGTGTCTGTGGCTGTGCATGAATCTAGATGAGGTCATATGATTGGTGAAGCAGACACTGATGTCTGCCTCGCTCTCTCATTCTCCCCTCTCTCTGTGTGTTTCGCTCTCAGTGTAAAGTATCTGGCTTGCGCGACTTGTTTAAGGTTTAATGTCCAGTTTTCATAACCTGGAAACCAGACACGTAGAATGTATTTTGCTGACATGCAGCTCAGTCCTTAGGCAGTGTTCAGAGACAAAGTTACATTATGACTGAGCAGATTCTCACGCCCCACACAAGCAATGTCATTATGAGTGAGAATGTGTGCTAAAATGTCAAAGTTTTAATATTCAAACTCTCTGTTGAGGCTCATGATTCTTGTATGGGTATGGTAACTCTTCAAGCTTATTTGGGTATTCAGTAGTAGCGCGGACATGTCTGCCCTGTCTGCCTCGTCTGTTTTGATTTTCAGTCCCAGTCAGCTTTACGGATGCTGTTGTGTAACTGTCCATCTGACCTTCCCAGTGCAGAGGCAAGCAAGAGGAGAATTATATTAAACCAAAAACCACACAACACCAAGTCTGTCATCTATTATGGATGATGAAGTCATTCTTTTATTGTTTAACTAATGCTTGTACAATATGTTCACTAACTTTTGGATATATAAATGTTCAAAATTAATAGTTTTACCAGGACTGGACGCTAAATGTCAGAGATTTACTGCTTGAGTTACAAATGTCCTCTTAAAAAGGAATAGTTTGGCATTGTTGGGATATCCGTACATTGAATATGTAGCTACAGCTACAGCTTAGCTTAGCATAAAGACTGGAAACAGGGGGGGGGGGGCAGCTAGCCTGGCTCTGCCCAAACATAAAGATCACCTCTTAAGATTAGTTATTTTATTTGTTTAATTCATACAAAAACCAAAGTCTAAAAACAGCAAGTTTTCGTTTCATGGGGGGGTTGTGTGTGGGACTATTTCTTGGCCAGGTGCTACTTCCTGGAGTCTTGTCGTCACTATGAGGTTACCAGCCAACCAGTGGAGACTCCAGGAAATGACAGTGCTTGGGCAAGAAATATTCCTGCACGTAAAACCTTCGTAAAACCACAAATTGTCACTTTTATTCTGCGGTTTTTGTACAGAGAAAACAAACAAAATAAACAAATTAGTGAGCTTTAGAGGTGCTGGTAAGCAGATTCTGTTACCTTTGAACAGAACCAGACTAGCTGTTTCCCCCTGTTTCCAGTCTTTATGCTAACTGGCTGCTGGTGCTAGCTTGTCGGTTTCACTCATCTCATCTACAGTAGCCCTCAGCTATGCGCTTTTCCCAAAATGTTTAACTGCAGTAAGACCAATTATACCAGTCCATGTATTTGTATTGCTTGAACAAAGTGCAAGTAGTGTCTGAGGCTGAGATTTCATACTTTGTGGGCAGCTGGACAAATGGACAGTCACAGTAGGGGGAAAAGAACAAATACCAAGAGTTTTTACTGAACAATAGCTTCTGAGAAATATAAACATCCTGCCTAGGAAGCTAAAAGAGGATAGTTTATGCCCAGTAAGTAATAAAACATTTTCTATATGTACAGGTACATATACTTTCATGTGTTTAAAAATCTAGGGAGATCTTGAGACCCTTTCTCCTTCACTCTCTCTGTCTTCTCCCCATTTCTGTTTTTTCTCTCCAGCCAGCTTTCTCCTCCCACCTCTGTCTCTCTGTGTGTCTATATGACAAAGCCTAACAATTACTTCTTTCTCTCTCTCCCTCTCTGACTCATTGCAATGTAATTACACTGACTGTCCTCTCAAACACCACACACACACACACACACACACACACACACACAGAGAGGGTGAGAGGGCCAACTTATTCATAATATCTGTGGCTGTAATTCTTCGTTTCTAAACTGCTGTTCAGTCGCTGCTCAGAGAAAACTTAAGGAACAAGAGAACGGTCATTAGTTTGTCGAGTCATTTTGGTTGAGTCAAGGAGGATGCAGTGTTCTTATACACACACACCCACACATACATATACCGGAGGGAATCGCTGTGTTCCACTTCCATTCATCACTAGCTGACATGCTGCACCAGTGACCTGCATGACCGAAGGTAGTGTGTGTGTGTGTCCGCATATGTGCTTGCCTCAAGGAGGGACAAGTCATTAACTATGATGTCATTTCCTGCCATTGTAGCACATTTCACACAGCAAAACACTGACTCCGCACCGCACAGTAGTCCATCTACGCACATACACACGAACTAAAACAGCTGTATTAAAACCACGCTCAGAAAAATAAAGCATTAAACTCATGCAGATGTTTTGTAATCATGACTGCAGAAAAAAAAAAAAATGCAATATTGTACAGTACATAGCCGCCTCCACCGTGTGTCATACTACACACACCCAAACACAATTCCCAAATTACACTGTTATTGGGATTCAAACACTACAAAGTTTCAATATAGTTTCAGGTTATGAAAGAATTAGCGATGCATCAATCTGGATAGTTGGGACCAAGATAAATTCCAATATTCTGCGGATGTTTCACATATTTACAAGCAATTCCTTTCCAAATCTACAGCAGTGAGTCTGACATGTAGACTCTCAAAAAGGTGTTTCCTATGTCATCATTACAAATGGCTACTTCTACATAACATTACTCACAATGTTGCCTAGTGTTTTTAAAGGCGCACAATTGGGAAAGACTTGACCACTGGCATACCTGGAACAAAACATGGATCGTAAATGCCTAGAAATGCCTAAATTGGGAATAAGGATGCACCGATCCAACATTTTCTCTCCAAATACCAATTCTGATACGTCATCTCAGGGTATGTGCTGATAGCGAATACCGATCCCATACCAGAGCTCTCTTTTTGCAAAATTCAAAAATCTGTATACCTCACTGCCTGGAACTCATTTTCATATAAGGTAATGTGAGGCCAGGGATTGTTGTAGCACTAAAAACTGGTGGTAGAAACACAAAACCTTTATTGCTGAAGAGACCGTATTTAATGTGGATCAGTCACATTATAGCCAATCTTTTAATAATTCATTGATTATTACTGTGGCCGATTAATTATTAAAAATAGCTTTGAGTTTTTATCCTTAATTATAACAAAACATGGAATATAAAGGGAAATGTTTTGAGAGGATACCAATCATTATGCCATTATACAATAATGGTTGCACAGATATAGTCACGCACAATAAAAACACATGCTCACATAGCTGCAGGTGGCAGGTGTCCACCATCCGGCCTTTATTCATCTTATTATAACATTCCACCTAAATTAGCAAACACACACTCATCCGAACCCCACAACGCTAAACCAAATTTTTAAAGAGTATAAAGATATTTTCAACTGACAAGACAATGTTTATCCAAGTTATCTTGGGTAAACAGTCATTATCACACAGACAAGCATGCACAAACATGCACACACACACACACACACACACACACACACACACACACACACACACACAGGTACACACACAGATACAAACACACACATAAACACTCAGAGAGGTCTGAGTAGTGTTGCTGCTGTCGAGAGGAAGAAGGCGTTTTCCTTTCAGCTCCTGAGGGACGCAGCATGTTTTAGGATGTACAGTAAGTGCTCTGTGTGTGTGTGTGTGTGTGTGTGTGTGTGTGTGAGAATGTGTGTGCATGGAGGGGTGTGGGGGTTGCTTCCTGAATGCAACCAATCCAGAAGCAAAGGGAATGGACCTTGATTCAGCCTCCTGTGTCCAAACAAACCCACACACACACACACACACACACACACACACACAATCCTTTTCCTTCCCAGCTGAAACCACATACGGGAGGATGCAGGGGAATAGGTTCCACGGAAGATATAAGCTGAATTTATAGAATTAGGACACATATAATCGCCTACATGCCAGCACTCACACACTACGTTAGTCATACTTCCAAATGAAGTTACTGGTGCAAAACAAAGAACCCCAGTTGCTCAGTTCAACTGCTCATTCATGCTTTTTTTTCCCTTCCTGAGGTGAGTTTGCAAATCAGCTCAGACCTCCACGCAGCTGCATGTATTTACACAGTAGGTACCAAGTAGCCAATCACTGGGAAAAAAAACTGCTACTGTGTTTGCCAGAAAAACAACTTATTCAAAAAAATGCTCAAACTGAGTACAGAGTCCTTCTTTTCTCCCCAGACAAATCACTTCATTTAAAATCATGAATTCCTCATGACACCAACATATTAAGGACACACACACTCTTATTCAGGACCTCTACATACCTCCACACACACACACACAGTATGTGTGTGCAATGATTGCTATCACTAGTTAAGAGTCATTTTGAGTCACACCACATACTGCAATTTACTGACACTAGACTGCTGGTTTTGTTACCCTCATGTCTTTATCTCAGTTATTCTCTGTCTCTGTCTGCCTGTCTGTGTAGAATAGAGAGCAAACTTGAGTAGAAAACATAGCAGACAACTGCACAAAATAGAACAATTTAAAAAAAAAAAATCAGACCAAAACAGAGGACAGCCTTGCAGGATAGAAAAGAAAAATATGGACAAACAGAGTTTTGTGCAGTGTAGTGGACTGCTACTGTAAGATCTGAGTGTAGTCAAGTGTTTCTATAAATACAGGCCTCCTGCACTGCTCTGCAATTTACACACACACGGAAACACAAGCGCACACACACACACACACACACACACACACACACACACACACACACACGCACGCACACACACCACTGCCACGCCTGTATTAGCCTGCTGTAGACCAGCCGCAGGAGGAGTCAAGTCAGAAAGGTGTAGCTCTTTACTTTGCTCTCTGTACGAAGTGAGCCTACCAACTTAATGAATCTAACACAAAAAAAATCTTACTAAATTAACACTTCCAGAGGGACGAAAAATATATCAAGGAACTTCCCCAGATCCACTTCATGTATGTCAGAAACTGAAGCGAAACAACTTTGTTTTCCACCGGTTTCACACACTAAAGGTAATGACATGTTTCATCTTGAGATAAAGGATTACACCACATTCATTTTGGTCCTATGATGCCAAATTAGTAGAGCGCAGCTGCACTGTACCACACGGTACAAACACGCATGAATGGGGTGAATTTCAATGCAATCAAATCTTTCTAACTTCGTATCTATCCCGCTGGAAGGCTTTTATTTGTATAAATGACATGTAAAGTGATCGCTGCCTAGACCAATTTACTGTCAAAGACCAAAGGAAAAAAAAAAAAAAAAGTAATTCATGTGGTGCACGCACTTGGTCACAGCAAATGAGCTGAATGAAGGCAGCCGGAGTGGAACTAAATACAAGCTCATCAAGTGGATAAGCTAATTAGCAGTGGGAGCCTTGTTTGCTGGTTTCCTAATTAAAAGACACTATCTGGAACCTGTAAAAAGCTCTGTGAACGTCTTTTTTTTCATCATTTGCAGTTGAAATAATAGTTGTGTGAGAATCATTTCTTTTACAAGTGACAGTGTCCAGTATTCTGTGTTGTGAACATCCAACATATAACATATAGCGCTGCAAGACAACACCAGAATAGTTGTTATTCAGATGAAGGGAATTTCAGAGTTTATTCTCATCACAATAACCAAACAACACTGCACAAAGAATTCATGTTACCTTAACTGAACAGCGAATAAATGAAAATGTAAACATAAAAACAGTAAAAACATGTAGAACTGGTTTCAACCCTAACCACAACATACCAAACTGTGCCTGTGATAACGCAGGTGCATCCATTACCTTAAATTAACTTCTACAGTAACAGTCACGGATCACAGCACCACACAAACCAACGCTTGTCCTCAGAATTGCAAATGAAAGTGCGCAGAAGTGCACTCTTATTAGTATACTGTGGGTCTTAGCCTCAGTGGCCTCAGGATACTGCAATTCATTAGCATTTTCTTGCATCTGGAATATGAAGTGGAGGCAAACCGGACTCAGCACCACAGCCCTATCACGGTTGGGAAAATGCAGAGCACAAAGCAGCCTGTTTCTGAGATGTTTCGGTTGTATTTTACAGTGACATTAAATTTTTGAGCGTCTATTCATATCAATTTTGTTTACAGCCTGAAATTAAAGCAAATGTTTTTATAAACCAGTGCTCAGTGCTTTTGATTGCCTTTTAAGGTGCCCATTTAACATGCAATGAAATATGAATGAGCTGCACCAACAGTGTCGGATAATGCGTTTTCCATGGAAATTTGCAACAGGGCTGCAACTAAGGATTATTTTCATTATTTATTCATCTGTCTATGATTTTTTTTTTTTCAATTTTCAACTAAGTAATTCATTGTTTAGTGAAGGAAAATGCCTATCAAGAGTTCTGAGAGCCCATGGCGCTGTCTTCAGATCAGGCAAAGAGCTCCGGCCAAAAGCTCCAGGTTCAATGTTTGTCTGTTGGATGTATATAATTTCATTAACTGCAAATTTGCTTAGGCCTCTAAAGTACAAAAATCAACAAATGTGAGTACTGCATTACAGAACAAGGACTGTGTATTTCATCCCTCATCACTTACATAAGAAGCACATTAGTAGGGGGTCTCTTCACAGCCAGTATGAACAGGAAGAATGATTACAGCAAGCAAAACCCCTGTTTCATTGTTCATACGGGCTCCTGACTATTGTTTTAAGACAAACTTGAAATATTGAGAACCTATCCTTTGATCTGGTCACGCTTCAGATGTGGTGTTTTATCTGATCAACTGTACAAAAGCCAAAAATATTGAGTTTAAAATGATATAAAACTGAGAAATAGCTGCAAATCCTCACATTTGAGAAGCTAGAACCAGAAGTTAGAATATTTGGCATTTTTAAATCAGGATTGTTGTGGATTAGCTATAGACATCAACAGAATCTATGAATTGATTCATTGCTTTAGCTCTAATTTCAAAGATTAAAGTTGTATTTGTACAGATATGCACCTGATCTACTATATTAGCCCATTAGTAACAGTTAAATCAGTGCAGGCAAGCACATCATATCATACACCTACCTAATTAACTCAATTAGTTTGGTTTATGAAAGTCTTCGCACGAAACAAAATGAGAAAATGAAACATAACTGGCCCGTTTAGATAGAAAGGAAGAGTTCAGTTTGTTCGGGAGGCAAAATCAAGGTAACCGAACAGCCTTGAATGTGACACAGTAGGGAACAAATAAACACTTGAGACAGAGATTTAGGAGCAAAATGTAGGTTAATCCGGTGCACCTTTTTAATTTTTTTTTCTTTTTACCGCAGGTTAGAGTTAACGTTACTCCACACACACGACGTTATTCACTCCATGTGACTGTGGTGACGAGTTTGGTGGCAGTCGGTCACTCTTCCTTTCAACTGTTCCAACTTACTAAAAGGGAAAACTGGTCCTAGTTACGCCGCTGTAAAGCCAACCAAACTTATCCCATATTCCCCCCACTTACAACGAAGTGAGTACACGAGAAAGCGGAGAGGAAACAGCTAACGCCAACCAACCAAGCAGGCTGAACGTTAAAACCAACCATCTCATAATTTCTTCTAACGGTTGAAATAATCCCCCCCTAAAAAAAAAACACAACACCACTCACCCTGACTTGTTCCAGGGGACGTCCGAGAGCTTTGTGTTGGCTTTACCGGTGGGATAACTTGTTAGCAGTCGGTCAATACTCCGTTATTTCAGTTGGAGAGCAGGGAGTAGTTACGGATAGTGTTTTTTCGCTCCTGTCTGTCTCCCCCCTCTCTCCCTCTCGTCGCCTGTTCCTGCTTCCCCTCTCCACATCCAGCATTCCAATATGGCTGCTGCTGGGAGTGACAGAGGGCGGGCCAACTGCTCCCTCTGAGGAAAGCCTAGCCGCAGGTACAACCAACAGCAACCCTGCTTTAGTTAGGAATGAATGAATGAATGTGTAGATTAGAGCGGCAACGATTAGTCGATCGACAGACAATCGATTAATCGTTTTGAGTCTTTTTTTTTTTTAAAGAAAAATGCCAACATTCTCTTGTTCCAGCTTCATATTATCTGGTTTCTTTAGTCCTCTGTGATAGTAAACTGAATATCTTTGGGTTGCGGACTCCTTGGTTGGGACAAAAGAAGACATTTGAAGTTTTATTTCATAAAATGAACGGCTAATCGATTAATCGAGAAAATAATCAACAAATTAATGATGAATAATGAAAATAATCATTATGTTGCAGTCCTAGTGTAGAAACGTATTATTTTTAGGCTATTATTATAGGCCTACTATAGTGATAGAAGTAGTACCACCACTACTAGGCTACTACTACTTATACTATCGTACTACACTATACTATACTATACTATATTATATACTACTAAATGTATACTACTTATAATAAGAATGGTAATAACAATAATAATAGTTGTTATAAGTAGTGGTAGTAATAGTATGTTGTTGTTGTCATTAGTTCAAACTGCTGTCTGTACTAAACATGGTTGGATTAACCTGCTGAGGGGGCCAATTTTCTGTGAGCCAGTTACTTTGAAGCAATTTGATTAAACAAAATTGTATCTAGGAATATGAGCACAATATGAAATAAAATAATTCAGGGGAAAGGTTTTTGACACCTTCTATAATATCTGGGTCAAGTTGTGTTGTACTTTGGTGCAAACCTACAAACAAACTTTGGTGTAAATTCTAAACAAATTTGCAATCAATCAAATTGTGCACAATCAACTGATAGCCCATAGGGTGAACCTGTGGCTTTGAGGGCCCCTGGGGGTCTGAGCCTCGAAGCAGTTACCCGCTTTGAACACAGCACCTTTCTTTATTTATGTCAAATCCAGGTAGGCCTCCTGTTCTGCTCCTCTGATTCTTTAAAGACGACATCTGGTGGTCAGTACTTGTCATTGCAGTGTATTTGGGTTTACTACTGCCCCGAGGGTATGGATTTCCATATTTTAAGCTATAATGGCCGGGTTTACATTAATTTTGCTATTGTTTCTGATGAAAAAAACCTGATGATTTTAGTGACCCCTCAATCTTTCCAAAATCGGCCAATATGGCCAACATTTCCAAAATATCACGAGGCCTATATCTTTTTGAAAGTTTTTCAAATTGTACACTTTTTACCATTTAAAATTTTGTAACTATTTTTGCAATATTTCAGTCATGAGATACTGCTGTAAAACACTGATCTAGTAACTTACATGCTTAGGCTATATTTTGTAATTACTGGGGCAACAATCAATTACTGCAACAACAGACACGGATGTGGTTGAGTTGGGAGGTGGCATCAAATCCGTTGACTAAGTTTTTCTTATGAGGCTCAGGGTTTCATGGATGTTTATCATTAAACTCATATGTGCGCCGCCAATTCCTCTCCATCATTCAGTGTTTCTCTCCTTTCAAACAGGCTGATTTTGTTGTCCTCTCTACGGGGTCTCTCCTCCAAAAGAGGGACTGATGAACTGCCGTGACCCGGATTCGAACCGGGGTTGCTGCGGCCACAACGCAGAGTACTAACCACTATACGATCACGGCTAGTTACCAACTGGTGAAACAATTTCATACAGTAGCCTGTCATAGTTTACAGAATTTGTTTTAAGCAAATCGTGTCAACTGTGAGAAAGAGGGGTATGGTCAGAAAACTGCCAGTTCCAAAGCTGTAAACCAACACTAACTGCTACAGCAACCATCTAAGTCCCTGGATGAAATGTTATTCCTTAAGATGATGCCGTGACCCGGATTCGAACCGGGGTTGCTGCGGCCACAACGCAGAGTACTAACCACTATACGATCACGGCTTTTTATCGACTGTGGTGAAACCAGTTCATACAGTAGCCTATTATAGTTTACAAAATTTGTTGTGTTGAGAATAAATCGAAGTTTTAATCAAATCGTGTCAATTATGAAAAGGGGTATGGTGAGAAAACAGCCAATTCCAAAGCTCTAAAACAAGAACAACCATGGTTGCTATGGCAACCATCCATATCTATAGAGGAGATGTTTCTCTTAAGATGATGCCGTGACCCGGATTCGAACCGGGGTTGCTGCGGCCACAACGCAGAGTACTAACCACTATACGATCACGGCTTTTTATCGACTGTGGTGAAACCAGTTCATACAGTAGCCTATTATAGTTTACAAAATTTGTTGTGTTGAGAATAAATCGAAGTTTTAATCAAATCGTGTCAATTATGAAAAGGGGTATGGTGAGAAAACAGCCAATTCCAAAGCTCTAAAACAAGAACAACCATGGTTGCTATGGCAACCATCCATATCTATAGAGGAGATGTTTCTCTTAAGATGATGCCGTGACCCGGATTCGAACCGGGGTTGCTGCGGCCACAACGCAGAGTACTAACCACTATACGATCACGGCTTTTTATCGACTGTGGTGAAACCAGTTCATACAGTAGCCTATTATAGTTTACAAAATTTGTTGTGTTGAGAATAAATCGAGGTTTTAATCAAATCGTGTCAATTATGAAAAGGGGTATGGTGAAAAAACAGCCAATTCCAAAGCTCTAAACCAAGAACAACCATGGTTGCTATGGCAACCATCCATATCTATGGAGGAGATGTTTTTCCTTAAGATGATGCCGTGACCCGGATTCGAACCGGGGTTGCTGCGGCCACAACGCAGAGTACTAACCACTATACGATCACGGCTAATTACCAACCGGTGAAACAATTTCATACAGTAGCCTGTAATGGTTTACAGAATTTGTGTTGAGAACAAAGCGAAGTTTTAATCAAATCGTGTCATTTATGAAAAAGGGGTATGGTCAGAAAACTGCCAATTCCAAAGCTCTAAACCAACAACAATAATGATTGCTATGGCAACCACCTACGTCTACGGAGGAGATGTGTTTGTTAAGATGATGCCGTGACCCGGATTCGAACCGGGGTTGCTGCGGCCACAACGCAGAGTACTAACCACTATACGATCACGGCTAGTTACCAACCGGTGAAACAATTTCATACAGTAGCCTGTTATAGTTAACAGAATTTGTGTTGAGAATAAAGCGAAGTTCTAATCAAATCGTGTCAATTATGAAAAAAAGGGGTATGGTCAGAAAACTGCCAATTCCAAAGCTCTAAACCAACAACAACAACGATGATTGCTATTGTAACCATTTATGTCACTAGAGAAGATGTTTTTCTTAAGATGATGCCGTGACCCGGATTCGAACCGGGGTTGCTGCGGCCACAACGCAGAGTACTAACCACTATACGATCACGGCTGGCGGTTGAACCCCCAACAACAGCACGTCACAATGACACTAGATCCTGTTCCTTGAAAGGCATAAAACTGTCCCCAACACGTAGGCTGACCGTGGTAAGTGTGGGGAAAACCTAAGGTTTTACGTCATCATAGTTCTGGAATTTATTGCTGACTGTGACCTCAGATGTTCGTTTTGATGAGCGGTTGCTTACTTTCCCCCAGGATCACAATTCCAGTGATGTCCGCATGTTTAATGTATAGAAAGTCTGCTTGAGGCACCTCGCATTGAAGTATGGACGTTTGGATCACCTGCTTTGATTGACGTCACGCAAGATATTCTTCATCAGACATCTTTACACGTGACTTTATATGCGCCCATCTATGTCAAAACGGAGTGCCGTGACCCGGATTCGAACCGGGGTTGCTGCGGCCACAACGCAGAGTACTAACCACTATACGATCACGGCTGGTTACCGATTCTGGTGACACCATTACATACCAGTAGCCTGTCATAGTTTACAGAATTTGTTGTGTTGAGAATAAAGAGACGTTTTAATCAAATCGTCTCAATTATGAAAAAGAGGGGTATGGTCAGAAAACTGCCAATTCCAAAGCTGTAAACTAAACAACAACGATGATTGTTATGGCAACCATCTAAGTCCCTGGATGAAATGTTTTTCTTAAGAGGATGCCGTGACCCGGATTCGAACCGGGGTTGCTGCGGCCACAACGCAGAGTACTAACCACTATACGATCACGGCTTATTACCAACTGCGGCCAAATCATTTCATACAGTAACCTGTTATAGTTTTACTAAATTTGTTGTGTTGAGAATAAAGAAAAGTTTTGATCAAATCGTGTTAATTATGAAAAGGGGTATGGTGAGAAAACAGCCAAAGCTCTAACCAACAACCATAATTTTAATTACTATGGCAACCATCTATGTCACTGGATGTGAGACACATTTCACAAGATGATGCCGTGACCCGGATTCGAACCGGGGTTGCTGCGGCCACAACGCAGAGTACTAACCACTATACGATCACGGCTGGCAGCTCAACCTGATAGTTATGACACCACACTCACCAATAAACACCAACCAGGCTTTGACAAACGCCAAATCAATCTTTAAAGGTGGCTGTTTGATCGACATACAGTCGCAATTCTGCCTTCATGGCGAGAAGTGTCTGGCACTATTCTTGTATGCACACTATAACATTATAATAAACTTGATTACATTTAAACAAACCTAGGTATAGGCCTATTCTGGGCTCCTTTGCCCTTAATTGCTCCTAAAGCATGTGCGTTTTGTTTGTCAGTTTTTGCTTGTTTGCATTTTGTTTGTTTGCTGTCTGTGTTGTTGTTAATTGAATTCGAAAGTGCATCATCGATTCAAAATATAAATATATAAAGATTATAGGCTTATTAAGCCGTATGGTGTATAGCTATTCCATTATTCTCAATTAAATAGCCTCTATTTCCTCTCTCTAATTAGACTGCGTTGTACTCTTTATTGACACGTGAGGTCTCGCCTCCAAAATAGACACTGGCTGGCTGCCGTGACCCGGATTCGAACCGGGGTTGCTGCGGCCACAACGCAGAGTACTAACCACTATACGATCACGGCTGGCTATCCAGTTGGGCGACTGTCCATCCAAACACATCCGAGATTAGGTTAAAGAACCTCAACGGTTATAGCAATTATTCATTTTATCAGTATAATTGATGTTTTTTTCTGTTTAGGTCTATATCAGGCAAATATGAGCAAATATCTTGCGTGTTACCTTTACCTATGCGTCTAATTCCACTGTTTGTCTTGACAAACAAAAGCCAAACACAAATTAGTAGTATTGTGTTGCTTGTCATTAAGTAATATTGACACAAGCAGACACCAGCAAAATTACAGAGTAATGTGTTGCTGTGTTTATGTATTTGTTCACATATTGTTTACCGTCAATGTTGACAATGAAATTTAGCTTGTACATTTTTTTTCTTTAATATGTCAATCAATAGGCCAAAGCACCTTCACCTTTAACTGAATTTAAAAAAGGTGTGCTTCATTTACTTTACCCTGCACTTTTTTATTGACTTTCAGTTCCTGCTGAGTCACCGTGTCACATTCAACCAATGCAAATGTGAACAAAGCAAATGAGAAGTAATCCTTCTTCCCTTTGATAGACCTGGCAGAAGGCCTACAGGCTCTTGGGAAAGGGTCTGAGAAACACTACAGGCAAAGCAGGCCTCATTTTTGAAGTTAATAGCAACACCTTTCATATCTATCATTTTGGAGCAAAATGAGTAAGTAGCTGTTTATTCTATGGTCTGTAAAAAAAGATGAATAATTAACAGACAGTAGGCTGGATTAGGGCTGAATATTTACTGAATTTGGGATAAATGTAAAAAAGATGCATGTACTGTAAAGGCTGGATTCAAATCCATGACATCAGGTCTGCCTTACCCCTGACTCTATGTCTCTCTGCTGTCCACCTTAATCTGCATCCAGCCACAGTTTCATAATCCCTGTTTCTAATCAGGAACTGGATTCACAATTCGCAGAATTATGTGTGTGTGTGTGTTTATATCTGTATTTATGTGTGTGCATAAGAGGGTCATGGCTACATGCATGTCTGCTTGTTTTGTTTATATGTGTACTTCTGTATTGGAATCTGTGTATATTACTGATGTGTATACAGTTATGTGTACATTTGGGTGTTCCAATGTACCCATTGACAAAATCCATAACACTTTAGAGTTGCATGTTTATTCTGTTTAGGATTAATATCTGTTTTTGAAACAGTGGGATAAGGGGACGTCCAGTAGCCAAGTAGATACACAACACATATTTGGAACATACCCAGTTCTATTCTGGCTGGGGAACTTTGTTTTATATCGTTCCCCTCTTTGTCCCTGCATTTCCTCCAGTCTGTATCACCATCAAATGAAGGCAAAATGCCAAAACTGTGTCTTCATCACAGTCCTCATACCCTCTATGATGTTAGTTTATTTGCCATTATTTTAAGGATGGCTATTACAAGTGCTTTTCTATTTACATACAGTACTGTGCGAACGTTTTAGGCACTTTAGATGTTTAGATTCTTATCTATTATGCAATACCATCAGGGAAGCGTCCCAAATTTATTCTGCAGCATGACAACAACCCCAAACATACAGCCAGAGTCAATAAAGACCTATCTGTAGTGACAAGAAGAAGAAGGAGTCCTGCAGCAGATGGTGTGGCCCCCACTGAGGCCTGACATCAACATCATTGAGTGAGTCTGGGACAACATGAAGAGACAGAAGCAGCTGAGACGCCTAAATCCACAGAAAAACTGTGGCAAGTTCTCCAAGATGAAACAACCTACCTGCCTTGACAATCTGTGTGCAATTATACTGGTGCTGTTTTGAAGGCAAAGCGTGGTCACACCAAATATTGATTTCATTTAGGTTTCTTCAGTTTACTGAACTTTTTATGAAGTTAACTGATAAATAAAAACTATTCATGGCATTATTTTTGAAAGCATCCTCAATTTACTTTTACCGCCTAAAACGTTTGCGCAGTACTATATATGAATTTGCTTTTCTAGCTGTGTAATAATAAACTGGGCTGCAATGGCACCTTTGGTACACTCAGTCGTTAATTCTTTAAAAACAAAATCGCAGCAGCAAAAAAGTGCAAATAAACAGAAACATCCGTGCATACATACACATAAAGCACATATACATACACACATAGAAACAGACATACTGTACAAATATGGTGGGTTCATTTAAGAAACTGCTGGAGTGAGGAGCTTTAGTTTGGTTTTGGAAGAACAGTGTTAGATCAGCAGGCAAACTGCTCCATTCTTTAGGTGCGTAAATACTAAATGCCATCTCACCACACTTTGAAAGTGCTCTGACCACATGGAGGAGATTTCCACCTTGTGACTGCTGAGATCTGCTGGGGTTATAAACATGACAGCATGTCTGAGATGAAAACAACAGGTAGCCAGTGAAGGCTCCGGAGGACTGGAGTTATATAGTCTGATCCAATTAATCAATCTAACATTACAGTGAATGTCCTGCATAATGGCAATGTGTTTAAATAAAGAAGTACAGTAAACATACAGTAGATGGCGCCATTTGAACTGTCTATGCAGCTCCCTAAACTGTAAAGGAAAGAGCTTGTAAGACAGGAAGTCTAACTGAACGTGGTGCTACGGCGTTATTTTTTTCCCACCTGCATTCCGTGAAGACCCGCCCTACTCTGCCTTTGATTGGCTAGTGCTCCTTGCCTTCGTTGGTTTGATTGGTTAGATTTAGGCACGAGGAGTGAAGTGGTTGGGTTAGACTTAGAATATCAGGCTTAGAGCCAATCAGAGGCGGAGTAGGGCGGGACTTCTCAGAATGCGGGTGACAAAGAATAACACTGGCACTGCCGAGTTTGACAGAGACCAGAGCGGTAAACCTCAGAAATGTGTGTGTGTGTGCGTGCGTGTGTGTGTGTGTCAATAACTGTTATAGCCAGTGCTGAAGTCACCACTGAGGAGTTTTAGTCAGTTCAACAGATTTCTGGAGCCACCTTACTCCTAGTCGGTGTAACGTTAACCGTCTGCCGGTGGAAATGATCGAGTTAATTTAAGGTCAGTGTCTAATTTTAAAGTTGATGTGTCAAGAATCTTGCTCAACTGGTCTCGACAAGACAGTCTCATGTGCTGCCTTCAGCTAACTTAGTGTCAGTTCGCCGGACATCGTCTGTGTTTTAAAAGATAACTTTCATTTTGGTGACACAGTTTTGAAAATAATGTCCTCTGCAATACCGCCAGTTATTCTGCACTGTGTTGATTTATTTGGGATTTATAGCTTTATAATGAATCCGAGAGAAGTGTCTTGTAGAGCTCCAACGATCAATCGATTAGTTGCTATTAAACTATTAAATTAAGATAATCGATTATCCTTTTGAGTCATTTTTTAAGGAATTTTTTTTTCTGATTTCAGATTCTCTAATGTGAATATTTTCTGGTTTCTTTACTCCTCTATGACAGTACACTAAATATCTTTTGGGTTGTGGACTGTTGGTCACCTTTTTCTAACATTTTATGGCCCAAACAACTAATGATTAATCAAGAAACTAATCCACAGATTAATCGATAATGAAAACGATCGTTATTTGCAGGCCTATATTTCCCAGACTAAATGATACATTTAGTCATAATACAAACTTATGATTTTTTTTAGATTTTTTACTATCTTCTATGACAGTAAACTAAATGTCTGTGTCTAGTGGAGAAAACAAGACATTTGAGGACTCAAGGAAACAGTGATGGACATTTTTCACCATTTTCTGATATTTTATACTTTATACTAAGGAAAATACTCATTATTTGCAGCCCTGGTGTCTTGCCACTTTAAAACCACACGTTGCTCATAATACTAATACTAAATGCAGTCTTTGGCACACTGTTACAGGCTGGTTTGAAAAAAACAAATAAATAAACGTTATTATAAAGACTGCCAAGATAAAGTGGACCAAATGCATTTTCAGCTGCATGCATTACTTCATTTTGCCTACTGGTTCAGGTGATGAATGTTCTTGTTTTGTCACAAACTAGTTTAAACCCTAGTAAATGTTGTGCTGGTGCCCATTAAAGCAGCATGTCACCAATTTTAATGGTTTAGACTCTTTTCCTGTGTCCCAGAACAGTTCAGTAAACACTCAAAACATGCACTGCTCTCCTCTTGAATTTGTCATTTCACTGGGATGAAAAGTCAAATGTTGCTCCGTTTATTATGAATAGACAGCTGAGTTTGTGGAGCCCTAAATTGCAAAGTAAATTAGATATTAGACTAGAAGTCAAAGGTTTTTTCCTGATTCTAGCATTGCTAAGAGAATCAAAAAAACGAAGCCTCGTTTGAACAGAAATTGAGAAAAATAATGGGTCAACAAAGCCATTCACCCATTTGATCCTTTGATATGATGTCAGAAGACACCATCAGTGAAGTAATTAGCAGGATGGAGTCTTCCACTTGTGCTCTAGAGCCCATCCCAACCAAGATGTTTAAATTCTGTTTCCATAGCCTCTCCCAAGAAACAACTAGTATAATTAACTCCTCTCTTAATTTAGGCATCTTCCCCACAGCTTTCAAGACTTCAAGAAATCCTCAAGAAATTGAATCTAGAATACTCAGAGCTAAAAATTACCAGACCCATTTCTAATCTACCTTTCTTTGGTAAAACTTTTAGAGAAAATAGTTTTTAATCAATTACTTATTCATCTAACAGACAACAGCATTTTAGAAAAACTCCAATTTGGTTATTGAGCAAACCACAACACTGAGACAGCCCTACTAAAAGTTGTAAATAACCTGAGAATTACTGTAGATGCAAACAATGTGGCTGTCCTTCTTCTCTTAGGTATTAGGTATAATCGACCACAAAATTTTAATTGACAGACTTGGGAAATGGGCTGTTTTTTCTGACAGTGTTTTAGCTTGGTGTCAATCTTACTTAACTGGTAGACAGCCTGGGTGCTTATGTATCAGAGACTCATGGTATTGAATATGGTATTCAACAAGGAAGTATTTTCTTTCATTATATATGCTCCCACTTAGAAACATTATTAACTGTCACCATGTCATATTACCATTTTTACGCTGACGACACACAATTGTACATCTCTGTATCACCAAATGACCCCAATGCACTGCATACTCTCATTGCCTGTCTCACTGACATTAATGTATGGATGGGTAAAAAATGTTAAAAATTAAATGAGGAAAAAACCCAAAGCAGCAAGAGAAAAACTGCACTCAATGCTTGGTGGTGTTAGCAAACAGATTAAAACACTCATCACAAACGTGGAAGTGATTTTAGACTCTGACTTCTCATTTTAACAAGGTCATTAAAACATCATTTTTTCATCTTAGAAATATTGCCAAAGTCAGACCTTCTTTAACTCAGAAAGATGATGAAATGCTCATTCACACTTTTATTACAAGCCGTTTAGACTATTGTAATTCCCTTTTTACTGGATTACCTAAAAAGTCTATAAGAAAACTACAGCTAGTTCAGAATGCTGCGGCCAAAGTCTTGACTAAAACAAAGAAAATGGATCACATCACCCCGCAGCTTAAGACGCTGCACTGGCTACCTGTTTTTTTTACTTGTTTATATCCACTGCTTCTCTTTCAAATGTTCCTTATGTGTCCCATAAAAGTACCTTCAGTTTTGTGGAACACACTTTTAACTTTTAATTTTAATTTGGAGTAATGTTATAAATATTAGCTTTAGTTTTTAAGTTTTAATCATTGGTTTTTTGTCAATTTATCCCTGGTGTCTATTTTTCTGTTTTTTTCTTTTTCTTGAAAAAAAAAGTCTTGCAAAATTGTATTTATTGTTGTCTATTTGGCTTTTATTTGTGTTTGTTTGTTAATTTTGCTCTGTGAAGCACTTTGGGCTGCATGTTTGTATGAAAGGTGCTATATAAATAAAGCTGAGTTGAGTTATTGTCCATGGAAGAGTGCCAACTTCACAACATAGAGAGACCTGTCAGAAATCACACATATAAATTCCTAAAGCTACTTTTCTTATTCTGTAAATGTTTTACTTCTCTAAACCACTTGTATTTTGGAAGCAATTGTCTTCCATACGTCTTTTCAGCTCCATAAAATACCTGACTGCCAGGAACTGCTTAGTGAAATTGTTGTCGGCTACATTAAAGCAGCTTCCTCTCTGAAAGTTATGAAGCCAAACTTGTTTGTTAAAGCTCCTGAACAGCCTCTGTCGGCTTCTCACAGCATGGGAGGCCAACTAGTCCCTGCTCAAGCCTCTGAACTATATTATTGTTAGGTATGTTGATGCTACAGTTACTCTACGCAGTGTTCTTTATCTAGGGAAGTCTTTGGAAATTTCGGGGAATGATGAAATGAAGTAAAAGCAGAAACAATATGAAAACCTCTTGATGGATTCTCCTTGTTCTGGTCTTTCTCTGTGTCTCAGTCTCACATGTACAACATCTGCATTTTATTAAATGTTTTGAGAGTGCGTGTTTGTGTGAGACTGTCCTGCCAGTTCACGACTGCGAGAAAGCTCTAAAACTGCTGTGATGGTGGACATTGGTTGAGTTTATGAGCGGTGCAAACACTTACACACACACACACACCCAAACCCCCACACTTGGAGTTTACAAAATTAAGGGTTTTTCAGGGAATAAATGACTTTAGTGTGTTTCCATGACACAGCTGGGTAGTTAGTCAGAGGCCGGAATGGCCTGAAGAAAAAAGTGAGCAAGAGTGTTGAAGGTGATGAAAGAAAAAGAGAGGAAGACAAAACAGAAAGAGATGAAAAGAGAGAACAAATTTAGGAAGAAAGAGGCGAGAAAAGAGGCGGAATGGAGCGTGTGCTATCATTGCCTTTGCCTGTGGCTGTAACTAATGCAAGTCAGATGTCTGTGCATGGATCTGCCTGACAGTATACAGTAAAAGGAGGTGCGTTTATATAGGAAAGGAGGGTCAAAGCAGTTTTCTATATCATCCAAAGACAGCACACTGTTTAGTAATCGATTGCGAAACAGGTCAGTTGCAAGTAGTAGACATTGTCCTTTTTGTTCAATTTGAGCTACAGTCACAGTAACCTGGGTTTCCCATCTGTGGTTCTGATGCAGATGACAAAACTGGTTTCCCGCACCAGTAACCAAACCCTAACATCTGCTGTCTGCGTGCGTGAGCTAGATGTTTATGCCTGTGTCTCTGAATGTGCCCACATGAGCGTGTTGGGAGTGTGTACGCGTGTCTGAAAAACATCTGGAGGAAGTTGCGGGAAGAGAGATTTGTGTAAGTGTGTGTAGTAAGTAATAAGGTAATTCTGCTCTTTGTTTTGTCATGTCAATGTGAAACTCAAACTCAGATGAGATCAGCATCTGGAATCTTCTTTGCATCATGTTTAAAAATAAGAAAAAATTGAACCTTCACAGCTGCTCTGTCTGCCGTGTCTGGCATCCATGATGTCAGATTTGCTCAGTAGTTACAAAAAGGGTCGGGCGATATACAAAAAAACCCCAAAAAACAACAAAGTTCTAAAATCATCTTCTCATTTGATAAACTATAATGATGTCATCTCATCTGAATGCACGATGTGTGTTTCTTGCAGTGTGTGTGTGTGTGTTTGGATGTGATGGCAGAGCTCCCGTCAGGACTGCTAGAGGCATGTGTGGTGGTTGGAGCCCCCGGCGATAAGCTTCGAGACATATACCAGGTAGCTGAATCATTTATCCTCCTCCAAACATTTGGTTTTACGGTATGTCGCCATACGCACGTGTATCATGATATCTCAGAACTGCACGTAAAATGTTCATCATATTGTTGTCTGGAAGGCACAGTTTACAGTACATACATATAAAAACATATAGCATTGATTCTTCACAGCTGCACATACTAGACTTTTATCTGAAGGAAATAATAAAGGACATTAGAATTGCTTTTGTGTTGGTTGTAAATGTGTACCGTCATTACTGCCACAATTATAAACCTCGGCGTTTCCACACTTGTTTGCAGCTGCATCAGCAGAGTAAGTTAACCGAACTCCCCCTGCTGGAAGCTGAGGTACTGCAGGTCCATGCGCCGCCTTTTGTTTCCAAGGAGACCAATTCCAGTCAGGTGATTGGTCCAGCGTTCAGCCGCGTGCAGAGGAGGAAAAGCTTCATCAAGAAGGTATAATAATTCATCATTTGGTTATTATATTAAATTTAGTATAATTTTGGAAAGTGCACGTCAGCTACGTTGGTGCTACGATGTGCGCAAGCTCCAAAGTGCCACCATACCGTGGGCATATTAGGCATTTCAGGCCACTTTTAGCAAGTATCTTTGTATATCTCATTTAGAAATAAAATACTAATTTGTTGTTTTTTTTTTAATTTGCGTGCAGAAGAAACGAGATCGTGCTGCTGAGGCGTTGCCTAATGGAGAAACAGCCAATCGTGCTGAAGTGTCCTCAGCGACAGAGGACATCAGCGTTCCAAAGGACCTGGACCTCATCGCCTTACCACAGCTCTGTTTCCCTGGTAAAGTGTTTTCTCTGTGACAAACCCAACAGTACTGTATGTATTAAACTGACTAATACAGTGTATAAAGCACACATCTATTTGTTCTGTAAACACACCAATCTTTTAGCTTGGGAAAACCAACATGTTTTTGGGCTGTAACTGTGTCTCGAGCAACAAGATTTTACTTTTGCCTTTTTATGGTCGGCTCCCTTTTTTGCCTTGATTGCTACTGATAATGCCATGTTGTGATGGATCACCATCTTGCCAGCGTGGCACCAGGAACTGGCGCTGGAATAGGGGGGACAACAAAACCTTTTGTCCCCCTACTTTCAGGTGTTACGGTAATAAAGTGGTAACGTCTAAGCCAGGTATTATGGTCATAGCGATAATGTCTAAGCCTACTCTACGTTTAAATCCAATCATAATCGGAACACAGAGGACTGCGAGTGTTATGGCTGCCAGTTCAGACTAGTTTAAGTAATTTGACCACCAAATCGAACACCCACAGTCCCAGATCACAGTCTTGATTTCTAATCTTGCTACACTGACTCAGTAGCTACCGTCATGGATCACTAGAAGTTCACAATGTAGATTACACATCAAATAGTGGTGTAATCTGGTATGCAGACTTGCGCTGCCTTCATATACTTTAACGATATGTCTTCTCCATTGTTGTCTCCATTGTTACAGTTTTTCCATTTTCCATGCAAGCAACACTTGACAGTCTCTTTTTAAACAAAACTTTCATTATTTCGGGAGGTTTTGATCAGTTATTTGGGATCTCCTTTCATGTTTCTATGGGCTATTTCTAGTCCTGCATCCAGCGCAATTATCATCTTTTATATCAGAGTAACTAATGAGTAATGTTTACGTATTGACATTTTTACTGACAGCCATGTCCGCCTCCACCTATTACTGTTCCTAAGAACACAGTAGTCTGTAGGTATTAAGACATTTAATTAATTATTTTTTCTATAAAATATCAGAAAATAGTGGAAATGGCTGTTATAATTTCCCAGAGTTGGTTATGTCTTTAAATGTCTTGTTTGACAAATAGTCCAAAACCCCAAAGACATTCTGTTTAATAGTTGCAGCTCTAATTGCAATTAGTAGGACACTGGTAATTACAGGGACTCGCCACATGACATGAACGTGACTTAACATGCTCTGTCCGGTGGCATATCCTGAGACTTGTTGATTTCCGTTGGCTAGGTGGTCTTCAGTTGGCCAATGAGCAGAAAGAAGACAGTTATCACTTCCTGGTTTTTACTGACCTGTTTGGGAACCGGAGCCACGGAGTTATTGTGCATTACTACAGAGCTGTGCAGGTACAGACACACTCACACACTCACACATAATGATGAACTCTTGTGGTGTTTTTCTTAATTCAGACAGTTGTTTCTCATTGGCTGTCTGCCCTGTCAGTCCTGTCAGGAAGGAATTGTCCAGAATGGCCATAAGTGGAATTCATCAAAGTCCCGTCTTTATACGCCCTTTGCCGTGTGTGTCATCTCCAAGTTCCCCTACTACAATGCCTTAAGAGACTGCTTGTCATGGTAATAATTTCTTTTAAACACACTGAGCCGAAGGATAATCGGGCTTTTGTAAAATGCTGAACAAGATATCTGTATCTCCTGCTCTGTCTCCCACCTCCAATCCCTCAGTCTCCTGGTCCAGTTGCGGCCCGCAAGACAAGCCGACTTTGAGGAGACAATCAAGGAGTTTTCAGCCAAGTTGTCTCTCGTGCCTTTACCGCCTCCTGGACAGCTACACGTGGTCAGAAAGCACTCTGCAGTATCTTCTCTCTCTGTCCTTGTCTCTCTTCCTATCATCGTCACGTTTATGCATCTATTTGTCTCTTTGTGTTATTTTTCGGACCCTCGCTCTTTCTAAATTTCTCTTTCTGTGTGACCTTCCCTCTTTTAAGTAATATATGCGTTTGTTTTTGTGTGTTAGTCCTTCAGCCTTCGTCCTCTCCAGGTGGTTCTTCCGTCCAGGGAGGATCAGGACAGCCCCGTTATCGACATCAACCTGCATCTACCTTTCCTCTGTTTCTCGCACACAACACTGCTCCAGGTAATGCACAACACTGTTTAATTTAGTCTTGTTGGGGGGAAAAAGTTCAGTTCCAGTTAACCCTTTGAGCTCCTGCCCTCTTTAGGTGTTGTCCTGCCTCCTCCAAGAACAGAGACTTGTCTTCTTTTCTGCTGACTGGGCCAGACTCACTCTGGTCGCGGAGAGTCTTCTGCTGTACCTGCAGGTCAGTGTAGGAGGAACATCGTGTCTTTTAAATAGTAACACACATAGCAGTATCCTCGAGTTTTTCCTTATCTACCTTTTCATCTGTTTCAGCCTCTGTCCTGGCAGCAGCCTTATGTTCCTGTGCTGGCTAGAGGAATGCTGGACTTCCTCATGGCTCCTACTGCCTTCCTGATGGGGTGTCACATCAGTCATTTTGAAGAGGTTGCTGCAGTGAGTACAACCATTCGTGCTTTGGGAAAGTTTTTATTCAGTTATTATCCAGGTTGTTTTTCCTCCTTATAGTAGGAGGTAAATATTTTGATAGTATAGAAACTTGTGTTGATTATGGATGGAAATTATTGTTACATTAGTCAGAACCAGTGGATTTACTAGATAAATAAATTGTTTCTGCATGTCTGCCTGAGAGAGCAAGGCTCTGCCATATAATCATTAGATTTACTACAAGTATATTTTAAAATTAAATGGCGAGTGTCTAATTCAAATGACCAGCCTTTTCTTAATTGTCCTGGCTGTGTTTTCATAGGTAACAATAAGTATTTATTCTCCACTGCATTCATCTAAAGCCTGACGTAGAAGCAGCAGTAGCGACGTTTTATTCAGTGTCTTACAGAGGCTTAGTTTACATATTTAACAGTAGCTGTCTGTTCAGCTGACTGAGCCCTGCTCTGTTAGCTCTGTGTGGTAATGAATTGTACCCATTGTACCTACATTATGTATATATATCTGTGTGTGTGTGTGTGTGTGTGTGTGTGTGTGTGTGTGTGTGTGTGTACAGGAGACAGAGGACCTAATCCTGGTGAATGTTGATGATGGCATCGTTCAGTCGTCATGGTCTGAAACCCTTGACCTTCCAACTGTCCCTCTGGCTGCAGCTGAGAGCTTTATGTCAAGGTGATTTTCTTTGTTTTTTTTCAGTCGAGCGATACCATAAAATAAAACAATCAAATACACATCTGTCCAGATCCACATCCACATTCAACAAACAACCACTACTATGCAGAATTTATGTTTACTATGAATGATTTTGCCACTGAAACCTGCAGTAGAACCTTCGCTTGGATCAAAAATCGAATCTGCCTCTTAAATATCTGCTAAACCAGATTACAAAGAGAACACAGTTTTTACTAAATTAAATACGTCATTTAAGGCCATACTGGACTACATAATTCTTACATACTTGCTGTATGTATGTGTGTGTGTGTGTGTGTGTGTGTGTGTGTGTGTGTGTGTGTGTGTGTGTGTGTGTGTGTGTGTGTGTGTGTGTGTGTGTGTGTGTGGACGTTTAGGGCAGAGTGTCTCCAGCTTCACTATGACTTGGAGCTGTGTCACCTCGGAGCGGGCACTGATGCCAATGTCCTGCGATGTCAGCGCAGAGACTGGCAGAGACGACTCAACACACAGATACAAAACATCGCCCTGGAGCTGGTGGTCAACATCTTCAGGTAGGGATCTTTTTGTGTGTGTATGCGTGGTCAGTGGTCAATAGATATAAATTAATAGTTGAGTGAGAGTAAAATAATTTCTCTTTTTTATCTGTCCTTGTTTGTCACTCAGAGGCGTCCAGGACTTTCTAAACCATGAACACAGAGTTTTTAACAGCGAGGAGTTTCTGAGGACCAGGGAACCAGCAGATCAGCCCTTTTACAAGAAGGTACACTGACACAATAGGTAGACATACTGTACACACTTACACATACACAAACCCTGACTGTCTGTGCTGCGTGTCTCTTTGTTGTCGTCCTCAGGTGTTAGAAACTCATATCTTCCACTCGTTCCTGCGAGACAGGCTGAACAGGAAACGGGACACCTTCAGCCGTATGGAGCAGACCACCCGTAACCATGCACACAGGTATGATATTAGTATGATGTCATATCTGCAAACTATGTAAAACAATAATAGTAATAAAATAGTTTCAATCAATTCCCGGGTTTCACATTATGTGATAATCCTGGTTCCTCACACGTTTAATGAGGCCCACAGATATGTAAACATTTCAGCAGAGGTGTCAGAGCTGTGGCAGCTACGTGTCCAGACTGATTTTGCTCATTTTCCACAAATAACATTCTCTTCCACACTTAAAATATTATTTTGACATTTTGGAAAATGTGCTTATTTTCTTTCTCGCAGAGAGTTAGATGTGAAGATTGTGAGCTTTAGAGGTGTTGTTAGGTGGATTTTGTTGCCTTTGGGCAGAGCCAGGCTAGCTGTTTCACATTTAATATAGACAAAAGAATGGTATCTCATCTAAATCTCACAGAGAAAGCAGATACAAATATTTCCCAGAATCTCGAATTATTCTCTTTAATGAGGATGCTTTTCTTCGGCTGCCACAGGGCTCCCCCAAAGCAGTAAAATTTGCTAAACCAGGCAAAACATATTTTTCACTTAGCTCTAATAAAATTTGATCTGCAAGTGTTTAGAGAGTGAGAAACAAACAGTGTGTGAGGTGCTTATATAAAGGGAAGAAAGTCAAACCTTCAGGTGACAAAGGCAGTCATGAAGTGAATAACTGTACTGGATGACTTGTTTTTCATTCCAGCAAAGGTAGAAATTACTGATGAATCAGTCTTTCCTTCACATTTGTTTGCCGGGGTGATGCCCTCACAGCTATGAAAAGTTATAAAAAATAATCATCTGGGTTTATTATGCAGCATTGCCTCCATAAATGAAAATTAGATTGCCTGTATTGACTTGTACCATATTTAACCTGCTTAAACCTACTGTACCTGATTTCCCACCCACCCGCCCCCATTATCAGCACATCTTCAACCTCGACATGTGCCTCCTTTCTGCAGGAATCGCGCAATGACAGAGTCTCCTCGACGTCCTCCCATGTCAGAACTGTCCAGGAACGGCTACAGCAGCTACACCAGCCCTGATAACAGACTGAGCAAGAGGCTGGGAGCCAGCCTGCCGAACCTGGAGCACCCTGCCAGTGACCCTATTACTGCCATCAGCTCCAACAGGCCAGCCTCTCTCAGGAAAATGACTCCTGATATTGGTCAGTGCCAATGGAGAGATGAGGAATAGATTTATAAGCAGTTATCCAAAAAAAAGTCAATCAAATGTATAATTTCCTTTTTCTCCTTCCAGGGTTGAAGTCTCCTCAGACAGCAGTGAAGGTTTTCCGTCTCCCAGAGTTCCCCCCTCCTTTGGCCTATCATTACGTCCAGAACTATTATTCTGACATGGTTGCTTCCCTGGGGAAGGCTATTAATGCTACACCACCTGATGAATCTGCTCTACTGGCCAGGTACTGTGAGGGGAGGTCAAAGAAAACAAACAGTTAAAAGGAAATGTGTTTTTGTACAAGGAAGTTGTTTTTTAATTTGTTTTGTTAATTTTTAGCTGACAAAACCTTCTGAAAGTTTAAAGGTGCAGTGTGTAGGATTTAGTGATATCTAGCGGTGAGGTTGCAGATTGCAACCAACTGAATACCCCTCCCCCTCCCCTTCTAAGTGTGTAGGAGAACCTACTTTGGCCACGAAACTCACGAAAAATGTGAAAGGCTCTCTCTAGAGCCAGTGTTTAGTTTGTCTGTTCTGGGCTACTGTAGAAACATGATGGTGCAACATGGCGGCCTCCATGGAAGGGGACCCGCTCCCTATGTAGATATAAAGGGCTCATTCTAAGATAACAAAAACACAATGCTTCTTATTTTTTTAGGCGATTATACACTAATTAAAACATACTTATGAATATTATATTCCATTTCTGCCAAGTCCGTTCTGCTAGATGCCACTAAATTCTACACACTGCACCATCATCAAAATGTGCTGATACACTATATTAGTATTCCTAGCATAGTATGATAGTAGAACATTAATAGAGTTGTTCTGATTTGACTGTGTCTTGCTCAGATTAATTTTAACAAATAAGTTACTACACATTTGAGACAACGTAGAAAATAGTTTCGGCTGAGACTGCTGCTTTTTCTGTCAGATGTCTCGGTGAGTCATTATTTTACTGACAAAAATGCAAAACTAGAAAAAATAGTTATTGCCCCTGAGCTGTGACATTTAAAAAAAAAAACCCAAACAAACAAAAACAAAGCATATGTGCATCTCAAATCAACCAAATGACTGAACTTTGTCAGACCCTTTGTCTAACCCGTTCCATCCGTCTCTCTGTCCAGGTATCACTACCTGCGTGGTTTGGTAAACACCGTGTCCAACAGGCGTTTCAATGCACTGGAGGACTTCCAGAGTCTTTATAAGACCGACTCGGATATCTTTCCGTCTCAGATGGTTAGGTCGCTGGTGGACTCACTGCCGGAAGCTGAGCGCTTACAGGTTTGTTCAGGCCATCATAAATGACGACGATGTTGTACTCTGCTATTGAACTGTGATATGAAGTTGTAAATTCTGTTACCTGGATTAAATTAAGTTAAAGCCACAGATATACTGTATATTTGTCAGGTCGTGTTTAAGTAAACATATTCTTTTTCCTTCTTTACAACTAAAACTTTCCTCTATAACATTAGTATGATATTACATATATGATATTATATAAATGTCATCTGGCAAACAAGTTTAGTTTACTCAATAAAAAGCAATGGACTCTCCTTATCAATAACTTTGGGTATATTAATGGCTATCAGTGACTCAATTAAAAGTTAACAAATTTCAATCTCTAAGCTATTATGGAAACTGATATATTAATTGCAATTGTGATAATCAATTCATTGTTTTGTAAAGTAAAAATTGCAACGTTCTTCTGCTCCAGTTTCTCAAATGTGAGGATTTGCTGCATTTTTCAGGTTTATAAATCATTGTAAATTAAAGTTACAGAGTGTTGGTCAGACAACACTTAATTGTCGAAATCTCTCACAGGCGGACAGACGTCCGGAACTGAAACGGCTCATCAGTCGGGTCAAGAGGGACCAAGAGCGGGAACGTGCGCAAAACGGCAACAGGCACGAGGAAGATGCTGTGAAACGCTTCCAGCTGCCGAAAAAGTACATGCAGCTCGAGGAGTTTGTGAAATGTGTCCAGGAGTCCGGCATCGTGAAAGACCAGGGAACCATTCATAGACTTTTTGACGCTCTCACTGTAGGTAAGTAGTTAATTAAAATGTGTTCGCTTTACCAATGAGATATTATACAGTTTAGTGGCTCAGATTTGAACAAAAGTTTATGGTCCGGGAAAGTTTGTAATGAAGAAAACTCCATTTTATTTAAAAGCACATTCATTAGTGCTTAGTTCGTTTTTCTCAAGTCATTGGACTTTCACTGCCTCAGCACACTCTCATGCACACAAATATCCCGCCACCTCCTCCCTTTTTCTTGGCAAACATTCATTCCTCAGGTTAATAATTACCTGACCCCTTCTTGAAGAAACACAGTCTACTCTGCAGGTGCTGTCGGGTATTGGCGGTGGAACCAGGGCTCCAGTGATCATTTGCTGGCCTTTAGCTGGTGGCTAATGCTAATTTCGAGTTACATATAACGGCTACATAATTTGCTGTTAATCTCTTTGGTCTATCCATTCTTTGAGGTTTGCTTAAACCGTTGGCATTTGATTTACATTTAGACATTTAGCTGATGTTCTCACTCCAGCCAGTGTGAGAGCAGCAGGGGACCTGATAACATTTCTGGGAACTCCAATTTATCAAGAAGGCACGAGAAGATATTTGAGTCATCGAGAGAATAGCAAGAGATATTTTTGTTTAACTGTAAGAATAACCTGTGCGGGAAGGAACAGGAGAAGGAAATATGATTCAGTGAGGAGATAGGACACAAGGTACTTTTTCAAAAGTCTGAGTTTTTAGCCAAAATTTGTGAGTTGGGAACCTTTCTTCAGGAAGTAAGGCTGATATGAGAACTTATCTTGCCATCCACATTAGAGAGGTTTCCTCGACCTGTTGAGTGTAGCGAGCCAAAACCAAGTTTTCCTTTTTGTTTTTTTGACCTGCACTGGAGAAAGAGAAGCAGCGTGTTCAGAATGTTGGACTCCTGGTTTCAATCAACTAAAACTTGATTAAAGCGGGTTTATACAGTACACAATACAGTAGTAACTCTTTTCTTGTGGAATATGATTCTGTATTTGTTTGTGGTCCAGAGTACGACAGAGGTGAACATTGCTTGAAACCATTGTCCGTCTGTGTTTTATAAAGTCATAATAAACTGAATTTCCAGCGCCCTTTGTGGCTGTAATTTCTTATCATCATTAATTATTTCCTGCTGAAACAGGATGTGGCTCCACGTCATGGGGGTGGATCATTAGAAATTAGAGGGACTGGAAATTTAATAAACTACTATTACACTCAGTGGCTGATGAGAGAGGGCTGTGTCTGTATGGGATGTTGGCTGAGTGTGGGGGAGTGCGCAGACTCTACTGTTAGTCATTGTTGTTATACAGTAAAGGCGACAACCCCCAACAGCTCACTCTGCAGGCATGCTGGCAGATTAAACTGATTGAAATGGAGAAAGACTTGGCCTGGTCAGGTGTTTGTATATGTGTGTGTGGGTGTGAGAAAGAGAAAGAGATAGATACATTCTGGATAAATGATGATTGTTGTTATTATTACTGTTAATTTGTATAATCAGTTTCATGAGTCATCTGGCTCTGCTGATTCAGAACAATATGGGACACCCACAAATTGTCCTAGTTTTGAAAGTATGTGTGTGTTTGTTGCAGGTCATCAGAAGCAGGTTGGTCCGGAGTTGTTTAGAGTGTTTTACACCATCTGGAAGGAGACGGAGGCTGAGGCACAAGAGGTAACATGCAGCATAATGGCCCAAATCTATACCATATACTATTATATATTATATACTATATACTGCTCATATGATTTGCAGATAAATGGTTGATCCGTTCGGGCATTTTTCAAGCAAAAATGCCAAACATGTTGGTTCCAGTGTGTGATGATTTGCAGCGCGTATTTGTCATATAACATAGAGAACTGAGCTGATTTTGGACTTTTGGTTGTACAGCTGCAACTAATGATTATTTTCATTATTGATTAATCTGACAATTATTTTCTTGATTCATCGATTAATTGTTTTGTAATGTATGAATGTTTTTGTTGTTGTTTTTTTTTTTAGGTGTGTTTGCCTGCTTCTGTGTCGGAGCACATTGAGCCCAGCGAGTGCGTCTTTAAGCTGTCCTCCTCGGTCAAGACGAGCCGCGGTGTGGGGAAGATCGCCATGACTCAGCGGCGGCTTTTCCTGCTCACCGACGGGCGACCGGGATACATGGAGCTGGCACAGTACAGAGATTTAGAGGTGAGACAGAACGAAGATAGAGTCCAACCTGAAGGAAAAAGAATATAAGTGTAGGTTTGTGAGTCTTATTAATCTAAATATGTTGACCCTGTAATTGTATTTTACATCCTATCTTCATCTCCTTCCCTGTAGGAGGTGAAGGTGTCCTCGGCTCCCTTCTTGCTTCTGCGAATCCCCAGCCTGAAGTTACGTGTCCGGGGAAGGAAGGAGACATTCGAGGCCAATCTGAAAACGGAGACTGAACTCTGGAACCTGATGGTCAAAGAGATGTGGGCCGGACGCAACATGGCTGACCAGCACAAGGTAAAGCTGTAACTGAAGGGTGTGTGTCAAATATTTAAAGTATGTGGGAGAAGAGGGGAATTGCAAAAGAGAGGAATGCATGCATGAATGCATCGCAAAGAAAGATCATCTGGTGAGTTATCATTTGCCTTTATTACTCATACTTTAACTAGGTATCTGTGCGTGTGTGTGTGTGTGTGTGTGTGTGTGTGTGCTGCCAGTCATTGTGAACTTGTGTGAACTTGTGGGTGTGGTTGAGATTCCATGGGTTACACACACTTGAACAAAGACGGAGGGTTTCCTTTGTGAAACCAGATGATGTAACTGTAACGTGTCTGCCTCTCACTTCACTTCTTTTTCTCTCTCCGCTGTCTGATTGTCTGATTTTTTTTCTTTTTTTATTTCATGACCCTCCCATCTTATACGCAGACCAACTATTTATTCATTGAATAAAAATGTGCTATATTGTGATAGGTATCATTATCGGGATATGAAATGACCTGTATCGGGATATGAGATTTTGGTCATATCTCCCAGCCCTGATTTTAAATGTTGTAAATGCATCTCTCTCTCCAGGACCCGCAGTACATGCAGCAGGCTCTGACCAACGCCTTGTTAATGGATGCAGTAGTGGGCAGCCTTCAGAGCAGTAAGGCCATTTACGCTGCTTCCAAGCTGGCTCACTTTGACCGCATCAAGATGGAAGGTAGATGATCATGGCGACGATAACGATAATTGTTGTAGCTTTCGTCCGGTTTGCTTTGCATTTGCCACCTATTGTGCTATTAAGCTCACACCGCTTGTCAACATGGAAGGCAACCAAAGCAAATTCCCTTTGCTTTGGTTGAGTTTGATTGCTAATACAGCTGACACACAGAAAACACATTTTACATAGACTGTGGAAGGGGTGATGGACTTGTTATTGGTGGCTTTTTGTATGCCAAAGACACCGAATTTCAGAGGTTGTGTTGAAAACTGTATTCCTGTTTGGTGGTTTTCGGTTCGTGCTTGCACATTCCCCATCTGGGAAAGGTTATTTACTTCTCTTTAACGGTGGTTTGTGTGTCTCTAGTGCCGATGATGGTCCCCAAGACAACTGCAGAGACGCTGAAGCACAAAATTAACCCTTCACTGGAACTGGCTGCACCTCAAGCTGTGGATGTACTTCTATACACACCAGGTACAAACACACCCAGTCCTGTAACCAAGCAATCTCCTCTGCGTTCTTAATAACATGACAAGTGTCAGGTTGCTCTCTCTCTCTGATTGGTCAGTGTGAGAGTCTGTGATTTGATTGGCTGTTTGAAACAGGAAGGCAGTTTCACAATCTAGAGTTTCAGCTATGGCACCAACACACCGTCACTGACGTATACCATCACTGACACACACACACACACACGGTAGACCTTTGCTTTGTCAAGTTTCTCAACAACACTTCCTTGTCTGGTACACTCACAAGATATTGTGAGGGCAGCCTGTCCTCAAGGCTGCCGTAACAAAAGAGCCATAAATATACAGCTTAGCCTTTCCAGTGGGAACTGTGAAATCATGTAATAAGGCAAATCATGAACATCAACACCAAGTGTGCTGCAGGCCATTTCTGGGCGTATCGATGATAAATACAGTAAATATGTGCACATGTTCTGAGCTGTAAGTCCTTCTTTGGACCAACCAGCACAGCTATGTTACCTCCAGAAATAAGAGTGGGATCAGTCTTGAAGGGAAGATGACGTCACACTAAGCCAAAATGGTTTTATTGTAATATAACAGATGTTTCAACCGCTGGTATCAGTCTTTTCATCTAGCTCACGGCAAGAAAGCAGATAAGCGTATCCCCAAAACAAAACATTCCCTAAATGTTGAACTACAATTTATAAAAGTATAGACAGAAAAAAAAAGAGCTAACAGGAGTAAAGTTTGTAGTTGTGTCGTAGTTTGATCAGTAATGAAATGATAAATATCATGAAACAGCGTGTAAAAAGAGCAAAGAGCGCGTGAGTAGTCAAAGTGAGCTCATTTAGAGAGTTGAAGGAGTTGATCATGAACTGTAAACCGCACAATAATGTAAGTGTTAGTCAGGTGGGTGACAAATTACGGAAACACCCAAATGAATAAGTAGGGAAAAATAAAGCCCATACAGGGGAGAAGAGAGCCACTGAATGGTTTCAAACCTGTCAAACCTTCAAAACTGTCCACCATCATCATCAAAACACCAAATGGGAGAATATATTTTGGGGGGGAAAAAAAACTTGACTTGAGACTTGAAGAATCTAGTCAAAGCAGCACAGAGCAGCTTGTGGTGGCGCAAAACTTCACTAAGAGACTTAATCAGTCACTCTTTAAGAAATCCCCCGTCGTCAAATTTGACCTTAAAACACAAAAGTTGTTTACATTCCCCTCGGTTAGACAGACTGGCGCATTACGTGGCAGGAAGACTGATCCGGAACAGCTTGAAAGGAAAACTACAAAGTCGTGCCCCTCAGTGGACAGACCATCTGGGGCCACTTAGATGCCCGGCTGGTGGCAGACTGACCTCCAGCACTTACACACACATGAACACTCGCACTCGGTGATGCATTCATAAAACAGACACAGTTCTTCTGTAGCAGTCGGCTCTTTGGGATTTCTGCTGGTGAACAGAACAAATCTGGCTATTCAGATTCTCCCTCCCTGCCTCTCTCTCGCTCTCTGTTTCTCCCTCTGGTTTGAATATAGGTCACTGAATTGAATTCCTGGAACCTGGCCAGCTCACTCCCACTTCTCCTCACCACTCCCTTCTCTCTCTCTCTATTTCTTTCAGTTTCTACCCCCCCCCCCCCCCACTCTCTCCTTTCCCCTCATGTCTCACTGTCCCTCTCTCTCTCTCTCTGTACAGGATGTTTCTCTTTTTTTCCACCAGCGGTGCTAAAAGCGTCGCATACGTTACAGGAAATCTGACCGTTAGATGAATCCTGGGTGGAGTCAGTTTTGAACATGAGGTGTTTGAAATTTGAAAAGTTTTTACTTAACAGAGAAGTCTTTTTCTTGCTGCCCTCATGCATTCAAATCATTATGAAGGTTGTTATAAAAGTGAATTTAAAATTCGCTCCTTGTGTCTTTGTAAACAGTATAAAAACAGATTTAATAGTAATTCACTGGCTAAGTTTCAGTTGATATTTACATTTCTTTTTGGCCTTCTGAAAGAGTAAACACTGGCAGCTGTGGGTCACAAGTTTGTGATAAGATATTTAGAAGTAACTGATAAATACTGTGTGTGTGTGTGTGTGTGTGTGTGTGTGTGTGTGTGTGTGTGTGTGTGTGTGTGTGTGTGTGTGTGTGTGTGCGTGTGTGTGTGTGTGTGTTTCAGGTCAGTTATGGGTGTCTGTGAGCGGGGGGAAGGTGATGGTGTTTGATGCCTCCAGCTGGTCCCTCACACACACCTGTCATGTCGGGAATGCAAGACTGGTAAAAATATTTTTTTTAAAAACACACACACGCTGCACAAAGATACACCCATATAACTGCACATCAACTCACAAATACAAAGAGATGCAGGAGACACAAAAAGACGCCAAATAAAGCAGATATGAAGTTAGGCTAGTTACTAAAAAAAGTATTTAAAAAATGGCTAGTACTAAAAGTTCAATTTTGATTAAATGTTTCCTCATTTGATCTGAATCATAACTTTGCAAGACAGCATGACATGTTTAGTCATCCTTTCCATGGAGTGTAGGGACATTGTCTAGAAAAAAAGGACCAAAACAATTAACCTTTAGGCATATATCCAAAATACAAAAGAAAGAAATGAAACATCAATACTAACCCCCATTAGCTTTGACATTAAAGATCTCACTTTCTCCCAAAAAGGTTTTATATATGGACAATAGCAAAATATGTGGGCATGGTCATCACTGATCCACACACAAGTTTTTTTAACGGTTTTGTCAAAAAATACGCTCATATTCCTCACTGTAAGATTATAGAAAAAGTCATAATAGTTCATATTGTTCATATTCATAATGCTGTAGTGAACTTGATGTTTTCATGTAAGCTCACTGCCCATCCCACAGTCGTTCCTCCTTCACTAAATGAAAACACTTGGCCAGATGTTTGACTGTTTCTCATCACTGTGCAGAATCAGCAGATAAACCGCACATGCATGCCACTGACATCAGATACAGATAAAACTGTTTTCCTCGGGTTCATTTTTTTCACTCCCGCTGCTTCACTTCAAACAATGTCCGTATGATGTTCAGACTAGCAAGCACATGTTTTTGGGAACTATACAATGTGTTTTTGAATAGTTTTCATCCCACCGAAAAGCAAAACATTTTCTGTGAGTGAAAAGCTGAAGCTGCTTGAGGAGAATGTTCTGGGTAAATGAGGTTAAGGATGAGTGCAAAGTTTTTAAGGCACTTCTTAGGACTGTGCTAATTCACTGACCTCTGCTCTACGCATGCAGGTCACAGTCACATGAAATATGTTAGCCTATCTGTGAGTGTGTGTTTGTGTGGAGAGAGATAGTGATAGAGGGAGGGACTGCATGTTTGCTCTAGTCTCACACCATAATATTTGCACACAGTTCACTACCAGGCCATGTATTTAACATTTGTGCCATGCTCTGTCATTTCTACAGCAGACACTTGATTTATGACGGCTGATTAAAATAACAACTGGTAAAAAAAATAATAATTTGGGGGGTGGTGATTAAAAATGTTTTAAATCTGCTCTCTTTTTTGCAGCAGAGCAGCTTTATTGACAACAGTTGTGACCATTTTCTCCACATAGTTATGTTAGTTAAGTTTGAACCTTTGACATTAGACATAATGGTGTTGACAGGACTTTGTGAGTGTAGATGAGTATGATAGTTTATCAGAACAGTCCTGCCACCTAGTGGAGAAGTTAGGATAGTGCATGATGAATTTCCTTCTACACTAAACTGTCAACATTTTCTGTTTGGCCCACTATGCATACCTTAATCTACTTACTATTATACATACCTGCTACACTTACCTGTTAGGAAAAGACCTACTATACTTTACATAAAGGCTGCAACTAACAATTATTTTCACTAAGAATCAATCTGCTGATTATTATCTCGATTAATCAAAGGACAACAATGGAAATACATTTTTAGTTTATTGTATTTTTATCGACTCGACTATTTAACTTTATGTCAGAACTGTGTGACAGCAGTCTTGTATTTACCTTTATTGTTGTCAAATAGATCTATCTATCTATCTATAATCAAGTAAGCGTTCATCCCAAAAAAGTGACGGTGGACAAGAGTTTTAATGCGCTGCACCTGAAGAAAAGACAAGCAAAAAGACACGTTTTCCTAATGCCCAAGGTCTTTAAATGTCTTTTTTTTTGTCCAAAAAGCTGTCCAAAACCCCAAAATATTACATTTACTAATTTTTCTATATTTGGTCTTAAAATGTATCTTTCCATTCAGCGTGGTGTCTAACCGTCCATCTCTTTCTGTTCTCTCAGAACTGCATGCTGGGAGTTGACAAAGACCAAGTCTGGATGGGCTCCGAGGACTCGGTTATCTACATCATCAGCATGGTGGCCATGGTCTGTAACAGACAGCTGACTGAACACAGGGCAGAGGTCACCGGACTGGCACTTGACACAGAAAAATACAGGTAACGCACACACAGGCACACACACACACACACACACACACACACACACACACACACACACGCCTACATACAATCACTGACAGGTAAAAATGATAGAAATAGTCAATCAGCTGCCACAAAAATACATCATGTCCTGTCACAAACCCTTTGGCTCTGTTTAAATGCACCTGACTTTGACATGTAGTATTTTAACAAATGACTGTTCTATATTTAACCCACACTCATTTTTATAGTTTATATACTGCATAAAAAGATATAGAGCTGGCAGGTGTGTGTGTTAAGCAATGTTAAACTGCAGGTAACCATAGCAACAATATATAATATAAACACAATAAAGCACTCCAAAGAGTCCTGATAGAGATAATAATAGACTTGGCAGAGAAAATGCCTTTGAATTGTCTATTTTCTTACATCATTCGTCATCATACATCAATTAATTCATCATTCGTGTCGTGATTGATGATTATTTTCATTATTTGATGTGCCACTTTTTGCTTAACCGATTAATTGTATAATATACTTTATATAAAATATTGGGAAACAGTCAAAAAATGAAATTTCCCAGAACCCAAGGTGACAAATTGTTTCAAAAATACTCAGTTAACAATGACATAAAACTGAGAAAGCTGTAAATCCTCACATTTGAGAGGATGACGCCAGCAGTTGTTTGCCATTTTTGCTTCATAAACGATTTAAACAGTTCATTTAAACAAATCAACCATTCAGGCAAACTAATCCAGTCAGGTCGAGAGTTCAAATATGAGTCAAAGAAACTTACTGATGTATTTTGCTCTTTCAGTCAGAAGGTGGCGTACTCCTGCAGTGCAGAGGGAAGCGTCATGGTGTGGGACGTCCCGACACTGCAGGTCAGTTTCAAAACAACATTTTGTTCAACCAGCGATGGTGTAAACTATGTTTTTATTGGTTTTCTTTTTTAATAGATAATTTTCTCATCAAGTACTATGTGAAACAGCTGCTATATACCTTCATAAATGTTAGAAATGTATTATTTCATTTCTAACATTTTCTAATTCAACCTTTTCCTCTTATTATATTCCTGATTTATTTTTCATTACCGTCACTTCTGTGTCAAACCACTCAGGTGAAGAAGCACTTTCGTCTTTCTTGTGATCGTCTGCAGTCTGTCTACAGCTGTAGCGGAGCGCTTTGGTGCTGTAAGTTTCACACTCTCACTGGAGCATTAAAGTGGGAAACTAATAGTTGAAGATA
Source organism: Scomberomorus guttatus (assembly GCA_038419695.1). NCBI lineage: Eukaryota > Metazoa > Chordata > Actinopteri > Scombriformes > Scombridae > Scomberomorus > Scomberomorus guttatus. The sequence continues at coordinate 12,672,214 of CM076461.1, forward strand.
GAAACTGAACAATCTCACTCTCGCTCTCCAGGCTCAAGGGACAGCATAATGGAGGTGTGGAGGAACGGTTCATTGAAACATCGCCTGAATCTGCCAGAGCAACAACGAGGATCCATGACTACATTCAGCTCTATACTGCTGTTACCTGAGGTAGCACACACACACACACACACACAGTTCGCTGTTAACTGTGTTTATCTCTGCATTTTTACGTATAAGCACATGTCACTTACTCTTTTTTGTGACCCTTTTTCTCGGGACAGAGGGAGGAGCTGTGGAGCGTGTGTATAGACTCAGGAGAAGTGTGTATTTGGCATATTAAGGACACCGCAAAACCGTTCCAGCGTGTGGTGCTACAAGACTGCACCGGATGTTACTGCATGATTAAAGTGAAAAAACAGGTATACATAACCTTTAAAATCACCTACAAGTGGATTATAATTCTAGCAATGACATGAAATACATTATCGGTCCCTTCTTAAACCCTCTGTTCTCTCTCTAGGTGTGGGTTGGCGGTATAGCCCGCAGTTCTACCAAAGGGAAGATTTACATAGTGGACGCAGAGCGCCACCAGGTCCTGAAAGAGCTTCATGGCCACAACGACAAGGTGACGGCGCTCTGCTCCGCTGAGGACCGGTACGTCCTCAGCGGCGCTGCCAAACATGACGGAAAGATCGCCATCTGGAAGGTGGAGTAGGGATGTTTACTAGCTGGAAAAGGACAAATTTCAGAGTTTGAGCCCATTTTTCTTAACGCCATCGCTTCGTTAAAACTACTCTGAGACAGCTTGTTTGGAAATGGAGGGAAGATCCGTGTTTGGCAACCGCAGCAAAGGAGGGGGGGGGGATCAAAATAACAACCTTGACCTGCCTCTGCATCTCAAGAGATATGAAGGAATCACATGGCGGTCATGTGAAGCACAAAGTTAAATGATTGTTTACATAAAATGTCACCAACTGAGCAGCTCCGCTCGCCTGCTATGAAGTGGTGGCTTGCAGTAAGAAATATTAACATGTTTTTTGGGAATATGAAGGACAAATGAAGGGTGCAAGTTCTGCGGGATATTTTTCCAATGCAAACTGCTTCACTCTGCTGAAGGTTTATATTATATTTTTTATTATTGTCACACCCTGTTTTACCTTAAGTTTAAACAGACTAGTATTATATGGGAAGCTTTTGTAACTGAGCCTCGCCACCGACTGTTTTTGAGGTGAATTCGAGATACCCCGAAAACAAAAACCTCTGTAATCACATATTCACCCTCCCTGTGGGAAAACCCAAACAAAACTTTATACTCATGGAAGTCGTGCTTTAACAGACCATCTACAGCGGAGAGTGACGGGAGAGGTGACGAAAGACGACACAGAGTTGGGAGCTGGACTCGTGACATACCGCTGATGTGTGATATATACAGTAATGTGTGATGTTTTTCAGAGTTTAGTTCTGCAGAAACTGGACTCTGTCGGCGTTTAAAACCGCACAATACTTCACTCTTGTTCTTAACCAAATACTTACCTCATTGTTAGATTTAGTTAGTTTCATTTTCTCTATTTATTTCCCCACAAGAGCATATTTATCTGTGTTACTGGGCGGTTCATTTTCACAATTGTCAGTTTTATACACAAACTGACAAAAGATATGAAGTAAAGAAAATGAACCAACAAATAAGTCAGAATTTCTGGCTAAAGTAATTTCTTCCGCATATTAAAAAAGGAGTTATTTATGATTTTTAGTCAAAGGGCCAAATTTATAATCTGAAGGCATTTGTGTTCTATACATTTTATTTTGACTTGGCTATTATTACAGTAGTGTTAGATGCATCACTTTGTGTTGTATCAGAGGGAGTAACTAAGTGAAACAAGGAGAACATCAAGTTTTCTCATTTAGTCTTTTTCAGTCTTCCGCAGCCATTTAGTCTCCAACAAGTTCAGGGACTCTTGAAAAATGAGCGTAAAGTAGGAAAACATTTGTTTTGAACAAAGCCTCAGATTCAACATAGCTTTTATTAATGTATTTATAAACTGTAAATAGCAGCTGAACATTTGCAGCAGGCTACCAGTCAAAAGTTTGGACACACTTTTAAGTGAATGGGAAGGTGTGTCCAAACCTTTGAGTAGTACTGTATATTTCTGATGACTGTGCAACAACTATTGATGTATTTTATGTCTCGATGAGTATTGTTTTTTTTAATAAGATTAATATGAAACTGTATTTTATCTCAAAGACCGTTAACAAGATTTTTACCTTTTTAAACAACGATGTACAAAGTAAATACACTTTTTAAAGGAAGTCTTGAGTTTGTCTTTATTTTCAACCAGAGCAAACTTTAATTTACTCTCTTGGTCAGTACTTCCTGGACTTTGAGACCACTCAAAAGAAAGTTGCAGGGTTATTCTGAGGGGTCAGAAGACATGTAACGGGACAGGAAAGCAGAAAAAAACACTTATGCTACTTGTTTGGTGTAATAAAAATGTCAGAAAATGGTGAAAATGAAACAAAGGCCAAGATGCAACCTGAAATGTCTTCTTTTGTCCTGACCAACAGTCCACGACCCAAAGATATTCAGTTTACTGTCATAGAGGACTAAAGAAACCATAAAACATGAAGCTGGCACCAGAGAAGTTTGGCGTTTTTTTCTTAAAAAATGACTCAAAGTGATTAATCAATTATCAAAATGGTTGGTGATTAATTGACTAATCGTTGCAGCTCTAATTTCTTCAATCTTTTTTTTTCTTGAGTATTATTCGAACATTTTTACTTCGCTAAGTGGTTCAAAAACTAACTCATAAAACTATAACGATGACTGTATAGCTTGACCTCGAGGCAGGGGTCAGCAATCAGGTCCAACCGCAGGCCAGTTTTTTTAAGCACTGCTTATTAGGGGGGTATTGTCATACAGGCATGGTGAAAGGACAGCCTGATATGTTTTTAATATGTTTTATTAGTTTATTTCTTTTAATCCCTTCATGAATAAAATTGGCATATAAAACTGTTTTAGGGTTGCATCTGAGGGCAGATGTCATCATTCCCATTAGTAAGTGACGTCAAACAGAGTTACAGCAGCTTATGTATTATGCAAAAAAAAAAGTTACTTATAAACATGAAACATATCTTCTGTGTTACGCTACAAGACTAAAAATATAATTGATAGCTTATCAACACACAACAAACAGTGACCTGTAGTGTTATTGACACAAATCTGTTCTGGTCAGAAAGGCTCAAATTATGTTATGTACCTGTACCTCATCTCGTAAGTTTATAAGATGTCATAAAATTAATGTGTTTACATTGTTTACAATCTACTGTAGATTTGTGAAGAGTCATGTAAAAGCTTTGATGTAAACTATAAAAGGGGAAACTTCTGCTTTTTTTAGGAGGCCAAGTATTGTTGGAGGTTATTTGCCTACTAATTCAAGAAGTGCATTTTACAGTTTTACTAACAAAGTCATGGATCTTAACATTTTATGACATGCATTTATTACTGTGCACGTCCCAGAGCTACATACTGTAAGCCAAATGATTTCTCTGGTTTCTCCATCACCATTGATGCTCACTTGCTAGACTTAACCAGAAGAGGGTGCTGTTTGATATCAAGAGAGCCCAAAGTGGGCGAAAGCTTGTCATAAGAGTTGATGAAGTGCAGTTTCAGAGCTTAAAATTCACAATATAGATACAAAGCCAACAACAGCAAACACGGAAGCTACTATTTGATACCGACAATCCTGGAAACTTCCACCTTCCCCTCCGTGCGCAGCAGGGCGCTGCAGTGATGAGGAGAAAGCAACACAAAGCTGGGTCCACCCTGCTCGAGTGTCCTCGAGCAAAACACTGACTCCCTGCAGGGCTGCTGCTCTGTAGATGACCTCTGACCTCCCTGTGGAGCTTGTCAAGGTGTTTTTACATGAAAGCCAAACTAAACACCCCCCCCAGTCCCTCAAATACTTCATGTGAGTGTGTAGTTGTGTGCAGTTGCATTTGTGTATGTTTGTGAGTCCGTGTGCTGGACATTGTTTTGTTACATAAAGCCATAAGCAGCTGTTAATCTCTCACTGTGCAGGTCCACTCATGCCTCAGCTGCTGTGGAAGATAAGTTGTTTTCTGTCTCCCCTGCAGCTCTTAATCAGTTTCCTTTAATCCACAAACTGTTACTTACAGGAAACAAGGTCTAGATTTAAGAGGAAAAAAAAAAAGCCCACAATTGCAGTGTTTGTGCTGCAACTTAAAACCTGACTTGAAAAACTCCCAACATTGGAACAATAACCCGAGTCAACAACAGCACGGTGCTCTGCAGTGCAAAGCTAACAGCTAGAAAGAAAAAGGATAGAAGTTCCTGTTCACTTCATAAGAGCTGAAGCTGCCACTTCAGTTATTTATGTCTCAGCTCTATTTCTGACTCTGTGGCTGCTGAACAAAGAACAAAACAAAAGATAAAATGACAAGGTGTGTCATACGTGTCAGTGGAGGGGCAGCCTTCAACAAGGCACGAGTTATTTACTGGTGAAGAACATTTATGTTATTAAAGGATAAAGCTAGCATTATTTTATGTTTTACTATTGTCAACAAATGCCGTTAAAACACCAAAACCTGCAATGTGTTAATTTGTCTTTCAGTACTTTTTGACTTCCCTTCTGTACATGACACTCAGCCCCAAGCCTGTTGGTCCCTACTAAAGATGAAAAACTTTAAAACAAAACAAATATAAAGTTTTATTTTAAAAAAAAGGCTGTAAATATCTAAAACAGGTGGGCACTCTAGTTTTTTGCAAATGTTATTCAAAAAGGAGTAAATAGTGTGTTTGTTGGGGACTATTTTCAGTTGCGGATCAATACACATTTGTTGTGTTAACAAGTGTTTACAGCAGTGGGATGGTGTATGTAGTTTTGATTCAAAGTAAACTACAGTGCCCATGTTCATCGTAATGAAGGGACATATCACTCAGTGCAACAGTGTGGCTTACTGATGTGTTTTCAGTTGTTTTTGGACAACAATAGAGCTCTGAAATAAGCCGTATTAGGATTTGGCTGCACAGGCAATACAATAATAACAAAAATAAATGCCATTACATCAGAAGATTTACAGCTTGGACATGAGCAGCCAGTGCAGAATTGTCCTTGACTCATGTACGTTTCTTTTTACATTTGCTGCAGATGATATCATGGTATTATATTTCAGTGGCTTCCTGTTCATGTAGGTTATGACAGACTGATAGATCGAAACAGAAACAAGAAGTCAACATTGCCATCCCCTGTGGCACGGCACGCTGACAGAGCATTGAAATCACTACTTGTCATTGATATTTATAGAGTGGCACTACTAATAATGTCTTGCTATCAGACAGATCTTTAACTCTGGATGATGATGATGATGGTGTCTCCGTAAGTCTAGAAAAGCATCCCCGTCTGAGGCTGAATGTATAAAAGATGTTATTTTTACCACACCAGGAATCACTCCTTTCTCTGTCGCCCATGTTTTCTGTCTTTTCACGTTTCTGCAGCTGTTTTGGTATCAGTTTCTCGTCAAATGACACCTAAGAAGTCAAAGCATGTAATCTGTACAGATCACACACAGGAGACTGCCCCTCAGGCTCTCAATCTTCTAAAGCAGGTTTTGTCGTATTTGTGTGCTCTTTGTTGATGTTTATCTTGATAATTTAAATGTCACCCAGTGTTGCACGAGCTCAGAAAACATACTTAACATTGTTTTATCACCTTGATATTTCATGACGTTTCCTTATTTTATGAAAATTGCTTATAAACATGATTTTGAACTGATGACATGTTACAGACATCCACCACAGAAAACATATTTCTTCTGTTTTGGGTCTCAGTGAGCACCATTTTAAAACATGGTTAAATATAAAGGATTTTCATATGATCTATATTTGTTATTAGTCTTATTAAAAATCCCAAATAAATGTGAACACAAACACAGACTCTAGTAGGACGGAGTTTTATACCAGTCCTTTCATAATAGTGCTCTAACAGGGTGTTAGGTAGGACATACTGGACATTTCTTTGTCTGTGAATGACTTTTTGGCAAAAAATCGAACATTTATTTGTATGCATAGACTGTAAATTTGAAATATTCCTTAGTTGGTGTAATAACAATCAGCGCTGCAACAACTGTCGATTAGTTAGACAGAAAATTAATCAGCAACTACTTTGATAATCAAATTTCATAATTTAAGTCATTTTTCAAGCAAAATGTCAAACATTCTTGTGGTTTAAGCCTCTAAAATGTTGCTTTTCTTGGTCATACATTACTGTAAATTTTATATTTAGGATTTTTGGACTGTTCGTTGGACAGAATAAGACATCTGAACCAAATGAGTGTGACGTGTTTTTTTGTGTGTGACGTGTTTTTACAGCTTTTGGAAATACACACTTTTTCTCCTTCTTAACGTTTTTCCTCTTCTTTTTCCCCATTGACTTGCATGGTTTTTCATCTGGTTTGATTTTCCAAAGCCTTACTGTTCAGCCAGTTTTCGCCTGACAGCCACCAAACTTCATGTGCTACCTCAGGCCATGCCACCAAACATTAATTGAATGGTGCCTTGACCCTAAGCGGGTAGCTCCCGGTCAAAAAAGTGAAGCCAATGCGGAAGTGCCTTAAACCTGCATTCTCTCTAATGGCCAGCAGGGTAGTCCGATTGTATAGAAGTCTATGAGAAAATGACCCTACTTCTCACTTGATTTATTACCTCAGTAAACACTTTGTGTAATGAGTTAAAGGTCTCAATCGCTAGTTTCAAGTCTTCTTTAATACAGCATGATGTTCATTTTTTAAATTAAGGTCCCATTTAGAGTAAAATAGACGATAAAGCAGGGTATGCTTTAGGGCTACCACAGCGACAATGTTGATTACGTAGCACAGTGAATCGTAACTTTTTTCAGTTCATGAAAGTTAATTTTAACATTTTGGTTGCCTAAAAAGTCTTGTTCAGCGGTTGGTTGAACTAAAAGACCCTTTAAGGAGTTGACTGTCCAGTTTTTCCAGTAAAACATTTTGTTTTATTGGTTTTAAGCCTGTTTTTTGCTAGCAAAAATTAGCATTAGCATTATCGTAGTTAACCATAGACTGTAAATGCACCGTGCTAACTGGTGCTAACCAAGCTAGAAGCTAGCGCTAGGGTCAGCTCCACCCTCTCGCCCAAATATGGTCACTTCTGGCTCTAAAAATCCAAGATGGCGACGGTCAAATCACCAAGCTCAAGGCTTATCAACACAAAATCCTTAAAACACATAATTCACAACGGGTAATAAAGAACGCAAACCAATACCTTTCTTATTCCATGACACTGCATTCTGTGGAAATATACCCCAGCTATAATTATAAAATGAGATGGATTTTGTTTTGGATTTTTTCATGTGGCTAAATGATCCTAGCTTTTCCTTTTCAATTTATAGGTTCAAAAGTATGTGCTTTTAATGGGGTTAGCCTGTATATAAGCTACTGATATAGGTCAAAAACAATAGCCTTCTGATCCAGAATATCAGCTGTCCTGAAAATGTGTCAAGTCATATAACCATATAACCTCTATGTATCCCATGAGAGGGGTGCATTTCATGGCAGGGGTGCATATTATGGCACACACCGGGCCCTGGTTTGACCTCCTTTGTGAAAACCAAGAATTTAGGTGTTTGAGAATGAGAATTTAAATTAGTTTTATCCTCTAGTGTGCCAGACAGTACATGTTTCCAAAAATAATACAACATTTTCATCAATATGGCTGTTGATAAAAATACACATATTATTCCAAAAGAGTCTTAACAATAAATAAATGAACAGCAGTCTCAGGAAAATGTACAACATATATACTAAACCACGAGGAAGCACAATCAATGTCAACACAACATGAGGGTTAAAAAAGTATTACCCCTTTAAAAAACATTCAAGCTCTCCTCTTGTTTGTATACCACCGCCACGGGCCCGCCCCTTTATGCAAATTAGCCGTGACGTCGGCGGAAGCAGGCGCTACGTCTCTTCTTCCGACAGCTATTCCTTTAAAGGCGTATTTAAAGCCCTGGCTTCAGTTGCAGTCGCAGCGGACAACCTATGCAACAAAAGCTTGCTGCAGAGCCGAGCGACAGTCCGACCGCTCAGCGGACACACACACACGGAGCCAGCGGCTGACACAACCCGGCAAGGTGAGCGCAGTGTCCGGTCAAAACACCGGCGACGAGAGGGGACGGATATTAAACATTTTCTAGCTGCTGTTAGTCGGCTCCGGCAGAAATACACAGCATCTCAGGTTGCTGCTGCAGAGAGAGGAGGAGGAGAAGGAGGAGGAGGAGGAGGTGGAGGGGGAGGTATTTACAGTAGTTTCTGTAGGCCTGTGTCAAAAACAAAAAGAGGAGAGAGGCTGAAGGGGCAGACAGCCTGAGACAGGTCAGGCTGCATAATTAGGTTGCTTTAATCATAAAGTGTTTATAATTAGTACTCCTGAAAGGCGTTTAAATGTAAAGTAGGTAAAGAAGGTTTAAAAACAGAAGAGGCAGGCTCAGGCTTACAGTTTGAACACTGAAGGGGATTAGTGGTACAATAAGCTTCATTTCCTTTTTATCAGTGCATCAAGAGGAAGCTTTATACAGTAGTGAATTTCACACCTGTGACTGTGGGATGATCAAAACAAAACAGCAACCGGCATGTGTGGTTTGTGGGGCCAATTAAAGATAAATAAGAGGAGTGTCCTGCTTTGTAATTACTTATTCAACTGTCTTGTCATTATCATGCAAATATGTAAATGTCATCAGATGTGGGCGTTTAACGCCACCAGCCTGCAGTTTAACTTTTAATGACTGATTAATGTTGTGGTGTTTTATCAACAACAGAGCTCCTCCACCCCTTTTTTTTTTTTTTTTACTGGCAGAAAACATTCAAGTTCAAGTGTGTTTTTATTTGCGTTAGAAGGCAATAACCTTCTTTAATGTACATCCTTTTGATATTACTTCACTTTAATAGGAATTTCTATCAGATATATTTGAAGGGTCCTGCACACATTTCTGCGACTCAGTGTGCGAATGTGTGTAAACATAATGTGACTGCTGCAGCTCCGTCAAACTGCATCAAAGGATGAGCGATAGGAGAGAGTAGAGAGTGTGTTTTGCTGCTGTGCCTGTGGTCTGGGTTTATTGGCAACTCCTGATTTATTTTTGTGCATGTGCTCATGTGCTGTTGTGTTGGGCGCTGTATTGATTTAATGTGCGGTATAAGCTGACTTACTGCTTGCGTGTTTATTTGCACTGCGTTGGTCTGTTGGGTCTTAACTCTCGTGTGTGTGTGTGTGTGTGTGTGTGTGTCCAGGTACGACTGCAGGGCCAGCGTTAGATTGCAGCCTGGACCAAACGACGACGTCTCAGCGACATTTATGAAGCTTTCAAGGCCTTTTGGTCAGTCAAAGATGCACCAACGTTGCATTAACATTGTGTTTTTAAAAATGTCCTCCTTGTGTCTCTTATTTCCATGTTTGGTCTAGTGAATCATCACAAAAACATAACAAAGGTTATAAAGAGACTTGTAAATGACCAACAGATGTGCTCCTTCTATTGCCTTTTCAAGTTTAATGTGTTTCTATTCTGCTGGAAACCACAACCAGCACGAGCAGAACAATACTGAATAGATGTGCAGTATGTGGGTTCTGCTCTTAGAAAAAGACCCGGCGTGATCAGATTGTGGTCTCGGTCACACGCTGCACTCACCTCTTCCTTAAAAGAAAATCTGCGTGTCTTTGCGTCAGGATTTTGCTTTCGACGCGCTGCGATGCAGTTTAGGTTTCAGATTGCATGGTGGGGGACCGGCCGTTTCAGCTGAAGTGAAAGCAGTCGACTTCCTCTTGATGAAATGTTTGCTGACTATCAACTGGTGCTGAGTCAGCATCTGGTTATTACAGACACGCACACACAGGCCCCCCCCACAAATGCAGCCAGACACAAGTGGTCATGCGAGGGCTGTCACATGAACACACACACACACACACACACACACACACACACACACACACACACACACACACACACACACACACACACACACACTCGTGCACATAAATGTACATCTGCACGGATGTTAAGCAAACACAACATTATACACCCGTTAAATCATCTGCCCACACACAAATATGTGATCATTTACATTCTAAACTCAATTATATTTACATATACAACATATAAATAATGCCTCAGTATGCTACCTTTAATCCCAACTATAACAAGGATCATAAGCAGCCAGTCTGTATACATACACCAGTGTTCTCCACATGTATTGCACATGCTTCTGTAACCCAGATGTTTCCTAGTTTCTCAGTAGAAGCATCCAACAGCAGACATACACACATAAATGATAAATGACAAGATTGAGATTTGGAACTGAAATTTTGCGGGGGATCTTACCTTCGCCCCACTAAGGCCGGTCATACTACTGTGTATATTCTCAGACTGCTGTTGAATACTGCGATGTGAGCTAATACCAGTACACTCAGTTTGTTTAATGGTTTCCACGCCACATGAGGAAGCTTGAGTGTCTGGCTGAGAGCAGGGGAGACTTTCAGACGCTCATCATTTAACTTCGACAAGCCTGGTTTTGACTCCTTACTCACTCTCCTCTGTCAAAACTGTCGAATAAGGGCAAACTACCAAACAAAATCTAAAAGAAAAACAGTAACAGAGGTAAACAGAAAAGTTGCAAAACAAAATTTTGAGGAGTTACTGGACGTTTAGACCCAAAACAGCACTATCTTATCGGAATAGTTTAGACATTTTGGGACATGCACTAAAGCTGGAGCCAGGAGACGGTTAGCTTAGCTTCCAGAGAGAAACAGCTGGTGAGGCTCTGTCTTGTTCGCATTACAACTTAATCTACTTTATAATGAAAGTGTGTTTGCACATATTTGATCGGCCAACGCAGTGTGTAATTTGACCGATGACGTGGCATCGTGTAACTTTTTGCTAGGCGTTCCTACGTTTTTTTGCCGCACCCCAACGCAGTGCTTCCACTGAAATGAATGTCAGCCTCTGCACACTGCTGCAATCTTAGCAAATTGCTGATGTTTCTTTTCGGTTCCAAATCCACCAATTTGGCAAATTCTTTTTTTTTTTTTTTTTGGCATAAAACTGCCTGCCTGTCACTCTCTGAGTCCCTTTCTAATAATTTTTGCCTCTCTCCATCTCACACACACACACACACACACACACACACACACACAGCAGATCTGGCTTTGTATCCTGAGCACTGATCCTGTGTGTAGATAACCCACTTCCTACTGGTGTGAAGTTTTTGTACACAAACCTGAGCGAGAGCGAGCAAGTAAAGAAAAGAGTAAGCGAGTATGTTTTCCCACCTCTGATCAGAGCACAAGAATGTGTGTTTATGCTTATGTGTGTTTGTCGTCTCGCTTACATTAATGTCATCAATAGCCCCCCTAATCTCTGCCAGATCTTACACACACACACACACACAAAGCTGCAGCTATAAAGGCTGTTGCATTGTTTGAACCCTGTTGGAGTCACAGTATGGAGCAGCTGAGGAAGAAACATTACATATTCATGCTCTGTTTACTTTTTATTGTTTACATTTTTTTTATTTATTTTTACATTTTTTGACCCATCAGGTAAATTGAAATGTGACTTATGCAAAAATCTGGCACAGCGATTCACAAGTATGGTTGGGTACTTTCTAGGTGGGTAAAAAAATATTCTATGACTTTGCAAAGTTAGCCTCTGAACTTCCTCTGTAGACAGCAGTGTTCAGGTCAAACATACTGTATATATGTGTATATATATATATATATATATATATATATATATATATATGTGTGTGTGTGTGGATGGGAATCTGCAGGCTGTTTTGTGTAAAGCTGTGTGCAGAGACAGCAACACTGTATACATGGCTGCTTGGTTTTCTAGTGGTGGGGGACTGTTATCAAAGTCAATATGAGACGGCCGTGCTGTATTTAGCCCTGGCTTTGAGTTGGAGGACACATCCACAGATACACTCTACACCCGGGGAGACTGTCAATAATACAAAACGTCTTCAAAGAATAGAGACTTGTGTTTGCTCGCTCTCCTGTCAGCTCTCTTCTTCTCTTGTCTTGTCTTCCTTTTTCTGTTTCTTCCTTTTTTGGTCAAAAACTCCACAGGGTAACTTTTTAAAATAAAATAAAGTCTTTATCAGAAGTTTCTATTCCCACTTTCCCTCAGCCAAAGTTTTAGCTTAGAGTTTTTGGAGGTGTGAAATCATATTTATAGATCTGTTCATTATCATGTGCAAAGACATGTTGAAATAATGCAAAAATTATGCCCATTTGAGGGAGCAGTAAAGCATAGTGCCTTGCTCAAGGGCATCAATTTGGAGATTTTGACCAGCAACCTGCTTCACTGTTGTCTTGGCTGGCTCCTAATTCAGGTCATTCTTACAACCTTTAGTACAATACAAGGCACCATTTACAGATGTTTGTCCTGTTAATGTCTCCTTCAGAGCTCATAAAATTTTTCCCATTGCTGTTTTTAAACTACAAGTCATGGTAAAGGTCAGATTTTTCCATCAGGGCAGAATAAGCCTGAACCCAGATAGCACGAAAAGCTCAAACACATTCGGCCTCACCTCGCTTTGGAGCTGTTTGGCCTCTGAGTGGTTGCCTGTGGTTAATTTTAATACTCCACCGGTGAAATGTGTTAACTACAACAAGTTTCTCCAAAGTTTTGTTTTCGTCTCCCAAAGTCATCCCATCCTGCGGTAGAGATGTTAGCTTTAGATCAAATAATTAAACTTCAGTCTTCAGATGTCTTTTGGGTGTCCTCCAAATGCTGCTCCCATCTTCCCAGGACAAATGTCCCAGGACAAACTCTGATTGCCTTCCAATTAAATTTGCAGACAACTGACTGGATGCCAGAAATGACTGGCGGAAGATCAGCTTTGTCTGGTACATCTTGGTAGCCTTTAGGTCTTTTATAAGCAAAGTACATCACAGCCACACCCAGCTCTCATACACTTATCTCTTGACTATTTGCTGTGTCATCAAGCTGATTTGACAAACCCACTTTGGGAGGATAGCTGTTTGTGTGGAGTACATCATATATTCCACACTGCACATCAAAACGTTTTAAGCGTCGTCGTCGTTGATGTTGTGGCTGTCAGTCAGACTAACTTGTGTCACTGTGTCTTGGAATGTTGTTGTTGTTGTCGAAATCCAAAAAAATGCCAAAGGAGAGCAAGACTGGTGATCTGCAGCCAGAAGCACAAACACACAGACCATATCTGCCTTTAGACATGCAGCCTGTAACTTTTGTTTGTTCATCTAGTTTGATTGTCTTCTCTTTAGGGATGAGTTTGAATAGCCGTTTCCTTTTTGGAGGGCAAAATACCCGGATTCATTAAGCTCTGGCGCTACTGAATCTCTTGTCTGATAATTTATATTTCCACGCTCTTTTGTTTTATTAGCAAAGAACCATTAAAAAACATATACTGTAGGCAGCAGGCTTCTCATTTTTAGCTGATAGTTGCTGCTTAAAATAACAGACATCGTCGGCAGCAGATTAGATCAGCGTCAGCTAATTAGTGTTAATTCAGTAACTGTTAATATTCTTGCTGCAGCTGATGTCTTAAGCCAAAGTTTGTGTGTGAGTGAAAAGACACATCGCTGTACGACTGCCAGATGACTTTGGTTTTTGTTGTTTGGAGACGGATCATCTCGCAACAATGTAAGAATCTCCCTTTTTAAACAATGATTCATATCAGCACTTCAAACACTGAAGATCCTGATTCAGATCTATTAAGCTGATCAGATTGGAGTAAGTTGCTTGTGAAGTACAGTAGGCTACAGCTGTTAATTCAATGTGTCAGATACATTTAACGGACATTAATTAGGTCGCCACTAAAAACTGAAGTGTTTCTGACTTCTCAGCAAATAAAATTTGATTAGACTATTTTTTTTTTGTAGCCTGAAGTTACTTGTGTGATATTTGGCATCTGCCAGCTGAGACTGGGTAGCGGAGGAAGTTTTATGTACATTGCAAAAGATTGTTTACCAGGGCTGAAGCAGTTAATCAATAATGCCAAACATTTTCTGGTTTTCTCTGTTGAATAACTTAATGTTTTGGACTGTTGGTTCCACAAAAAACGAAGACGTCACCCTGGGCTCTGTGAAATTGTGACGGGCTACTTGTCACTGTTTTCTGACACTTTATAGTCTAAATGATGAATTCAGTAATCGAAAAAATAATCAGCAGATTGAGCAATGATCATTGGTTGCAGCCCTATTTACTGCAGCCTGCGGCTAAATTTTATCTATCTTTTAACAGTTCTCTAATTTTAAGCACTGGACATCCCTAATTTTTAATATCTGCCCAATTTCAGGCTCTTTTTATAAAAGTGGTGTGACTCATGTAGCTTGCTAAATTCTCCTTTCTGAATCGAATCTGCCATTTAAAAATTATCTGAAGGCTTAGATAACCAGCAAATATTCATGTTTTAAAGGCTTATAATAATCTTTTGCTCAAAAAGAGACATAAATGATTAATCTTATCAAAATGGTTGCTTATTAAATTTGTTAATCGGCTAATAATTTCAGCTCTAGATGTGAAGATGGGACATTAGCAGAGGGTTTACAGACCGGACTGTCTGAAATGGGCGACAGTGTACAGACAGACAGGTAGTCGGGTGTCTAGGGTGAGAGAGGAGAGAAGATAACTGGCTGTGTGCCAGTAATCTCATTAAGACTGTTAGCAATACTGCACTCAAAGTAATGGACACACACTCATGCAGACACACACACACACAGTCACAATGTAAAGTGTTCACATTTGAGCTGATTTGCCTGCTACAGCAGAAGAAAGAGGGTTCAGAGTTTACACCTTTTTTACAAAGTTGGTTTATCACAGCTAACCTTGTAAGTGATACTTTATTATACAGCTCAGTGTCACATATCAGCTTTCAGTCGGCTGTCTGCTCTGCCTCAGCAGTCAGGAGACTGAGCGCTCCGTGCCCAAAAAAGGTGACACTTTGGCTAATATTGTCACACACAGTGGTGCCAAGATCCACAATGTCAGACCAGAGAGGATGATGATGATGAGTCATTTATCTAAAGAGGTATTTTCAAAAATTCCTTCCTCTCTTTCATTGTCTCTCTTGTTTGTTTTGTCACGCGGGCGTGTTTTGACACTCAGTGGATTCAAACGCAGCCAGAATGACAGGTTTTATTGTGGCCTCCCAAATATAAAAATATGCACACTCATGGTACCAACTGGTTTAACCAGCTCTGCGTGTCTGTGGGACCCAGTTATTTGATTTGTAATGTTTTTGGACGGTTGGTTGGGTGTTTATGAAAATGTGCGCGGTGAAAGTAATTTGCTCGCCGTCTCGGTGAAGCGTTTGGTGAAGTCAGGCACGATAAACGACTCACCACAGCCTGCAGATTTGATCATAACATCATGTCCTCGATGCTACAGATGAAAACCATGTGTGAATCGTTTTTGCCGGTTCTGAGATTGCATAAAGGCAGTTTGTGTACTCAACTGCCATTTTTGTGTGTGTTGGAGATTTTTTAATTAACTAATTTGTGACTCATCATATTAGGTTTGATCATAACACATCAGAAATAATTAGCGTCACTATGCAGGTGAATTTCACCATAGTGTTTGTTGTTGCTGGTTATGAAAAACAATATGGATGAATTGTGCCATACAGGGTATAATATTTCACTGTAGACAGTTTGACAGCACAGTGGTGGACACAACAATTAGACAATTTTTCATTGCTAGACTCTTGTGGTGAATTTATTTATTATTTATATATATTTATATTTATATTTGTATGCTTATGGGTGCATGAAATGATTCACGTTTGTACAACAGCTCTTTTTGTTTTATCTGACTGTTGACAACATGAAATGCTTGCTAAAAATCCATAACATGTTTTTACTGGAGTCAAATTTCATGCAAGTTAATATGACACAGAACCCCCGAGGCACACATCTACTGACATGTTGCCAATTTAGTTTTTTTTTTTTTCAAACAGACTGCATTTGTGTGCAGCATATAGGCAGGGTTGAGCTGCAGGTTTGGCAAGATATTTGAACAAAGCTTGGCTTGTACACAACCCAAACTAAATTTGTTCCATGTGTCAATCCTCATTCCCGTCCTGCTCTGACAGGGGAACAACATGTGAGGCGAGGAACAGAACAAGGAGGAAAAACTTTGCTTTCATCTCTGATCCCCTCATAACAACTTCTTAATATATATATATATATTTAATTTATTATTAATGGGTGGGGTTTGTTTTCACCAGGTAGACAACAGAAAATTTAAAGAGCACAAGATGTTCCTGGGTGGTTAAAGCAGTGCCAATGGTGCACCATGTAGAAAGTTGGTGAGAAAGTGTTGCTGCTGCAATAATATGATGACTTATTACACTACCTATACTCACTGGTGGATGTCAGGCATGTGTTTGCAAATGTTTGTTTTGACAATTAGATTTTTACAAAGCTGTGTGAGAGATGCGGGTCAAGCAGTTTGCTGTTGTTGATTTCAGCTAGCCTTCATCTGCATCAAATATGTAAATGTGTAAGGAGGAGTGTTTGTGTGTCAGCTCTGCAGTGGAATATTCCGTAAGCTGTGTGGACGGGGATAAAACTTACTATCTCGAGGTCTGGTACACTCCTTAACAGGTCTGTGCAGACAGTTATAATTCTTTTTTGGCTTGTTTTCAAGCAGGCTAGTGTGAAACAGTTTTATTGGGTACATGACAAAAACACTGGTATTTATTGGTACATTGGTGTTGAGTGGTTATAAGTAGAGTGATGTGGTGAGCTGAGGGGTTTTCATGTGTGTTTTTTGAGGTTTGATTAGGCTAAAGGCAGTTTCAAACATTAGAAAGAGGCAAACGTATAGTCAGTACTGGGTCACACAAAAAAAAAAACCCCACACACCCACAAACTGGGAAGTGCATAAAGTAGATGTATATCACCTACTTTTTTTTTTCTTCTTCTCTGTCTCCTGTTTGGCTTGCTGCTCCCTTGTGGGTAAAGGCCTCAGGGGGTTGTGTGTCATCCTAGCCACATAAACACACACACACACACACGCACACACACATACACACACAGGATACAGATGGGGGTGCAGTAATGTGATGTTGGGTAGGGGGTACTGTAGTCTGAAGGGGGCACAGATGGGGTTTGAGGGAGGGAGTGAGTTACAGTCGTGTGTGTGTGTGTGTGTGTGTGTGTGTGTGTGCGTGGCTAGGATGACACACAGTGAGTAACGTGACTCCAGTGTAGAAGTAAGCCAAGGCTGCTGTCAGCAGCTTGTCAAAACCTCACTGTATCCAGCTTCAAACATCCAGACTTGCAGAGGATAATTATTTTGTTAGCATGCTCGTCCTGAAAAAGAGCTTCTGGATCAGCAGGTTACATAAAAGTGATGCTGAATTTATGAGACACTGTATTGACATCAACTGTCTAGACGGGCTCATATCAGTTTAAAATAACCTTATGTATGTCACTGTGTGTGTGTGTGTGGCCTGTAATGTAAAATTAAAGGCCTCAGTGTGCACAGAGAGGACACCCTGCTCTTGCTTACAAACTCATAATGTGTTACATCATGAATATTTCATGGTGTTGTTATAAAGCTCCGGTCACCTTCAGCTTCATGCTGCTTTAGCAGAGATGATATTTTTACTTTAGCCTTAAATGCAGAATAGCTTGTGGAAGTATAATGTAGCCAAAAAAGGGGGCTAACTAGCAAAAACAAGCTGAAGAGTGACTGTTTTCCTTTTGAAAGCAGAATGGTTTAACTAGCTAGCTGTGTTGTGCTAACTGCTGTGGGTGTAAACTGGTGGCAGTCAGAATGCTAACTAGCTAGCCTATTAACTGGGCTAAATATAAACACCAGGATGACTGGGTTATTCCTGGCTGCTAAGCTAGCTGTCACAACACACGCTGTCTTCTCCTTTCTTCTGCTCTGTAATAACTGTTGCTAATGTTATGCTAACAATGTCTGTATATTTGTTGAACTAAAAAAAAAACAAGCCCTTTTTTTTTGGGCCTCTTCACCCACAGAAGGCTTTGGTGGGATAACAGATCTGCTAACACCACAGGGCACTTTCAACCAGCAGCTGTAGTCTTAGTTTTTCTTCTCGTTCCTATTCAGTTGCGTAACGCACAAAAACAGAGATTATTTCAGTTGAAGTCACCGCTTCTGCGACTGATGTCTCCGCACCAAGCAGAATAACCGCCTGGTCATTTCCTTACTGATACATGTGATAAATATTGTGTTAATCTGTTTTCTTGCTGATTATAAACGTGGCGTTTAGTTTGTAGTTGAAGGCTTCTGACTTAATGTTGCATTATGGGAATAAAAAGGGGAAAACTGCTGTTATTTCCAGCTTGGGGCGTTGATGCATTATTCAAAGAGGGTTACCAACATCATCAATATTTTACTCACAGAGTAAAAATTAATTAATAATAAATTTGCAGTTTTTATTGTGTTACATACAGTAAAACCAGATACAAACAGTGCTTCTGTAGTTTCTGTGTAGAGTTGTGGGTATTATCAGTATCTGACTTTTGCTTAGGAATGTCCTGACCAAGTTGTATTATTTAATATTAATTTTAATTCTAGTTTGATACATTTTTTCCCCTTCAATATACAACTTGCATTGCACACTTACAGTAAAGCCAGCTGCGATTCAAAATACACATATCTAAATTGATATTTTACAGCTAAATTGCTCTGCATCAAGGACATTTACTATAAAAATGTTATAGTGTCCTATAGTATTTTGTGTAATATCCACAGACTCTGCCTGTAGACTCTTTTCAGCTGTGTGAGTAGTAGTAAACAATAACTGCACACATTGGATGTCAGTGACAGACTTAGAAGTAGATTGGGTGTCTGAAATTAATCACTAAAGATGAAGAAAATGTCTTACTGTGTTCCACACAAAGAAGTGCAGTGACCAGGTTGCATTTGAAAATTAGGTGGTTAAATCGCCATAATGGTGTTGTGCATGGATACATTAACCTCAATATGTTTAGTCAGTTCCGCTTGTTTTATAATAGATTGGCTCATTTGAACTTAATCAACCTGTTAGTAAATGGTAGATTAGACTGATAGACCTTGACTGAACTCAAGATTGACACAGGACCCTGAAACAAAATCTTGTGTTTTTGCGTGTGTGTGTATGTGTGTGTGTCCTCATTTCGTCTTGTTGATGCTCAAAGGTTAAAGCGAGTGGAGACATTCGGTTTATATTTTGAGAGCAGGCAGCTGTGAGGTCCAGGTGAGGCTGAGATTGGAGATTAATTTAGACTTGTTAGGACTCAGGGGGGGATAAAATCAAGTCAGTGGGAGGTTCTCATAAATAATATAGCGTGCGAGAGTGAAAGTGCACGCATGTGAACAGCAGGTATATTACGTCATATTCATACCAGCCAGTATAGTGATATAAGCCCTGTTTTATGAGTAAGGGATTTGTCATTGACGCTGGTGCACGTTTGTACACATGTGCCCCCCTCCACTTACTGCACTGCAGCAGCACTGCACCACAATGCACACATCCAGTCTGTTTACCTCTCTCTCTCTCTCTCTCTCTCTCTCTCTCTCACTCTCTCACTAGCTAGTACTTATCCCTGCCATCTGCTTCCCAAGCTGGGAATATGTTTATTTTTCATGGGAATATCATCAACAGCATTGGGAATGTTGGTGTAGTCTTGGTGTGCTACATACCTTTGCAAAGCAGCTGTTGTGTTTATATGTTTCTCTGTGGGTGTAGATGTCCTAAAACTGTCTCCTGCTCTTCCAAATATGTGTGTATGTGTGTGTGTGTGTGTGTGTGTGTCAAAAGAAAGCGAGACTGAGTATTTGACTGAAGGCTGAAAAGTCTCTGCACTCTAGTCACGCTATCCTAGTAAAAGACAGAAAAAGACAGTAGTAAACATCTGTGTGTCTGACATTTAGCCGAGTTTCACATCAAACACGCTTTAAAACCCCATCTTACCCCTGCTAACAAGGGGTGTATCTGTGAATTTGACAGACATTAGATGCCATCTCTTGAGACACTTTCACATTATATCAGGAGGTTTCTTCTGTACTCACACTTGACTTGAGCCAATTTCTATGTCATCTTTGTGTTCATCAGTGAATGAAAAACAGCTTCTTGTTAAACTCGGGGCAGACTGAACTGAAATGAACTGGCTCTTGTCCTAATCATTAATAGAGTGCAGCACAAAATGTGATACTGACATCTAATAGCTCCCAAGAGCAGTTTATAAAACCAAATTACATTATTTCCCCTCTTATCTGATGTGAACCTATCAGCTCTACCTGAAGGGACTTCTTAGATTTCACGGGCAATTGATCACACACAAACTCTCAAATTGAACCAAATAAAGCACCAGATCAGGTCAAAAATTGTAGTCTTGTTTCTCTTTCAGTAAGAAAATACTCTATTGTCTTTATTTTCATTCATTCATCGCCCCTCTTTCTTTTCTTACACACACACACACACACAAAAAAAACACAAACATCCAACAGTATGTGAACTTGATCCATGGGGTCTTCAGCCTTGTAATCTATATCCAGCTCTATATGGGTCAGCGCTATGTTGTGCGTCATGTTCACAGTGTGTTCTCGTGCCTCACTGGTGTGTGACACCAAAATGAATATCCAGATACAACCTGCTGGAATGGTGATGGGGTTTTATGATGCTTGGTCTAAAAAATGTCGGCAAATAATGAAAATACCCATCACATTTTGAGAAAAGCAGCAAATTCTCACAGCACAGTAGCCATCAATTTGATATTTTTACTGGAATGGATCATCAGAATTATTGCAAATTTATTTCCTGCTAATTGACTAATTAACTGATCATTTCTGCACCTTTGTTGGCAGCAGTTACAATGCATTTCAACGATGACCCACATCAAAACTTTTTGACATTCCTGAACAAAAACATGTTGTCAGTGTGTTTTAACATTATTAACACAGAAGTAGTTCATTTGGTTTTGTTGTGGTGAAACAATACCTCAAAAGAGCACTTCTTTTTAAGTTTAAATATGGGTTTATTTGCCTTGATTGACAGGTGAGTCGGGTTGTTGGATTCAACCACTGTGGTTACCGCATACTTGTCCCTCCCCAGCTCCACCCTGTTGCCCAACTTCGTATTTCTTGTCTGTAACGGATCCATAGGGTAGCTAAAGGGGTTGCACAAGAGCGCAGAGAACATTCAAAGCATTTTACAATTCAAGTCACAGCTAATTTGCACATTGGCACTATGTTCCATACATGATCGGGCTTGCAGCAGACATGGGGCACGTCCGTTTTCTCGTGTTACCTTCATGTAAGAGAGACAGAGTTAGGGCTCAAAGAAGAAGGTGCAGGGAAGTTAAGATGGTGGATGCTTGTCCTGATTTCATGCCTGGGTCACAGGTAATCTGGTCTGTGGCGTAAGAATAAACACTCACTAAAATAGACCTGGGTTGCGTGTGTTTAGGGTGTGTATTTGCAGATTCAGAAAGCTTCTGTGTGTGTGTGTGTGTGTGTGTGTGTGTGTGTTGATCTGTGAGATACAGTAGACGACAGACTCTTAATTTGTCAGTGACCTTGAACTATACAGGCATCTCCTTTCCCTCCCTCCTGATCTTGTTTTCCTCCCTTCTTCTGTCTGTGCGCATCTGAGGATAATAACATCAAGTCTTTGTCTTGTCTTTTGTAAAATATTTGACTTAATTTGTGTCTTGCTCATTGCCGCCTAATTTGCCTCATTCTGTCCTTCTACCCTCCTCTTCTACTTCCTTTTTCTGCCTTCACCCTTCTTTCCTAACATGTCCCTCTTTCCTCCCTTGATTGGTTCTTTGCTCCAACCCCGTCCTTACCTTCACTTGCTCTCTCTCCGCTCTCACGTGAGACCGTGCGTTGTTTATGTTGGCTCCCAGAAAAGCTGAAATGTAATTCTATATAAGCTGAGCTCATGTTACGGACGCACACACACACACGCACAAACAATAGGACAGCTGACCGGTGCTACATGTGTACGGACGTATAATCAGATAGCATTAACTGCTTTGTGTGTGTTTTGCAGGACTGAGAATTACAGATGCAGGCCAGATAGTGCTGTCCACTGAGAGAAAGAAGCACGGATGGATAGCAACACCTTTACTTGTTACCTCAGCCCTGCTTGTTTACTTTGACCTGCTACTTTCTTTCTTAAAAAGTCACACACTACTGTAGTTACATACAGCACATATTTAAAGTACAAATCCACATATTTACATGGCACACATACGTGACACACTTCCAGACTAAAAGAGAGTCACATGGTTGCCAATGTGACCCAGATGTACAGTATGCTAATACATGAGAGGCACAACAACAAATTTGTTTAGGAGTGTTTCTTGTTGGTGCTTGTATGAAACTTTCCAAATCTAATATGTGTATCATTTAAAAAAAGGGCGACGCTGACCAAGAACATGATTACAGCATCTCCATTCTGTTCCCATCATTCCCGGTTTAACCATTAATTTATGTTCCCATCAGACAGAAATATCGCTGGTTAACCAGATCTGAGTATTTTGTTGTTGTTGTTGTTGTTGTTGTGACATGTCTTGCCTCAGAGGCTTTTGGGTTGTTTCTGGACTAAATGTTCTCTCTCTGACATCGCTGGCTGTGGTGTTCTTTCCGTGTCCGTCCACTAATTTTTAAAAGAATTTAGAAGATAATTAGCGTGTGTTTGTTATGTATACATGTATGTATGCGGGCCTGCAAAGGAGAAGGGCTGTTATGTAATCTGCTGCAGCCTGTGAGGTCAGGTGAGGAGGGGGCTGTGTGTGTGTGTGTGTGTGTGTGTGTGTGTGTGTGTTATGAGGATGAAATATTCATGACCATCTTGAGTGCATCATGAATGTTAATGTGGACATGTGAGAGCACTGAAAATGGAGAGGAGAGATGAAGAGAGGAACCAGAGAAAGTAAGAAACGGACAGAGAGACAAATATTTTTGACCTCTGTCCTCGTCCGTTTGTCTCTCTTCTTTTCTTTCCACGTCTTCCCTTCTCATCTCCCTCTGCCCAACTTGTTTTCATCCTCTCCAAACTCTGTTTTCCCTCAAAATCTAGTTTTCCTCTCGCCTTCCACCTGTTAGTACCCCTCCTTCCTTTCCTCATCTCTCTCACTCCCTTTTTTCTCAATCTCTCACTAAGAGGCTTGATGAGGGTCTTAGCACTGTTATGATGTGTGCGTGTTGTTCACATGGCCAGCATTAGTGTGTGTTGGGTGTGACGAAACATGCTGCCTCCGTGGGTTATAATCCGGTGGCCCGCTGCACACAAAAACACACACTTTGGAATTTAACTCTGTGGGAAACTGTGATGAACATCCATGCAGTCTTGTTTTCTCTGTCTCTCTCTCTATGAGGTGTGTTACTAGCTGAGGGCCTCCACTCCCCTCTGTTTCTCTCTCTCTCTCTTTTTTATTTCTATCCACATATCTCTCATTTCTTCTCACCACACACACAAGCCCTCTGTTTGCCGTCTCTGTAAAACAGTAGCGCAGTTTGAAAACGTTTCAGTTTATAAAATACATTGCATGCTTTCATCCCTCCCGTCCAGTTTCAAAAACTGTCCGAGTGTGTGTGTGTGTGTGTGTGTGTGTGTGTGTGTGTGTGTGTGTGTGTGTGTGTGAGGATGAATCATGTGCTCAAACCAATTACACTGTTTAAAAATGGACTCTTTTCATCTGAGAGAATACGTGTGTGTGTGTTGGCAAGGACTTGTGGTATCAGCATGTTGGTAGTCTCAAACAGCTCACACTCACAAATTCAAACACGCTTCAAATGCTTGTTTCACCCAAATTAGAAAAATAGATATTTTCTACCTCTAGTAGTCTTTTTTTTAATTCACATTTCCTGATTTCCACAGACTTTTATGGGGTATTATGTCCATATCCTCCTTCCTGAATCAAATCAGGCTTTGCACTTGCAGCTCTTTCTCCTTACTGATGATATACTGTATGCCTTTACATGTGTCCACTTCGTCCGTTGTAATATTGTTGGAGGGTGCATCCTGCTTGCTCCATTGCCAATAAGTCCATATATTCTTTGAGCTAGTTATCCAAACTACAACATCCTGTTTCTGGATTTTCCAGTTCATTGAGATCGTCTGCTTTACTGCCAGAAAAGCAGATGTCACAAGGCACCGTGTTTGCTTTTGTTGTACATTCTCAAGTTGTGTAAACACGTGTGAGATTTCTACCTCCAGCCCGTTACAACGGAGGTGACAGGAATTTTGTTTGTGGTGCTCAAACTCGCACTCCTTCTTCTTAACGCAGTCAAATCCGAACACACAGACATGATGCGTATATTTTTATATTCAGTGTGACTTACACTTCACGAGGATGTCATCATCTCTGATATGCATCACAAATACAAACATCCATAAATCTGCTTAAATTCAGAGAAAAAAAGATGCTCCCTGTAACTCCAGAATTTGCCTAAAAATCATCACGTTTTAAGTTTTCTGCAGTTTCAAACCAATCCAGTGATAGTTGTCTGTACGTCCGTGGGTACATTGCAAACAGGAACTGATGAAAAGTTAATTCGGCCCCTCAAAACATTATGGGAACTGTAGTTCTAAAACAGAGAACACGATTATCCCCAAATCAAAGTAAAACAAGGCACAAGGAATAATAATAGCAGTCGCAAAATACATTAATATTAATGTTTTTTTAATGTTGCACTATCAGTATTTTTTACATTCTTAATGCTCTGAGTTTTATATTCCTGGAACTTGAATATAAATACATGTTTGAAAGTTTAATTACTGTGACTAACTGGTGTTTTTTTTTTTATTCCTCTCTCCCCCTCTCTCTTCTCAACCACCTCAATGGTCATCTCTCCTCCTGACTGACCTCGGGACCTGCTTCCACCTTCCTCACCTCCTGGTTGGCGTTTTCCCTCAGATTGATCAGCCAATCGATGGGGATTTTACGAGGAGCTCCGCCCACCTTCGCTTCCTGCCCTCCTCCCCCCTCCACCTGCGGCCTCTCCCTCGCCCCAGCCCACTCCGTCATCCAACCCTCCATCCAGCCCTCCATCCAGACCTCCATACACAAAATGACTCTGGAATTTACTGAATGGTCTTCTATATGGATTTTTACTACTTGTAATAGACAGTAAACAAAGAAAGAGGGGAAAAACCTCAATGACAAATAAGCCATAAACACACACACCACACATACACATATACACACACACAAACACACGCACCCCACATTCACACACCAACAGGCACGTAAACACAGACATACCAAATAGAGTTTTTTTTTTTTTTCAGGCAGGATCTCACACACCTGACACACACAAAAAAAGAAGCAAATGCACAAACTCACTCCTGGAATGTATCTCACACGCTTCCTGTGAAAATTCGACTGCTTCCTTTTTATTTCTGGGGTTTTCTACAAGTCTTTGGAAAGCTGATTTTACTAAGAAAAGAAGGAGGCAGGAGGAGGATTAAAACGTGTTGAATTTGAAGCTGCAGTGTTTTTGGAGGACAAGTTCTCTTTAGGACGACTTGTTAAGAACTTTTTTTTTTAATTATATGCAGATCTGAAATAGATAACTTAGCCTTTTTACTTCAGCAGGACCTAGTTTTAGCAAGGTGGGACACTATCTGTTACTGTTTGTGTGCACTCCATTTATAAAACACCTTTGACTGGTGATTTTTAAAGTAGTAATAAATGTAACTCCTGTCTAACCAGCAAGTTACTATAAAAGGTTACAATTTGTAGCTTGTATTGATTTTAAGTTACTTCCAGGAAGTCATTTCTAGTTTTTAAGGAACTAAAATAAGCTTAGCACAAGTTTGTGGAAGCAGGGAAGCGGTATTGCTTTTTCTTTTGTAGCTACAGGCAGTTGTTTGATTTGTCAGCGCGTTAGAAGGGGTGCGTTTGTTTTTCTCATCGCGTGCATGCCCTCGACCATGCCTCCCCAGAACACAGAGGCTGACGCCATGCAGGTCGGTCTGGTGGGCGGGGTTAATGCCAAAAACTCTACAGCATCAGGCTCGGAAGAGGAGAAAGGAGGAGCAGGCGGCGAGACGGATGGATCGGGAGGAGGGGGGGGAGGTCGAGGAGGTCGAGGAGGGGAAGAGTCGGCGAGCGAGGGTTCGATCGAAGGCATTTCCTTGAAGAGATGGGTGATGCACGGGGCCGTGATGTTCGGCAGGGAGTTCTGCTACGCCATGGAGACGGCGCTGGTGATGCCCGTGCTGCTGCAGATAGGTAAGAAGAGAGTGCACACAGACACACAGATCTACTGCATTTACTCTGTACTGTATTGTATGTAAAATATAGACTTATACAACATATGAAGTCTGACATCAACACCTGCTGAGTGCTTAATGCCAGAAGAAACTTATCTTTTAGTGTCCTGCTGTTTTGTTACATTTCTCCTTTTCTTCCTGCTGGCCACTCTCTGACCCTGTGAATACAATGCAAACCACTTAATCTTCAGCTAACATAAATCAGCAGTGTCGAAACCTCTGCAAACTGGTTGGATGGTTAACTTGCCAGAAATCAGCTAAAACTAATGCTGGCCTGAAAAACGAGTACAGTCACATATTTCTTCTGCTGCAGACACGTATGGCATAGCAACAGCCTTGTTTTGAGCTTTCAAGATTAAAATATTTCACTGATTTAAAATGGTTTGAAGATTTAAGAAATCTCTAGCTCCTAGCACCTTTGCTTTGGCCTCTCCAGATCGGCCAAAACTCAAAACGGGGGGGGTTTTGTTTCCTAAAACATGCAGGTGGTTCTAAAGAGCTTGTTCCTTACATAAGAAAAGGGTGCAGCCGACAGCGTAAAGAAAAACACCTCCAGCTTTATGTTTTTTATGGTTGAACCATAAACTGCTTTGTCATTACATTTGAATATTCGCAAAGACACAGTGCACCAATACACTCCTGTCAGATCTGTAAACCTGCGCAGGTGTATACACAGTGCAAATATTTACATGCACATATAATATAATCTGAGTAATTTAGGTTTGTTTTGAATTTCTGTGTGAAAACATCATATTCAGTTCACAGTTACTTAGTTTTTATGGCCAGAGAGGCTACAACTATAGCATTCTTGAATAATCTAAAAGTATTGCCGGAGTTTGAGGGTTGCATCTTTGTAAACGGCAATAATGAGTAATATTTAGAATAAACGGTGCTTGGAGATGCAATAAAGTTTGTGAGGGAACAGAGAGTCCTGTTTTAATGTCCTGACATTCGTTCTGGCATTTGAGAAGACATCTCGGCAGCTAGATGTCCGAGCACATATCCCACCTCTTCTTCACCTTGTTCGGATGGACTTCCAGTGGATCTGCCAGGAGATTAGCTAGCTTTCCCCTCTGACACACACACACACACACACACACACACATACTGACAGAACTCCAGTCGCTGTGAGTGTACTGTCATTTGCACCCAGCATCGTATTTGACAGCCTTTGAGAACACGCCAAGTCCAATGTTGTCTGGAGTACACGCTGGGGCCCTGAGGGAAGGCGGACAGGGTGTGAAGAGTGTAAAGAAGGAGAGGAATGAGGGAGGAAGGGGCAGCGAATGGGAGGGAGAAAGGGGGAGATAAAAGGCTGAAGCAGCCGTAACCTTGTTTATAATTCAAAGTCACTTCTCGTGCAAGTCCCCTTCTCCCTTGCCTCCCTTTCTCTCCAAATCTCTCCTTCCCCCTCAGTGACGAAGCGTGATCTCTTCCCTTACATAACCGAGGCGGCATGAGTGGCAGGTTGCTTGGCGGCCACCGTGACTCCTGGCTGGCTCACCCAGGATGAGCCGCCACAGGGAACCTGGCATTGAAACACTGGCTTCCTGTATTTTGTTATCTCGAAAGGACGGTGCTGAGATCTGCCAGGTGCTGAAAATTAAAAAGATTTCAGCTGAATGAATAGGAGAGTTATTTAATACGTTATAGAAGCAGAAAGAGCCATGAACAGCCTTAAAAATGTGCATTTGCGGTAGTATCAGACCAGGAGAATTGCTGAATGCTTCTTATGCTCTGATTTAGCTGCCCTGATGTGTCTGAGCCCCTCTTAGTAGATTTTGGAACCGCTGGGAGGTACAATCCCACAGATTAGTCAGCTGAAATAAATAAAACTGAGGCAGACAGAGCCGTGACTTTGGTGTCTAGCTGAGATTCATCACTGATGTGGAGAGTTAATCCTGTCATGTTGGTTTTTTTTTTTCTCCTGTCTGGCTAATTGACCGCCGTTCATTCTGGCCTTTTGTACTGATCCCAGGTAGAGGATTACCTTTCATCCGAATGCATTGTGAGCTAGATTGCACTTAGCCGAGACATCCAACAACACAATGTCGCTGTCAAGACATACCGGTGCAACATTTACATGACTGTGCCTAAAACGGGGCAAAATACAGGAGATCTGTTCAGATTACAGCAGTTTTAGTGGAATATTGCAGTGTTTACAGGCCAATTAGCACCATGTTTTAGAGCAGCAATAATACATTTTTTTACCACTTTGGGGCTGTGGAACAAGGTGTAAACACAACATTGACACATTATTATCCTACAAAGTTGATATGGTGAGCGTGTTGGCAAGCAGTTGCTTATGTACACATCCAGGAGCAACGTTAGTGTTCATTTGACTTGTGTTTCTGCCCACTTGAGGAATGAAAGTAATAATCTCACTAATTTTAGCTTGTTTTTTTAGTCTAGACCAACTCCTCAGGCAAATATTGGCTCTTTATCAGCTAAATGCTTCGATATGTTCACCAGCTTGTAGCCAACTTTGTCTGTCTGGTGTTTGCTGCGGGGCAGGTATAGTGTACAGTTGACGTATCAGAGCTGTTTTGATGAAACAGCTGCCTGTTGCAAGTGGTAACAGGATTGATGAGAGAAAGCGGAGACACTGAATCAGAACAGTAAAGCTGTAAAACCAAAACAGTGAGCTTAAAGATGCTAAAATGCTCCATAGAGCTGAGGGGAAGTGCAGAATTGTGGGATTTGATCCGTTGGTAATATAAAGACATTGATTTAGTGCAGGTTTAAGGTAGATTTAAAGTGTTCCCAGGGGCACTTTGGAAAGATTTTACTTCCTATGCAGTGTGTAGAAAACAAAAGATTGGCAAAGTAGTTATTCCCGGACTGGAAATGATCACCATGTATGACTTGGCCTATAATAAAAACATTTTCCTCTTCCCTCTGTTTGCTGAACATTGCGGTGGTTGTATGAAAAGAGCTCAATATGGCACAACAACACAGCCTTGTTGCCAATTTTTCCCACTAGCCAATCGCAGTATTGCATCATAAAAGAATCCACCGAGGCCCCATAAAACACCATTGTAAGAGTGTTGACAGGAGCATTGTAACAGTGATGAAAAACTGTTGACAGGACATGTTGCATGGCAAACAAGGTGGAAGCAAACTAGGAAGAGACAAAAAAAAAAAAGTTGGCTTATGCGCTTGGTGAGCAACTTTCTTTGAATGACTGTACGGCAGTTTACATGATCAGCTCACAAGGTTGTCAGTTATCAAATGAATCCTTTAAGAAGTTATTTGCCTTGAAATATGAAGCCATGCTCATCACTTCACCCAATTATGACCAACTGTTCCACAAAGTTTGTTTAAATTCATTTTTTTAGGCAGCCTGCTAACCGACAAACAAAACGAGATGAAAACAAAACCCCCTCCAACTCTGTCGGCAGAGGTCCAAGTTTTTGGATAGCAAATATCGACCCCCCTCCGTGTGGTTAATGCTTTACGCATGCAGGAGACGGAGTGTAGCTACTGGAATTAGCTGGACAGCTAGTAAGCTGGTTGGTTGGCTCGCTCTGAGTGAAACCATTGTGTGTGTGTGTGTGTGTGTGTGTGTGTGTGTGTGTGTGTGTGTGTGTGTGTGTGTGTGTGTGTAACCCCACAACACTGGGGTCAGTGAAAGAGAGAGTGAGAGTATGTGTCAGTGTGTGTGTGTGCAGCAGACACATTTTGGTCAAGGAGCCCATATTTACACAACCCAGAGAAAGGATAAGAAATGTCTACCTTACAAGGTCTGGTGTAGAAAGCATGCAGAGCTTGGCAGCGGTCACTCACACTGGGACTCAGGCTCTTTCCCTAAAAGCAGGGACACAAATTACAATTTTAGTCATGATTTAGGCATCCGAACTGATCGGACTGAGGTGGAGCCAGTGCTCCTGTTTCACCATCTAAGATCTCACCCAAATGTAGCATCTTTTTCTCAGTTTTTTCCAACTTTTGTAAAGCAAAAGCATCATTTTTCAAGTCAAACTGTTTGTGTTTAATGTCCATTTCTGTTTAGCCTGGTTCCAGACCGCTGAATCATCGCCCACAACGGATTTGCTTTGTGATTCAAAAACTTCTGGTGTTTATTGGCATTTGTGTACGGATCAAACAAACAAAGTGTTCATTAGTGAGCTTTAAAAGTGCTGTTAGGTATGTAACTTTGGACAGAGGCAGTCTAGCCATTTCCCCCTGCTTCAAGTCTTTAAGCTAAGCTAATCATACTAGCTTCATACAGAACAGATAGACATTAAAATGGTATCAATCTTCTCATCTAATGCCCAGCAAGAATTTGAAAAAGTGTATTTCCAAAAATGTCAAAGTATTTCCTTAGGAATGGGGATGTCATTTTCCTACATAGTTGACATACTATAGCCATGTCCATCAAAAATAGCATCAGAAAAATGGCTGCAGAATAGGCAGCAAGCGTGGATGAGATTAATGCACCTGTACAGGTTTTTGTAATATGACTTGCAGAAATAACAACTCTTAAATTGATTCATGTTTTGATTCAAGTTAACTGCTAGCAACCACTACCACAACTTCCGTGTTGACTGAAAAATAATGTTGGTCGGACGGATACGCCACTTGCTACTTATTGAATCAGGGCAAAATTAAGCAACATAATTCCCCTCCCAAACAGAAATCCCCTACTTTGTGAACCTTGTGAACTGAATAAAGGCTGAATGAATGGTGAGAAAACAAAATAACAGTTCAGTCTGATTATCAGATTATTTCTGTTTTTGATCACACAACAATTCTCATGTTTTTGTGAAGTTTCAGGGGTTGCCTGGCAATGCCGTATTCTGCCTGTCATCCTTTGTGTTATCTGCTGTATCTAGTTGTTCAACATGTGACTGTCTGGACCAATAAATCAGTGTATGTTGATGGAAATGGTGATTTATAGAAATGTTTGGCATGTCTAGTCGTTGGGTTGCAAAAAACCTACAGTAGCTTAAGCTGCCTCACAGATTTCACTTCCCTTACTGTGGCTGTGATTTATTCCTAATGTCCTTCAGATATATTTTTACTGTTGGCTTCATTGGAAATCGCCCTGAGTAAGAGCATCACCTAATGACTTAATGCAGCTGGTGGTGAGATAAAAGTGAGGGGGCGAGATAGAGAGATCAAGTTAATGATGGGGAGAGGGGATTAAGAGAGATGAGGAGGAGGAAAACGGAAGGAGTGAGTGAAGGAGAGGAGAGAGCGCTGAACGAGGAGAGGAGGTGATGAGCGCAGATGGCGTGTTGTGGCTTTCTTTTTCGTCAGGAGCGTGGCCCATTACGTAACAAGCTTTCTCAGAACTGAGCTCAAAGTGACAGAGAAAGCAGTTAAAAGCATCATGATGCTCACTGGAGACAAATCGGACAACAAACAGAAAACTATCTGCATTTATTCTGCATTACGTTCATGTTGAGTTGCAGCAGGTCCACATTAACAGCAGGGACATTAGATTAATCTCCAAAGATTCATTTAGTGCAGCTGTGGACAATCCCTAGTCTCAGATTTGGGATGTTATCAGACACATAATACCTGCAGATAGCTCACAATAAAATGAATGAACACAGATATATTTAATTTTACAATAGCAGATAATGAATGGGGTAAGTTATGATCCTCATACTTTTACTGGGAAGTTTTGAGAGTAGGATATCATTACTACTAGTAGTGAAGCTACTGGTTACCTACTAAGCTAGCTACTAATTTACCTGACAATTCCAGCTCTGAAACAAAAATTAATGAATAATCCAATTAATGTTGAGACTTTGCAAAAGTCTTCATCTTATCAAGTCATTGCGTTTACTATTACATTTCTTAAAACGAGTGAAAAACTGTCAATTTGTTTCTACATTTTGTCATTTTTCTTGCTTCTAGTGCACCAATTGCTGTTACTGTCTCCACTTTCAAGATACTGACATCATTTCTACAAAATTCTTGAAGCAAGTTGAAATGGCACTGGCAGATTCTTTCACTTGTTTGAAGGAAAAAAAACTTTCAGGCCTCAAAAATGACAAATGACTTACTAATATGGATGTTTTTTGCAGTGCAGGTCATATTAAGATTGAGACATTTAGCATTTTTTTCCCCCGTTTTTTTTTTTTTTTTTGCCTTGTCAAACTGTTTGTGACTCTCCATTTCTGTTTAGTCTGGCTACAGACCTCTGGATCAACGCCCACATCTGATTTGTTCAGTGGTTCAAAAAGGTCTGGTGTTGTGCTTATTGACATTTATGTGACGGACATGGGTGATTAATTGGGCAAAAGCTTGCTGTATTTGTTTACCTAGAGTGTCTCTCGGTTGCTTGTTTGCTTCTAACTTCATGAGTCTGGTTGGGTATCAGGAGCAGCACAGTCCGAAGGTGACCTAAAGGACACTTTTTCCACTATAAATCTTGTTCATTTTTAATCTGTTCATTTGCTTTGTTGACTAACTAGTTGTACAGGCAGCTGCAGCAGCCATACCCCCAATGTAGTTCCCAAAACAGTCCGGAGCTGGCAGCTCGACAACATTGTTATCCCTCTTTGGAGGCCTTCTTGGCTTTACTAAAGGAGATTACTACAATCCAACAGGAAACGTCCTGCTATTCATTCGGGGGCCGAAAAACATGTCTCACTTTATTAGTGTCCTGACCTTTAATTTATTTGGTTTCCTCGGCTAAACGTACCACTGTTTCTGCAGCACCACACAGCATTAATATTTAATAACAAAAATGAATGAGCAACAAAGTGTGAAAGTTAACAAGAGTGCCTGTCATGTTTGATCCATCAATTTTCAGGTCCTGGTCCATAGTGCGCTTATTTCTTACTCAGCTAGCAGGGTCTTATGTTTTCAAAATACAGCTCATTATGTTTAATTCAGTATAATGCTAAATGCCATATGGTTTCATCATTTGCTAGCATGTTGCTTTAACTATATTTATCACCTTTAGTATCATATCAATATTTGCAGTCAAATTTTTTTAATGGTGTTTGCACACTTTTCTAAACTGAGTCACAGTTTTTAGCTGTTTATTGTAACATGCCACAAAATGAAGAGTCCCACGCAGCATGCTGTTTATCGACATGCAAATCAGCTTGATCTTGCATTGTTTATGTTAGCATGCTAGGTAACCTAATCCAGCGAGTGATCCTATCATGTTAGCTGGTCTAATCTAGCAGATGACCTTGCAGTCGGTGTAATACAGGGTTATATAAATGACTGGCTTGATGTCACACAGTGACTAATCACCATAATCTGACCCAGTCTCTCGTGGGATGGAGAGATGGAGGACAGAGTAGGTGGATAGATGGACAAAATGTGCTTTAAAAATGTTGCATGTCTGAGGCAGCTGCCTGACATGAGGGGGGCAGATGAAATATCTATAGAGTGAGATATAAAAGCCACTGATGGTGTGAATTGTGATCCTGCCAGCATGGGAGACCTTTTAACCACAATCTTCAGTTACCTTTTTACACTTCTGCCTGTGACTCTGCAGAGAGAGAGAGAGTCAGTGAGAGATAAACATGCCAGTATAGTCAGAACTAAAGCCTCCCTATTTATAGCCCTTTTATATAATCGCTGCAGTAACTTTGTTCATTTATTAATATTATCACTACACACACACAGACACACAAAAAGGTTTTATTGAGGGTTATTTGCTAACATCACCAGCGTTGCAGGGCGGGGGTTATGGCTGTAGCACAGATGCAGTGAAAGACAAGACAAACAGCAACACTAGTATGTGATGATTGATGCCTTTGGTTCCCAACATGTGGTCTGTGGACCATGAAGGGGCCATTGAGAAAGTTCTACCATCATAAACACTGTGGTGCGTGTTATGCGTACTTGTGTTTGTGATGTTGAGTAAATGCAGAGTCAGCAAATATTTTAGTCTTTAAGACAAAGCCATATTATGTGCGTTCGTATGGGTGCGCATGTTTTGCCACGCAACAGGCGATAAGCTAGGTATGTGTGTGCTGTTAGTGTTAAATATGTGAGGAATGCAGAACTGATTGTGTGTGTGTGTGTGTGTGTGTGTAGTTGTTTGTCAGCACATTACTCCCACCCCTCCCCCTCCAGGGAGGTGAAGTCATCAAAAACAAACCACCACCGAGCTCTCAGGTGATGACGAGGGACAAAGAAACATCAGGGAAAGCAAATTCTTTAAACGAGAGCTGCAGCTAAAGATGATTATTTTCATTACATTGTTATATTTGTTTCAATAAATCACTAGTTTAATCAATAAGTTGCTTAATTTATCCCCAAAGTCTGTAGCAGTGAAACAGAAACGCAGCATTAAAAACACAAAGCACATAAACAATTCATATAAATACAACAGGAAAATGAGTGAAACATTTAAAATTACTCAAAACTATTTCGAAATAAATTGAAATATAAGTATCTAACAAGTCAGAACATGATAACCAATGCTCATCAAAACCAACCAACCATTTTTAGTCTGTATTTATGTTGATCAAAACACAAACAAAACAAACAAGCTCATTTCGAGACAAAAATCGCACACAACCTTCTGCTTTAAATGAGAGAATATTAGGTTGAATATTTTATGCATACATGCGTATTCGAATAAACAAATAGTTTAACCATTGTTTGGCATAATTTGAGCAGCTGTGAAGCGACAGCCAGAAAATGCAACTGACTGTTTATAATCTAAATTACATTTCTACAAACTGACTCCTAAATGACTCGTTTTTAGTGCTGCAGGTGTAGAAACCATGAGTTATGTTTATCTGACACCCTTGAGTGTGCAGGTGCAGGTCGGTCATCTGGGTTATCGGGCTCCCGTCCCAGATGTTTCGTTTAACAAGATTCACGTGGCCTCTGGAAAGCCCAAAATGAATGTAAACACTAAAAACCCACGCTGCATTAACACTTGACTTACAGCTTGTCCAGAACATCACAGCCTCGTGATCTCAACACAAGACTGGGACATAAAGTTTCTGTTGAATCTTATCATTCTCCTCGCTCAGGGTGTGTGTGTGTGTCACCCTGTTACAGTTTCACAACACACACACCATTATGAAATGATAAATCATAACTGCACCCTGAACATTAGACTCGCAAATGAGAGCCAGAAATCTAATATTAAATATCTAACCAATTCAGTTTTTACAATAATAGTGAAAAAATACATTTCTGGGGTTGAAGAATTATATAGAAAAAACATTAAACTGAGCCCAAATGTTTTGGGGCCGTCTAGAAATAAACGGAATACACACAGTTGATAAATTATGACTGTTTCCATGTCATTTTTCCACTTGACATGAGTTTATTTTTCATAAATAATGAATAAATTGAACTGTAGTGCACTAGTCAGTCAAACTGGCTAGAAAATCTATAAACCTAGCAGCATGACATTTGGGCACACACACATAAACACACAACGGGCCTAATAGCAGCCAGCAAGAGAGGCAGTAATGGCTGGCCTCAGGGTTACTCTGTGTGTTTTTAAAAAAGGGGAATAGAAAAAACATCTGCTCTCTCTCACTGAGGCTCGTTGACTTTGACAGTATATAACAGAGGATGGATGGATGGATACTGACAGACAAATCTGGTTTTGTCACATTTCCAGTAATTTAACTATAGAAGGTCTGGTTCTTTAGAGAAAAGTAGTGGCAGGGCGTGGGCTGTTGTAAGATTTTAACCAGGCAGTTTTGGAAAGGTGAATAGTGCTGCATGTTAACTTGTTATTATCATAGTCACCACTTGCTTGTGTGATTTGACATCGATAAAAAAATTAAAGAAAGGGTCTAAATACTGCAACCATAAGGTGCACTGCATAAAAGTCACCTTTGTCAGGTATATCTTAAGGGCTAAAGGGTCAGATATTGTCCTAAGTTCTGTTTATACTACATAAGGTGTCTGCAGAGGTCTACACAGTTAAAATATGGTAAAATAATAGAGCTCAAAGGATATATATGCAAGGGAGGAAAGAAGCCAAGGGGATTATAAAGTCCTCCCTAATATAAAATAATCATAAATATATGAAATGAAAAAAAATCCATGAAGTGTAATCCAACATCCATGCATACAGTCCACATGGGCCATGGTCAGATGACAAAAATTATTTACTTGGATTCTTGCGGTTATGAGGCTACTGAAATCTTTATATAAGAGAGACAGTGATGTTACAGTTTGTTATTTATAAACTCTATGAAGGTAACTTTGTTGTTCAGTTTAGCCAGGATTTCTGTGTTTGTTTGTAGTAGTGTTAAGTGTTAGCTTACCCTGCAGCCTTGTTGTTTCTGGCCAGAAAAACAAGCCTCAAGTGAATCTCAGAAATCCAAACCTCGCTGTCAGAAGATTAATATTGCCTTTAGCTCAACAAACTTGTTTTGTGAGGCATTTGGTCGGCCGCCTTCAACTCCGAAAACTGGAAGATTAACATGTGACCAGATGACATAGCTGTTTATGTTCTGTGTTAGTACACAACATGAACCGGAGTGGACCAATGAAAACATTTGTTACAATCAACAATTTACACATAATGATAGAGGAAAGGAAGTTATGTGGATTTATCATTAACCTGGTACTTTGGTTTGCCAAGTTGTCCATCGTGTGTTTATGGGAAACATTAGTGAGGCTTTATTTTACAGGTCGTTTAATTTTATACAAATTTCAGTAATTTGCAGGTATTTAACTGTTAATTTGTAGGACATTTTACAGAAAGGGTGGTGCAATTTGGTACAAATTATAAAAAAAAAAGAAAGTGTTTTTAAAGGAACAACCTAATATGTCAATATATCATTTGACACAGAACTACACACTTAAAAGTAAGTTCTTTCTGTCTGTTAAAGAATTGATAAGTATCAGATGTATTAAGACATTTTGCAAATTAAGACCTACGTATGAACCTTAATATATTGAATAGGTACTAAAACAACTTAACACTTTTTTCCATTTTTTTTTTAAAGTAATTGGTAAAATGTCCTGAAAATTAACCATTAAATACCTGCAAATTACTGAAATTTGTATAAACATTTCTCCGAAAATGTCCAGGAAATTAGTTTAAAAGGTTGTAGAGTGTCATGACCTGGCTCTTTGGCCACAACAAAATAGGAGACACACCATGATATTGGAGTAACAAAAGATAATTTATTAAGTAAACTAAATAAATTAACTAAATATACACAATATGGGATGTGGATGTCAGTATAATCAGTAGTGTAATGTGCATGAGTGGAAGATGTGTGTGTGTGTGTGTGTGAGTGTTGTACGGTGCATAAAAGGAAAGACAAAGAGCTAAAGCAACTTAACCAAATCCAAAAAGGCGTCTGTGGGGAAGAGGGGACAGCTGGAGCAGCAGCCGCAAGCAGTCAGAGGAGAATGTGAGAGAGAATGCCGCAGCTGCAGCCCGGACTTTAACAACCTGGCAACGCTGTGGGCCCTCAGGTGTTGCCAGTTGCCCTAACGAACACCTGCAGAAACAGAGCAGACAGGTAAATCCTAAGGCCAAACACAGATGACACCAGGGTTCATCACAAGAGTCATGCAAAAATAATCCTTCTTAATCATCACTTATGACCAACTAGAAGTGTGTAGCGGTGTATGAGACCCTGCCCTCTGCCTGTTTTTTCTTATTATTTTGCTGTGTTCAGGATGTTTCTGGGTGTCAACCTTTGGGCAGTGGGTGTGTAGCCCCCAGCCAATAACAATGCGCAGGGTATGAAGTCAGGACTCTATAAAAACGTAGCAACCAGGTTACATCGCTGTCTCCGTCTCTCTCCTCTGCTCTCTGTCTGTGTGTCTGCTTGACCGAGAGCTACACACGCAGAGCAGAGAGGCCACAGTGGACAGGATGAAATGTGCACTTTGGCTGCATTCACACAAAATCCGGCAATGTGGCACCTTCCCGCAGAGGTGTGGGCATGTCTATTTAGAACGTACGCTTTAGAACGTCAATCATCAGAACGTTTTAGAATGCTTTAGAACGTAACAGTCGTGAAACAATCAGAACATTTTTTATTTATCTGATTCACTGCTTTGTTTTCGCTGGCGCCGCTCCCTCTCTTCATTCACATTCTAGCTTGCTTGACCACCTCTCTCTCTCTCTCTCTCTCTCTCTCGTTGTGGTGCCAGGGAGGAGGGCTCAACTTTACAAACACCAACTGACAAATCCTGCATAGTATGCCTTTAAAATGAAAATTATTGAAAAATCATTTGAACACATCATTATAACAAGAATTTTTGCTGACCTACTGTACTTGTGGTTACATAAGACTGATTGCTTTTGATTGCCTTTATTGATCACTTCTTTTGTGGCGAAAGGGCAGCAAATGATGCTGGTTGGAGCTTCCTGTGTGCGATAGGTCTATCACATTCAGAGGCCTGCCTACATGCTGTCAATCGCATTTGGTCCTATATTACTTCAATTAAATAGTAGAGTCATTGTAGTACAGAATAAATACGTTTGAACATTTGTTAATTTCCATTCTTTCTCGATATTAATCTCCCCCTCCCTCTGTCAGTGGGAGGTAGCCAGTTTACTGCAGTGCTGTTACGTAACTCTGCTGACTAGAAGCAGCTGTGTGTGTGTGTGTGTGTGTGTGTGCACATGCATACATGCAAGCTTCATGCAATTTTAATGTCACCATTTATGTAGAGAGGATGGTTGGTGGAGGGTTTTTGCCTCTATGCACAGACACACACACACACACACATACACACTGTCTTTTGTGTTAAATTAGCTGAATGGACAACTCCAAAACCAGTTTCTACTCAACATAAAGCAAGTTTAGGGTGCCGCACTCATTCTCTTACTTACATTTAGTACAATGTTCTTGAGATTTTCTCTTTCACCTCTGTTCTACTTTCAGCGTTGATTGCAGTTTGTTGTTGTCATCTGTGGTGCTACACACACACACCCATACATCACTCAGTGGTTCACTCCACCAGGCACTTTGTTAATAATGACCTTGCCTGGCTTGTGTGCCTTGTTTCTGCATTAGCTTGAGTGTGTGTGTGTGTGTGTCCTGTAGACTGTGTGTGTCCTGTTGTGTGATTGATGTTCTCACCATCTCTTGCTGCTGGGAAGTACAATGACTCACTCCTTTCTGTCGCTCTCCTCCTGTCTCGATTGTTTCCTTCTCTCACTTTATGATCCTTGTGAGCATGATTTATGGTTGAAGTTAGCAGGTAGCACAAGCTACTCACTAGGGTTGGTTAGAGAGCTGTTAGCTAAACAGCGCCTATAAAAAGTATGCACCTATTAAAATATTTTATTGTTTTAAAGCCTCAAATAGCAGTGGATTAAATAAATGTTCTTTCACAGATTAACAGAAAACAAAAAGATTGACATGGATGGTTTGAAATTATGCAGGTTTTATAAAAACAGGGGGGAGGGGAGGGTTACAAAACACACCCAGCTTTATTTGAATAGCTTTTAATATATGTAAAAAACCTTTGAGTACACAAACAACACTCACTTTTAGTGACCAAAATGCAGAACTTTCATTGGTATTGTTTTGAAATCACCAGTATGAAAAAGCCTACAGCCTTCAGTGTTGGCATAAAACCTACAGCCAGATGCTTATCAATAATAAAACATTGATTTTAATATTGTAAATCTGCTCCCAAAGACCATCTGTCACAGGCCACATTTCTTTCTTTCCTCCTCTCTGAATAGTACACCTGACACAGTTCATTCTGTATGTTTTTGTTTTTTCAAAAACACCTGCTTCCATTTTTTCCTTTCCTCATGCTCTCTCTCATCCTCTTGCTCTCACCCTCCTTCCTTCCTGTACACTTTCTCCCGTCATGACCTCTGCCCCGCTCTCACTTTCACACCATTTCTCTGGCTCTTTTCGGTGACGCTTGTCATTTTTCTTGTGGTTTTCTCACGCCAGCGCAGGATATGAAAGGATTGTTTCGTGTTTATGGGAGAATGGGAATGAGGGGGGGAT
The DNA here is from genome assembly GCA_038419695.1 of Scomberomorus guttatus. NCBI lineage: Eukaryota > Metazoa > Chordata > Actinopteri > Scombriformes > Scombridae > Scomberomorus > Scomberomorus guttatus. The sequence goes on from CM076461.1 coordinate 12,712,410, forward strand.
GGGAACAGGGAGAGGAGAGGAGAGGGGGAAAAAAGGAGAGAATAAGGTTGATATTTATAGATATTTATATATAGATTATATATATATTTGTTTGGACATTGTTCACTTGAAGTTAATTGTTTGTGACAGAGAAGAAGTGAGAGACAATGGGGAGGAAAATTAATGGAGAGATGTAGGTGTGAGAATAGGTGGAGTGTTTTTTTTTTATTAGATAGACACATTGATATGGTCATGACAGGTGAAGTATAAGATTCAGAGAGCGAGATGGAGGGTTTGATTTAAATTATCCAAAACGCAGTGACGTTGATGTTCTGCCAGATTGACCACAGTTGAGTGAGATGTTTTTGAAAGTCAACATGTCGGGTGAATCAGATGAAGAAAATTGATTTAAGATTGGCGTTATTTTATATTTTTTTCATTGTCAAGAAATCCCAACAATACGTTAGTCCACATCTCTCTTCAGTTTCTGACTTCTGACTGTGGCCCTAATCGTCTTGTTGCTCAAATCTTAAAAAAACGTCACAAATATATAGTTTCATTTTCAAAATGAACCGAGTGATCTCCTGAAACAGCTGGGGCACTGTGGTTTTTAGTGAACGTTACTCAATCAGGAGTAAAAATTACATTTGTTGGGGACTATTTTCAGTGGCGGATTAATACACATTTGGAGCATAAGTGAATATTTCCAGCAGCAGCATGATTTTAAAATAAAGTACAGTGCCCAGGTTCATGGTAATAAAGGAACATGTCACCCAGTGCAACATTGTGGCTCAGTGATGTGTTTATTATAGTTATTGGGCAACAATGGAGCTCTGTGGCACAGAGAAATGAGCTATATCAGGTTTTGGATACACAGACAATGCTTGATAAGTGGTTGGTTTTGGTCTTTCCGTGGGAAATATATAATATATTTCCAGCTTTCTTTTAGTTTTAGTTTTATAATCAAATTAATTAGTCCAACAATGAGTGTACGGGGCACACTGCATTCATCAGTCTTAACCAAAACACATCTCATAAACTAAATGTAATCATCTGACAGTTCAGAAAAAAAAAAAAAAACTTGTCTAGATGGAAATCTAATGTGGTTGGACACTTAATTATCAATCCTGCACAGACATCAGTCAATGATAATTAACTTGACATCATGAGTTTGAATTATATTTATTCCAGTTTGCCACTAATCCATCACGCTATTAAATCAGCTGATTGTCAAGCACCTACATATTGAATGAAGCATTTTGCTACAATAAAAAGGAGAAAAACTTCATGTGATTTCAGGGGCTGAAAACATTTGCAGAACAGCAGAATACACAGGGACACATTTTACAGCTTCATATAGCTGCAGGAAACCATTAAAAACAAATCGTTCAAGACATACAGTAATCCTTGTTCAGGTTCTTCCTGAAAACAAGGAGAGGACTGTTGTGAAAATTTTGCAGCTTAGGTGCAACTCATAGTATTCATATCAACTGATCGGGAAAGTTTAAAAAGAAAGCAGTGTTATAGTGTAATGATTTTGAAAATGAAAGTTAAAGGCATATGGAGAAGGAAAAGTAATTTTGGTGTCAACTTAGAGGTGATCTAGCAACACCATAGCGTATTTTCTCATTTTATTCACTTTTTCACAATGTTTTTTTAATGCAATAATATTTCAGAAAGTACAAGACAATCTATCCAAGATTTACAATTGGATACCACTAAGTTTTACTGTTGGTGCAGGGATGACGAGGAGAAACACACATACACACAAAGTCTATGCAGAAGTTGTGATGAATGGGCAGTCTGTACTCCAACAGTCATACACTGAGCTCCATTTTTAGTATGTGTGTGTGTAAGGAGGAAATGTGCATAGTAAAAGGAGCGCTTTGATGATAGATGGAGCAGATTGTACATTTTTCTTTCCCACGATCAATCATCAACACTCACAGCCGTCTGAAATCCTGAATATTAACCTTTTTTTTCTGTCGATATCTCCATCCTTCCGGCTTTCTCCCTCTCTGTCCTCCACATTTCCTCCTCCTCCTCCTCTCACCTTATCCCTTTTCTCGCTGTCCTCCCCTTTTGTGTTTCTTTGATCTTAATCCTTTCTCACACTCCTTCTCTCCCTGTTTCCTCCCTCCCTGTCTCTTACCACACTCATTTCTGTTTCTCTCTTTCTAAAATACTTCCTGCGTCTCAATTCTCTCAGTATTGTTTCTTGTGTGTGTGTGTGTGTGTGTGTTTGTACCTACAAGTCTGTGTGGGAACTCAGCTGTGCAAGTTTTTTTTTTTTTATTTTAGGTGCGTCTGTATGTCTGTGTGGGAACAGAGACATGTCTTTATTTGCTTGGTGTTTTTCTGCATTATGTTTGTGTGTCTGTGTGTGAGAACTGTTTATTAGAAACAGTTTTCCTGTTTTGATGTTGACAAACCTACAGACAGACAGATTCCTATCTGCTGCTTTGTCTCCCATTTTATGACTGTGCCTCTGTTTGAGTCTTAACAGGTATTGTGTATGGGGCCTTTGTGTATGTGTGTGTGCACTTTAGAGTCTGTTTGTGTGTGCATATTCAGTTTTTCCGGGTATCTATGCACACATAGGTGTGTGTGTTTATGTATAGCACTGTGTGTGTGTGTGTCTGTGTGTGTGTGTGTGTGTGAGCGAGAGGAAAAAAAAGAAAGGGGGAAAAGAAAAAAAAAATTGGAGACAAACAAAGCTTGAAACAAAACTTTCCTCAGTCTGAACTAACCCCACAACAGGAAGCGCTGTGTGAATGACACGGCCATATTAGGAGCCAGGAAGCGAAGGTGATGGAGTCTCCGTGGTGACAGGGTTCCCAAGACCTGGTCACCACGGCGACAGGGGTCAAGCCCTGTTCATGGCTCTCTCATGAGAACAACAGAGGTCGACATTCATACAGGACAGCAGGAACAAGTTTTAAATGAGGGCGCCGGTATGATTCAAAGTCTGCATTTTATCCCTACCTGGGAAAAACCAGAGATGTTCAATATGCCAGAGAGATGTCCCAAAGAAGGAAAGACGACTCTATTTTTAAGCTCGAGCTGTGTGTTCTTTAATAATCCTGTGGAGTTTTGAGACGAGGATGGTAGAAATTCATTAATGTTTTATAGGGCGGCTGAGGCTCAGGATTTAGAGCGGGTCATCCAATGATCACAAGGTCGGCGGGTCGATCCCCGGCTCCTCCTGTCCACACGTAGAATTGTCCAAGAGCAAAACACTGAACCCCAGCTGCTCCCAGTGGCCAAGCCGGTGCCCTGCATGTCAGCTCTGCCACCACAGGTGCGTAAGTGTATGTTTGGGTGAATGAGAAGCCCATTTTAAAGCACTTTAGAATAAAAGCAGTTGGTCTGTTGACAGAAAATTAATCAGCAACTATTTTGATAATCAATAAATTGTTTGAGTCATTTCTCTTCTCTGGATTTCTTCTTTTCAATTGCAGTTTTCAGGCATTTGATAGAGTAAACAATTGATTAATAAAAAATAAGCAACAGATTAGTCAATAATGAAAAATAAATGCTCAGCAGTGTTCAGTGCACCTCGAGTCAAGCGAGTGATTTAAGACGAAAGCAGCTGTTACAGATGTGTCGCAATGATATCAGTTTCTATATAATCAAAGCTAAGAAGGGTTTTCCCCTGTCATGAGTGTGGGTGGGTGGTAGTGGTGAACAGGCATGTTGATGACTGACTATAAAAATGTTTTTTTTGAGGTTTAGGTTTGACCCGAACTTCAGTAACCACCTGCAGTTTACTTTCTGTTGAGAAAAACATGGTGAAAAATGTCCAAAAGCACACCAGAATCTAACCTCGGTTAAAACCCAATGAACTTGCTGCTGCCTGCAGCTACATCGCGGTGCAAGGCATTGCAATCTATTTGTTTTGCATGAAGGCTTTTACTTTGCATTCACAAAAACACTAACAAGCCAACAACACCCCTGTTAGTCTCAGTCTCACCCTTTTGCAGAAATCTATCCCTGTTAAGCTCCTTTCTCTTTCAGCATGTTTCTTGTCTCTCTCTACTGTCGACTATTGACTAAAGGCAACAATGCAGAAAAAGCTGTTGAACAACTAGACATGCAGGGAAAACTCATTTTAAACTTGCATTATTGTAACTTGTACCACATGACAGCAGCATTTAGCAGATAAACATCAGCTGCATCAGCATCAAAGAGACTGACTGCATTGAGTCATATAGGATTTTCCTGAATTTACCAGCCAAATGAGCTTTAGTCTCACTGTGCTGTCTGTCAAGAGCCAGTCACATTCTTCTTCTTTGTGTACTTCCTCAGTCAGCAGATAATCTATCCAGACTGAGTCACACCTCAGACTGTTTTCAGTAACTGCGCCGACTCGGAGTGATTCTAACAGATCTGTAAGGAAGGTGGGGACATTTTAGACAAGCACTTAATAATTTGATATCATGGCACTCAGCTATTGATGTTTGTCTCATTGAAGAGGCCCGTTTGAGAAATATGAAAGTGCATTATAAATTGATAAGAGCCTAATGTCCTCTCAATCAAATTAGCCGCCATTAACTCTGCTTTCTTCCATCTCTTCCTCCCTGTTGTTCACTGAGGAATGAAATATCAGTGGCATCTTCCTCATATTGATCTGCAGCCATTTTTCCGCAGTCGACATCTCTATTGTCTCACCTTTTTTGAGATGACTACAGATTTAATAAGGGAAAACAAGAAGGGATTGTAGGTTTTACTTGGGGTAATTTAGCTTTGGAAAGTTGTACTTTTTTTACTTTTTTGCTTGCTTGTCCAAGTCAGTTAATAAAATCTAAATTTTCTTAGTAAAATTTGTAAAATGTCACATGCAATAGACTTGCCAGTCCATCTTAAAGTTTGTGAAGTTTAAATCTCTGTTTCCCAAACTTTGAGCAGAGCTATTGATCATTCTTCGAGCCAACATAGGCTGGCATGCATTCAAACTGCAGGCGGAGACATTAAAAAGAGAGATGGGACAGATCCGTCTGAGTTGATATTCTCAGTGTCTGCTTCACTGTCTGTCTCTGGGGTAGGAAAGACAGTGTGGCAGCCAAATGGCATTTAATGTATTTTCGGGGAGCAGCAGTTAGATAGTGGGACCATGATAAAGTTTTGATTTAATTATTTGCGATTCAGCTGACTTCACTTAGCTTACTCTTGTTCTTCTTCCTCTCAGTAGCTGCTCAGTCAAATCACTGCTCTGTGTCCCAGGGCGTAGTCTAATGCTGTTTTGGCAATGATAATGCATGGGCGTGTGATGATTTTCATTATGTGATGATTGATTTATTAATGGGCAAACACGCCTTGAGATATGGCTTTTGTGAGTAACAAACAATACAAATACAACCTTATTTTCAGTGTGAGAAATGGACAAGAACAGACTAAGAACTATCTTGGCAAATTAGCCACCTCGTGCAGTGAGTCCAATTTATAATTTGGGGCTATAAATCATTCTCTTGGACAGAAAAATGATCATGGTCTCTGCGGTGTTTCACAAATCCATGTAGTTAAGTTAAAACTTTAAACTTGTTGGCACAGTTAATAAATTTGCAACCTTCAGCAGATGCGGCCAGATTAGCTTCTTTAGTGTCTATCTTCATAATGAATTTTCAGAATGGATTAACAGGTCTTTAACAGAGTTTTGCAGATTTTTGCTCGAGCCGCAACTGCTATTGTTTAGATGCAGACCAGGTTTTTCCAACTGTCAGAAAACAAATTGCTGTAGGACACCTGGCCTTGAGAAAGAAAGGCTGAATAGACACGTGCATCATGTCGGATTTCAGTCAGTGAAAACAGTTTGGAGGTAAAGCAAACTCGCAAAGTTTGCACAAGAAAAGATAAGGCAAACAGTTCGTCATAGAAGTGAGATGTAGTGTGTTATAGATTTGACTCACAGCTGTGAGAAAGAGGGGATGAGTCACCTTTTGCTCACCCTCAAGCTTGAATCACTCTGTAAAGAACAGGTTAAAACTGTGATTAGCTGATGACTCATTCTCCTAATTTAAATGAAACCTGCTGATTTTGGAGCTATTCTGTTAATAAATGTTTCACACTGTCCTGATTGGAAACATTTTGTAGTCAAATCCATGTCCAGCTGTGATTATTTTTAATGGATCAGTGCAAAAACTTTTAGAAATGTTTCATTTCTGAATTGTATTAAATATCATTAACAGGAATTCATTCATGCTCCTGTCAGTTAAATAATAAGAAAGCCTTTGAGAATTTGTACTTTATCACATGAATTTGCAAATTTCTTTCCTAAACGAATGCACGAGACTCTGTATAATACTTTATAAACTTCATAAATTCTTACTCTGGGGTTGTTCAAGATGCATCTGTTGTAAGCTGATATTGGAAAATGAATATTGTGTATTTTTTATTAACTGTTCAACACATTTTGTAAATGTAAGACAATTTCTGTCTTTAAAAATAGAACTCTTATTTACTTAAGTTGTAATTTCAGATCGTGTGTGTGATGGACACAGAAAGGCAAAAATGGAAAGAAGAGACTTGGAGATTGACAGGCAGCAGTTTGTGTGCGTTTCTGTTGGTTTTATGAGGAGTTAATGAAGAAGTGGTTTTGTTAGCGATGGGCTGTGTGTGTCTGGTTTGCAAGGTGTTGTCTGGTATTATTAACAGGTATTGAAAGCAGGTGTACCCACACAGTGTACAGTAGGCATTTCCATTATGCTGCTGCATCCTGTGTGTGTGGTACAACGTAATTTCCATCCTAATTTGAGACCCTGACGTGCAACACGTCTATATGTTTGTGTGTGTGTGTGTGTGTGTGTGTGTGTGTGTGTGTGTGTGTGTGTGTATTTGTCAGTCCTTAACTTCCACTTGGTTTCCGGCTGTGGAAAGTTAAGGCACAGAATAATTAAACATGTGCTCGGTAACAAGGTCACATGCACATGCAAGGTGTGGGTTCAGTTCACGTCCACTCCTTTAATTTCAGGAAACTGATATTTTTTTAAATGTAAAACAACAAAGACTTGGCATTCGGAGAAGAAAAAGAAAAAAATCCTTCTTCTGCTTTCACTATTAGCAGGCACGACTTTCAGCTGCTTTTTTTTTTATTAGCTGCTGCTTTCAAGTTTGAGTTTTATGAAGTGTACTTAAGTACCAGAAATGACAGGAAAGTACCAGCAAGACTTTAGAGCTTTTGTACTATTCAAAAGAAGCACAATAAACATATTTATTTTTGACAGATAAAACACTGTTTCTGTTGTGTCTGTTACACAAAAGCCTGAGAAACTTGATCACTGGGTCGTCCCTCTCCTGCTCATTTTCCCCGCGTTTACCAGTACACAGGAGCTGATGTTGCGGCCCTTTGTGCGATAATCCAGGGTGAACGTTCACAGAGGCGCTCAATAGACCTGAGACGAGTCCTCCTGTCGAGCACGGTTTGCAACTTGCCGTGACTTTTACCTCTTTGTGTCGGTTTCAACAGAAGGTGTTGAAAAAGTCCGCCGCAGGTCGGCTCTTAGGTAACTGAGGTGACGACACAAACACAGCAGCCAATTTATGTTGCTGTATATTTTCACTTACATTAGTATCACATGTGGCTGTTTTATTATTATTTATGCGCTAAATAACATCTCAACCATTTACATTCAATTAACCAGACAGTCATTATTATGATGTTGTTACTTTGACTTTGATAGGATATATAAATAAAGTTATATTTCATGGTTGTATCCTTCACATTACAATGAGTTGTCTTTCACATGTGTTAAAATCTTATGTAAAGTCACTTGATTTTTTTTCGCTTGTTAAATATTCAGTTGAATTCAAATTAATTACAGAGAAACAGTGACTCTTGCTCCTACAAATAGGATGTTACTTGCACCCCCTGGTGGAGGACGGTAAAACTTCAGGGTCAAATCTGACTTGCTCATCTCTCAGCATCTCTCAAAATGTGCCCAAAAATCCTTAAACTACCCACACTGGTAGTGAATATTCTCTCTACCTGTCTACATACCTGTCTATAACTTGTATCTGTCTGTATCTGCGTGTGTCCAGGTCTTCCGGAGCAGTACTACAGTTTGACGTGGTTCCTCAGTCCGGTCCTCGGCCTCATGTTCACTCCTCTGATCGGCTCGGCCAGTGACCGCTGCACTCTGCGATGGGGCAGGCGGAGACCGTTCATCCTGGCTCTCTGTATAGGAACACTGATCGGAGTGGCGCTGTTTCTGAATGGATCACTGATAGGTGAGCAGATATGTGACATGCTCTTTTCCTTTTTTTAGCCCCGTTTTTAGATGATTCTTCTGCCTGCTGTGTGAAGCTGTTAATACTTTTTCAAATTGTGACATAACTTTTAGTCACATGTGGAAAGTGCTAAATTTAAAAGCATGAAGGTGAGGCTGCAACTGCTTTAATGACAGAACACTTATACATTCTGTACAATCCCATGATGCCTTATGCCTCTGAGTTTATTTCAGTTAGTCAAGTCACCTAATGTTGTTTTCAGAGCACTTAGTAACACGGTTGGTTGAGTCGTTAGGATCCATTTATGCTATAGAAACACAGATCATGTGCACATAGATTACATACAGATGCACTACTTATACATATATTGCAATATGCAGTGCACATCTACATCACAGCAGTTTTATTTTATTTTGTCATTTTGCATAATCAGTCATCATTTTCATACTAATGAGAATGTCAGAGATTTAAATTGCAGCCAAATTGTGAAACCTTACTCGCTGATTTTCACGGTAAAGAACTTTTTACTTAATTTTCATAAATTACACCCCAGAAATTAATACCTGATTTGCACAAAATGACTTGAAGGACTCAAAAGAGTCACAGTGAACAGAAACAAAAACTTTAAAGCAGCTTTGTGGAATCTCAGCTGCTTAAAACTTAAAACTAAAAAGTGCAAATAGAAATTCATTATCTAACACTGAAATATGTCCCGTCTGTTTTTGACTTTGTGCCATCTGCTCAGCGTGGTACGCTAAACCACTTGGGAGCATCACGGCCCCAGCGGGAAACAAACTCTGACAATGTGAGCGCTCTTGCTTTACCCAGCATGCCCTTTTTTTTTTTATATTGGAAGCAGCGGAGCATCCCTTTCTGAAAGCCCTGCCTCACTGATGTCCTTGTGCACTGATGACTGATGCTGCTCACAGTTAAGCCCTCAGCTTATTACATCACTAAGATGTCATTCCAAGGTCATATGCATCCAATCAAACATTGATCAGCTGCCGATCGTGCCGCACAGATATTGATCTCTAGGCAATCTATATCAGTGTAGTTCCGGTTGTAATGTCATTAACTATGTGTTGCAAGTGCACATGTAAACAGACAGGGGTGTGAGGTTTTGCGTCATCTGTGGGTCAAACGTCTAAACTGACTGATGTTGCAGATGTTTTTCCTTTTTTCCTTCCTGCACACAAACATGTTATACTATATATATATAATTATGCTTTATTATAATAGACACTTAGGCTGCAATGTAGGATTGATTTAAAAATCACTGAAGATGCAGAAAAACTGACAATAAGGTCTTCAACACTCCTCCTGGTTTCTACTGTAGTTTTTTGTCCCAGTTATCAATCTCAATCAGTACTGAAGGGCATATTGGCCAAAATTGAGGCAATTGACATTGAATAGGCTGTATGTTGTACAAATAAATTAAGCACTAAAAATAATTGCATCCCTGGGGAGGATTAAATGCACCATGACTCAACAGAGAAGATGGGAAAATGAATTTGTGCTGAGCTGAAGTGAAGTTTGGGTTGATAGTGATTATTATTTTATTGCAATCATTTTAAAACACAGACAGTTAGAGCTGTGTTTAATTATTATTATTATCTATTAATCTATTATTTAGTTTTTTTGCTGGTCTTGTCCATATTGTCAGTAAATTGTTCATTTCTTGCACCCCAAGATGACTTCACATCAATTGTTTTGTCCAACAAAACAAAGAAAAACAGCAAATCCACAAAAACCAAAAATGTTTGGCATTTTTGGTTGATAAATGGCTTAATTAATCGAATATCAAAATAATTGTTTGTGTAAATAAATAGATCAATTAAATCATTGTTTCACCACTGCTAACGAGGCACAGTTCAACATTGTCGTATGAGTGACGACATGGAGAAATTGCAATCAGGTTTTAATCAGGTGAATCTGAACGCATTCTTAAAAGATATCGACTCTGAAACTCAAATTCACGCGCTCACTTTCAAGCCATTTAATTCAGCTTTGAAATACAACATTTCAACTGATTTATCTGACAATCTACACACTATGTTTTCAAATCAGAATCAAATCAGTTTGAACTGAATCTCTGATGGCGTTTTTTCTATTTTTCAGAGTACTATTTGTAATAGTAAAAAAAATCTGATCCGCTTTTTAACTATTATGTCCTGTGTGTCAGCAGGAAAGAAAAATAGAATCACAATTACAATCGCAATACAAACTGAGGCTTTAAATGTCTCTAAATAGAACAAAGTGAAATGAATCGTCAAAGGAGTTATAAATAACAAGAACAAGTGCTGTGTGAACTGTTTTCTGTCAGCAGATTCTATTCAATTCTATTCTACGCTGTTCCACCTTCTATTCTTCTGCAGAGACGTTGGCACTCAGGTCGTTTAGGGGCACCGGGGAGGTGTGTGTATGTGTGTGTGTGTGTGTCTGTGACCACCTTTTCAGCGGGGTTGACATGGGAAAAGACAAAGTGACCTGTATCTGTGTGAGAGGTGCAAAAAAAAAAAGAAAGAGAAGAGAGAGAAAATGTGTGTGTGTTTCCATGGATATATGTATATGAATGTGTGTGAACAACACATGGTGACGTGGGAAATATATTGTAACCTGTATATGAGAGTGTGTGTATGTGTAAGTGTGTGTGTGTGTGTTGACATGGGAACACAGGAGCAGGCAGTTCACAGGGAAATGCTTCCTGTTTGCTTCCCCATTTCCACCAATCACATTTCACTTCCTGTCTGCTCGGCTAGTGAGTAGTACTGCTCCATTGTCCCACACACACACACACAGACACACACACACACACACACACACACACACACACACAGTTGCACCTTCTATGAACATTTGTTTCCTCGACATTAATGGATTTCAGTTTGTGAAGTCATGCTGCGTCAGACTGCCTATGATATCGCAGACGCACACACACACACACACACACAGACAGACTTATATACAGGCTAATAATGCGTTCCCATGTCTCTCTGTCTTGTTCACACACACACATTCATTCAGTCTCTCTCAGACACACAGACGTTGAGCAGCTTGAGGGGAAGAAGAATGGTCACATACGTAATGAGACACAGAAGGTCACACACGTCATGCAAAGCAGTATGGGAAATGTGCAATGACCCAGTTTTGTGTGTGTGTGTGTGTGTGTGTGTGTATTTGTGTTGCATAGCTGTAAGTCACTAAACAGCTATTGATCACATGTGCAGCTTTGACCTGTGTTACATCAGCACAAATTCAGATGTTTGTGTGTGGATGTAGAGAGAGAGAGATTATATTCTCTATTTTAATATGAATTCCTCGAATTAACGTTTACATGTATCTATTCTTATTTCACTTGTGTTTTATATCACTATTAATCATTTTCTTTTGATATTCATTAACTTCTTTTTACCATCATTACATCAGACACGCATCAAAATGTGTGTATATTAGAAATGGCTTAACTTGGTCCCTATGTCAGTTTTAAAGAGCTGTTTTACCCAGATAACAAAAAAAATGTATTTTCTCAGTTAGTCCTGTCAGTGAAGGAAGAAATCTCAGAAATAGAAATCTCTATAATAGATTTATAGATACTACTACAGGTAAGTTAGAGAATATGTTTGTTTTTGTAATTTAAGTTATCTTGATACATCCTCGGCTGTTGGTTTGCTCGTCGTATAATAATAACAACAAACATCCTTTTCTGTCTTTCTCTGTCAGGCCTGTCGCTGGGTGACGAGCAGGGGAGACAGCCAATAGGAATCGTTCTTACTGTGCTGGGGGTGGTGGTGTTGGACTTCTGCGCAGACGCAACAGAGGGACCAATCAGAGCTTACCTGTTAGACGTGGCGGACTCAGAGGACCAAGACATGGCGCTCAACATCCACGCAGCCTCAGCAGGTCTGTCGGGGAACAATGTAGTTGTTTGATGTAATTCTGTTTGTTTTTAGGTCTTTGTATAAGCTTTTAGCTTCCTACACCTTCTGCACAAGCATTTGACTACTTTAAATTTATGTATAGCTGAGAATATGTAGGTAAAAGTGTGTTTTTACAAATTTGAATGTCATGTGCTATATAAATAAAGAGGAAATCATGCCTTTTTGTGTATACATCTACGTGTTTAAACCTCTCCATGCGTCCGTGTGTCCAGGTCTTGGCGGTGCGGTCGGCTACGCTCTCGGAGGTCTAGACTGGACACACACCTACCTGGGAGCAGCCTTCAAGTCTCAGGAACAGATTCTGTTCTTCTTCGCTGCCATCCTCTTCTCTGCGTCTGTGGTGTTGCATCTGCTCAGCATCGAGGAGCAGCAATACTCGCCCCATCACGACAGGCTGGACCAGGTACAGTGTGTGCGGACTGTAAAATTTTAGTTAAAAAACTTGATTACAACATGACATTTGTCACAAAACAACGTCCCTCTTGGTCTCTTCTTTGTAGGAGAGTCCAGATCCCACCCACCCTCAACCTTCTGCCAATGGCCGGGCTGGACTTCTCGCTCCTAAGCTGGAAATGATTGGAGAGGATGAAACGATGGACAGCTATGAACTGTATGACCCGTATGGAGACGACCAGTCAGAACGTGGAGACATGGACTTCTTGGAGGTGGAGCTTGTGAGAAGTAAGTTCAAGAGTCTATTTTTTTGTCTTTTCAGTCGGAAATTCTGAATTAAATATCACTGTGTATGATGAACATATCTGGTAGTCCTATGTTTCCAAAGCCAGCGAGATTTTCCCTTCACAGTCAATGTTTTTGTCATTTTTTGTTAGGTTTCGTTAGCCTAGTTTAGTGTTTTTAGGCAGTTAGTCTTTATTTGCCCTTTTCTCCTTTTCTTCTTGATCATCCTTTTCCTCTGAATTCCTCACATCTGAACTTATGACCCCTCCCCTCGTCTCTCTCCAGGTAAAAGCGACAGCGTTCTCGCCATGGCAGACGCAACCCTTGACCACCTAGACCACGATGCGTTGTTCCTGTGCCACATAGAGCCGTCCATCTTCACCGACCGCCTCTCGCCCTATCGCCACTCGCCTCCTTTGACCGCTTCCTCCTTCAGCGCCAATCGCACCACCCCCCCTCCCCGGCTCGCCAACATCAGACGCAGCAGCAGCACAGGAAGTCAAGACCTGCTCCGCCCCCAAAACGGCAACCACCAAACGCACGCTCCCACTGCCAAGATTTCCCGCCTCTCGGCGTTCTTACAGGAAATGGAGAATGACGAGGGACAGGAGGCGTTGCTGAACAACCAGCTCAATGAGCAGCGGACGCTGAATGGGCGGCTGTTAGCCGGTGTAGTTGATAGAGATGGCACCAGCGCTAACAGGCTGAGCGCTAAAGGACAGGCTCATCGGGCTGGAATGGTCAAAGGTCGGTGTTTTCATGTTATAATACATGTAATGCTTAATTGTATATTGAATAAAACATAATTAAATTAAGAAATAGATATTGTTATTGAATTATACAGTACTTTTTAAATGTAATTTCATTTAAAAGGATGAAAAATATTTTCTGTAAGAAGTCTTTGACAGCCACTATTCCATCTTCCAACCAGCTGTGGTAAAAATAGCTGCATTTGTCCTGATAGGTCATTAAACATAATGCCCAGTAGACAGCTGAGCCAGTGTTTTACTGTCACAGTTTGTAGAGATATCCAACGTTGAGCGATAAGCTTCCTGGCCACTGACGTACCAACTAGCCATATCTTAAGTGCCATTTCCCGGAGTAACAACTCTGAGGAGTCAATAAGGAGATGAAGCGGTGGATCTGTGGGAAAATTTCTATTTGTCAAGGTGGAGATAATCTGTACAGTTTCCTGCCAGATGGACAAAATGTACAATTCGGATGGGAAGATAAACCCATGAGATGTCTTACCCTATCCTTAGTATCTTAGTAAACTAGTAAAGAAGAATAATAAACTGTCTTTTACATCAGCTGCCAGCACTGGAGCTCCCATGCGGCAGTCGCGTCACCGTCACACCTTCTACCGCCAGCCGTCCTGCACCTTCTCCTACTACGGCCGAGTGGGAAGCCATCGCTACCGCTATCGCCGAGCCAACGCCGCTTTTCTCATCAAGCCTTCTCGCAGCATGAACGACCTGTACGAAGTGGAGGCCAGACACCGGAGGAGGAACAGACGGAGGAACAGAAACTGCAGCGGGAACACAAACTCGTCCAGCGGAGATGCAGAGAGTGAAGAGGGCGAGGTGAGGAGCAGAGGGATGAATTTATTACTATATGTGTGTATAGATCTAGAGCTCCCGGGCAGGGGGGGGGGGGCTCAGAGTAGAGCCGCTGCTCCTTTGCATCGAAAGGAGCCAGCTGAGGTGGTTCAGGCACCTGGTTAGGATGCCTCCTAGACGCCTCCCTCTGGGGGTGTTCCAGGCACGTCCAACTGGTAGGAGACCCCGGGGCAGACCCAGAACATGCTGGTGGGACTACATATCTCTCCTGGCCTGGGAGCCCCTTGGGATCCCCCAGGAGGAGCTGGAGGGCATTGCTGGGGTGAAGGATGTCTGGGTTTCTTTACTCAGTCTGATGCCACCGCGACCCGGTCCCAGATAAGCGGCGGATAATGGTCGGATGGATATATATATATATATTTATTACTATCTAATGATAGAATCAGTACGAACTGCCACTAACTGTAGACACATTGTACAGAACATAATGACATCAGACTGTTTGGTTCAGTTTGAATAAGCTGAAGCATTTTTCTTTCTCATGTTGACCAATAAATAGCAGCAATTTGAGGAATCTAAGCAATAGAGTTATGTTTTCAAGGTTTTTGTGCTTGTACCTGTAACCATGGCAACAAGCTAACACTGTCATTTCTCTCCACTGTGAAGCGTATATTTTCTCTAGTATTTTGTGTGATGTTTCATTAATCCTCCTCCTCCTCCTCCTCTTGTCAGGTTGAGACCACCGTGCGGCTGCTGTGGCTCTCCATGCTGAAGATGCCTCCGGAGCTGCTGCGGCTGTGCGTCTGTCACCTGCTCACCTGGTTCTCCATCATCGCCGAGGCCGTCTTCTTCACAGACTTCATGGGACAAGTCATCTACCATGGAGATCCTACCGTACGAGCAACAAACATATAGATATATCCCTACATTACCCTGAAATTTAATTACTTCACTGGCATGACTGCTGAAATCTGAAATTTCAGAAAAAGACAAAGAGCAATATGAAAACAAAGTGAGGTGATTCATTATTTGAGCTGAAAACGTGCTCTGCATTGTTACATAATCTCTAATATCTAAAGTAATGGAAAATGGTTCCAAAATTAAAAAACATAATCAAATAAATCAAACGCCATTTAGAGTTTATCAGATATTTTGGTAACAATTAAGCGTTTGTAAATCCAATTTTTTTTTTTTTTTTAAACAAAAGGTGCCACAAAATTTTTCCTTAAGACTTTATCTCATATTCTGGTATTCTCATATGTTATTTACTGTCTATCATGTGAAACTCTTTACAGCAGGATCCATCTGAACCGCTAATTTTTCTTGTTTAGAGCTCAACTAAAAACTTAACCTGTACCTTTTCTCGCAGGCTCCTATTAACTCTACTGCGCTGGATAATTATCACAGAGGAGTTCAGATGGGATGTTGGGGACTGGTTATATACGCCATGACTGCTGCTACGTGCTCAGGTGACAACACGCTCACAAACACAGAAACGTAAACACGCCAGGTGGCTCAAATGCGGCTGTTTTTCAGCTTCAGAGTGGAAGAATAACACATGTTGACGTTAAATTCCCCACTAAACGATCAACTACTCTCTCTGTCTCTGTCTTTCCTCTTTTCTCTTCATTATTTTATCCAGCTATCCTTCAGAAATACCTGGATAACTTTGACCTGAGCATCAGGGTCATCTACATCCTGGGAACACTTGGATTCTCCATAGGTATGAACCAAAATACCAACAGAAAAGAGTAGAATAAGACTCCTTTAGGCTTTAAGCTGTAAGCTACGCTAACAAGAAACTCTTGAATTGATCTTTCTTTTTTCCCTCCATAGGAACTGCGGTCATGGCGATCTTCCCTAACGTTTACGTTGCCATGGTGATGATTAGCAGTATGGGCATCATCTCCATGAGTATCTCCTACTGTCCTTATGCTTTGCTGGGACAATATCACGAAATGAAAGAGGTACAAAAAATATTCAACTTAATGTGTAACATCAACTGGCTCAGAGACTGAAGATGAAAATTTGCCTTTTGGCACATTTTGTATTACAATGGTGTTAATTAATGTGTATTGTCCCGGATGTGAAAATAGTCCTGAATGAATACACTAACTCCTGCTAGTCGGGGTGTAACAATACAGTCAACTCATGATTCGGTTCAATAGATGATACAGGATTCACGGTTTGATATTTACGATATATTTAACAAAGAAAGATTGAAAACAAAGAAATATCTTAGACCTTCTTAGGCACGTCAATTTACAGAAATGGCTTTGACCATTTCTTTGTTTCTTATAGTTTTTTTCCTTATTCTGTAAATTCCAGTGCAAAATGAGAAAAATACAATCTCAAAATCTTACAACTTTTTACATTTGTTAATTTGGATGTATTTCAAGATCTATTCTCTTATGTTTTTCTGTGTTGCAACATTCTGTAATACTGTATATCAGAAACTATTTTTTTAATATTTAGATTTCAGTGGCATTCATTGACTAATAGAAATGCACACCGATCATGTTATTTATTTATTTATCTACTAACTCTAACTGTAACTTTCTTTGCATCCTGCAGTACATCCAGCACAGTCCTGGTAACTCCCGGAGAGGCTTTGGCATCGACTGTGCCATCTTATCCTGCCAAGTGCGTGTTCACACTTTCTTTACAACACCAAAAATATGTAATTGAGTCAAATATACAGTATATATGCTACAGTATACTGAGAAAATTATGTTTTAATATAATCCATATGTAATGTTGCAGGTGTACATCAGTCAGATCTTGGCGGCCTCAGCTCTGGGTGCGGTAGTGGAAGCAGTTGGCAGTGTTCGTGTCATTCCCATGGTGGCCTCTGGGGGCTCCCTCCTTGGATTCTTCACCGCCTGCTTCCTGGTCATTTACCCCACTCCAAACGCCGGGTGAGAAAACCACCTGTTTTTAAATATTTTGCTGTTACCGAGCCAAAAATGTTGTCCTAACAGTTTTAATTGTGTTTGACAGGGAAGGGGTGGCAGCCAAAGCTTCAGAGAAACGGGCTTTGACGACGCTGGAAAATCCCAGTGGCAACGAAGTGGCTGTTACCGTGGTGAAGGAGAAACCCAGCTTCCTGAAACTCAACAAGGAGGGCAAGGCCACCACCACGACCGCTTCCTGTCACACGGAGAATGAGTCCGTTCTGTGATTGGTTGGTCAGAGTCGACAGGCAGGCGGAGGTTACAGGTTATAGAAGAAAACAAATTAAGTCACTTTTTATATTCATCGCTGTCTTCAGGATTTCCTCATCGTGCTGAAGAAGAGAGAGGAGGGCGGCTTGGTGTCTGTTCGGGCTTTTCTTCAATTTGGTGTGCTGTAATTTGCTGAAGAAAACAACTCAATCTGCCATGGGACCAACTTACCCTAGAAAAAAAAGCATTCTGGTCCTAGTGCCAATTCAGCCTTCACCAATATTCCTTCCACTTAGCCCTCACGGACAATTGATTGATCCGTCATGGTCGTCTAGAAGTGAGAAATTCACAAGTCATGGTTTAAAGGAGAGGTTGTCTCTGTCTCTCAGGGGCTCTAGGAGGTGCTACCGAGCAGCTGCCTGGACAGGAAACTTCAGGGGACTCACTTACATACATACTGTACATTCATACAAACCCTCACATGCGCACACGCCTCTTCATCCGGGGTCAACACAATCGAATGAACGTCGTTAATGAACATTAGTCCTCGAAGCTGCAATCATCAAAAAAAAAAAAATGCTGAAAATCGTTCTTCCTCGCTGTGGATTTGAATCTTTGCTTCCTGATGCGGAAGCTGATCGATGACAGAGTGTGCGTCTGCTGACTTGGCGTCTCCGGTGGAGGCGCCGCGCTCACCAAAATAAACTCAACCACACTCTTTTACAGCACTCTGCGACAGTAGCTTTAAGACTCTAGAGACTTTCGGAAGTGGCATTTCTGAAACCAAGAGCCCGAAGCCTGGTTCCTGGGGAAAAATTATTGAGTTTGAGCCCCCAAATTGATTGCAAGTGTTTTGTTTTCGCCCTCCTCCACGTGGCAGGAGTGCTTAAATCTTAAATTTAGCCTTCATTCCAGGGCAAAGACAACCATATTTAAGAGGCTCTGCTCCAAAATGTAGAGCATGAGCATAAAGTTGCCTGTATATTGACAGTAAAAACTACAGAAACAACAATCCAGATGTGTATTAAGTGAAATTCCAGGACAGATAGAGCATAGATGCAATATGTGCAGTATACAGGGCATTACTATCCCAAATATTATTATAATATTATGATTAATTGAGGACCCAGAGTAATGTTTTAAAGAGACTTATGTTTCTGTGTTTTGAATAATCAGACTAACCTACATGCTGCATGTTAGAGGAACAGAGAAGAGACAAACCAAACAGTAGAGGAGAAGAGAAGATAGAAGTGGAGTTGTGCTCTTTCTCTCTCTCTTTTTTTTGTTGCTTTCTTTTTTTGTTTTTAGAAAATGCTAGCACAGTTTTTGTCACTAACTGCACATTAGCTGAGCCGTTTTTTGAAAGAAGTGTTAAATTGTGTTCAGTTTGAAAAGTGTTGTTTGAAATCCTCTCTGAGACTTTTGGGGTGTCGGATTCGTTCCGTCTTAAGACGCCAGCAGGACGGGGATTCCTGACGCTCTTTCCTGTTCAACTGTACCAGAGATGAACAGAGTCTGAAATTGGAAACAAGAATATTAGAACGTATCCTGGATATTTTGAAAGAAAAAAAAAAATGCACGAAATGTGCATGTAATGTAAGAGAGGTAAAAATAGTAGCGTGTAGTAACGGGGTTAGAGTTGTTGTTTGAGCCTCGATGGAGGATTTATGCTCTTGATGTAGGTGTGTTGGTTCCACTGAACTGGGCCAAATACAATCAGTAGAGAGACTATTTTAGATGTTAATTACTAATGTGTGTGGCACGAGATTAAAGAAGGACTGGAGAAATGTGTTTACCTTAAAGAGATAGTTTGACATTTCTGGAAATACGTTTAATGGCTTTTCTTGCAGAGAAGATGAGAATTTTCTCATCTTAACTCTCTGCAAGAAAGCAAAGAAGCGTATTTTCCCAAAATGTCGAACTGTTCCATTAAATGCTAAGAAAGATTTGAATTGTTACAAATTGGGAGATGCAATAACTTAAGATTGATCCAAAATAAGACAACAAGGCAGGTTTAAACGTTTTCAACAGCTCCCGCAGACCCAGAAAGACATTTTTTAGGTAAAGACAAAATAGCCAGTTTTGAAAGCTAGAACTTTATTGACAGCCAAGTTGGCAAAATCCAACTTTGCCTCCTAAAAAAAAAAAAAATGACATTAACGAAGAATAATTCATCAAATTTGCCACTGAAAGCCAGCTTGCACTTTGCATCATTATTTCTTGAAACTAACAGGCTCAGTTAGTTGCCTGAAATTGTGTGTGGGGAGATGCTTCTCATGCCGCCCTCACTTCAATTTCACAAAAACCAAGATAAGAGGCAAAATGGCTGCATCTTGTAGCTGTTTGACGATGAGGAAGTAAAACTGTTGACTTTAGCTTTACTTCGATCCTCCATACACAGTGCTGCGTGCCAGTGATGAGGCTAAGAAGCCTATAAAACACAGACGGGATACATGCAAGTTGTACAAATTAAAACTAATCTCTTATTATTCATTTTTGTTTTTTGAGTGTAGCCGATTAAAGGTTCAATAATCTTAATCTTTTGAATGTTTCCTTTGCTGACGATGCTGGACGCGTTAAAAACAAACTTGAAGTTACAAAAGGCGAAATGATTTTATTGCAGTTGTTTGTTTTTCTGACAAATCAGGTCAGTTGTTGCAATATCGGCCTCTGTTAATCAGCTGGGGGGAGAGGACTGTGTGAGGTTTGAGCGGGCAGAGCAGGGTTTGTTTGAGGTGGGGGGGGCGGGGGTCTGCAAATGTCAGAGAAAAGGCCGTTGATTTTTGGGTCAGTTTCCTTTCAGCTCAATCAGCTGAAACATGCAAATTGAAAGGAATTGAAATTTAAATTGCAGTGGGTTCATTTCCTAATGAAAGAGCATTTTATTTGAGTGTGTATTAAAACATTTAGTGGAAAAGCTTATTTGAAATGTTTTGGGTTTTAGACGAGAATTCACTCACTGATGATGTGGTTGTTGTTTTTTCACTTGGGTGAGGGGTCGGTGCAGAGTTGAACCCTTTTTAAACGAATTAGATTCCTTCCATAATTTCAGGTACATTCGGTCTCAGAGCAGAGTAGAGAAGAGTGTTTTCCTTCCTGGGTTGACCCCACTCTACCTGTGGTGATGGGACAAAAAAAAAAAAAAAAAAAAAAAAAAAAAGCAGGGACGGGATGGTGACAAAACACAAGGACGCACAGATGCCAGGACTGCTCTGATGAAGAGTTTTGAACGGCCTTTGTAACCACTTGGGCAATAAACATTCTCTGGATGAAAAAACGGACACAACTTCAGTTTAAGGACAAACATGACAACTTAAAAATATATCAACTTTGGGTTTGGGAGGTTTGCATGCAACAACAGCGATATGCATGTGTGAAACACCAAAGTATGACTCTGTACAAATCACTCGAGCTCTTTTCTTTATTGTCCTTATAGGTCAGGGATGTGTTTTCTAATGCATGGCTGGGTGTTTGTGTCTTTTGTGTGAACTTAAATGTGTAAAAAAAAAACAACAAACAAAAAAACAAAAAACAAAGATGTACTCTTTAAGCTGAAGCATTGTGCTCGGTCTGGGTCAGTACGCTCTTAACAAGCATGTGACTTTTTAAACTTTTTTTTTTTTGCACATTTATGAGTTAAGTTTCGGACAGTGCGCATCTCGCTGCTTTTCAACACAACACGCATGTGGACGGGAGGTGTTGAAATGTTAAAAGATGCGCATCACGTCATCCCGAGCGACACTCCTTGTTAAAAGTGTAGGCGGGCCGTGAATACTTGAAGTGCAGCTTGAGTGTTTTCTGTTCCAATGCAGTGGGAAATCTTTGATTTTTGGAGGTTTTGTTCTTAATGTCCCAAGCCTTTTACCGTAGACTCTGGAATGTTCAGACAGCACGGCCTCTCGCTCGGCCTGCTGGGAGATTGAGTTCTTACTTTTGATTCCATCTGGTGACTTAAAGTCCATGAATGTGAAGCGATTTCAGCCGAAATCCTTTTTGTTTTGATGTTCGACAAGCCAGAGGGAGGGGAGGGGGGGGGGGGAGGTCTGACATTGCACAAATCTTGCACATAATAAGTCAAGAAGAAAAAAAACAAAAACAATAGAACTGTCTCGCAAAAGGATTAAAAAAAAATAACTGTGGATATTTATTTTTTTTAGCTTTCTTGTCTATAAAGGACACTTTTCACTTAGTTTCTGAAAGAGAAAATTATTCTATTTGCTGTTACAGAAGATGTTAAAGAAGCTGGACTGGAATGTGTGTGTGTGAGCAGTCGTGTGTAAATGTGTGTGTAGGTTCACAGCTGCTCACATGTAAAAGCAAAAAGCAAGAGTGTGTTAAAAATGTCATCTCAGTGTTTGTTTTTTGGTTCATGTTCTCTGCTCTTTGCAATCACCTGGTTTACACTTTACTCTGGAATCGACGGCTGCAATACCCGGAGGTTATTTACGAGTCTTTATCGTCTCTGTTCAGATGTTTTAACTCAACTAGAAAATGTTTTTTTTGTATCTGTTTAATTGTAGGCAGAGCCACACATAAGAGTTGGTCTTTGCACTTTTCAGTGGCAGCCATGTTGGCTCCACCGTCCTACCTGGTGCTCCCGTACCAGCTGAGCATTGAATGAATGTGGCGATGTGGTGATGCTGATTTCATATTTCCAGCCAGCAGCTGTCAGTGGCAGCAGCGTGGTGGCCGAACTCTGTCTGCGTGTGTGGCTCTGCCTCTCTAGTAAACTGTGTGTTAATGACGGAGGAGAAAGATGCCTATATACTTTGATCTTAACAGAGATTAAATCAAGAAGAATACTTAAAGAATGGGAAAGCAAGTATGTGCAGTGTACTATATAATATGCCTTGTTATTTGAAAAAAAAAAGATGTAAATATACATATTTCTCTTTTAGTTTCCTCTTTTTTGCTGCTATAAAAAAGATGATTATTTTTGTTAGTAGTTTTGTTTTCTATATAAAGACTGTATATATCTTTATGTTCTGTAAATATGCTTGAGCCTTCATATGTAGGACTCTGGATGAACACTGTATGGAACGCACCTTTAAAATCTGTTCAGAGGCAAATCAACTGACTCCGCTTCTTATTTGTTTACTCATAAGGTAAATGTGTACAATGGGAAACAATATGAAAAGATTCAAAAATGAAGAAGGGGCTTAACAGACACCTTTTTTTAAAAAAAAAATAAAAAAAATCCGAAATCCAAACTTTAAACTTTATTTATTGAAACATTTTCTACAAGTTTCGTGTTTGCTTCATCAGGCACGTTTGTCAATAAGGAGAACAAATTGAAGGTTTGATGTAGAGACTCGAATCTTGTATCAAGCTAATTGTGTCGTGAAATAATATTAAAATCGCCTTAAATACACAATCTGACTTATTGAAAATTGCAATAAATCAACATGTTATCCAGAAACTTCCAAAATAGATCAAATACACGTTGTTCAGAAGACCAAACAGGCGAAAAAATTACAAAAAAATATGCAGTTTCATCTGACAAATACACATGTAATCCAAAGTAGAAAAGTGCTGTAACGTGTACTTTGGATTGGATTGTTTAGATACAGTAGATGAAAGATGTCACCAGAGGAAATGTGGATATTGCTAATATTTTAGAAAGATATAAAATATCTCTGCACAAGGCAGCTAGGCAGATTATCACTGTACAAGATTTATTTAAATGGCCTGAATAGAATTTATATTTAATTCACATACAGTTTGAGAAGATTAAGAGATTCAGAAGGATGTCATTTTGTGGAGGGAAATTTTCGCTTCCACCTGTGAATCAGTAACATTTTATTCCAGTGTTTCCAGTGAGCAAACACATTAAGTGAATTTCATTCGGTATTATTATTGCATTAAATTTAAGAGAAAACATCCTTCGGGTACTGTTAGACATAGAAAGGAGGAAAGAAAAATTGACATTAAAAAACATTACGCCTGACTTTACTGAGTCAGGCGTAATGTTTTCGACCTCACAGGATCTTCATCGAGCCTGATGAATATTTTCTTAAGACTTGTATTATACACTTGTATTTTTTCCCTTAAAATATGAATTCTTATTTACAAGCCAACTAAATTAGGAGCTATTACTTTTAACCACTGTTTGCCCAAATTCTTATTTTTTAAGGGGTGTTTAGAGTGTTTTTACCTCAAAAAATGATAAAACCTAATTTAGGTTTTGGCAGATAACTGACCAGGGAACCAGTTGCAGATTTTAATAACACATAAAGTATAATAGTAGGCTCCTGTTGTTTTATACTGCAGGGTTTAAGTTTCTGTATGAATTCATATCTCAGGACAGTTTGGGCTAACTGTGCTTGTGCATATGACTGCTGGTGAAGTAACTTGCTGCTCTGCAGTTTTTAGGACCACTTCAACATTTTTTTCATAGTTTTTTCTGAGGAAGATCAGAAAACTTTGTCTGCTACGTCCTGCAGAGTCAGATTTCTCTCTCATGCACACGCACGCACACACAAACGCACAGTTTCAAGTTCCTTCTCTGGTTTCTCTTTATGGAAAAAGAGAGGGGCAGTGACCCTGTGTGTGTGTGTGTGTGTGTGTGTGTCTGTGTTTTTAACCTAGAGTCATCATGTGACAGCAGGACCAGCTGATGTCAAGTGTGTGCTTATACAGAGGTCGTTAAGTGAACTGCAGTGACCTGCTGCCCTTCTGGAGGGATTAAAGGGAAATACCACTCAATGTAATGGCTCATAATCCTGCCTCGACTTGACACTTCACTTAATATTGGTGAATCTGAACTGCTCTTCTCTAATTTGCAATTTGTAATGAATAAAAAGAAAACATTTTAATAATAAGCTCTTTCCACACAGGGGCAGAGGACAATTTCTATTTCAAACATTTGCTGTTCCATTTTGGGAGAAAATAAGTTTATTATTTGGAGTTCATCATGAAAAACATAAAGACAGACAGTAATTCTCCAGAAATGTTGTCAAATGAAATATTATTTATTCTCTAAAAAGTAAAAGGAGATTTCCTTATATTCAAAGACGGTCCAGCACACATTAGTTAAGTGTCTTGTGGTCTTGTGGGACCATTTAGGGAGCGGTGTCTGTGTGTGTCTGTGTGTGTGTCTGTGTGTGCGTGACTGAAAGTTGTTTACATGCTGCTTTAGATTGTCACAGATAATGACTCACACACATACACAGAGATTATAACTGGATAATAGCAGCAGCAGCTATCGGGTATATATATGGTTTGTTAACACAGCCTGTTTTCATTACATTTACTGTTGCAGTTCATTGTATGTGAGTACACCAGTATGATCCCACCTGCTCCAAACAACACACTGTTGCTGTGGTGAGACACTGTCCTCTGCTGGAACAAATCAAAGCAGATCTGATTCAACCAGATTTCTTACTGGCTTAAATGTGAGGCAGCCATAGATAGTTTAAATATCTCCTCCAGACATTTTGTAAGATACATAAAAAATACTCTGCTTGGAATAATAATAATATGTGTCACATTTTTTTTTAAACATTTCAACATCACTTGAACTACTACAAAGATTGAGATTACATTGATTTACACGGGTTTCAGGAGCATCGTCACAGAGAAGTCTGTATTCAACAAATCATCAGATATCATAGAGAACGGTAACAACGGGGGAAACAAGAGGAAATTCTAAGAACAAGCATTGTTGAGGCAATAAAGTAGTTGACAGACAAACAGGTGAAGAGATAAAATGAGTGTGAAAGACAGTTTATCCCATTAAAACCTCATATACTGTTATTAAATCAAACATCTGTCCTCCTGACTAAAGTTAAGTAAATGGAAAAATCGTAAAAGAGCACAGTCACCTTTAACGTCCACATTAAGCACTTTGATGTATGTATACTGTACATGTCCCAATAAATCGCTGATCATGTCCTCTAAAATGTCAGTAAAATCAAAATTGGCATGTGTTGGAAATAAAGACGTGATTTTGTCCTTTTTCCTTTTAAGTTGGTGTTTTAGAGACGTAAAGTTTCTGTATGACGCTGGCGGCACCCTTCCATTTACACACTTGAAAAACGATAAACAAAGCCATTAAAAGAGAGCTGCACTATACACTTGTGAGACTAACTGTTACAGTTGTTTATACTTGTGAAAAGAGGTTTGCTCTTAGCTCATTTAGTGTGTTGACTCAAGACTCCGACCCCTTTTTTTTGCTCTCAGCGTCTCTCGGTGAGTCATTCTGCGCAGTCATGCTGCTAAAATAATCTTCTCTGGCTGTTTCTAACCTCCACTTAGTCTCCACACAGCAGTGATGGTCAAATAAATTGAATACGTCACAATTTGGCCACCATATACTGTTAAATCTCTAAATGGCACTTTTGTGTTTTGCAGGATGTTTGTAGCTTTAATTTCAGTAAAAATCTGATACTTTAATCAGATTTTCACTGATTAAAATATGTTTTAAAATATATCACATAGAGAAAAAAAAGCCTACAAGCTGGTTCAGGCTTCATACTGTTCTCACCACACTGTACACAATGTCCAATGCATCCTTTTCATGCTGGTGGCAGACTAAGTTATTAACATCACTCCTCACTCTTTGTTGTGCTGAGCCGAGCTTGGTACTTCCTGTGCCCTAAATATCCATAATGTACATATGTATAGTCAACATTCACATATTAATCAATTCAAGGTGAGTTGGCTGACTGAACCACTCAATGTAATTCAAGATCTTTCAATACTTGTGAGCACTGCATGGCTTAAAGACTTTTTTTTTTGTGTGTGTTTTCATCAACGCCCTTTGATAAAACACATAATCTCCCAAACAGCTTCACCAGTTTCACAGCAAAACCATCCCTTTGTGATCCAGTGTTTGTTCTCACTGGTCTCTGGACAACATCCAGACAAGGTCAAGGACGTGGAGAGATGAAGGTTGGATGGAGGGAGTTTATTTCTGTTTTTTTTTCTTTGATAATTTGTGATGTTCTTGGCCAGCCTCTGCCTATCCATCACTCTGGGTGAGTCTTTCTGTCCTTCTGTCTGTTCTGTTTCATCCACTGGTATTGAGTGGGGGTCACCTGTCTAAGCAGTCTGCTCTGTGTTGGCTGCAGAGGTGAGCGTGCTGTTGAGGGTGAGTGTGGCCATGCTTTGAGCTAGTGCCAACGCCATGCCTGAACATTTGTTAATTGAATTCCTCTCCATCTCCCCTCCACTTGTATGCCCCGCCTCCCCGTCCCCCTCCCTCGCGCCCCTCCTCCTCGTCCTCCACACCCGCTTGAAGCTGTCCGTCACGAAGCAGTAAACCACCGGATCCAGGCAGCTGTTCAGGCTGCTCAGGGTCACTGTGATGTGATAGGCTAGCACATGCCCCGCCCCCTGCCCTAGCCCCTCCCCTCCAGCTTTGACCCGGAAGTAAACCAGCACCTGCCGGATGTGGAACGGCGTGAAGCAGATGGTGAAGACCACCAAGACGGTTGCCAGCAGCCTGACGGCGCGAGCCCTCCTCGCCCTGCTCTGCTGGGGCATCAGGCCGTGGCTGGAGGAGAGGAAGCAGGCGACGCGCAGGGTGAAACCCACCACGGCCAGCAGGGGGAGCAGGAACTCCAGGATGGTGAGGTAAAAGAGGGCAGGGAGGAGCACGCAGGAAGAGCTGAACCCCAACGCGGTGGTCTGGAGAGAGACGCCAACAAATCAACTCTAAAAGTACATCCTCTCCTTTAAAGTCATCAAAGCCCACTCAACATTTTCACAAGTCTATTTTTCTTATATCCGCTTGAGACTAACAAAAAAACAAGGATTCAACCTCCATCCCTGCATTTCACACCCTTTTTTAGCTTGTGACCCTTTAAAATGAAGCAATGTCTACTTGTGACCTTCATCACAGGTTAAATAATGATTTGTCCTGAGGGATCTTTAGAGGCCTGAAAATGGAAAGTTAGCCTCTATTTCACATGGAAAAAAGTCAATAAATTAAAGAGAAATGTCACAAAAAATAAACATTATTCTGAGTAATGCATATTTTCTCTTCCTCATTCCTTAAATCATCTTGTAAACCCTCAGATTTATCTCTTGTGGGCTCAAACATGCAACATGACAAAGAGACAAGATCTGGAGGGACGAGGTCTGGACCACAGTTATAATAGACCTCAGTTTGATTTTTACCTCTGGTTTCAGCTCGATTCTGTTTTTTCCAAGGTTTAATGGTTTATTCGTATGTGTTGTGTTTGTTGTGTCTTTACCTGGAAAGAGTAGGTGACCACAACTGCAATTAACCACACTATGGCGCTGACGCACTTGGCTGCCCCTGCAGTCCTCCACCTGTGGAGAGTACTGGACGCATGGACGACAGCCATGTACCGATCTATGCAGATACTGAGAAAGAAGAAGAGGAAAATAAATGCTGATCACGTCACGATCATGTAAAATGTTGCACGAATGAAGCACGAGTGACCCGCCCACCTGGTCAGAAACAGGATGCTACAGTACATGTTGACAAAGTAGCTGAAGGTGTGAAAGTAGGAGCAGGCCACGCAGCTCCCTCCGCTGTGGTATAAGGCGATGCGGGCAGGCAGTGACAGCGCCACCAGCAGGTCGGCTACGGCCAGGTTTATGGTGTAAACCACGGAGGCTGATGGGTGGGTGGAGGCCCCGCAGAAGACGTAGAGAGCCAGACTGTTGAGGACCAAGCCGACCACCAGCATCAGACAGTTACACACCTGCAGCAGGGGAGGAATCAGCATTTCGCTTTGGTTTATTGGGCATACAGACAAATTACTTTAGTTGTTTACTTTTGATAAACAATATAGTTCAACAATCTTAACAAGAACGACCTTATTTTGTTTTGGGGAGTGGAAAAAAAATAAGATTTTGTATTTTATCTTACCATGAGAGAGACCCAGATAGCATAGAAGTCTTGGTACAACTGCAAATCCAGGTGGGCTAACTTGTGCAGGTACGGCGCCCCCCACCGCTGGTCCCAACTGCTGCAATTAGTGGGGTCAGGGGTCACGAGGGGTTCAGTGACGGCAGAGGCGGCGGTGATGTTGGTGAGAAGGCTCTCCATTGGTTGAGAAAGATGAATGAGGGACTGGTCAAGTGACAAAACGAAAGAAGATTTTAGTCTCGTGCAAAACATTAAACATTAAACAAGAGACGTTAAAGCCCCCATGTGTAGCGCTGGAAACCTTGTATCTTTGGTGCCCCCCGGTGGTAGTGTCCAAAAAGACACGGGCAGAAATGCACGCCAACATTATCAGAATAATTTGAAAGATGCTGTTATTACATAAACACAGTAAAAAAAGTGGCTTTACTTTGTAGCTTTACAGAAATAGACATCATTACAAAACATGACAGAAAAAGTTCAATAAAAATCTAATTAAAAAAAGGACAATGACGATGGTACAACAATGAGAGTATTGTTATCTGGTACAATGACTCGTTCTGTTGGCACACAAGTATGTGGAGTATCTGGATAAGTGGAGAAAAAGGATACCAGAGTGAGAGTAGTTGGTCCAACCTGTCTAACAGTGACAATATTAGCAGTAGCAGGTTACAGTAAGTTAGTTGCTAAACTGGTAGTAAGTGACTGAGTGTTAGGAATACCTGGGCCTTGTAATCTAGTTTTTGTAAATGCAACATTTCTATGTGCATGCACTGTATTAAACATGAAAGTTCATTTGTGACTTTGGCTATAGTAGTTCGACAAAACAGTCCAAACTCAAGGTGCACTTACTTGCTTTTTTTGAAGCTTTAGACCGAATGTTCTTAAAAATATGGTCAAAGTACAGTTTTTTCAAGATTTGAAATGTCATGCTTCACTTTTCATCCACCATGGACATGAAGTCTAAAAGTGGATGAAATCATAACAGCTGCTGAGCATGCATGCCAGGAGATTAATCTCCATGTCAACTGAGCAAACTTCATCTGTTGTAGAAGATTGTGTGATGTGCTTGAAAGCTCCAGTAAAGTGAACCTTGAGTTGGGATTGATTTATCAGACATATGTATCGTTCATATTAGTCGTGTTCTCTTGTAAAAGTGAAAAATATTGCCTGAAAACAGTATAAATATCACCTTTGAGTCTGTTTTAGAGTGCAGCGACTTCTTTGCCTTGTCTGAAAGCAAACAAGCGACACAAAGTTGAGCTTTATATTTTACTGGAAGTGTTTTCAGACAATGTTTTTCACTTTTACAAGAGAAAAGACTTTAAGGATGAGGACTGCTGGTTTGGCAAATGTACGTCTGGTTCTTCTATAGGGAAGCATTTGTGACTTTCTGCCACACAGGAGACGAGATAATACCACACTATCTCATCTGTCTATATATAAGTATAGAGAAGCATGTGTGAAAAACACTTTCTGTTCTCTCCAGAGAGAATGCTGTCATTGTTTCTAGTGAGAAACAATGAAGGGAAGCTGCTGTAAGAACAGTAATTCATCCTCTGAATACAGGACAATTTTATATGTTTAGAGTTGAATTCCTTTGATGACAGTCTTATCATCAGAGTGATGAAAGGCTGTGTAATGTATCTTTGCATCATTTGTATTGTTGTTATTAAAGTGAATAGTGATTTAATAATTAGCCCTGACTCATTTGTTTATGAGGATCAGCTTCTTCTGCTACTTTTTAAAGATCCTCTCCAGACATCTTTTAGGACATATAACAATACTCTGCTTGGAATAATATGTGTCTGATATGGTTTTTCCACAAAAAAGTTCAGTTAACTAGTTAAAAATTCTTAAAATTTAATCTCCTCCTTCTCCTTCCTTGAAAAATCCAGAATCTATAAATATGCAAATATTTTTATTTTCCAACCAACACTTGTGTAAGTTGGACCAGAATTGGCTCCAAACTAGGTGTGATGTCACAAATTGTGTTCGTAGGTACTCGCCTTAAACTCAGATTTTCGGTGAGCACAGAGAACCTTCCTCTTCAAACAGCCTTCTAGTGTCAAACTCTGCACATTTACACACAGTGAAACTCAAACATCCAACTGAAGGAACAAGAAGAAAACATATTTTTTGCTCAAACGATGTGATAATATTCAGGTTTCTGTTGAACACACCCCAGCAGGAGTTTAAATGAATAACATGAACACCCATAATGTGTGTTGGAGACAGAAGCATCAACCTTTTTATGCCTCTGCACTGGTGACAGCTGTGGCTGGAAGGCATTAATGTTTTCAGGTTGACTCTTTGTCCCGTTCTTGTGAACATGATATCTCAGGAACTCCTTGAGGGAATTTCCGCAAATTTGGCACAAACATCCACTTGGACTCAAGGATGAACTGATTAGAATTTGGTGGTCAAAGGTCAAAGGTCACTGTGACCTCACAAAACACATTTTTGGCCTTAACTCAAGAATTCATGCGCTAATTGTGACAAAGTTTCACACAAATGTTTAATAGGATAAAATGATGAAGTGATGGCATTTTATATCCAAAAGGTCAAAGGTCAGCTTCTCTGTGACATCATAATGTTCTGCAAAAACATTTTTCTGGCCATTTTTCAACACCATAACTCAGGAACAGAAGGGAGATTGTGACCAGATTTCACATTTGCTCAGATACTGAACTGGTGACACTAATCTTCGGTCTCCACTTTGAAACTGTGGTGATTGTAAAGATCTTCTGTGCTGCCAGGTTGAAGATGTGTGTGAAGCATCCACGTTTTTGGAATTTGTAGCATCCATATCTGAACCATTGTCTGCTGTCATGGCTACAACTCAGAATCAGCTTTACTGGCCAAACATGTGAACACATACAAGGAAAATACACTTAATACCTTTTTATTAAATCCCTTCAAAGTCTTCACTACAAATATTATGAGTCTGGAGAGACGTGGATGTAAACTGCAACGTGACTGGTTGGTGGAGGCATACGACCGTGAGGTGGTATTTCTAGTTACCCTGGAGTCATCTTCAGATAAATATACATAGACAGCTCAAATCTAAAGTGATGGTGTATGCTCCAACTAACTCTAACTAAAAGAAAGATTAATGACCTCTAGGGATGAAAAGTGGTCAACGTCAGCAGGAGTTAATCCAGAGAAAGAGAGACTTTAGAAATCCTTGTCTTATAAACAACGTACTTGTAGTGTGGAGCTGACTGAATCCATCTTCATATGCTCTCTAGAAGGATGTGACACTTTCAACAAAGTTAAGTGCGTGACCTTGTGCCTTACTTTAAACACGGTGTATTAATATGAACCATGTCACTGTGTGCTGCTATTTAGCACAGCATTGACACATGTTGTGTTGAACACGGGACATACAGTACTTTGAGGGAGTCACATAAATTTGATGAATGTGACACATCCTGTTTAAAGGAGGCGAGGCTTTAAAACCTTCAACACACAGAGATGTTCTCTTAGAGAGGTTTCAGGTAAATGTAACGACAAAAATAGACCAAATTTTTTTAAAAGGACACTGATTTCAAGGCTTATTCAAGATTCATTTATTATCATTTTAGAACACAAGATTGTATAAAGAAATGCAGTTTGTAGTCCCTTAATGCTACTCACGAAAACAGAAATTATATAAATGGATTAATTACATTACATGTTGTGAGGAGAGCTGTAACTTTCAAGATATAATGTCCAAATAAGTTAAACTTCCTATCTTTTTCTGTGGAGCTTATCTTAATCTTATCATGTTCGTCAACAGATGGAGTTTTCTTGGTTGCCATGGAGACGGAGCTGTTATGATTTCATCCACAGCACTTTTAGGACTTCCTGTCCATACTGGCTGAAAAGTTAAGCATGAAAGTTCATCTTTGGAACATGGAAATACTAGTTTGTTTTGATTGTTCTCCAGCTACTGTTTTCCAGGTCAACAATGAACTTGATGTTTTTCAGTGGAATTAAAAATGGAGGGCGTGTCTTGTTCAAAGTGTGTGTAGGACAGTTATGGAGAGGGTGAAAAAGTCACCAAATACATAAAGTACAAGATACTTAAAATAAAAGTTTAATTTGTCTTGGCATCCTTTATGTCAATGAAAATATAAATGTTTGACTTTTGTTTCTATTATGAAAAGAGAAATTTAAAAATCTTTCTCTCCATAATAATATTA
The DNA here is from genome assembly GCA_038419695.1 of Scomberomorus guttatus. Lineage (NCBI taxonomy): Eukaryota > Metazoa > Chordata > Actinopteri > Scombriformes > Scombridae > Scomberomorus > Scomberomorus guttatus. The sequence goes on from CM076461.1 coordinate 12,744,978, forward strand.
ACTATTTTTCTATATATCAAATTTAACATATTAATGTAAAGCTATTTTGTAGAAATTATATCTTTTTAGAATTGTTTAAATGAGAAAAAAACATTTGTAGGATTTGAAATTTCATGAGACTGACAGCTGAGTGAAACCTTTTTTCACTTCTAAGCATAGCAGGACAAATTGTTTTCTATCCAAAAGCGAAGGCAGAACTCCAAATGGATTTCCTGCAGCTTATTGTTAAAAGTATTACTAGACAGAACCGCTCGTTTTGGCCAAAAAAACGTCTTCCTTTCCTTATAAATACCAGAGACGGATAAGCTCCAATCTGTTAACATGTCCTGCCGAGGAAGGTCTTTCCACTCTTCATCATCATACAGACAGTTGGATAAAACATAACCAGGGGCCTGGATTCACATCTGAAGGCTAGATTGGATCAAATCAAATAAAAAAAACTTGCTTCTTTTAATCTACAGAAAACTTTAAATCAGAAAATATCAACAGCTGTAAACAGAATAGTGAGATTCACATGAAAGCTCCTGTTTTCACGTATTGTTCCCAAATTTAATGAGCTGCATGAAACTTACAGGTGAAATAAATACTTGTTAATCTCGTGTCCTTTAAATATTATCTCAGAGGGACCCTTAGGTGGAACACATTCAGTCCAGAATAATGCTGACTGTGTGCTAAAAAAGTCTGAGACTCAAATCAAATAAATAATACTATAATTATTTTTTAGCTTCATTTTATGGTTTGATCTGGCTTAAAAAAAACAAACAATGATCAACAAAAAAAATCACAGCACGTTCCTGAAACTTACCTGGTGACGAGAGAGAAAGAGTGAAGAAGTCCTCGCACAGTAGATTCACACACAACTTCTTGGAGGTGTATAATGTTATTTAAAGTTACAGAGTTGCTTTAAGTCTCCCCCTTTTATTTCTTCTTCTCTATGTTTCTGTAGTTGGTCAAAGGACAGAAGAGGGTGAGGAGAGAGTTGGGATGTGACTCCATCTGGGCGGGACGAGCAGTCAGGCAGCTGGTCCTCCTCCTCCTCCTCCTCCTCATCTCTTTCTCATGTCACCCTGCCTGTAGGTGCAATGCAGGAATGAACAGACATCAGGGTAAAATTCATTGAATGCCTCTTTCTATCCTTTCTATCCTCATCGTCTTCCACCTCCTTCTCTTCCTCTTTTTTTACCCTGTCTTCATTCTCTCCCTCTTTATCTCTTTCACTCTCTCTGAATATTTGAAATTGTGATTTGGAAAGGATGGGATTAAGGAGATGGAAGGCAAGCAGAGGAGCTGAATGTATTGGCTCAGTAAAACAAGGCAGATAAATTAAAAGCAAAGTTTACTTGGTCGTTGAGGCGAGGCAAAGGCTGGCAACAGGTGAGCAGTCGAAACAAGCAAGGAAGTCGAAAGGGGGATAAGAGAAAGGACAAACAGGATAAATGAACATCTGCACAATTGCACAGACTCTCTTTAATGACAATATGTGCAGAAATGCATGCACCTTGATGTGTATCTACCTTAAAAAACACTTTAAAACACCTCAGGCCTTACTACCTCAAAGTTTTCTCTTTTTCTTGTTTTTGTATTTGTCCTTTTTTTCCATTTCATTTCTTTTTTCATATTATTATCTTAGTCTATATAGTGGGCCGAGCCACAACAGAAGGCATTTCACTTCCGTTACTTGTGGATTGTTTTTGATGCGCAAGTGACAAATAGGCAGATAGGGATAGAAAAAACTAGCAGGTATAGATACTAAGATAGGAAATATACACTGAAGGCAATCGCTGGTTGGATTGGGAATGACAGAGTCTGAAATAACAGGTGAGTAAGTGACTTTGTGTGAGATAAAAGGAATGCGAGAGCGGAACAGACTATTTCATTCAAGTGGGTTTTCAATAAAGTTTATTTAAAGCTGTCTCTGAGGTGGTCTCACACTTAAAGATTCTGAGGGGGGAGGAAAAAAAACATATATTCTGTTCCACCTCTTGTTTGTCTCTGTGTAAATACCTGACTCAGTTAGAGAGAGAGGAAGGGAAGACAGAGCAGAAATAAAGTGAGAAACAGACAAAGAAATATAAACATTTTCTGTAGATGTTTTGACGAAGCTGCCTGTGAACAAGTTACATGAAGATTTACACGCACACTTCTAGGAAAAGAGAGAGAGGAACGGCACTTAGGTAGAAATAGAGACGGAGAGATGGAGTAGAGGAAAATGCCAAAGTCTTTTACATTTATTTGAACACAGATATATTATTTGGAGTGAAGCAGCAGCTCGTGAACCACGCTGACATAAATAAGAGAGTGTGTGTATATTTTATCATATGTCCAGGTGCATCTGTGTGTGTGTGTATACTACATGTCAAACAAACTGCTGTAGCACAGGCCAGTCAGGGGACATTCAACTGATGTTGCATTGCTGGTGATGTCACCGCACAAAGACGTGCCTGGCTAATGTTTGACTGAATGCTTTTTGGCTTGTTCAGATATTTGAAATTGTCAGATACAGACGGGCGACAAATTAAAGGAAAAACCTGAATAAATGAGTGGAGAAACATAACAAATGCAGACGCTTCCACACAGGTGCACTGCGTGGTACAGTTAAGCAATTAACATCCAATCATGCTCTGTGGCATGTATAAAAATTTTATTCTGACTTTGTATCAAGATGGCAAGAGGAAAAGATCGAAGTGTGCAACTGGTGTTTCAATGGGAACAGTGACTAAAGTGACATCTACATTTAGATCTATGAGAAAGACAGTAAACAGGGTCATGCAATTAAAGCCAGATGATCAGACAGACTGAAACAGCTTAAAACGAAACAACAACCACTTTATTCCTCTTGCACTACTACCCCCGAAATGTATTGTTTGATATGGACAATCAGCTCTGAAAAGTTTGGCTTTTTTGCTTAAAATGTTTGATTTGTGAATATAAAATTTGGTCAAAATAATAAATTAATTAAATAAAACTGAGAGCAGAAATCTCTGTCATTTTCAGCGAATCCAAACAATACCTTTTCCCAAAGTAATGCTAAAGTGAGTGTGGATATGAGTAGCAAAAGACCCCGCCAGCTTTTTGTTGCCATGGCGACCAAGTTACGTCAACATTTAAGAACCGGTGTGAACAAAGCCAGAGAACAGACTCAGTTCCATAGCAACCGCTAAAATAATGAGGAGGTGACCGCTGCTCTTCCTTCTTTTAACGCCTCCCTAGGAGAGACGTGAGGGTATATCACAACACACGACTAACCAAATCGATTTGAACTGTATTTTTGATCAATGATTTAACTGGGACGTTTTAATTTTCGGCGGCGGAACGGAGTTTTTAGTGTCACACGGAAGTGGTCGCGTTGGGAACGGAAACCAAATCTGTAAACAAACGTTCTAACAGTTTTACTAGCTAGATCCAAACACATGTGCAAAAAGACAGTTGACTAAACGCTGAGAATATGTTTAAAAACACGTTCCAAAGCGGATTCTTGTCTATCTTATATAGCATCGGCAGCAAACCTCTTCAGATATGGGATAAAAAGGTAAGCAGCGATTCAGAATGAAAGCTATGACCCTAACCTAACGTTAGCTTCCCTGGGCCGTCGTGCTAATGCTAACTAACTCCGTTGGTGTTAGCGTTTGGGAGTTTGTAGTGTCTTTTGAATGCAATGTTAGCTACTTATGACGTGCAGTGTTAGCTACTTATGACGCTTAACTTGTTTGTCATTTTGGTTAAACGGCGCTAATCTGCTTCAGCAAAGAGCTAAAGTAAAGATAGACTTCTTAATCTGGTTTATTACGTTAATAAGTTACGCAATAGAGCTCCTAATTTCTTCTGCTGATATTTTTGAAACTACACACAGTTCACAGTTGAGTGAAGATTTATGCTTTTAGTTAATGTTCAAATAGTCACCACATGGATTTGCCTGAAGGCGCTGTTGCTAAGCAACAGTCAGGAATAAAAACAGTGGAGGATTTAATTTGGTCAGGACAGTTCAAAGCTAAGTTAACATAGCTACATTGGTAACAGAAGGTTTTGGCAATATTCACTGACTTCATCCGGACTGACGGTTCCCACATCAGCAGCTGGATTACGGCCCTGGATTTTTGAGTCTGATGCTGATATTTGAGTGTTTAAAATGTGACGTCAGTATGTCAGCAGATAGTCGAAAACACACAACAAACATTTTTTGAGGATCACTGAAATTTGTTGTAACCAGGATATGTACTGCACTATGTACTACATTTTACATAAAAATAAAACTCCGAATATCCTGACCTGCATAAATTGCCACAGTTGCACAGAAGCGCCTGCAACATGGATTAGAGCTGCACCGATTAGTCGATCATCAGAAAATTCATTGTCAAATATTTTGATGATCAATAAATCATTTTGAGTCATGCCAAAATTCCTTGATTCTAGCTTCTCAAATGTGAATATTTTCGGTTTTCTTTTGTCTTTTGTTATAGTAAAATGAATGTCTTTGGGTTTTGGACTGTTTAGGACAAAAGAAGACATTTGAGAACGTCACTCTGGGTTTTGGGAAACAGTGATTGACATTTTTTTTAACCATTTCCGTTTTATGGACCAAACAACTAATTGATAGTTGAGAAAATAATCGTCAGATTAATTGATAATGAAAATAACCATTGCAGCCCTGTGGTGGATAGTGATGGAGTTGATGTGAGAAACAGCTTGATTTTTTTTCCACATAAAACTTGAGAAAAATTATATTTTTGTGGGTTCACAGGTGAGGAACGGTCACATCAAGAGAGTAACAGACAATGACATACACTCACTGGTGTTGGAGGTAGAGGGGTCAAACGTCAGGTGAGTTTGTGTCTGTTTAACTGATCCTTCAGCTCAGGTCAACACGTTCAAGCATTAGTCACCCTCATCTTTCCCCCTGTCACCTTCTGTCCTGTCGTCCCAACAGTACCACCTATATAACATGTCCTGCAGACCCCAAGAAGACATTGGGTATCAGGCTTCCTTTCCTGGTCATGATCATCAAGAACCTCAAGAAGTATTTCACCTTTGAAGTCCAGGTACAGATACAGACACCTTCCATGTCTCGGGGACATGAATGTTTGGAGTCGTGATCACTCACGCTCTCTCTCTCCGTCTCCTCCCGTTTTCACAACTCTCAGGTGTTAGATGATAAAAACGTTCGCCGGCGGTTTCGGGCGAGCAACTATCAGAGCACGACGCGAGTGAAGCCGTTCATCTGCACCATGCCTATGAGGCTTGACGACGGCTGGAACCAGATTCAGTTCAACCTGTCAGACTTCACCAGGAGGGCCTACGGAACCAATTATATCGAGACACTGCGAGTACAGGTTAGCGTGCAGCGACAGTTGGGGAAACTGCTGTCTGCAGATGCTACTTTCACTAGTATGACTGTAACATTTCTACATGAATGTCTAAAACTGTATTCTCTTTGTCTTTCTTATGTCTGATCTATTTTCCTCTCAGATTCATGCGAACTGTCGCATAAGAAGGGTGTATTTCTCAGACAGATTGTACTCTGAGGATGAGCTCCCAGCAGAGTTTAAACTCTACCTGCCTGTCCAGAACCAGAAGGCAAAGGTGAGGCACACACCTCCACACACTTTACTTGGTCATACAGTATATATAATCCCATAATTATGTTACAGTAATGCTAGATATCAGAATATTTTATCTTTGCGACGACATTTCAGTCAGATAAGTGGTTTAGAAAACAGTAGTTGGATTTTAAGAAGTTTAACACTTGTCTGTATGTGTTTGTGTCTTGCAGCAGTAGAGCTTCAAAACCTGCACTGTTCCCCCAGACCTGATGTGACTTTTAGCTGTAAGATTTTCTCTGTGTAGACATATGATAAACTATAAAACTTTGTAATATTGTCATTTTGGAACTATGAGTTTTTGAGTGCCGTCTTGTGTTGCTCTCTGCACAATAAAGTTTTTTTTATGTACTGATCTTTCTGTAGTTTTGGTGTCACACTTGTTAGTAGAATTCAATTCAGTTTAATATCAAAGTTTTATTAAGCTTAAAGCAAAAAAATTAAGAGATGAGGTCCACATTGATGAAAATTTTTTTCTTCTTCAAACACTAAATGTATGTATTGGCACATGCAAAACTAGAGCAAATACATTGTATAGACTGAAGTCCCATTGTTTTTAAAAATACAAAGAAAGAGAGACAAGTCAGTTTGTAGAATATAAACAATCTTTATCAAACAACACAAATAATTTCAAGTGAAAGGCTATGAAAATTATTTGCACTCCCAAAACATATAATCTTTGTTTCACTTCAATTTCTTTATACGGTGTGAACAAATGAGTTATACATTCATTTTACATGTTGCATTACATGATCATTCAATCACAAAATGAACTCTTAACAAGATGATTCAACTTAAAGCTTCAACTTATATTCACCGACGGATTCGACGCAGCAGTAAAGTGGAGACAGGAAGTGCTGAGCTTCAAGTGAAGCATCACTGTCACTTCATATTCAGAAATCTCGCCCAAAATAAAACAAGGCTGTATTAAAGTAAACACAATTAAATACATTTTTCATAGACAGCTGCTAACCGCATTTCTTTTCACACTGTTTGCTCTTGAGTTGTATTTACCTATGATTGTCAACTTATTGAAGTTGGTTGAATTTCTAGCTTACATGAAGCTCTCGTGTATAAGCTCAGTTACGAGTGGTCAGTCATCAGCAATTTCCTTAGTGTTTTAGTCTTTCCATCCAACTAAAAAAAATGTACTGAACCACAGCAGTTCCTGGCATTTAGTACACGAGATGTCATTATAGTACTCAGGAAATCTTTGCTACATCTGCTACCTCAGAGTCATCCTCAAATGCTCACTCTGTGGTACCTGTCACAGGGTTTAAACAAAAAAAAAAAAAAAAGATTGAACAAACGTCATGTACTCACTGCTGCTCAGAGTTGATAAAATACAGACTCTGCATTGGCTCATATTTCTGGATAAAAGTAGATCAGACTTAGATATTAAAGCTGCCAATAAAGTGATGAGACACTGTATATTCATGACTCTTACATAAGGCTCAAAATAGCATCTTGTTTTCAAGAAAACCTTCTGTACACCTGACTGTTTTAAAAATGAACGTGAAAAAGGTTTCACACCTGTGGGTTAGACTGGATTTGGACCTGGATTTGAACTGAGGGCAGTAGGTCTTGCTGTGTTTTCAAATATCATAACCATGTTCATGCTGAGTTCTTTGGCTACAAAGAATAAGGTTAAGGTATTTCTTGTTAGAAGTATTTGGCCTCATTTTTTTTTTATTTAGAATTTCAGCAGGCACTTATCTTCAGTCTTTCTCACAACTGGTGTTACACTTTAAACAACAGTTTTCCCTGAAATTTGATCAATGAGGAACGAAGAAAAAAAAAAAAAAACATGAAAAGGCTCCAATTTAACATGTTCACTTAGCTGTCAACACGTAAAACAAATTAAAAGTAAAATAACAAAACATCTTCCTGTATCAAGTATTTTATGGCAATAACCATATTGGCAACAGTGTCAGGTTCAAATAACTTTCAGACCAACCCAGAAATACTCTTTACCATTTGAATACTGAGAAAAAAAAGGCTGTTTGAGACTGTTACACTACTGCAGCTGCTGTTTTACTTTTAAACAAACTGAAATTGAGCCAGCCGCATACGATAACAAAACGTAAACAAGCAAATTACAGAAGATACTAATTATTTCAATAGAACACATATTCCTATCACAATTGATAGAACTTAAAGGATACATTCATAGAAATCTATTGCTTCAGTCGACAGCATGCATCTCTTAAAGTGCAAAAGGATTGCATTGGTTCAAATCAGTAAATCAACTACTGCATTAAATCACTGATTCAGCATAAAATACAACTTAAATATTAATTTCAAGATGGCACAAAATAACTGCAGACTGTCATACCGACAAATAAAAGTATACAAAGTATAAAATAAACCATCTGATAGCTCAAATGCAACACAATAAAGACATTAAAGCCAAGGCGAATAACACACCCGTAGCATGTATAGTTACACTAATCGCTTGCATTGATGTTTGTAGTAGAAACAGGAGAGGACAGGCTGCCTGTACAAATAGTCCCAAAAACATGTTTTTACCCTTTATCCTTTACTTTTTACATTTCTCCCACCTTCATTCCTTCAGTTTTTTCTTATACAAATTATTTTAATATAAATCTCTGTACTTGACAAATGACATGTAAAAATATGTCACTGTAGTCAATTTGAAGACCCGCAGACATCTAAAGTGGGCAAGTGGAATTTTTAAGCCAAACTGTTTATCTGGCTTCGAAATTTTTTAATTGCCTCAATACAAGAAAAGAGTGACTTCTGATATAGAAACATCATTTTGACATTGGCTCTGTGGAGGCACGGTCCTGTTCTGGCTTGTGCTCACTCGGCAGTGTTTCACATTTGTTGCACATGATGGTGTGTACCTTTTTCAAAAATATCCACAACTCAGGAGGAGTGCTTGGTTTCAAGCTGTGTTGTCACTTTCAAATGCACCGAAGTGCATGCAAGTTCAAAACAAGCTCAGTGTAAAATAAAGTCATACTTCTAACAAATCTAACAGCGAGACATCAATAATTCTAACAGAGATCCAAGCAGTATTTCACTTAGAGTCCAGGATCACATGTCCATCGCTGGATATTGAGAGCCAGTGGTAACTGTGGAGGTAAACTAATATTGCTTGAGAATCAGAACCAAGTGGAATACAACTTTAAAACAAGCACTTCTCCTGTTGATCATATATCCAAGATCATTTCCCGACATAATCAGTTCTCTTAAACGGTGATCCAGTTCTCTTAAAGGGAAACTTGAGTATTTTTCAGCCTGGACCCTATTTTCCCATCTTTTTGTGTCAAAGTGACAACATTTTTTGAAATTGGTCCAGTATTGAGTGAGAGCGCTGCAGCCGGCAGCCTCAAAGTGGGCTGCAATCCGACGGGGAAATAGCACCCTGTCAATGTACGTCCACTAAAAGTGCTTGTTTGATTGCTTGACAGATTGTTATTATAAGTGTCTGACATTATGGAAAGGACTCTAAAGAGAAATAAAATGCTTTTCTTTACCTTTCGCTTGATCCAGTCTGTTTTGTTATTGTGTCTAACCAAGTCTTGCTCAAGGAGAAGTCTCGTAAATATTGCGAGAGTTGAGTTGTTGTCGAAATCAGCTAAATATTCAGCTGTTGGAGAGTTAGAGAGAGGAGTGCCTGGAAAAGTTTGTTGTGTTGGAGTACAGAAAGTGTAGCTTAGTTTTACTTAAAAGATTCAACTCAACTTTTGTGAGATTTCAGAACGAGACTTCTCCTTGAGCGAGACTTGATTAGACACAATAACAAACAGCCTGGATCAAGCAAAAAGTAAAGAAAAACATTTTATTACTCTGTATGGTCCTTTCCTTAATGTTGTCAGACACTTATAATAACAATCTGAGCCTGTCAGTGGCAAAAACAAGCACTTTTAGTGGACGTACATTGATAGGGCTCAATTGCCCCATTGGATTACATTGCAGCCTGTTATGCAGCTGCAGGCTGAAGCGCTTTCGCTCAATACTGGACCAATTTCAAAAAATGTTGTCCCCATTAGTCACTTCGACACAAAAAGATGGGAAAATAGGGTCCAGGTTGAAAAATACCGAAGTTTTCCTTTAAGTGCAAACATCGAGAAGTCGCAAAACAATTTTCCCGCTGTTGCTGCAGTTTACTGACAGGTTCATATTAGCAGCGCTTTCCATCACTGTCACCTTAACCTGCTCTACATTCACTCATTGAGTTGTCCTGCAGGCTGGTGTGTGTGTGTTTGTACAACATGACATAGGCATGTTTATGTCTGTCCGGCACTATGTGGTGCTCCCATAATGAATGACGTAGTAGTCATGGACATACATCAACACAGCGACAGGCTGGCCAATGATGAGTGACATCCACACCGCGGCATTGCCGTAGTTTCCGTTCAGAAAGCGACCCACAAACCAAGCCAGAGGGACCTGGAGAGATTAAAGTTCAGAGGTCAAACTGTGTTTTTCTACAGGTTTGTGTGTAAGTGTTGAGAGAGATGGTGACCAACAAGAGCAGTGGAGCAGCAGAGGAGGAAAACAGTGAAAGATTTTATTGGTCTCACCTGAGCCATCATACCCATAAAGGCCCAGAGTCTGAACATCTTCAGGGGAACACTCACCAAATACTGAGAATGAGAGACATTAATGAAATTAAATACTAAAGCCAATATTTTAAAACATTTTCACTTACTATGATGTCTACCTGCAAGCCATCACCTCACTACAATAGGAATGTGTTTTACTTCTGTTCTCATAATTTTTAAAATGACAGTTTTTTGTTTTTTTATTTGCATTGATTTTAAATTATCTACATAATTGTCTACTTTCTTGCAGTCACGAGTAAATAAACAGGCCATTTGATGTAAGGACATGAAGTAAAACACACAGAGGAAGACTGAATGTTTTTGGTTCACCTCATGGAAGAAGGCGGACACCAGGAAGACAGCAGTTTGAGCCAAAAACTTGTTGACCCCTCTCTTCAACATAGGCTTATAGAAGTGTCTGTAACATACACAGATACACGATAAAGTACACACAACAGTCAAATTACACTCTTCACTTAATCTGGTTCACAGTATAATCAATTGCAGTCCACACCTTGAATTTTAGATTCTATATTTTATTTCACATGTTGACAATACTTCATTACAGTAAGTGTTTAGTTCTCACCTGAGGCACCATTTGTGAACTGGGATGTTCCAGTTGGCCCAAAAATATGTGACACTCTCAGAGTTCCTGAAATGAACAAACAGTGATAAAGTTGAGAGTTTGATCTTCAGACCATTTGGTTTCTAAATACTAGTGACATGTTTTAATAAATAAGATTAGATGCATTTGGAAAGTTCCAAAAGGCTTTAATGAACAAATATTCCTATTCAGGAATTCAGATTACTTAACACTTTTTGGAAACATACTTTCTTTGGAGAATTTGTTAAATAATGCCAATAATTGAGGTATTGTCTAACAAAAGTGGATCACAGCTGAAAATGTGGACTAAGCCCTTGCTTCAAATCTGCAAGACAGCAGTCTGCCAATTAACCATCTTAGCGAGATAGAAAATGTTTCCATTTGTTTGTTTGTTTGTATTTGTGTGTAAATGCTTTTATGTTCTTTCTACTCACCACCAGTCTTTGTAGAACTCTCTGTCTCCGAACTGCAGCAGCTCTGCCATAAAGTTCATAGAAGAGTGAAAAAACCAATAGAAGAATATTAACCATATCAGATGGTTGGGGACCTGGGAGAGGAGAGGAGAGGAGAGGAGAGGAGAGGAGAGGAGAAGAGAGGAGAGAGGAGAGGAGTCTGGGTTGGTAAGCTAATACACAACGTTATAATTAAAAGTCCACAGTTATCACAACTGGAGACAACCTCAGCTTTTAAGGTAAAGCTGTGAAACTGTATTTCATTAACTTTAAAATGTTTTCTCATTATAATGTTATGGCAGTTATGATACTTACAGCTAGCTTCAGCAGGCGCTCCACCATCCTTGAAAAGTCCATTTCCTGTGAACACAAAGAATTAGATGTTATTTTTTTCATGATCAATCTTTTATCCACAAGACAACACAAATGACAGTCTACGCTCCTGTGCATGTAGCTCCGTTGAGTGCCATTAATGTTAATTCACAGTAAACATTGCGTGTATGAATATGTACACACCTGGAATGGTTTCATTGAGTTCTGTATAGTGGGAACCATCCACTGGAAGACACAAACAAGAATGACTTCAGTTTGTTGTTTGTGTTGTGAAAAGACATTTATTTAATTAGAACAAATGACTTTCTTTCAAACTGTGTGTTTCATTGTGTTTGTACAGTGTGTGTATGCTGGTCTGTGTGTATAAATGTTCCACATACCTGCTGTATTAATCCCACCAACAGCTGCATGAAGAAAAGCTGCAAGAAAAATCAAGTTACGACCATGACGATAATGCATACATCTTTCTCCATGTGTTTGTGGCCCCCTATCTCAGTTACATCGGAAAATACAATATATGTATGTATCCGTGTGTGACTGTTTGCTCTCACCATTTCAAAAAGTCTTCTCATCAGGAAGCTTTTGCGTATTCGAGGTGACCGTGGGAAGTTGAGCTGGTAGCAGAGGGTTGGGGCGTAGACAAAGTAGTACATGTCTAAAGACAAACAAGGAAATAAAAGTCAATCTGTTATTTAAGGAATTCCCAACAGTTAGGGTTTATAGTACTTGTGTGAAGCAATAATTTTGTCTCCATCTCTACTCATGGTGATACAGTCCATCTACATTGCTTCAAAATAAAAATAAAAGCTGTGCTGTTTGTCTCCATGCAGGGATCATTTTACCTCTGTGGGTGAGGTTGCCTGGGTAGGAGACATGAGCATGAACTGCTGAACCATTGGACTGCGCCACAGACGGACCTGAAAAACACACAGACACACGCAGACATAGAGACATTCAACATTTTGAATTTCAAGCATTATTCATTCATATTCAAGCATCACACAATGATACAACTGATAGACACACAACTTATGTCTGTGTGTTAGCCAAAAGCTTCAGTTTGCCTAGCCACCACTAGATGGCAGTAGCATCACAGTGACAGATTAAAAAAAAAAAAAAAAACATAATCCAGTTATAGTATCCACAGGATAGATTTAATAGGCAGGATTGCTCTTTTCCAGAAACAGCTGCTTCACACTCACACAGTTAGAAACATTCACACCTCAAAGCTGCCCGGTACAGTCTTATATACTCCAAACACAATGACATTTATGCAACAGTTAGCATGTGTGTTGATATACTTACATGAGTATGATCGTGTTAGTCTCTTGGCTTTGGCTTGTCTGATTTCTCTACACCACCTGTTGGTGTCTTTGTAGGAATACAGTTTGAGAAACAGCACTGTGTAGATTCCTAAGGAGAGGACACCACCCACTGACACACACACATACACACACACGCACGCACAAACACAAAGCCATTGACTCAGAGTAATAAATGACAGATGAAAGGAGCAGTGCCGGGGGTATTTGTGTAACAGATTAAATCCATTAAAACCAAACACCTTTTTGGATTGGACATCAAGGGTAATTTTAATATCATTTCTAATACAGCATGCTCATTTTTGTCACATTAATATACTGTGTAAATATTTAACTACCTGGAGTAATGGAGGTCACAGTGAGTACAATGGCAGAAGGAAAAATCAACATGGCTGTCAGGTTAAAAAAGTGAAGAATCAGTCCTGTAGTTTCTGAGATGGTACCCTAGAAAGAATGAAAAAAAAGGGACAAAGTGTTTCTTGTCATACAGACACAGAATCATTAATATTTCCAATAGAAATCAATGAAACACGTGCGTTTCACATTTAAAACTTTGCATTTATCATGAGTGTTGGGATTATATATAATCTAATCTGGGTCAGAAGTGGTGTTCTTATCAGTGATAACAGCAGGTATAAACAGGGGAGGTGCTCTGACACTGAATTTATTGTGTAGACTACAGGAAGTGTTAAGCACCTGGTTTAATCAAATATCCTTGACTGGAGATCTCGGGGTTGATAGTTTAAAAACAAACTTACACTTTCTTTACAGCTCATCTAACATTTTAATTGGATTTCTGACAAAATCCTTGTAAAAATGTAAATCTTTGGGATTCACACAAAGAATTAAAATGAGATAAGGTCAAAGGTATTGGTAATTTATTAGCAAAATGTGCAATGTAAGAAAACTGTATTACAAAGTCAATAACTAAGTGAATTGAAGAATTTGGTAAAATGTGCACAATTGTCCACAGTAGTTAAATTTTGGGTAAAACTATGTAAATGAAAATTTGTGTTGCCAAGGGAAACATATGCAAATCATTGTAAGGACTCACCACAGCCAGGCGTCTCTCTGTGTATAAGGCTGCTAAGATGAACACATTAGACACTGAAAAAGCAGAAAAGACAAACAGATTCATCAACTACAGCAACACATCATAGACATGAACCTTGGCACGCTTACTTTAGTTTATTAGCTTGTGAAACACCATTTCCACACTGTTGGAATCTCTGCTCTTTCACCTTAATATTGACTTGTTTTTATGCACGTATCAAAATGTGACTGCGTGGATAAATCCGGTTTTGCAGGGAAAAAAAAGATGTCTGGAGTTGACCTTCTTTGGGTAAATAAAAGGTGAATAATCAATAACAGCTGTGCTAAAGTATTGTACACAGATAATGACACTATGTTTCTATGAGATATGTTTGAGCATCTGGCCTATTAAGTCTAAATCATGCTGTATGAGATCATTTATCTGGGACATAAGTAGGCTGTAAAACACATTTTATTTCTGTCAACAATAACACTTGTGATAGAAATTAATGTCGCCTGATTCAAGCACTGAAAGTACAACACGTGTTTGCTAGATTCAACTCAAACATCAAGCCTGAGGTCAAACAAGGACAAATAGCATTCAACATATGTTTAGAAGACACAGAGACAGTAAAATAAAGGATTCATACCGATGATGAGGCATGCAGCTGGCCAGCTATAGGGGTCCTTCAAGAAGAGAGACACTACTTGGATAGGGTCTACCAAGATGCCATACCTGGAGAAGAGAGAAGATTGATCTCACCAGGCATGACTTTAAAAAAAAGGTTTTTTTTAATTTAGAGGTTGAAATGGTGTTATGTTTAGGTAAAGGTTAGAGGTTAGTGGGATCAGGTAAAGGTTTGGTTTGGTTAAGGTTATTGTAAGAATGTTGACAGGACTTCACACGCTCATAACTACAGTATGATCCATAAAAATGGGATAATTTTCAGATATCTGGACTGCAGATCTCCAGGATTGTCAGCTCACACTGAAATTGTGTGCATACTGTTTAATCTAACATCAGTCTTAAATAAGAAACCTTTCGTCAAATTTCTTTAAAGTGAACAAAAAGAACTAGCTCTTGTTCCTATCGAGTTTGAATGCACTTATAAATTGCTTTGTAGAAAAGCGTCTGCCAAATGAATGTAGTGTAATATAAGTACGAGTGAACTGTAACAGCACTTGCTTGTGTACATACATTACATAAGTGTAACTTTGTGTGCGTAGGTGCAAACTCACTTTATAATGTTCTCCAAGAAGAGGCGTGCATTACTCAGCACCTGAAAGAGAGGACAAAAACAGCCCACATGAGACAGTGAGCACGGTTCACAGTATCACCAAGAAGCACACAAAAGAAATATTTAATAGCTCTTTAGATTAGCTCTGCTCATGATCAAGTGGCAGATTTCAATGTATTGTGATTGTCATGTTGAGTGAGTTATTATTCCAAACAAGAACAGGAACACGCTATTTCCTTTCAATAACTGTGACTTTAGTGGGTTAAAAATGTCACTGCCCATAAAACACACACACATGTAAGTATACACACCTGTCCTAAAAGCTATTTTTATGCTGAGCAACTTCTAAAGAGAGCAATATGAACAAAGTAAAAGTTGCATACTGTATATGCTGAGTCTTATCTGTTGCAAAGATCAGATCAGTTTCATACCTAAATCTGGCACACTGATTCTGCTCACATCACACCCATCACACACCCCGATGCCTTGTTCACTCTGTTAAGAAGTGCCAAGTAAAATAAGTTTATTATTATATTATGTATTAAAGCTCAAGGTCCGAGTCCAGCTTTATGGCCTTCATCAGTTATCTGAGCTTCTCTGAGATAAATTTCACCGCCCACTCAATGCAGAGTGGATAGTATGTAAACATTTTTTTTTTAAACTCATTTTTATGGCAGTCATTTTCAGTTCAAGAGTTAATATAATGAGGACAGTGAGGGTATGACACATGATAAGGTCATGCTGCTGTGATTATATGGCATGTTGCACCTCAGCACGCTGGCCTGCCAAGAACCTGCAGCAATGTGGTTTTGATTCAACTATGTCTTTTGTCCAAACCAGTAACCTTTGCTTTAGTAACCTTCAGCATGGCCAACAGAGGACCATCACGTATGACACAATAAATGGGGTAGTTTTTTTCTCTTGTCCTTGTCTAAAAATGCAAGTACGAAAGTAAGATACAGAGCTTTTGAGCAAGATTCAGTGTCTTGCGCAAAAGCACAAACAAAAAAAGGAAAGAAAAACAAAGATTTGTTTTGAGATTACAGGGTTTTTTTTTTGTTGAGCCACATTTCCTTTCACCCATTCATTGGAATATTTATACTTTGATTTGATTGAGCAGATTTTCTTATCTAGCTATATTAGGAATAATAGTAATTAAACAAGAGTGATGATAAGTTTAAACAACAGATTAATTTATTCCAGTGTTCCATTAATAACATATCACAGGCTATAAGCACCTGCTGTCTGCTTCAAGTTTTGATAAAGTTTCATTAATTAAGATGTTTAATTGAACTGTAACCCTTTGCTCTTAGCTGTGGACAGGAACGATGGCTCAGATTTGGTGGATGGCAGGGTTTTAAAAATAGAACAAGCTACTAGGGTTGGCTGACTGTCAGGATCCTGACCTGCCAAAGCCGAGCCAACTTCAAAGACCCAGTGCCAACGAGGACTGAAAGATCACATATTCTGTTCAAAGCTACACTTTAATATAGAGAAGGCAACATGCATGTATGTTCTGCACCCGTGTAAGAGGAAATAAATTGCATTTGTGAGGACAGACAGAGAAAAAGAACCTTGCATATCACTTCCACTGTTAAAACAACCACTGTCTCTTACCATTGTTTGAACAGCCTCATAAACAAACAGAGTATATTTGATAAATTGCAGCTGGCACTGTACAGTTTTGCTTTGCTTTGCACTGGTCTTGTCAGCATGTCTGCTTGGCTGCACATCAGAGGGAACATAAACTAGGGCTGAACAATTAATCAAAATTGCAATATGGCCTAGTGCAATTTTCAAATTGCAGGAGGTGCAGTATTTGTTAAAGGTGAAATGTGTCAAAATACTGTTTTAAATTAAATATTGTCGTGCTGCAGAGATATCCTGGCCTTTGCATCATATTATACAGACCTAAGAAAACATCTTAGTTTGGTATAGATCCCTGCAAAAATCAAACCAAAATCATTTTAATATGTTTGTCGAAGAAAATGAGAATAATGATGTAAAAATGATCATTCCCTCTAATATCGCAAATCATATCGCAATTGCAAATGAACCAGCTGAAGCATCAACTGTTTAAACCACATCCTATGATGATTTTTGCTCATCGAGGTTTAACAATATCTGTCATGTCATCTTCAATGTCTGATTATTTCATCCTATCATCCAGGCCTACAGACCAAGTGTCTGGAAGCAATGGAAATAATTAACAGCACCAGTCTAAATCTGTTCAACATCACCTGTACATTGTCTTGTTAGTTAAAGCTTTACAGCATATGCTCGGAAACAAAGGACAGCTTGAACCACAGTGTCGACTGCCAGCTGTTTGCCAAGATGATGGATCTGGACTCATAGAAAGGAGTCATCTCTTGGGAGTCATTATGTCGGATGAGAATTACTCATGTAGCAACCAGAAAATTTCAGGCCAGAGCTTCAAGAGTGCTTTCATTAACACCAGGATTAAGTCAAACACCATCCATGGACCCAGTCAACGTATGGAACCATCAGTGAAGCTTTGTGAGCAGATGTCAATTTTAGAGCTGCAACAATTAATCAATTATCAATGTGTCAAATGATAGAAAATTAATGGGCAACTATTTTGATAATATGTTAATTTTTAAGCAAAAATATAAAACACTTGATGGTTCCAGGTTCTTAGAATTTGAGAATTAGCTTTTTTTCCTTGTCTTACATTATAGTAAATGTAATATGTTTGGGTATTGGACTGTTGAGTCAGACAAAACAAGACATGTCATGTTTGGGCTCTAAGACATTTACAGTCAAAATGATTCATCGATGAATGAATGAAATGACGAAAATAACGGAAAGATTAATCAACAAAGAAAATAATAGTTTGTTTCAGCCGGACTCAAATTTCTTCATCCTCCGAAGTGTCTCCTTCAACAAGAACAGTCCAATATCACTCGCACACAATTCAGAACCTCTTATAGAGAATTAAAGAGGAAGTGTAGTTGTTGTAAAGGCAGTTGGTGGATTTTCTCCTATTTTGTCCGCCATCTAACCTAATTGTAAACATTAATAATATCTGTAAACTCTTGGCTTTAACATTCAGAAAGTAAAGATGAAGGAAGTACAAAAACGCATCTAATCTCTGATCTCTAGAAACATGCGCTCCAGCAGCATTTTACATTTTAGGAATTTTACCAGACACTACTTGTTATCGAGGACGAATTACACAACTAAGCTTCTAAACGTGCACACACACACACACACACACACAGACACACAAGTCTCTGTGGTTCCACTTCACACTCTTACAGCCTAATCCCGAAGGCTTCCTCAAAACGGTCTGAACCGAGCAGCGCCGGCTGTCCCTGGTGACCACAAAGTGGAGGACATGGTCGTCATGGAAATATAAACTTTCAGGGATGTGATTAATCCTGTTACAGAACTGTAAAATTAGGCTTCGTTTGGAAACACACATACACACACACACACACACACACAAATACACACAAAACAGCACTGGCATTCCCATTTTGTACACATATGCAGGGACAAGTGCGTAATCCTTCGTGCGTGCAACTATGAAAGTATAAAACCATCCATGAGTGCAAAGTGTGTATGTGTTTGCAAATCCAGACATAAATAAATGCACATATAGTGTCCTATTTATAGATTAGGTCCATTTCAATTTTATTAGGATTATGGCTAACTGGATATTTGTATCCTCCATGCCTGCTGTAATACTAAAAGTGTGATTGGATGCACAGCAGGGTGCCTTTGGAGACAAACACACACACTCAGCCATTGGAACGGGGCACAAAATTCATTTTTCTGAAGGAGGTCTTGTCCTCAAGTGACCTCAGCCCAGGGGGATATTTAGCTGTGACACATCTGTGTTCAGTATTGCATGTTTAACAGAGCCTGTAAGATTCTGCCTGCATCAAACACAAGACTCATCATTCACTTATTTAATATTTACTGTAAGAGAAGGTTGTCAGGCAGGTTATGGAGGGCAATATGGTCAAGATTGTTGTTTTGACTAATATTTTCACATTTTATGATGTTCATGTTGGTGTCTGGCTAGGTTGCAAGAGCCACAGCTACAGCCAAAATCTGACATCTGACATGAATACCACATAACTCATTCATACGGCAACCACACTACATCCAGAAGCTAGCATATTTTCCACTACATTTAACATACAGTCCATTACAGCACCTACAACTGTACAGTGTGTGCATACACTGTATCACTGCCCTTCAGCTGGTTTGACAGGGGCTTCCTGCTAGTTTATTTTCCTGTCATACGGAAAGATAAAATGTCTTGACAAGCTGCTTCCGATGCTGCTCTCCTACTTGCTAGGATGGAATTTGTGAGCATAAAGTGTTGAGCATTCAACAGCTGTACGTCAGAGCTATTACTAAATTTGTACTTGCCAGAAGACATGAATTTAGGTCATTTCCTACTTTTAGAACCAGACTAAACTTTATCAAGCATGTTGACTCCACTTTGATCAAAAGATAAGAAAACATGCACCAGGCATGTAAGTGTTAAGTGTTAAAATGTATGAACATGCCTAACAGACTAACTGACATGGGTCAAACCATACCATACACAAAAAAATGCAACATGTTTTATCTGTGCATGTGCTCACTGATGACTCATGCTGTGCACTCTATAATCAAGGCCTTGCAAATTCCTCCGCCCCGCTCATATTTTTCTCTTGGTGCATGTCCAACATATAAATTGTTGTCACTTCTAAATCACACTCCTCTGGATATTCTCTGCAAGTATAACAGAACACCCTCCATACAAGTACAGCTGACAAGAAGTCCACTTGTGGTGACAGTAAAAGTTTAACTACAGTGAACTTGCTGAGATTCAACTGTAACAAATCAACCCCTACCAACTCCATCAAATTTGTAGAAATCACAAAAAGTACAGGAAATGGCAAACTAAGCCAAAGCAAGACCAACTGTTAAGCAACTAACTGTGCACATGCGGTTAATCTACCAGTGTACAGAGAGATAACATAAAAAGCAACTTATCAGACTTCTCACAGGCACACACAACAAGTCTGATGTGTCACAGAAAGTCGCTGTCGACATGTGTACTGTAAAGTTGGGAGCCTGCACTTCTGCTTTTGCCGTTTAAGCAACTGAATGTGTGTGTGTGTGTAGGAGTAACAGTGTGAAACGATTCCCAGGAAGTACAAAAAGGCCACAGACATCAAAGCACATAAACGTTTAAATGTCATGAGTAATAACTAGCTTTGTCACAGCCTACAATGCTCACTGAAAACAACTTTTTGGGATGTAACAGTCCAGTCGATGTTCTGTACTCAATGCGCATGCAGCTTTACTCACCAGCATGACAACACACCAGTTGAGGATTCCTCTGTAGTTACTGTAGCCGCTGGCCGAGCTCAGAAGAGACTCCTGGAGGACGTGACAGCTACAAGAAAGAATATGCAGTCAATAATTACAGTATTTTGACAATATGTGGGCTAGTTGGAGCTCTTGACCATCCCTCTCGCATTTTGTATGATCATGAACTCAGGAATTAAAATTATTAGGCATCTCCTAAACACATTCAAACCTCAAGAGAAGAAACACTGAACTGCATGTTTCAACTGCATGACAAGAAGAGATGTCATTAAGAAAAGACCAATAGCATGTTTGCATTTGTTTGAAGATTGCTGCATGACTCAAAACTCACACAGCATTAATAAGTCAGTGCGTCAATTTATGGTTAGCCCATAAATGACAACAAAAATGACACAAATAAACAAATATTTTTGCCTTTCTTTCAGTCTTTCTTTTGACAGTAAAGAAAATCTGAATCCCAAGTTGGGATAGATTTTTTTTTTTACTTTTAAAAGAATATTAGGCTTTTAAATGAATTAATCATATCCTGTAGTATAATGTTTTTCCTACAGCTGCCCCAAATGTTGGGAAATGACCAATGTCCAATGAGTCTTGTGAAAACTGAGTCTATTCATCAGGCAGGAATTTTTACACAATCAGTCAAATCAGAGAGGAGATGAAAGAAGAGGTAAAGGTGGAAAAGGAACAGCAAAGAGAGAAAAGAAGAAGAAAGAAGAAAATGCAAAGTAGGGAAGGGCCAAAAAGAAGAAGGAATAATAGAAAGTTATTGAAAATTGATGGAGGAGGAGAAGATAGGGGATAGAGAAACAGTCATAAAGAGAGAAAGGTGGATAAGGAGGACAGGAAACGTAAAGTTAGGTGACAAATTAGAGTAAGGAGGAGAAGATGTGGATAATTTAAGTAGAGGAAAGAGTAAAGGGGATCCTCATGAGTACGAGGGCAAACAAGACCAGCAACACCAGACCAAGAGAGAGACAACCAGACACAGAGGTAGACAGCAACCCAAGTATTGCAAAAGCAGATGCCAGTTCTGTTTCACAATCACTGTAATACAGGAAAGTCACACATACACTCATCTACTTGGAAAGTCTCCAGTAAAAAAATATTACGATAACTATATTCAGCATTATTTTAAGTCTAAGTCCAACAGGCTTGAAAACTCAGCCAGACTCTTGACATTTTAGGGTGAGGGCAGGTTTTCAAAGATGTGGACATATCTGAAGTAGTGGGCATGTTACCATTGACATAAATAGTTATGTTTAGGGTAAGGGTCAGGCTATAGTGTCCTCTCTCTCTCATAATGAGAGATTTGAGTTTCACAAAGTAGAAAGGCTTAAAAACAATCTATTCAAATGATTGATTTAATTATCTAGATGAGGTAGGGCTGCAACTTTCATTAATGATATTAATGCTGATTATTTTCTCAATAACTGATTTATTGTTTGGACTCTACAATGTCAGAAAATAGTGAAAAATGGCAATCAAACACCTAAAACCCAAGGTGACTTCTTCAAATTGCTTGTTTTGTTCAAGTAATGGTCCAAATCACAAACATATTCAATTTACAATTATGTAGAAACAAAGAAAAGCAGCAAATACTCACATCAGAGAAGCTGTAACAAGAGAATCAGAGCTGCAATGATTAGTCGATTAATCAATCAGTTGATCATCAGAAAGTTAATCTGCCACTATTTTGATAGTCGAAAAATTGTTTTAGTAATTTTTTAAGCAAATATGCAAAAAAATTGCTGGATTTAGCTTCTCAAATGTGAGGATTTAATACTTTACTTTGTCAAACGTTATAGTAAACTGAATACTTTTGGGTTTTGGACTGTTGGTCGGATGTGACCTTTGAGTCTGGGAAATTATATTGCAGCCCTAAAGATCCAAATCAAATACAGAAATGAATTAACCGATCAATAAACGCTTCAAATCCAAATCAAGCATTTATTTAACAACATTACACAGTTTTTTTTTTTTACCATAACAGTGACAGTTCTGGCAGGTTTTTTTCCCCCTCCAAACTTGAGCCAAACAAACATGCCAGATTGATCAGACATCCTTTCAAAAAGTTATATGGCACTCAATCATTTCCAATCTTTAAAACAAAAATATATTCTATTAAAGTATGCAAGCACTGATGCCCAATATCTTGGTTTTAAACCTGTAGAGTGCTACAGGACAGATGTGTAACTTAGGCTACCTTTTTGGGCCCCATTTGATCAAGTTAAAGACAGTTTTGACAAGTTTTCACTGGCTAACCCTTGATGAAAGAGGCAATTAGCTAAAGAAAATCCCAAAGGAAACAAATGTTTTATTGAAAAGGTAATCTTGTAATAAATTACACATGGTAACGTCCAATTAGAAAATGACAAACAGCAGACAACCTAGAATAGTGTTAGCTAGTTAACGCTAGTTCGAGGCATTTCAGTTGCCGTTAGTTTACGCACGTAGCTACCGTTGGAACATTCACGTTAACGTCTTTCTAATAAACGGTTACCTGAGTCTCTCGTTAATATCTTCCACTGCACTCCTCTGTTTCTTCGGGCTGTTTGGGAGCTGCTGCTGCTGCTGTTGCTGCTGCTGCCCTGACATCCCCATCTCTCTGTCCACCTTCCCGTTTTTGCTTGCATGCCTGGACACCTCGTCTGTTTTCGCTTTACCGGGACACTGTGGAGGTTTCTCCCCAGCGTCTTGCCACTTGCTCCCGTTGGCTTGCTTCACGCCGCTGCCGCCGCCGGAGATGGTCGTCCTCCTCCTGCGGGTTGCGGGCCCTCTCATCTCGGCTCTGTCGCTCATTTCGGCGGGGTTCAGTCACGCAGCTTTTACCTGCCTGACATTGCTGGTCAGACTGCTGTCGCCGGTTTCCTTCTCCCTCACTAGCTTTAAAGACAGGAGCTCAGTGAATAGTGGCGCGTAGTGTCAGTGCTGATAGAGTGGAAGTCGTTTCATCACCGCTTCAGCTCAAGGTGCAATTGTCAGTAGGGTTGCCAGGTCTGTTTTTTCAGCTGACATCCCCCTATCGAGCCGGAGTCCCAACCCACATCCTGTTTGGTGTCTGTTCCACTCATAGACCGTATATTAATATATTAAATATATAAATATAAATATCTTCATACAGTCTATGGTTCCATTAGCTTTGATTGCTCAGGGCTTAATTTATGTCACCCTTTTGCTAGAGCTGCAACTAACGATTATTTTCGTTATAGATTAATCTGTCCATTACTTTCTCAATTAATCGATTAGTTTAAGATTAAACTAATCGATTAATCAATTAATTTAGGAAGCAGAAGCAGAGAATTTGGACTTTTTTTAAAAACTCAAAACGATTAATTGATTATCAAAATAGTTGCAGATTAATAAGTAATAGTTGTAAACTAATCAATTAATTGAAATCACAAAAGCTGATTTCATTTGATACTGGTTTCTTCTGACCATTTTAAAGATAAATTGGCATATATCACAGAAAAATCTGAACGCAGCGTCATAACAATTGATAAATAAGATAAAAGGCTGATTATTTCAACAACTATAGCTCCCATGCAAGGTTATTATCAACCTGGTAAACTGGGAAACTGTCTAGACCCTCAGGTCCCCCAAGGCCCCATGTTCAATGTGTGTCCATTTGATTAATTGGTTAATATAAACTGAAATGGAAAAGGCTGTAAAACAATTAATTTGTATCTAATTTTGAGGCTTTGCCCTTTAAGGGAAACTTTTGTCAAAATCTTGTTTTAATACCTTTAATATTTCTGTTGATATCATGCTTACATGGAGAATATTCCTAAATAAATTTGTTTTAATCAACTTATAACCAAACTAAGTTGGGGACAGTGGAGGGCTCGGTAGGGGCCCATGGCTCACTCCTTTCCTTAGGGCCCACTAACAGGTTAATCCGGCCCTGTTCCCATGAGCCTTAATTGACAGTGCCTCTGTGGCTATTGGCTGATGAGAAGACAATTATGATAATTCCTTTGATAATTATCTATGTAACACTGAAGACTTCTTACTGTTAAATATGTACTGTATACTATAAGATTTTTTTAAGCAGCAGATTTTTTTTAAATTACATTTTTTGTGGTAAATTGCCCTGCGGTAAGCATTTTTTTGCTAGGTTGTTTTACCCCCAACAAGCTCCAAAAATCAATGAATAAACCTCTGGTCATGTTGCTAATAGTACATGGATAGACAGTGGAGGGCACAATGTGAAGGGGGAGACAACTGTTGACCTTATGTCAAACCAGGAAAAACCTGTCAAACCCCTAACCATGTCAAAAGCAATACTCATGCAACGTCTCCTCTGGGATCCTACCATATCTAGGCTTGGTCCTCTAGCTGTCTATAGAACGTACTGTATGCCTGGAAAAAAATGTGAAATTTGTTAGAGCGATGCACTACCACTGTGAGCAACAGAGCTGGGTTTTCTTTTTGTTTTTTTGTATGTGGGTACCTGAAAGACAAAACTCTGGGCAGAAAACCGTATTGCCCGTGTGTGTCCTAAGATGAACCTGAAACCGACAGTCAGGAAACCAGTCTGCAGAAGCGTATCATGGCATTCAAAACATGGAGGTAGTCATACAGACATACAGTCATGCATTAAAAGTATGTATAAAAATAAAGGCTCATTAAAGAACATTAAATTAATGTTCTTAATTAAAGATATAATAATATAATAATTAAAGAACCTAGATCTACATATTTATATTTGTTATGGTGGTTTTGTTTCACATCTATTGCACTCTCGTTGTAAATTTTACATTTTAGTAGTTTTTTAACACTCAACAATCACAATAAACACAATAAAGTGGTCACAGACATATTTTCCATTTACCCAAACAATATGCTAATTTCCGTTACAGTTGTTATATAGCACTTTTCTGTCGCCTAGTGGAAAAGGCAGATGTGTTACTTTATACATTTCAAAGGAGCGAATCCCTTTTTAACACTAAAACCAAACAAACATTGCCCACTATCGCTCAAACATCAGAACTACAAAACTACAGTCAGGTCAGATTGCGGTGTGAGTCGGTGGAAAGCCAATCGCGTTCGAGCATTGGGTCACGTTCCATTTCTGACCAATTGCAGCGTAGCAGGGTGATGTCAGGTTAGGTTGATTCTTTCAGATCGACACCCAGCTGTTGAGAGACGTCGTTGTGGCAGATAAAATCAATATTCTTTACCTGTTTAGGCTCACGCTTTTTATTTGTCCGTTTGCCTATGGCACAACAGAAACTTCGTCGTTTGGTAGTCGGCTTTTAAAGGGGGATGAAAAGGCTCAAGAGGAAGAAACATAACGTAGGAGTTGTGGTGAATGGGAATGGATCTGTCACAAGAGGTGAGTCAAGCAGCTAGCTAGGTAACAGTTAACGTTTAACGTGTTGGCCACAGAATAGTCGCAAAAAGCTGTTTCTTCAGTCAGAACACACCTGTATATCATCTTAGATCGATTAACAGTACGTGTAGCCTACAGACAGAAAGTTAACCAGTCCAGCCTGCTTGGCTTAACGTCATTGAACTTAATACTATTACAGCAGCCACCTGACTTCAAATACAAGACACTGATCACAAGTTGTTTTCATGTTGTTTTCATGACCTGCATCTTTTAACCACCCAGTCTTCTTTTTATTTTTACATTGCCTTTAGTCAAAGTAAACTTTAGCTTTATAGCTACAAGTGCTGCTTGCGTGGCAGCCGGTCAGCCAGCTTGGACAGTTAGGAAACTTGCAACCAGGCAGAGGGAAACAAAACTGTGCCACTCATTTCATCATTCAACACTGGATTTTGTTTAACCTAGTGTTTTATGGTATTGTTTGCATTAAAGACACAAAATGAGTTAAGATATTACTAGAACTATACAATAGGGGTGGGGATTAAGTAGAGTTGCAACTATCAATCAATTTAATGACAGATCAGTCTACTGTTTATTGACTCAATGAATAGATCAATTGCTTAAAATGTCAGAAAACAGTGAAAGAAACATAGACGACTAAGAAAACCAGAAAATATTCATATGTGAGAAGCTGGAGTCAGAAGATTGTGTAAAAAATATCTTATCAAAGTTGTTGCTGATTCATTTTCTGTTGATCAATTATTAGATAAACTGACTAGTTTTGTCACTTCTAGAGTTTAAAAAAACAACTCTGCTTGAGAGAGACAGATTTTCATTTTTCATTTTCAATATGTTGAGCAGAAAATTTGAAATTGCTACAAAAAAATCTAAGTACCATGGAAAAGTCATATCTATAATGTTCAATATAAGCAGTATATTGTATGTATTACAAAAGAATATATCATGATATGTTGATTATTTATCCCAGGACATTATATTTTTGATCATGTGTGTCCGTGTGTGTTTCATGCAGATTGCTAGCCTCTATTTATAACTTCAATGTGATCACATTCCTTCCTTGATTTCTTTATCTTTCATCTCCTCACATCTTTCTGTCCCTCTCCCTCCCACCCTTATGCTTTGCTCTTTTTCTTTCTTTCTTTTCCCTCTATGTCTTCCTCCCAACGTCTCCTGTTACCTTATCTTTTTCTCTGTCTAACCTCCGCTCTCTCATGGCTCTGTCGTTGTTTCATTCCTCAAATACTTCTTTTTCCTTCTTCTTCTCGCCCCTTCTTATCCTCCTTCTCTCACTCTGTATTACTTTTCTCTCATCCTCGCATCTCTTTCTCCTTTACAGAACCAGATTGTGGGAGGAAGCAGAAGTTGGCTGAGATCCATCAGGCTTTGAACAGGTTTATATTGATATAATCAATTACATTTTGCCTGTTAAGCTGGTTTTCTTCTATGCTGAACAGTGTTCACAGTAGAAGTGGAGCTGCTTAAATGCTAATTTTATTTTCTTTCCTCGGAGTTTGTCACATTTGATCAAAACAACTTCTGGATTGGCGAAACATTTATTTGAATTATTTGAATTGGCAAAAAATGCGCAAACTTGCTGCTAAAGGGATCCTCTTTTCTCAAAAAATGCACCTTGAAATGCCCATATTTGTAGAATCCTTCAAAGTTTTGACAATTTCCATTCTACAAAATGCGTCCATTAGCACCAGAGCAATAGGCCACAGAGTGTGTTTTCCCAAGTGAGAATGCGTCTCCCTCTGCTCGTCCAACACGCTGTTCCACAATTAGATGGCATGCATTTATATACACAGACACTGACCTTCATCACTCCCTACTTAGCTAATTTCACACATGAAGATTACTCACATTTTCACAGAGGAATAGTGTGACAAGGATCATGAAGACACTAGTGTCAGGAGGCATGTGGGATTAGATGCTAAATGGTGCAGGAAAGCTCATGCTGAATTGGAACAGGAAAGATTGTATGCGTCCAAATAATGCACCGACAGCAGCCAGAATAATTGCACAAAACAGAACAACAGTTCTCTTTGTCCATTCAACTTAGACACATGGATACACATCCTATTGTCATCAGCACAGGGCAGATACCAGGGTGTTAGTCATGGAATTTGACTGTCTTGAGTGTACGATTGTTCATGAAACCCCATAAAGCTTAAAAAAGATAAAAGTGTGTATAAAATGCCTTCAAAAAATAGTCAAAATGGGAGTTTTTGCTGTATGGGCAGACTTAAAAGTAGTTTATCACACTGAATAATGCTCAATTCTGACTTTTGAATGGACAGTGATCCAGTGGACATTGAGACCCTGAGGAGGGCAGCAGCCAGTAAAGGAGGACTGCTCACCGATGAACTGAGGAGGAAAGTCTGGCCCAAACTGCTGAACATCAATGTGTATGATCTACCACATAAACCTGGTTAGTGGTTGACTGCTATTAATATTGACTGGTTTTATGAATACTACGTAATACTAATAACACTAACTAATAGTAATAATTACATTTTTTTTCTGTTGCAGGTCGAGATGTGAGGGAGAACCACAAGGACTACAACCAGGTAGTTCTGGATGTCCAGAGGTCTATGAAGCGGTTTCCTAAAGGTCTGTGTGAGTGCTATCTCTAAAGATAGCATAGCTGAGGCTGCCATTTATCAAACTGTACCCCTGTACTTATAGAAACATGCAGATATCTGGCCAGACTTAATAATTAATGAACTGAGTAAAAGCTGCACCAGAATTTTTTTTTTGTCACAAGATGTCTGTTCTGTCAGCTGAAATCACAAGGTTGTGATAGAACAGATAAAAGTGTCCTATATTTTTCTATCTGAGAGGTTGTTCAAGATTCAGTCCCAAATAATTGTGGTGTTGGCTATGTAAACGTTTGAAACAGTGGTGAACGAGGGAAAGTTGGACTCACAACATTAGGTCCTTAGTTTCATCGATATCTGTCTGTGTACTAAGCTTCTCCATAAATGTGAAGTTGTAGAACTTCTTGCTTTTTGAAAGGTGCAAGAAAAGTTAGAGTGATGACAGAATGATGAGACATCACTGGTTGTTTTAGAAACAGCTTAGTTTTGTGTGTGTTTATGTCTTTCCAGTTTGCACTTTCTGAAAGTGTATGCACATGTTGTGAAAGGCACTCATGTTTACCCTTTTATATCACAACAGAGCAGTGTCGGGCCCGTATAAAACCTGGGTATTATGATAATGTGATGAACTCTTCATATCAATGGCAAACGCAGGCATCTCCCAGGTCGCTTCTTTGATGTGCTAACCACTCGGTGTCTCGGCTTCTCTCAGGTATGCCGGCCACAGAGAGAGCCGTACTTCAGGAGCAGCTCATTGACATCATCCTGGTGGTTTTGAAATGTAACCCTCAGCTCCACTACTACCAGGGCTACCACGATGTGGCCGTCACTCTGCTGCTGGTAGTCGGGGAGCGGATGGCCATCGCCATGCTGCACACGCTGTCTAAGTATCACCTCAGGTAGGTTATTTTTTTTTCCCCTGCTGAACCAAATAATTTTATGTCAACACATTAATTGTAATCAGCTTCAACTCAAACCTTTTACTGGATCCCATTTACCAGCTAAATTCCAATTAGTCACTTTCACTAATACCTCTATACTTTGTGTCTCTTTCTAGGGATTTCATGGATCCTACTATGGACAGCACTAAGCACATTTTAAACTACCTGATGCCGATATTGGAACAAGTAGATACAGAACTGCACGACTTCATGATCAGGTACACACTCACACACACAAACACACAGTTTGAAATATGCGTTGTTGCTGCTGCCAATTGATGCTAGCATTTACTTACTGTGTGTCTCATTTCTTAAAACAAACAAAGTTGTACTGTCACACAGCAGCTCCAGTTTTCGGTGGCATGCAGCTCTCGTTCGTATTCAGTTTGAATTCACTTACTGTAAGTTCCTTTGGACAAAACCATCTGCCAAATGAAGGTAATGTAAGTAACAACCACTAGAGGGCATTAAAGTGTTGACTTTCACCTGTGAGCGTCACAGTGAAACAATGGGGATGAGTGTATTGTTGAATTGGACCTGAATTCAAAATTCAGTCTCAGTGGAGAATCCTGATGTCAGATGGCTCAACAGCTGCTTCAGAGGCTTTTCTCTCCCACCAGGGTTTGCACAATGTTAACCTTTGTGAGTAATCCTATAGTGTAATTAACCAAACAGATATATAGATTCCATTTTCAGTTTATTGAAACAGCAGCAACAAAAAATGCATTTTAAGATTGCAACCAGCTAGGTTAATGATGGTGTGTGTGGTGATGATTGGGGTTTAAAATGTTTGCCAGTTATTGATTTGTCCTCTAAGGTATTTTAATATGCGCGTGTGTGTGTGTGTGTGTGTGTGCGCCTGCGTCTACAGTACCTCTGCTGTCTCGTTGCCTGTTCATAATTGATGCTGTGCTGGCAACCTCCAGATTTGCAGACTACTGTCAACTCACATACACGCTCACACAATAACAAAAAGCATGGCACTCGGAGAAAAAACGGCAGGATAAACAACCCCCCCCCCCCCACTTCAAAGTTTGGAAAGCTCTTTTTAGTACACACTTCCTCTTCCTCTTTCCTGCCTTCTTATCTCTGCCCTATCTCCTGCTCTCACTTCTTTTTAGGCTCTTTATTTTCTCTCTTTCACTTGATTCTATTTCTCCGTCTCTCCCATTACACATGCTTCCTGCCCTTTGCTCCTTCTTTCCACCCCTCCCCCTCTCCATCACCACCGCTGGCTTCTTTTCACTTGTCACTCCCCTTCTCCTTGTACTCATCCTTCTTCCTTCCCCAAATGTTCCTATTCAATATTTATCAACAACCTCTCAGAGTTTCCAATTTACTTGAGACTCTGTCAAAAATAACTACAACAGACAAAGATATTAAGGGAGAGTGTGGGAGGGTTATAAACAGTTTGTGGAGGTAAAGAGAATGTATTCTGAAAATGTGTTCTGTGGGGCCCATTCTTTAGAAATTGGTGTTTAAATGACCCTGTTTAAGGGGATGAGCGGGAAAGTTCAGTCTGGATCTTGGGTAGAGTATGTGTGACAAAGCAATCTCAACTCTGAGGTCCACTCACTAGCTTTGCCTGAGCTTTCAACTGCAAATCAAAGTCGTGACCTATGTGCTTAACTTTGGTCAAAAATATATGTGCCTCTTCTGTTATTTGGCTAAGGTTTGATGGATCATAGCTGTAGTATTTCACATTTTATCCAACTTACTATAAATTGTGTATATATATATAAATATATTTCTGCACGCCACTTTCCAAAGTGTACCGTTAGTTTTTAAAATGATTTCCCACCTTCCATGCAGCCATTAGTTTTCATTCATTTCATGCAGTATAAAAATCATCTTGCAGAGACTTTCTCCATGTGATGGATTATCTTTGTCAAGCACGTTTTAAGTCTTTGCAAGATAAGTTTTTAAACCAAATAAACTGAAACCACTGGCTGCCTGAAAGGTAGGAAATCATTATGTATTTTTTATATGATTCTTATTGGCAAGTTTATTTTTTAGGATTATGTGGATAACTCTTATCTTAAAAAAGGGGACTTTTTAATCTCAGTGAGGCTTTTCAGGTTAAGTAAAGGTTGGATAAAAAAAGGCAAGGCAAGGTTATTTGTATAGCACCTTTCCAAAACAAGGCAATTCAAAGTGCTTTACATAAGACATAAAAAGGCACTAAGATAATATTAAAAACATGCATATACACAGTTTTTAAAAATACAATAGAATATATAAAAAATATGGAAAAATAAAAGTATGTCAGACTTTCTTTAACATTAGTGGCCTTCCTTTGTGTGTTTGTGTTTTCTCTTAGAGCGGAGGTGGGAACCATCTTTGCGCTGTCCTGGCTCATCACGTGGTATGGCCACGTCCTGCCAGAGTTCAAACACACCCTGAGACTCTACGACTTCTTCCTCGCCTCCCATCCACTGATGCCCATCTACCTCGCCGCTACGGTAAGAGGGCTTGAAAGCCAGGGAAAATGAGTGAGAGCCAATGAGATTGTTTTTGTCAGTAATCCAGGACGCACACACACACACACACACACTAACTCATATACAAAATCACACACACAGTAAGGCAGAGCACTGTGAAGTCACTGGACTAGTTAATTAGATACCTGTACCTCCTAATGAACAGATGAGAGAGAGTGTGAAAGAGGGGTACACAGGAAAGGAGGGACAGGAAGAGATAAAAGGAGAAAGAGAGGGAAAGGGATGACAAGGAGACCTGACTGATGTTTTAGGGAAAAGGAAAGAGAGACACATTACAAAGGAAAAAACATCCTTTTATTTCAGACTTTTTTTTTTTTCACTTGCTTCACTCTGGAACAGCCTCTTGGCTGCTTTTACCCGACTGCCTTGGCATGTATGTTTACTGCTGGAACATGTGTGTGTGTGTGTGTTTGTGGAATTTATTTTGTGTGTGTATCCTTTTGTTTTCTAAGGTGTTTACTTGTGTGTGTATGTGTGTGTGTGTGAGAGGAGGCCTTTTTTAACTGAAGGGTTCTGTGCATGTTGATTAGTGTGTGCAGTTGTGCACATTTGTTTCTTGTTTGCAGTATGAGCTTTAGTGTGTGTGTGTGTGTGTGTGTGCATGTGTGCGTGCGTGCGTGTGTGTGCGTGTAGGGGCTGGGCAGAGGGAGACTTCTGTTTGAAGTGTGTGTGAAACAACAAAGCAGAATGTAGTTCATGTTTCCTCCAAGGCTGCGTTCAGCGCACAGCATGGGGGGTTTAACTCTTCATCTGCCTATTTCACCACTCAGCACTCATTCTGCCTCACTAGCGGCGATGAAACCAGCAAATATACAACACGAAGAATCTGATTCATGTCTGGCCACAGTGAACAGCTTCAGGGTTAACACTTTTAACTCCTCCTCTCCCCGTCAGATTGTGTTGCACAGAGAGAAGGAGGTGAAGCAGACAGAATGTGACATGGCCATGGTCCACCACCTCCTCTCCCGCATCCCCCAGGACCTCCCATACGAACTTCTTATTGGCCAGTCCCAGGAACTGTTCGACCAGTACCCTCCTTCTTTACTGGCCAAACGAGCAGCGCTGCAATCTCGCAAGAGGTGAGGCAGTTGAAAGTGAAAACGGTTAATGATATTAAAAACTTTTGGAGGTGGTGTGTGACTGTGGGATAGTGTGATGTAATTTCCTCAGTATCCAAGAGGGGATGCTGTAAAACACATCTAGACTGAGTGATGCTGCTGACACACACAGGCCATTGTGTGTGTGTGTGTGTGTGTGTGTGTGTGTGAGAGACCATTTTTCCGCTTTTTTTTTTTTTTTTTTTATTGAGGAGAAATGTTAGAAACTCAACTGTTCTCTCGCTCTGTGTATCCATCTCTTTCTCTCTCAGCAAGTGTCCTTCAGTGTTACAGTCATTGTTCAGGAGAGGAAGTGACATCACTGACACAAGGCCTTGACTGACTGATACTGAAAGATACTGATGTCCAATAATGCATTACACCCTTGGCTTCCTGTACACAGGAGCAACTGAGTTAGCAGTTTTTTTTTCCAAATTGTCTCTTACACGTTTTCCCTCACCTGTCTTCATCCATCAGTTTATCGTTCAGTCCATCTCTTCATGTCATTCCAGCTGTCCATGTTTCACCTGAGACCCGGCTCTGTTCTCCATCACTGACTAACACTTGCACTCCATCCTCCTGCTCTGTTCTTTCTCCAGCCTGTCCATCAGCACCTTTAAGGCATTTCAGCTCTCCACCCTCCACCAGAGGCCAGACTCGGTGCTCCAACGCCTCACCAAGGCCCAGGACTCCACCACCCCCAGACACGGTAGAGAATAATAACTATAATCTTATCAAAATGTGAATTCCTGTTAGAAACTCTTTGAGGTGGGAGAAAAATTAATATCGACTGAGATTGTAAGAAAAGCTGTTTCTACCCAACCAAAATCGTTTGATGGAACCATAATTCCTTGCATGTTTTTTTTGGTGCTTTACATGAAAACACTGTTGTTTAAAACAAGGCAACAATAAATATGTCATCCCCCACTTACGCGCCCCCCTTTGGGCCAATCAATAACAAGTAAACAAATGTTATAGCACCCCCATCAGACCAATCAAGTGCACATTTAAATGTGCCAGAACAAAACAAAGAGATGCATTATTCCCGTAGGTTTTGTGGGAATCTTATCAGCCGTGTCTGACATTGTCTGCGATGTACAGCGAATCAAAAATATGTTTTAGCGTTCCCCTCAGGCCAAACAGTGTAATATTAAAATTGATGCAAGCTATTCCCTGCAGTTTCATCAAAATTCAATTAACAGCATCCAAGATGATGTACGTAACGGACAGACAAAGAGCTGATCCGTAACACCTCCTGACTTCACTGTGGCAGACAATGAATGCGAGTCAGTAAGCCTGACAGACAAACTGGCATCCAAATGTTAAACCAGTGATGTATATTGGCTGACTAGAGGACTTTAAAGTTACAATATTTATATTATATATTAAATATTGTCTGATACTATTTATGGATGGCAATAAACTAAACAAAAAAAAAATGAATGTGAGGTAGAATTTACCAGCTGAAAATGTTGTTTTTTAAACTTCTTACCTTGCTGCAGTGATGTAGAAGTGTACTCCAGAGTGTGTCCGTACACTGTGACATCACAGACCCTCCTCTGGACAGTCTTCTGACCACACCCAAACCACACCAGTAACGCTGTATGTAGTCAGTGGTGCAACAGACTTCAACTAGAGAGGGCGGTGTAACAACATGACCCAATGAATCCTCTCAGTCTACAGTTTGTTTTTTTTTGCAATAAACAGGCGCACAGTTGCTGCTCTTCTGTTCCTTCTCTAACAGAGTAGCCACTCAAGCCGTGTTTGTTTTTCCTGATGGTCGATACATGTGTAATTTCAACTGGAACTTTGAGTCCTGTATTATTAAAGTGCATTTGCCACTCAGTTTATTTATTTATACTTACAGGTAGAAAAAAAATAATGCAATCTAATATCAAAGCCCTGCAATAAATCCAGCCTTCATGAAGGTCATAATAATGTTTTTGTTGAGAGGTGTTGATCCAACTTTAGGGTGGAGTTGTGTCTAATATTTAGTCCACCTTCATTGATATAAATGGGGTGAACTAAATATTTGAAATAAAATACCTCTCAGTATAATGTAGTAAAGATCAATAGCATCACAAAAAGTCGAACACCTCTCTAAAGTGTCCCCCATAGTGAGAGTAAAGGAGGGCGCTCGGCTGTGTTTGTCTGACACAGGCATGCAGCATGCCCCCCCCCCCCCCTCGAATCACAGGAACACATAGAGGGCTGGTGAAACAGAAATGTTTTGACGGTCCGCCGGCCCACCGGGATTTGTCCCAGTATGCCTGATGGCCAGTACTGGCTGTAACCTACTGTTGCGGCTGTAAAACGGTGGATAAATTATTTTGAGCGTCACACAACCCATGTGGAATGACTCGTTTCGCTATCAGAATTTGATCCATTCGGTCGTATAACATTTGGAAAGTCTAGAGGAACCGCACCATTAACGGCCAAACGGCCAGCGCAGGAATGTCGCGCCCAACTTGAGATTTAAAAACTCTGTATCCTGTGAAATACAGAGAGATTTATCTGGCCGTGATGGGCTTAATCAGCATTGTGTGAACTCGTTTGGCAAGGGCTTAAATGTAATGGACATTCATTTATATCTAAAAGTTCCGCACTGCAGGTTTAATTTAAGTGAGAGTATTGCTGTTAGTGGAGCAGGATAATACTTAATGTATTGTGATGCTTCTGCCTCCTCCTTGTCTTTGCTCCTAGTGTTTTGACATTCCTTGACCTCCTTTTTGGTTTTGGTCCCAGTGACAAAATGCAGCTTGATCCTCCTTTGGTTCAGCTTGAAGCTCTGTGGAGCCTCTTGACCCCTCCATGTCTCTGCCCCTCACAGTCTGACCCCCCCCTCCCTCCTCCTCCTTGTTCTGTGCTCGCAGCCTCTCGACACTCTGGCCTGGAAGCAGCTTTGCCCCGGGACCGAGGCCAGCTGTGGGGGAAGGGGAACAGGATGGTGAAGATGGCAGTGTGGGGGCTGTCCGCCACGCTCGGGGCGGCCGTGTTCGCCGTGGCCCAGACGGCCATGGACTGGGGACCCGAGGTGTTACTACAACTGTTCTGATGTGGCGGTGGGGATTCAGACTGTTAGACACACACACACACTAACACATGGCGACAGCAGACACTATCTGCTCTTCACACGGATAAACAATATATAAAAACACACATACACAAACACAGACTTTGAAGACTTGAAGCTCGTTTCTCCTGTTGAGAGGGGACAATGGTGAAAAGCACGAGGTCAGTTAACTTGGTGCCAAACAGGTTGTTGCTACTCAAGCACGATGAACATATGTTGACTAGGAGAGCCTCAGGATGTGTGTGCATGTGTGTTGTATGTTTCTGAGCGTGCATGCCAGACCTCCTACCACATGTAAGACACTAATGCCTCTTGCTTTTTCAGGCTGTTGCTAACACGTTACCACTGTTTTACCATTTTTCATGCGTGTCTCAGTATGTTTCCTGTTTGCTGATTATTTTTTCTGATTACTCGTCATGCTTGTTACGCTGCATTTCTGTTGATAGTGTTTTTAGTGCGCCTGTTGGATCAGCAGCCATATCTAAGAGCCAAAAGTGCCCCTAGCCAGCACGATGACACATGAATACAAATTATTAAAGAGCGGTGTTTTCTGCTGAAAGCTTCCAGTTACGAGCGAAGACGCAGAGCAGGAGAGAAATGTGAGAAAGAGGGAGGGATGGAAGGAGAGATTTTGCCTGGTATTAATTGTTTTACTCCAGGCGTCGAGCGAGTTACATTTGCAGCAGAGGAGCTGTTGCTGCCCCAAAAGTGCACATTAAACACAGTTAGCATGCAGAAAAAGGAGCACTCATGCAAGCAACGGGCCTGTTGCAGATGCATTTTGCAAGAGGTATTGAAACACATATATTTTTAATGCGTTATTTTTATATTTTCTGTAGCAGTTTTCTAGCTGTTGTGGCCCACCACTGCTGAATAAGTATGGGGAAGACACCAGTACTTTTACATTCTTAAAATATTTACCAGGCTTGCGCCAACATCCACCCTGAACAGCCGTCAACAGAGCATGTTCTCCGTTCTCCCCAACATCATATTCCTCTTCAGCATTTACAGCTGTGCTTAAAAATAATTCTACTGTTACGTTTGGTAGGGGGGGGGGTGTTTTTAGTATATTTCATAGAGGAAATTGTGATTTTTTTTTTTTTTTTTTTAAATTATTTTTTATAATTGGAAGGAAAGAAACTACCTGCATCTCCTCCGACAGCACCGATAGATATTGTTCGACCAGAAATATAATCATAGAGTTTCATAAGTTTGAAAATGGTATATTAATAATACAGGCTGTTTCCAACTGAGGTACATACATATGTATGTAAGAATGTAGGGGTTTCTCCAAACAGAAATGGTATGCTCTGTGTGTTGACTTATATTCTGAAATATTTATCACCTTTTACTAGCATGTAGCCCAGCTGCCTCTGTTAACACAACTTCACCGGAGTCACAACACTCTCCTCCTTCCACTTCCTCTGTTATCAAATTTATGGAGAACATCTTCGCACAGCTGCATGTACAGTCTGCCCTGTTGAGTTTAGTTGTTTCGGAGCGTATGAATTCAACTGGTACATAGTCTGTTGTGTGCAAAATTACAGTACACGAGGGTACAGTTCATCAACTGTAAGCACCAGAAGAAAATGATCGGTACATATAGGACAAACAAAGATGGTTTAAAGGGTAGTTTGGCTGTAAATGTGTTGCACGAACCCAGAGAGCTCCAGTCAATTAATTTGTCACTTGATTAGTTAGATTCAGGCATTCTTCAGAAAATGTGATAATCAGTCAATTTATTAGGCCGTCAATAAATCAATCAGTGGCCTGTAACTCAGGTAGTTGACTGATCTGCAGACAAGTTAGCAGCTCAATACGTGAGCGATTCAGACATCCAGTCAGTTAGTAACCTGTGCTGGTTGTTTGAATGAGCTCTCAGCTTTTCTGCATGTAGTACATCACATGAAAGCAATACATGTGTCTGTCATTGTTTTTAAAATGCATTAATTGTGTGTGTGTGTGCTTGTGTGTGTGTGTGTGTGAGAGAGAGAGAGAGAGATGGAAAATATTTTAGTCATAGGTCAGTTCCTTTTTTTTCTTTTTAGCTTTCTGGACATATTTTTTAATTTATTTTTTGTTTCGGTGCTCTCAGTACCTGCTTATTAAATGTCAACAGTCTGATAATTTATTTTAAGAGCAACAATCTGATTGGCTATTTATTTAAGGGGTAAGCCTTTAATTGAATTTGATGATTATGTATTTAAAATAGCTGAATACTGTTTGGCAGCCATAATGAATATTATCACCAATGTGAGTGTTTATATCTTTTAAGGTAATCTAGTTATTTGTCAGTTGAAATACTGTATGTGGTCAGTTTTTATGGATCAGGTCAGAAGTCAAAGGTTTGGCTCATGTGCTAATTCACTGCATTCAAAATTAAAATAATAAATCAAGAAAAAGGGAACATTTTCTGTTATGATATGCATGGTTGCTCTTATCACACAAACAGTTCATGCTGCAGTGAAGTGTAACTGTGCATCTATGATGCTTAGATACAGCTGATTGATATAAAACAGTTTTATCAATGGAAAAAAACGTATGTAATCTTCTTTGCTTGCACTCGATTGGCTGCTTAAGACATTAATATGCGGGGAGAAACTCCTGACCTGATCTTCAAACATTAGCCAAGATGCTGAGTAGTGTATTTGTGCCATGTGATACACACACACACACACACACACACACACACACACACACACACACACACACCATATACACTCATACAGGGAGAGAGTGGTGGTGCCAGATCCTAATGAGGATTTAATTCCTGCCCCTGGCTCTTGGCATGCTTAAGACACCATTTCCTGTCTTCTTTTTTTTTTTTTTTACTCACATTCACAGTGAAACACCTACACCAGCACCTGCACTGGTTTCAGTCTGGCAGATGCCTCAGCTGAAAAATGATTGAAGCCTAATAAATACTTGGTATGAATGAAACCAACATGAATAATGTATAAGAAAGAAGAGCGATGCTGGAGATGTTGATCTCATGTCTAAATTTGACTCAAAGGTTTCAGGGCCATGAAATTCATGAAAATCACCATGTAAACTTGTTGTTCCAGAAGAAATAGAAAATACATAATATCATTTGACTGCAGTGCAATTATTTGCTTTTATTGATTAGCCCTGTTGAAAGTACCATAACTATTTCACAGTTGAATCATTTGTTATTACTGCTTTTAAAGCTTTTTAGTTTCATGTTATTAGCCTTTTTCATCTCACTTGATATCAGCTCACATCTGCAAGGATTTTGGGGCTATTTTGCACTCCGCCTACTTAACATTCTGTTAAATGTATTTGCCAAAGACACACACAAAATACCATAGATGATTCATTTTTAAAAAGTTGTATCAATTTGACTGAATATGACCAGTATTTATGATGATTATGAAATAAGTGATGCATCTTTTAAAACAGAAATTTGCAAACCAATCATTTTGCTGCTGTTGACTGATAAGGGACAGCTCTTCGGAGACTTTTTCAAGAGTAAAACTGGCTAATTTATCAGGTGTTCATTGAGTCTGATTCAAAGAAATCAACGCTTTCTGTAAACCAAAATATCTCCTCTTCATGCCAAATTATGAATTCTCTGCGGTGTGATGAAGAGCTCCCAGTGAGGTTGCGTTGAGCCTCTCATGACACCTCTGTCCTCCCCTCAGGTCCAAAGTTTTCCCAAAAGACTTGATGCACACACACACAATGCTTTTTACAAATGTAAGCCTTTAGTTGTGTGTATACAGTATATGAGTTATGTTGGCATTTTATTGCATGTTTCTCATGGTGGTTATTAAACACTTGGTAGAAACTGTATCCTTGAACATATCAGGTTATTTGCACCTTGCACTTGTAAGTACTATGATGTGTTTCACATACAGATAAAGCTGTTTTTGTCTATGAAGTAGAGCGGTGAATAAATGATGAAGAAAACACTTCTTGTCACCTGTTTTTTTTTTTTGTGGCAATTTTGAACATAACTACTTAGAAAACAGCTGCTTGGACTGACCCGATGTTTTCACTGTAGAGGATTTCCCATAGATTGCTATACTTTTGAGTAATTTGAAGAATCCAACTGCTGTGTTTACATCTGTGCAGTTCTAAAGAGAACAAAAAGGATAGCCCCATCTTCCTTTGTGTGTGTTTGTACTGTACAGCTGTTGTCTTTGCAGAGGCTCTGTTAAACTGGCCTCCTTGGAGAAATTAGGTCAGAAATGTGTTTTTTCTTTGTGTGTGTGCGTGCATGGAGAGGACAAGGCTGCGCATCTGTCCGTCTGACCCCCAGGGAGATGAGATGTTAGAGAGCGCAGGGGCAAATCAGACACATGAGGTGAGGCAGAAAGGCGAGGGTTAAAGGGATGAAATGAGTGATAAGGGGAAGGAAAGATGTAGAAAAAGACATCTGTTGGATGCGTTCGTGGCGGTGGAGAGGTAGCCGAGGTCCGCAAGAACATGCAGTCACTTGAGGATTTTAAATGAGCCGTAGTGGAGGTGAGAGTGGGTCTGATCAGGAGTTGAGAGCAGATGTGATTTGAATTTATGCACAGAGCCGGCAAGAGGTGTTATGGCCCCTAATTTCAACACTAATCAATGACCTCAACCACACGCAAACACTCACATACTTTTCTCTGGCTGCTTGTGGGCGCTCACCCTAAACAGCACTGAAGATTTTTTTTTACATCTGATCCGCTGGTAAATAAAACCTTTGATTCTGGCTTTCTGTGAGGTTGCATAAGCCCCAAAAAACAATGTGTATGTGTGTGTGCGTGTTTCTATTCATGAACTGTGTGTCTACTTTAACTTAGAGCACGCAATTGAAGCACACAACGGAGCAGAGTGGAGGTTGGTGAAGAAAATAGGTACTATTATGTATGTGTGAGTGTGTGCAAGGCGAATAAAGTACTGCATTTCTGTGTGCGTGTGTGCGTGTGTGTGAAACATTGGGCAGGCTGGGGACAACAGCTGCTCCAGGGGTCTGTCTGATGTTTTTCTTTTTTCCCTTGTGACACACACACACACACACACAAACTCACGCAGCCTCGGTGCATAACAGGAGCAGCAGCACCTCGACTTTCACTGCTGAGCTGCCACAAAAATGACTTTTACTTTAATTCATTCATGGGATTTACTTATACAAATAAAATAAGCTCTTCATGCTGCCTGTTTTGTTTATGTTTCTTGAATTGATCGAGTTGATTTTGTCCCCCTGCGGAAACCCTGGAACTGTGCCAAACCTTTAATTAATAGGCTACATGGTAATGTTTCAAAAATGCATTAAAATCAATGGTAATTATCTTGAGAAAAGTGACATTTGGGGCGATGACAGTATTCACTAAGCTAGACCCTGATTAACTGAAATTTATCACGTTAATATCCCTTGTGCTTCACTGATGCAGACAAGAAGAGACAAGAAAGGAAGCTTGATTGTGGAGATTCCTTCTTGAGAATATACTTACCTCAAAGTTCACCTACTAGTTTTTTCTGGAGGTGAAACCCGGTCCCCCACCGAAAAACCACCTCTGAACGGTTCCACGATCGGCCTTTGAAGAAGGCTCTGATATACAGTCACAAGCTCAGTAAAAAGCTATTTAAGTGAGCCTTGAGTTTTATTATAGATAAAAAGGCAGTATTTTATGCAACAAATGTCCCCATCTGAACTTCTGGGCTGTTGCAAGCATGTGTAGTTAAAAATATCCTAATCATCTCGGTGTTTGACTATTCTCATTTCCACCACGCGTACTGTATTTACAACAAATCATTGCAGATATCTGTTGTACAGAGTAATAATGTAATTTTCATTGAGTTGTTAAACAGGCATTAATTGATTTTTTTTGGCCATTTGGGGGCAACAGAAACAAGCTGTAAACACAACCCTGGTACATTATCACCTTATAAGGTTAATATGGTGA
This sequence comes from Scomberomorus guttatus, assembly GCA_038419695.1. Lineage (NCBI taxonomy): Eukaryota > Metazoa > Chordata > Actinopteri > Scombriformes > Scombridae > Scomberomorus > Scomberomorus guttatus. The sequence continues at coordinate 12,786,950 of CM076461.1, forward strand.
GCTTGTTCGCAAACAGTTACTTATTTACACATACACCATACACATACACATACACCCCCCCCCCCCCCCCCCCCTCCCCCACAGCTGCCTGCTGTGGCTGAAAACAACACTGATGAGTGTCAGTGAGAGTGAACCAAAACAGTAAAGTTGTGGGCCGCAACACCAAAACACTGAGCTGAAAGGTGCTAAAATGCTCCGTAGAGCTGAGGGGAACTGCAGAGCCAGCTGATACTCTGTTTTTCTGTGGGTTCTTTACTGCGAGCGGCCACTTTCAGATACAAGTCGTGATCCATTGTTAATGAAACAAATAGCCGCTTTAAGTATTTTAACAAATATATCTTATGCAAATTGTTTTTTATCTTGAATAAATGTTCCACTTATGCTTTGAGAGAGTGTTACACCTCTGTTTGTCAGATCGACAAATCAAAGATTGGCAGAACACTGATACACTTGAACATTTTGACCACATCACATTTAATTTAAAGTGAAGCTGCATCAATCACGAAGGTTTATGAAGCTGGATTTGCCCGTGCTGAGCTACAGTCAGACACACATGCATACTACGCGCACAAACTCTTTGTCTGCAGCCCTTTTTCCTGCTCTATCCTCCCCTCCCTCCCACTCAGCCCTTCACTCTGTCATGGATCAGAGAACATGTCCCAAAGTGCTTTATAGGCAACACACGTGCAGCATGTCCCTGCATGCTGATGTGGCTTTACAGCTTCAACCTTGTGCACCGAATGTGTGTGTGAACATCCAGCAGTGACTGTGTGTAGGTAGATGTGTGTCCCTACATGCTCTGACAGTGTGCGTGACTGTTTCATATGGAGCAACCTCTCATGTTACCTTGAACAACCATGAGAATAAGATGTATGTCAACATGCTTTTAGATTTAGATACTCGATGGGTAAAAAAAAAAAAAATTAGGTTGAGAGATTGAAGTGATACATAAGTCATTTTACAAGTAATGTCTCAGCAGTAGAAGATGAAGGTAATGAAAATGTTGTGATGTTATTCTGTAAAATTAATTGTCCTCTAAGCTCATATTATAATTACAATCTTGGTCTCATTTTTTGTAGTTTTTGCCATCATTTCTATTGGTTATGATAACATCGTACTCACCAAAGTATATGCTGGGAATATGACATCCATACAATCAAGACCAACAGAGAAAGAAACGAGAATACAGACAATCAGACAGGTTGTAAACAAATGAACAGTTTAGCTATATTATCTAAACCACTTTATTTGGAGGTAAAACTAAATGTAAACACACTTGTCAAACATAATCCCTCATTGTACAGGAAAAGTTTATGTGTTGGGGTTCATTTAAAACCTGGATGATCATCTGACTGTTTCTTACCACAACAGACTTCTTTTTAGCATCATCGCCACATGCCCTCAACAATTAACTTTCACTGACAGGAATGAGAGTCAAGAGATTGAAGAAAGCTTTATAGTCATTGCAGTTTCAGCTACAAACAGGTGCAGTGTTGTCAAGGGATTTAACAAGACTAAGTGTCTACAGCTATACTAGCACAGCCGTGCTTTGAGCTGCTGCTTTGAAATGCTAACAAGCTCACAATGACAATGCTAACATGCTGATATCAAGCATGTAAGGATTAGGTGTAATGTGTAGCATGTTCCCCTTCTTACGTTAGCAGTATTAGCATGCTAACATTTGCTAGTTATTACGAAAACACAAAGTACAGCTGAGGCTAAAGGGAGTTATTAGTTCTGTAGGTACTTGGTCATAAACCAAAGTCATAGGATTACCAAATTACAATTACAATTCATCCTGAAGGGACCTTGAATATCTATAAAAAATTTTATGCTAATCCAACCAATATTCATCAAGACATTTTACTCAAAACCACAAATGTCAACCTCATTGTGGCATTAAAAGGAAAAGTCAGGGGATCACCAAAGTCAGTAGGATTCATTGTCTAGGAACTAAACATATGTAAAAAATGTTGTACTAATCCATCCGGTAGATGTGGAGGTATTTCACTGGATGGATGAAAATTTTGACCCTTAATGAAGAGGCTGGAGGAAAAGTCAAGGGATCACCAAAGTTGTTAGGCTTCATCCTCTTAGTACCAGTTTATACCAAATTCCATGGTAGTTCACCCAATATCTGTTGCAACATTTCACTGAAGACCAAAAACATCAACCTCATGGTTGCACTAGATCAAAAGTCAGTCGATCACCAAACTCAGTAGGATTCATCCTCTGGGGATCATGAATGTCTGTTCATAAATTCATGGCAATCCACCCAGTAGTTGTTGAGATATTTCAGTCTGGAATAAAGTGGTAGACAGACGAGTGACTTTACAGCAGGTGTGAAACTTAACTTTTTACTTGAACGTGTCATATTGCTTTCACCCTCTAACACAGCAAAGAAAGTGTCATATAACTGTGAATCTCTGATAACCCTGGAGCCTCATTAACCTAAAGCAAGCCTGGTCCATACAGCTCTATTAATACCTAATACTCATTACTCTGTATGTGCCTGTCTGTTCATCTGTATAGACACTTGGGACTGACCTCCTGTGCCTTTCACACATGACCTCTCGTTTTCTCGGTCTCTGGCTCCCGTTGGTCCCAACCTCTCCTGACCTCACCTCTGTTTCCATGGACACCAGAGGAATTAGGAAGTGCCCCATTGTGTCACATCTCTCTGAAGAGGTTGAGATAGTTTGGCTCTCTGGGTTTAGACAGGCTGTTCGAACAGTCTCAAAGCAGTGGAAAGATCCAATTTCAGAAAGTCTGATAATGGGGCTCTGTGTCACCCAATTTTTCTAACTTTCTAAAACTGACGATCTGACAGTCGTGCCCACTTTTCACATTGATTGGCCAGACGCACAAATGTGAAAGTATGCAGAACTCTAAGCACTCTGCAATTTTTTTATATTCCCATCATTATCATTTTTGGCGGCCTGTTTAATGATCCTTTGCACCAACAAATATTCCCTTTAGGATTCATTAAGTGACAGATTTGGTGATGTGTGAACCCAAAAGTAGAACACAGAGGACGAGCAGATAAGATTAAAAGGCGGTTTATTTTTGTCTTGATTAAAAAACAGGGTTGGCAACAGGTGAGCAGTCTGCAAACAAGTCCAAAACAGGAGCAAGCAGGGGAAAAAAAACCAAACAAAAACAATACGCAACAAACAAAGTGGTAAACGTGAACTGTTGGTGAACCTGTAAATATACTGGGTGGCTGATTAGGGGAACGGGGGTCAGATGTGCAGGCAGGTGATGATCATGTGACTGGGGAACGGCGGAACGGCCTTTACATAGACATTTTGACATTTCACGGTGCAGTCACACCAAAATTTGTTTTCTATTCATGTCTATGTGGAAAGGGACATGACACATTCGCTCCCGGTTGCGAATTGACCTGCCGCCTTTGCTTTGCACAGAGTTCCGTCTGATTGAACTTTGACTCGTGGAAATTGTGAGGCTCTCCATTGTCTAGCCGGTTCGAGAGCAGGAGAGGGCAATAATGCCACCAGCAGAGAAGAGGGGATGGTGCTTGACTTGTTTGAGTGCAAGAAAAGTGACAGAGGTTAGTGACAGTGAAATGTTTTGAAAAAAAAAAAAACGCTGTATAATTCATTTTGTGGGAAGTTGTTGACAGCACGCTAGCCAGGCAAGCTCCCCCATGTTTACAACCCTACCTATACTATTTCCTGTCCCCCCTGCTCTTGGCCACATCACGCAAGTACATTTCGGATTTCAGTCTGACTGCAGCTTTAGAGGAGGAAAAAACTTCAGGTGTAAGTAATCAAACTAATGACGGTTGAAGTCCAATTAGCTGCTTCAGCTTCAGATTCTGGTATTGTGCATGCTGGCTCACTGTCGCTTACTGGGACACTTGAATAGAACGGAGCCATCTTTATTGTTATTTGTAACACCTGTGATTTTTCCTACAGTGACGAGGCCTAGTCATGAGTCATGACACACTATGAAAAACAGCTTCTCACCCCACCAAGTCGGCTTTGTCGACATGGCGAATGGTATATTATCCAACCTTGTTGTGAGAGAATAAATCTTCACATTTAAGCCTAAAAGGATAAGATCAGATGAAATATATAGATCAATAGAGGTAGATAGCAAATAAAATAATAATCTAGCAAGAAACTGACCTACACTAAAAACAAGAGCAATACTCTAGATATATACAGCAATAGTGGCTGGTAATATGCTACTGTATACATGTTTAATGCAAGAACTGCAAGAAACTGTGTATTGTCTTGTATTGGCGGCAAGTTGCTTCATTGGAATTGAAAAAATGGGTGTTAATATTCGGTGAATTTATATGTATACACAAATATACATACACACATATTCTATGACCTTACAAAGGCTTATAACAGATTGTCATTAAGGTGTGGAAGAAACACTTCAGGGTATTTCCCAATTTGAGGTTTTGCTGTATGAAAAAGTTATTTTCCGACTGGTTTCACAGTGTTTCACGGCAGCTGATGTTTGCTGACTGATTTCACAGTTTGACAATTGGGTCAAAGTTTCTTCCCTTTTCTCCACTGACTAATTTAAGATGCGTCATAACTAAATCGTGATGTCTTGTTAATCTTTCAAACTGTCAGTAGTTCCAGTCTGTTCAGCTACCATCCGTTATATCAGTCTCACATAATCTAATTTACACACACACACACACACACTGCAGAGAAGAGGCTAACAAGAGACGGCGAGTAAATTTTACGCTTGAATTGGATCTGTCGGTGTCAAGTGCGCGCACACTGCTAGAGAAGCACGTCTTTGGCGGCTGTGAAACAAGTTTTATGGCGGGAACGGATCAATCTGTCTTAAGCCACAGGGATCTATCTCATGTCCTTCGTTTGAAAATGCCCAGCAGAAAAATGTGTAGAGCTGGCAAATGTCAACAAGCGTTCCATGTGTGTCTGTGTGGGTGTTTGTGGATGTACTTCTACCACAGTGAGGACCAACAGGGTGACTGAGTGTGTGTCTTTTCCTGTGTGTGCGTGTACAAGTGTGGGTGTGTGTGAGAAATATGAATTTGTTGGTAAATGTCAAGAAGTTGGCAGTGTAATGGCTGGGCTGACAGATGATCCATAAAGCTATAAAGTGATTGGTTGGGGGATTCTCATTCATTCTAATGCAACTGTCATCGTGACGGAGCGTGTGTGTGTGTGTGTGTGTGTGTGTGTGAGTAGTTTGTGTGAGTTAGAGGGAAGCAGTTGCATGTGTAGTTGCGGTTTAATTGTCACTTCTTTCAGCTTTCAGCTCTTCACTGCAACTTCTGTTCAGCCTGAGGATCGCTGAGAAGCTTTCAGAGTATGTCCCTTCAAATAAAACATTTATACTCCTTCCTACAGCCCCGACTTGTTTCCAAAAAAGCCGTACATAAACTCATTTATGTTGGAAAAACTTTGCTTTAATAGCATATTATGTGAATTTAGAATGTATGTTTGGCAGCTAGGCTCTGTGCGTGTGACTTCCCACAAAGCTGGGTACAGCAGGGAGTGGGGAGTGATGAAATGAAGTAGGGTAACGCAGAAATACCATAGAAACCGCAGCAGTAGTGGCAGAAGTCGCAGCAAGTGTCAGCAAAGCTTTCAGGTAAAATGCTGCGTCTGAATGGTGGGTCTGTCTTAATTAATTAAGTTTTTGGTAAGTGTTGCTTTGTGACAGTTTCGGTATTTATTTGTGAGTGTTACATCAGCATTGAGTGTGCATTTGACTATACACTATACTTTAACAGGTGAAAATAATATTCAATACAACCCTCCTTCCTACAGCCCTACACATTGGTACAGACTAAAGGGACATATAGGGATTTTGGCTCATTGTTCACAGATATGCGTGTGAAATGCTTGATGAAGGTCGCTTGATTGAAACATCGCTATTCAGTACATTTACCGAAAGTGCTGACTGTGTGTGGGAGTAGTTTTTTTGGTTTGAAGAGGTGTACAAAGACCACTTTCTTCTTGCAAGTGTGTTATACATAACACTTTATCTTTCAAAATCACAAAAAAACGGAGGTACAGTATAAACGAGTATCATCCTGAAAGTGAGAAAATGCACGTTGGCACAACTTTGCAGGTAAGGTTGGCTGATTAGTAAAAGACATTCCAGCTTGTTTATATAATAGGTACAATAAATAATACATTGATTTAAAACAAGGGGATATTAATGCAGCGTTAGTGCTCCTCCTTTAAGATTTCTTGATAATAGCTTTTGTTTACACAGCCAGGTTGGCCAGTCAGCTAAAAGTTCTGCTCTGTTGACTTGCATGTGTTTTATCAATCTACAAGCTGTACAATGAAAACCATCCTTATCCCTAATATAAACATTTGTTTCTTGTCTGATACAGAATCAACAAAATTACTTTGGTTCCAAACCTGTCATATTTTAATGGGTTTGTTCTTCAAAATAACACAAAAACATATTTTCTCACTCACCCTCCTGTCTAATCATGCACATTATTTAGCTTGTATTTGTTCAAGTTTTGAGAAAAAAATGCTTTGTCCTTAAACTTAAGCTGTAACTGGTTAATGCCAGTTTGCATCAATCTAATTCATAATTACATTTTTGGAGATAAAATCATGAAGGAAATACAAAGCAGCGCATGCAGAATAACACAGGAACCTACAGCCTCAAACGTACACGTCAGTGGCTCTGCTGTGGTTTACTGAAGCATCCTCGACTTTCAGCAACTCTCAGAGTGATTTAGCTTGATTTTAAGAATTGCCCTGCTCAGCTGGCATGGAAATAGCCCCGGAAAAGGTAAGCAAATTGCACCTTTACCGCTACCATAAAGATGAGAGATGTGATCTACTTGCTAAACTTTTAAAATGAGGTCCACGCTCCATTAGACATCAAATGGCTGACCACAGTGGAGCACTTTGGGACACGGAGGCCATAATTGCTAAAAATTCATCCATCAAATGAAACATAAATGAAACATGTAAAGGCTAAGAGCTCAAAGTTATTCATAGCTCCTATATTGACCAAGCCAAAGGTTGCAGTCCTTTATACATGGTACAGAAAAGGCTTCTTCAGTGCTTCCGGTTTCAACACTTTCACTCCTTTATAAACCACATTCAGCTAGACAGCAAAACAATGTGTGTTTTGTGAAAGAGTAAAGATTTCCAGTTCCAAATCTAATCTCCTGGTTCAGTAGTTATGCTACGCTGGCCATGTAGCTGGGTGACACCAGGACGCTTCGAGCTTTGTCCTTTTTTCTTGTCTGCACCATGCAGGGCAGGGAGAACAGAAACACTGCTGCAAGGACCGATTTAAAGCACTTTTTGGTGTCAGTTCTGTCAACAAAACAGACAAGAGATGGTGGAGGATAAAAGGATGTTAAACCACCTCAGGACAGGAACAAGCTGGGATAAGATCTATCAAAGATTGGTCTTTTTACTGCAGCAGCCTGGTCACCAACAGGAAAAATGCAAATTACTCCTTCCTCCCATGCAGAGAAGTCACTGTTATCATTGTACTAACAGGATTGTGTGTATGTGTGTGTGATCCAAAGCATAAACCCATATCCATGACCACGGATTATGTTATAAATAAGTGTGTCTGAGCATGTGCACGCCGATGTTTGATTATGCTGTCACAACTTTGGACGTGACATTACTTGAAATCCCATTTCAATCTCATTCTGTAACACAGATCCACTCAGAGTTGGAATTGACTATCAGCTTAAGTTGCCTTCCACCATATATTTAAATGTTTCTGTTTACGGGAGTTTCAAAATGAAAACTGACAAAATATCCTTGTGTTGGAGGACAGAAAACACACACACACACACAGTTAATTCCCAATCTCCTTCTTCCACCTATAGAGATTGATGGATCTGCTGCATCTGACTATTAATATAGATTTTCTCTTTTTCTCCTACATGTTTGTGCTCTTTCATCTGTACACTGTCAAAACAAGCAGATACACAAGATCTATATCTGAATCTATATATCTTACACACAAAATCTACCATTAATCACCATAAAAGTGTATTAAAATAATAGTTGAACACTTTGGGAAATATACTTATTCCCTTTGCTTCTGTGAGACAGGTGAGAAAATCAATATCAATCTGATGTTTGTCTGTTAGTGGGTGGAAGCAGACTGAAAGCCGCCCTTCATTTAAACAGTGCAAAGGGCTGCATTGGTTGGGAATGTGTTGTTTCAGGTCCAGAAAGGCCAGTTTGAGTAATAGATCCATGAGTTTGAAGGCTTATCAGCTGCCAAAAACGCTGCACAGCCGCTTATAATACTATGAGACACAATTTCATCATGACAGCAATTACTTTATCTTTCGTTGCAACGATCACGAGATAAACAGCAGAAATACAGAGTTTGTGTTATGAAGTAATCCACCAGGAATACGCGCTTGCATGTATTTGATGACAATAGACTGCATTGCAGCAAAAGTTGAGCCAGGTTCAGCTTATGTCAGAGCCCTCTGTGATGGCACCTCTGCTGCCAACGCAGTGATCCCATTTAAATGAATGGGGAGGTTGTGATTTTTCACGCATTGTTATCTGTGTGAAGATGTAACTGCTAGCGATGGGGTCTCTTTTGACTCCTCTGTTGTTCTTCTCAGCAAGTTGACAGAAAGTCATAATATCTTGGACTATGAGCATGAATACTAATAAACTGAAACTCAACTCAACTAAAAAAGCCTACCAGTACCCTTTTAAAGCCCACTGACTAACATGTTGTATCTTGTTTGTTTGATCTGCAAACACACAGAAATGTAACAATGACAGTTTCTGGTTTTAAGAATGGTTAACTTGGTTAACTACAGAAACCAAAACTACTACTACTACTCACTGAACGTATCTGGCAACCGGCGACATAGATGTGGCCAGAAGTACACTGAAGATGGATAAACTGTTGTTTGCTGAAAAAATAGTTCCTGCATGTAGGTTTCCATTTCTGTGTGGATTAAACAAATTACATACATCATGTAAATTAGTGAGCTTTAGAGGTGCTGGTGGGCGTATTTATTCACTTTGGAGAAAACCAGGCAAGCTGTATCCCCTTGCCTCCAGTCTTTATGCTAAGCTAGGCTAACCTTGTCCTGACTCCAGCCACGTATGTAAAACACACAGACATGAGATTGATATCAATCTCATCCCCCCTTTTGGAAAGAGAGCAAGTGTGTTTCCCAAAACTATTCCTTTAATTTCTGAAAGCATGTAGAAGTAGCAGTAAAACTTGCTTTATTTTTCTCTACACATGTGAGACGAAGAGGGTGTCAACTATTGTTTTATTACCAAAAGTGAATATAAAAAAAAGAGACATTTGCTCTAAAAGTGTTTTTTTTTTTTTATGCAAGACTTTACAGGTTCATTAATTCAGAATAAACAAAGTGAACACACAGAGACACAGACAGTAATAACACATTAAAGACATTAAAGCAAAGTCTCTGTGCATTACCAAGAATCTTTTTACTTTTGAAAATATTATAATCATTTTCAAATGCCATGGTAGGATTTCTTTTGATGTCTTTTCTCAATTATACATATTCACTCTCCCACTCACTCACACCTCCTCTCCGTCTCATTCCCTTTCATCTGTATCTCAGCTCTTCCTCTCTGACCCACTACTCATCCCTCTATCACCACCACGTAACACTGAGTAAATCAGTACTCAGTTAGTCCTGCCTGCTAGTTGAATCCAACATGCTGGTTTGCCAGGTGAACACGTAAAGATCTTAGTAAAGTGAGGTGGCGTCCTGGAGGGAAGAAGATCCTATTACATGTGACCTCCGCTCCTCCCTGACTTCCCACTGCTGGCCACCTCACATTTGACATTCAGTCACTTGATACTATCGGCCTGTACAAGGGGGCTCCGGGATTCATTTGGTGTTAGTTTAGTCAGAGGAATCAGCAAACAGCACTGAGAGATCAATTCACTCTGAGTGTAATGACTATTGATTCTGTAGGAGCAGAGAGACAGAGAGGGAGTTGAATGTATTTAGATAGAATAATGCTTTGCTCTTTCACGCTACGCTGAGCTTCTCTGCCGCTGTCGGGTGAACCAGGAGAGGTCTGGATGTGCATCTCAAATAGACACACACACACACACACACACACACACACACACACACACACACACAGAGGTGCACATACGAGTTACATGTACATGGATACCAGAGACACATAACTCCCTTTACACTGACACACCACATGCAGCATGCAACTGGTGTGCTGTTAGGTGCAGTAACAGTTATCTAAAAACTTAAAGCCTTTTACAAGCTTGGCCAAGCAAGAAAAGTGTGCATATCAAAACAAAACAAAAAATGATGCAATTATATCTTATGGAAACAGGTTTTTCAAATACACCTGGATGATTTGGTATCTGCTTCTGCTTCTTTACTTCAGTTACGTGCCTTCACTCGAACAGTAAGCCCAAAAAGTAAAGAGTAAAAAGTGCCGAGCATGTGTGATACAACATCCTCAGTTTGAGTCCAGATGTGCATGTCATTCCCCAATCTATTGCAAAAGTGGCTGATAAAAACACCACGGAGTAGATGCGATTTAGAAGAAACAAATGTTCTAGTTATGTAAAAAAATAAAATAAAATAAAGAACCCACACACACAAACACACACCACAATGCACTGATTTCCCTTTTATTCTCCTGAAATTTGTGCTCTGCCTACTGTATATTGGCTGCAATAACCACAGCAAAAACACTGATGTTTTATGCTTCATTCATTTTTAAACTCACTAAAGCCATATTTCAGACTGAACATGAAGTGAATTTTCACTTTGCTTTTTTTACATGAATTTGACCACTGGCATTTTTTAAAAATCTTATGACCCACAAACAGCCAATAAATGAGACAATTATTTACTGTTGCAATGAGCACCAATGTTGTGTGTGTCAGCTCAGACTGATCAGACTGATTTAAAAACTTACCAAGAACTCCAGTTTATAAATCAAATTAGTTTGATAATAGATTGTGTGTGGTAGGAATAAAAAGAAGTCCCTAAATGTGATGACGCTTCTTGTTTTGCTAGACGTGAAAGTCCTTTGGACCCCATTTGATACTGTTGATTGTATATATTATACTACCAGGAATTGCTGGGAAACTAACCTGGGATTTCCCAACTTTGACCAGTTGAAAGCGAACCACAGTCGTGATTTTTTCTGCTGCTGTGCTTCCTCCGTGCCTCTTCTTCTCTGTTTATTCCTTCTGATGTGTCATCACAGCCAAGAAATCCCTCATGTATTAAACGGTTGAAAGACCTTTCTGCTCCACGAGCTGCCTCTGTTTCCTTTGTGTCTTTCTCTCTTTACCTTTCTCTTTACTCAGGTCTCTCTCTGTCTTCCTCCTACATTTTCTTCCTCTTACATTTTCTTTAAACCTCTCTCTCCATTTGTCTCTCACCAAAGAACAAAATCTGCAGACTCACCTGGTCTTAAAAATTGAGTGCGTGTAAATGTGTGTGTTTGTGTATGTGTGTGGCCCTGACAAGCTTTGTTGGGTCATGAATCTTTTACCCTTAACAGTCAGCACAAATCCCCCCTCTGACAGACACACACACACACACACACACACACACACATGCATGCACACACACCTTGCAAGACAAACAGCTCCTGGCGGTGTATTTCGCTTTGGTGATCCACTATATGTTAACTTTGTTAGAGAGGCTCGTAAAAAGACAAATAGAGAATGAGGGAGTGCGAGGATAGAGGAGAGAAGCAAGACAGAGAGAGTGAAAAATTCAACACAAAATGCTGGAGAGAGAGAGAGAAAGAGTCAGAAATCTTGTAGGCTGAAGGGAAGAGGAGGAGGGATGGAAGAGGAGAGCAGGAGAGCTGGACGGGAGAGAAAGGTGTGAGCTTATCTCACTGGCCAGACTTTAGCGAGGTCACTCTGCAGACTGACTGAGGATAGAGGATGTAAAGAAGAAGGAGGTATAGTCACTTCACAGAGGACACAGCAAGCAGTAGAGCTGGAAAAAAAAAATGCCCAAAATTCAAATACTCTATGGAGGATAGAGGAAAAATTAGGTAAACGTTCCATGAAGAAGGACAGAAGTACAAACTCTGATATAAAGGTTGGACGTAGGTTGAATGCTAATTTGCAGCCTTTAAAGCTTCAGTTGAGTTCTCAGATCGACATGAGGCAACAAACTTCTCTCAAGTTGCCCGAGTTCCTGATGCAGAACCGTCTAAAGAATCTGCAACCCTGTCTTTTGAAAATTATATTTACTAATTTGCTACAGAAAATATATATTTTTTAAAACCAGAAACATAATACGACCTCAATTATGTTTTCTATTAACATAATGAGGAAACGTTTTTAATGAACATATCTGCCAAGTCACAAACTGTTGATATTGACCTTAACTGCTAAATGTTTACTGAAAACTTATTTAGGTTGTTTTTCTACAACACTTTTTTCTGCTTGTAATAACTAAAGCATCATTAATATGGTTATGTTTAGGCACTCACAACACATGATTATGGTCAGGGGAAGGTAGTGGTCTTGGTTTAATATTGAGTCAAAGGTGACTTGAAGCATGAGACACAATGTGTTTCTTTAATAAAATTTACCAAACCAATTAAGGTTTTTTTTTGCCTAAACCTAACCACACATCCTGCACTTTTTAAATAAAATGCTGGTGTTCAGCCTACAGTAAAATGAAAACATTTACAAAAAGTATACGTTTGAAATGAAGAATTCACCCTTAAGTTATTTAGTAATTTCCTGCTTTTGTGTAACCACTCTTTCCATCAACCTGCCTCATCCACTTCTACTTCAGTCAGTGATTTCATATTTCCATGAAGTCTTTAAACAACAGCCACTGATATGTGCGAATGTGTCAGTGGAGAGAGTAATTAACGAGAAAGGCTTTTAGCTAAGAAAAGCGGGAGTGAAGAAATTTCTGTACAAAAATGCCATCACAGAGTGTTGTCTCTCACATGTTGCAGAGACGACAGGTCCACAAAGATACAAGCTGTTGCAGCATTATATTCTTGTCTATTTAGGCAAAATGCTGGTGGTGAAAGAGGGATTTCTGCTGGCTCTGCAACAGATTTTTCCCTGTAACTGGTGAATGCTGGTAAAAACATCTTTGTTCTTTGATTCTGAGTGACTGACACATTTTATGTGAAAAAAAAAAGGCTTCAACCATTAAAAATTATTGTAGCTACACTAGATATATCACTTCTAGGCTGCTGTCTACAGGAACTGGAAAGATACGCCTCAAGCAAACACAATAGACCAAAAAATGTTTTCGTTTTTTTAATTTTTATCAGTATTTAAGTGTCAGTGAAAATTAAATTTCCTCTGAGCCAGAAGTGCCAAATCTTGTGCCATTTACGTGTCTTTTGTTTGCCAAATTCTTGAATAACGTCTTGTGTCAAAGACCTTTATGGTTCATATATTTTCTTAGAAGTCGAAGCTTAATTTTACATGTTCCCTCCAAAAGAGTCAGTTGTGTTGCCTGCCAATTTTTAACCAAGCAACCACAATATGAATTTCTTATAAGTACTTAAAGGTCATTAAACATACATAACACACCGGGAGCCAGAATCTAATCTAATCAAATCTAGGTCATCACAAAAAAGAAAACCTGCCATAAAGGGCTCTACTGATTGGTCATAAATCCCCCACTGCTTGAAGAGCACCGAGGCACAGTGGGCTTTAATCTAGATGCTAACATTCTGATGTTAAGCAGGTATAATGTTTACTATGTTCACCATCTTGGTTCAGTGCGTTAGTATGCTAACATTTTGCCAATTAGCACTAAAGGCATGTGGACATGAACAAGTATTTGATGAGTTAGAAAGTCTGACCTGATGATGGTGCTAAAGAAAAAGTTAAAGGATTCAGCTGGTGATTGTCTGTATTTTTCTTATTGTCAACTAATCTAATGTGCAGAACCAAACCAACAATGAACTGATCCTACTTACAAGTATTGTGTGTGTATCCAAAGTCTTATATATCTCATTCCTCTGTTCCGTAGACCTCCATTGTTGTCCAAAAACTTAAAAAATCACATCAATGAGCCAACCTGGCCCCAAAGACTAATAACAGGGATCACATTTTCAGTCTCCAGAGAGTAGCTCTTGTAAGAAGCACATACTCAGTGGCGTCTGACGTACAATGAATTACTCTCTGGAGACTGAAAATGTGATCACTGTTATTAGTCTTTGGAGCCGTTTCTTAACAAACTACTGTGACCAAACTCTTTGTAATGAAGGAACATGTAACCCAGTTCAACGTTGTGACTCACTGACGTGTTTTTAGTTTTTGGATAACAGCGGAGGTCTACGGCACAGAGGAATACGACATATCAGGCTTTGGATACACATAATACTTGTAGTAGTAGGATGCGTTCATTGTTGGTTTGGCTCTGCACATGAGATTTGTTGACAATAAGAAAAATAATTAGAAAAACGCCTGCCTTATCACCAAACTGATTTAATTTATCCTGAGGGGAGCATTAATGTCTATATCAAATTTCATGGCAATCCATAGTTGTCCACACATTTAACAAAAAACCACAAATATTAACCTCAAGGTGGCGCAAGAGGAAAAGTCAGGGGATCATCAAAGTCAGTGGGATTCACCCCCTGAAAACCATGAATGTCTGTACAAAATGTTGTGTCAATCCATCTTGTAGATGTTAAGACAGTGTGAGTGTGGTGTGTTCCATCCATTGACACAAAGCGTGTTTTGCTGCATATGTTTCATATTAACAGAAGATGTCTTGGTGGCAAACGAGGCTGGTTTTAAATTAATTTACTGTACTTTGTATATTTTGTGATTCTAGTCTTTCTGGTGATCTTTGCTGTGTCTTATCTCCACCTTGCCTTCTCTCATCTTTCCTGTCACTGTATGCTGTCAAACACTGAGGAATTACCATAAACAATAATGACTCGCCTCCCACTCGTCCCCTTAAATAAAACAGAGAAAGATTAAAAAACATCCAAATGATTTCTAAAACCTAATAATTTTGCCTCAGAAGAAAAGAAAATAGTAAAAAAAAAAAAACAACAACACTCTGACAGCTTCACATGTGGAGTCCTGAGTAAACAAACACTGATCCAGAAAGCGCTGATCCAGCCCTTCCCGGGCTCCCTCGATGCAGTCGTTCCCCTCCTCTCTTCATCTGTTCATTAAGGTCAACCTGATTTTTTGGCAAGAGTGGGAAGAGATGGCGAGGTAGAGGAGGAGGAAAGAGGAAGAAGATGAACAGAGCGAGGGATGTAAGAGGATTTGAAGCTAATTAGGGGAGTAGGAGGCGAGGGAGGAAACAGATGAGAGAGGGAGAGAGAAAGAAGGGCAGATGAGAAGGGTAAAATGGGGGAAAGAGAGAGAGAGAGAGAGACAGACACAGAAAAAGAAAGAGTGGGCAGGTGAATTTGCTCAGTTAGCTCCCTGGTGTTTAATATAATTTTCCCACTCTTTCACTCCCTGCCTTTCTCGCCCTCTCTTCCTCCCCCTCGTCCATTTATCCTCCTCTCCATCTCTCTGTTGTATCCCTTCTTTCTTCCCACTTCCTTCTGTTTCTCTTTCTCCCCCTCCCTCCCTATGTCCCTCTCTCTTTCCCTCAGTCGACTGATTTTCTCTGTTTCACACCTCTGCTATCAGAGGGGACCGGCCAGATGGATGCAGGTGTGTGTGTGTGTGTGTGTGTGTGTGTGTGAGGCAGGAAGTAGGCAGTGCTGCAGAGGCAGAAGAGCATGACTAATCCTCAGGACACACACGCACAGATTAACACACACAAACACACACACACCGAAGTTGGCACTCGCATAAACACAATTTTCCCGGCGTTATGTGCTGACCTGCCAGCGTACTTAGCTCCTGCCCAGGTAATTTTTCATTCAAATTGACCAGGTGCAAAAAGATGGCAGCCTCTTGAAAAGGCAGTTTTAGTCATCCCTGCCCATCTCACGATGCATTTCTGTCCAAATGTGCAAAGCAGACATGATCGCTGGCACTTTGCAGTATTCTGGTTTTCAGTTTTTCTGAAATCCTAAAAACCAGTTCAGTTAACAATTTCCAGAAAATGTTTTTTTTTTTTTTTTTTGCATTTTGCATTTTGCATTTTGCTGACTCATTCTATCTTTCCCAGTTGATTGGTGTAGCCCTATCTGTAATATATATACTGTAATTGATACTGTATCAGGAATAACATTATGGCTGCAGTAGAAAATAAGAAGGTTGATAAAAAAAAACTTCAAATCAAATCTGCCAACCTAGATACATACAAGACTTCAGACTCTCTAACTCACATCCCAACCTCTTCATACAAGGTTGCAAACTATGCCAGTGTACGCAGTTCAAAGGTGCACTGAAGTTAACAGAGCTACATCATCCTTAAACTGCAGAGGTACGATCCTGAGGTCACCAAACTGGACGCTTTACTCCTCAGCTGCACCTAAAGGTTGAGTCCATGTAAATCACAGGATGAATATTTGATGCAGCACACTTCAAATACTGTCTGATTTCGATTGGAGTGGAATAGTTAGTATGGGCAGCATACTAACATCACTGTAAGATCTGCATTTACACCGTGGGGGATATGTATGAATAGTATTTCAGATTTTGAGAGGTAGGTATGTGCACTTAAACTCCCCTACACCTCTAAATAATCCTCAATCAATAGTTATAAAATGATTGTGCATGATGTTGTAAGGGATAATACCGAATGAGTTGTACTTTTCATGATTTTAAGGGATGAAGGAGGCGAAAAAGTTGAGTCAGTTGATGCCTGCTCTTAGGCTAGTCAGGCTATACTCTGTGCCCAGGTTTTAAAGGTTGGACGGAGGCACAAAATTACATCCACACTATAGGATTGCAGGTCTGTTTTTCCCTTTTATACTAGAAAATCCACGCCCATTTTCTAACTTTTAGGGTGTTGGTTTCAAATTTATCCTTCTTGAGGTTTTCTTCTTCTGTTTCTTGCTCATGAGCAGCGTCCCATTCCTCAAAACGTGCATGTTCACCATTCATGTTGAAAGAGATTGTAAATTTCTCCGTTCTGTTGTGTCTTTCTTTTTTCAAAAGTGTGTTAAATAGTCGGCTGCAATAAACCTTTTTTTTTCTAAGCTGTTACCACGGTTACAGTACCTGCAGTTTAATACTGGTGGTAGTAAGTGTGCGTTTGCTAGAAATTAATCCACACTCACCAGCCATTCATAATGGAGAATGTTCAGTGGCTATGGTATAATTTTCAATAACTGCTTACACATGGCCTGCAAACAAGATTATTTTTTTCTTGCCTGCTCTTTTCTTTTTTAATTTGTCAAGCACGTTTAAAGCTGCCTTTAATATATGAAAGGTGCTTAATACAGTTTATTATTATAATAATTTTATTATTATTATTATTATTATTATCTTATATTTTAGGGACTATATTGTCTTTAATTGGAAACTTCATTGTTAGCATCCTATAGACTAACTAGACTTTACTTTACTACTACAGCAGGTTGGAGAAACGGTAACCTGGTGATAGCTGCAACAAGAAGCCTTCCAGCTTTGTGTATTAACATTGGAACAACGATAAAAACATCATGTTAGAGCTGTGCAGTTGTCTAATAATAATGTACCTCCTCTCCTCAATCAGCTTCACTCACTTATGTAACATTACACGTGCCATTCTGCACACGTTTTTCTTATCTTTCACTATTGTAATCAATGCATTTTTACTAGTATGGGACGGTTGCAGAGGACAACAAACATCGCAAAAACCCTAATCAGCTTGTTTACATTGATTTAGTTTATGTCAGTCACTCAGTTTAGCTCGGTTCAGTTTAGCTCGGTTCAGTTTGGTTCAGTGTAGTTTTGTTCATCAGTGTGAATCAGTGTCGTTAATGTTGCTAAAATCATATAGTTGTGAAGTGTAGCAGAATCAATTACATGGCTAGATGCTCCCAATTAGACTAGGCTGATCAATGTCAGCCAAGATCACAGCATAATCTCTCTCACTCCACACATACACACACACGCACACACACACATGCACACACACGTGTGCGTGCGCACAAACGCACACAGGCTGCATAGATGATTTGATAATTAAATCAATCTGAACAACTAGAGCTTCACTAATGAAGCAATGATCTCAGATGAAATTCATCTGAGATCATTGAGGAAAAGAAAGTGTGTGTATGTGTGTGTTGTGTGTGTGTGTTTGTGTGCGTGCGCCTGTGTGTTTGTCATACATGCGCGCGTGTGTCTTTGTGTGAGACAGATTGTTGTTTTGATTTTAATCAGCATTTAGATGTGATAGCACTTTTCCCCCATCCTTTCCCACCCTTAGAGGAGAACTGTGGGAGGCAGACAGGTTCAGAGAAAGTGAGACACATGAAGCAGAGAATGACGGAGCAAGATGAGGTTGAGAGAGACAGAAAAGAAATACAGATAAAACGTTGCACAGACAGTCTACTGGCAGGTGTGCTCAGACTTCACCTCTTTATTGTGCTTAAAAATGTTGACCCTGAGAAGAGAAAAACACTCATCTCCTGGTAAGTGTGCAGAATTCACCGGTCAGTCGTCTTTTGTGAGTTCCTCACCGCTGAGAAAACTAAATGTCCCAAGTACCCAAGAGACATCATTTCCTCTCACATTGTCCAGCTTAATTTCCCTGCTGAAGTCGATCAGAGTGACAATTCAGCATGTTCGCCTGCTCACGCTGGAAGGCCTCTGGTGAAAATATGTCTCATAACGATTGGGACATCCCAGATGAGGTCAGGGGCAATTAAAGGCAGATGCGTCAACCTCCTCACAGCAGGGAGCCAATGATGCTCCATAATGACTCTGCTGACATGTAAATTTATAAAATTGGCCTGGGTTGGCCAAATAAACCATCCCATTGTCTAGTGGGTACTTGCCCGAGCCTTGTGAGATGTACCTTTGTAGTCTCTGTAAAAAAAAAAACGTACATACTGTAGTTGTTTTGTCTAAGCAGTTTTCCTATACTGTGGATGATTATGCTGGAAAATCTGGGTGTGTTCATTCATTTTCGCTTCCATATCATATAAACAATTAAATAACAGACTTAAATATTGGATTTCTTTTCTTTCTTTTCTGGATTTCTTTTATTTTGTCCTAATGCGCCTTTTTTGCTTGTGATCTCCCACTACAGGCCCGTTTACACTGTGCGATTTTGGGCTGTCTGAGACGAGGTCTTAGATTACACTGTGACAAACGTCCACCGACGACCCATTTGGAGCTTTGGCGACAAAACAGCCTGAGGTAAAATTCTGACAGTGTCAGAATTTTAAGACTCACAATGTGACTGCTGCTACGACCTACGTCTACAAACAAACCAATCAGAATGCGACGTGAAAGGACGCAGAACACACTGGCTGACGTGACATTTCGTGAGTGCAGTTTTTGAATAAAGTTTAGGGAGAAAACACACACACACACACACACACAAAACCAAAACGATGGAGGTGAAAAGAAAAAGAAGTCTGTGTGACTTTGCTGCATTTTCAAAACATCAGAGCGGTGCAGATGGATGAAGCGAGCTGATGATGTGCCTCTGCTTTCATAAACTTTTTCCTATAATCTATTTACATGGTAGTGCCACGATTCACTATGCATTCAGCGCGCAATCTGACATGCTTCAAATTGATATCGTGCAGTCTGACACAGATTGTGATCAAGATTTTATTATAGGCGTCTCGCACAATGTGACATCAAATAAATTGACACGATTGTTGTTGTTGCACAGTCTAAAGGCGCCTTAAGAAGCACTTGCAATGTGCATGTGGGATTTTTTCTTCTTAGATGGTTTCATTTGATTAATTTTTAGAGATCTGGAAAGTTAAAACTATTTCAAATGAACATACAAACAAAATATTTCTGGGTAAGGAAATATAATAATAATTGTCATATTTCCTTCCCCAGAAATCATCTTGTGGCTCTTTAGGTTCATCTTGCAGCCCTTTCTTGGGGTGCCAACCTGCCCACTGTTGTAAAGATGTGTCGAGCAGTGTCTCTGCATCCTCAGATCTCAGTAATGACAATGATGAAGTAAAATGTTGTCATAGCCTGCAAGAATAATGTCCAAAAGTTTTTGTAAAACAAAACAAAACAAAAAAAAATCTTTTTTGGTCACACTTTCAGTCTCTGTCTCCGGTGTGTGTGTGTGTGTGTGTGTGTGTGTAGCATGGACTTACGTGTATGTGTGTATGATCTTACCAGTGACAGTTTGATTAAGCCAACAGCGATGAAGTCACTCTGCTGCCTGGCTATGCTCCAACTCTCCAGGGTGCCTCTGTGACTGTATGCATGTGTGTGTGTGTGTGTATGTGTGTGTGTGTGTGTGTGTGAGGTTGTGTTAATTGCTAATCACCAACATGTGGGTTTGCTTTCTTTAACATGCTGCTTTAGCCCAGAAAAAAAAAATCCTGATTAATGACATGATCCATCACCCTGGCAATATGATGATTAACGACATGATTCATCACCATGGCGATACGATGGAAATAAAGCCATTAATTCTACTGATCAGATGACAGAGGGGTGATGATGGGGGTGAAAGCAGACAGGCAGTGTAACAGGGAAATGTAAAGAGAGAGTAGGAAAGACAGATAGAGAAAGTGTTTGATGGAAATGAAAAGAAAAATATGTAAAGAACCGAGAAAGAAAGAGATAAAGCAACTGAGAGTGAGGAAGCGATGAAATGAAATAAAAGGAAGACAAAGAGATGAAGGACTGTAGGCTTCTAATTGGGAAGTCAGTCTACCCAGACTCAGGACAGGACTTCACCAACTCTATCTTTTCTGCAGACATGAAGTAAAAGAGAAAGAAGGAAAGAACCCAGAGTGGTGGAAATGTCATTTTTAACAGCAGACTGATCAAGTCAGCCTCCGCTCTCAGACAAGAGATCCTCGCAGACTCACCCGAGCTGCTCGTCTCACTGCGATGTGCCTTTTTAACTCCGACCGGACAACAATTTTAGACAGATTTTTAAAAGAAAGAGTAAACAGGTTTGGTCAAAAGTTTGGACCGCACTGGGAGATATTTGACCTATGAAACTTCATACCCCCATATAATAAATCTCACAACCACATGACAAGGAAATGAGAAGTAAACTGCTAGAAACATCAACACAACACTGACAGCAAAAGCACACTCTGGAAAGATGAAGTAACTTAAGATTCGACTTTTTCAGCACAGCAGCAGTATAAACTCTTGTACAGAGCAGACAGAGTTCATATTAATTTATTTTAAAGGACTATTCTGGTGGCCATTTCTAATAAAAAGATTGTACTTGCCAAGTTAGCTTATTGCTGTGATCTGGGAACACTAAGAAGAAGTCTGACAGGGCAAGAAACACGAGCGGTCAGACGATCATACATATATTAAACCAACCCCAGGTTAGCCAAGCTACAGGGAATTTTGACTTAAAAATGAAGGCAATTTTTTAAAATTATTACCCAAACTATCTGTCCATCCATCACAGTTTATAGAGCGACTTCTTGGCTCATCTTTGACCTGTACTTAATATAGTTATGTAGTTTTCCTGTGCAAAGAGAAATTGGAACTGACAATTCAGGTGCGCTCACTTCTCCTTTAATCTAATCTTATGAAATAAAGTGGTTTAGATGTGTCTGAACTGCTGTTGTTGTTTACAACCTGTGCGATTGCTTGACAGCTTGTATTTTTCTGTACTGATGTTGTTGTGATCCCAGATCTCAGCAATTACTTTGGTGTGTACAAAGTTACGATAACTAACAGAAATAATGACCAAAACTATGAAAATGAGACCCAAATTGTAATAAACCAAAATGATCATTTAAGTCGTTTAAGTATATATCGTTGTGATGTTGCTAAACATGGTCATAGTTCCAAAACTTGAGGTTAATGTATATAGAAATGCTCCCTGCAATTTAAAAGCCCAGGCTTCAACCTACTCTGAATGCTTCGTTTACAATGTTTTTTTCTACCTTGCCAACAAGCTGTGCATCCCCATAAACGGCTATCTGTCACGTAGCCTCCGTTGCTAAGGTTTTGTGTTGTTTGTGTTGTCCGATCGCATATTTTGGATGGGATACGGGCTCAAACATGTACGAATGTATGTGAAATGTTTCTATTTCAAATAAAGAACGAGAAAAAGAAGTGAAATCCTACCACTATAGTTTGTTTACGTAGCAGCCGGATGTCGGCTATCCAATCAGAGCAGAGTGGGCTCACTGGGAGGGGGGCCTTAAAGAGACAGGAGCTGAAGCGGCCTGTTTCAGACAGAGGCTGAACTGAGGGCCTGTGTAAAGGGTCAGTATGAGTTAAATAAGGATTTTTGTGAACTGTGTATCAAGATATTCCAGTAGAGCCCCAAATTAAAAATATAGACCTGGAAATATGCACAATATGTCCCCTTTAATTTAAAATAACATTTAACATTGCAAGTCTGACACTGAATCCATACAAATATATTATACTATAGTGTCTGTGACTTACAGCACTGTGACTGTGCTGTATTGTTTCCCAGGGAGTTTCATTAGTGCTGGATTCAGTGGATAGATGTTTTATAACACAGACTAAATATCCGCATTATAAAACATCAAAGAGTTTCAAAGAGTTTCATCAGTGCGTTTTTCAATGGAAAGTTTCTCTCAGTCTAAATAGTGCATCACAGTGATTCATTACTATCGGTTTTAGTGGGGTTTTACTATTCAGACCTAAATGATGCTTTCCTCCTCTGCCAAGAAATGTTTATTGGGGAGATACTGGTGTGTTTTTGTGTGTGTGTGTGTTAGAGAGTGAGAGAAAAGGCAACAGGGAGGTTGCGATGGTGTAATGTGCAACTGAATGTGTCAGGATGAAGTGTGTTCATGTCAGGCAGATGTCTCCTTGTCTCCTGTGTTTATTTACACGTTCCTTTGTGTGTGTGTGTGTGTGTGCGCCTCTATGACACCATGTGTACAGCGTGTTTGTGTGAGTGTGTGTATGTGTGTGTGTGTGTGTGTGTGGTGTCATCACACCTGCCTCTACATCGCCCAGTTATGTCTCTCAGGATGGAGGCTGGTGTATCAGTTGTTATGCTTTCTCCTCCTGGACCTCAGAGACATACAGCGACTTCCCTGGCTCACACACTCTTTGATTTGCATACAACAGAGTGTGTGTGTGTGTGTGTGTGTGTGTGTTTAGTATTTAGTGCTCTGTAGTTCTTCTGAGATGATGCAACACTAGTTTTTATGGTCCAATAAATACTCTGAACACGCTGCTGAAGCTTTAGCAGGCATCTTTGTGATCTAATTAAACACTGGACACACAGCTGAAACTGCCATCAGCCCTTTTTGTTACACAATGGTAAGTTAATCAAGAGGCTCATTTGCCAAATAATCACTGTTTGCCTTTGAACACAGGGAAGATTGCAGGAAAATAATCTATTTTATTTTACTGCTCATTGTTCCTTTCCTTTCAGTTCCTTTCCTTCCTCTCCTCTTCTTTCCTTTCCTTCTCATCCTTTCCATTATTTCACTCCCTGCATTTCCTCCACTCTCCTTTCCCTTCCTTTTCATTCTTTTTCTTTCCTTTCCTTTCCTCCGCTCATTATCGTTGCTATTGTTTCTTTGCAGCACTATCTCAGGTCTCTTCCTCTCTGACAGCATATAGTCCTCATCACCACAGGCTCTAAGTGCTGCAACAGCTGTAGCACAGCAAATATTGCCATAACCAAGAGAAGCGCTCTCATCTGGGTGTTGCTGAGTGTGTACATGTGTGTGTGTGAGTGAGAGAGAGAAATAAAGAGAGGGAGACTTATTAAGAGAGAACATATGAATGGAAGTATGCGAATGTCCCTAGATCCCTGTGTGTGTGTGTGTGTGTGCGCGCACACATTTTTGTTACCTCATCGGGACCTTTTCAGTATAAACACCGACCTTGTCGGGACCAGTAGTCCTCACGGGGACCAAAGCCCGGTCCTAATGAGGCAAAACATAATTTCTGAGTTCTTGGTTAAGGTTAAGGGTAAGGTGTGAATTGAGGTCAGGTTAAGGTTAGGGTTAGGCATTAATTGGTTATGGTTAAGGTTTGGGTTGCACAATGAATGGAATTCAATGCAATGTCCTAACAAATATAGCTGCGCAAACTTGTATGTGTGTGTGTTTCTGTGTGTGTGTGCGTGCGTATGTGTTTGTGTTAGCATGTGTTTGTGTGCACCTGTGTGTGTGTGCGTGTGTGCGTGTGTGTGTGTGTATACTGACCCACTTTGCCTGCCATGCAGCAGCGGCAGCAGCTTGTGCAACAGAGCAGGATGTGCATTTTTTAATAGCAACAGTCTCCTGTGCTCTGCAGCGAACACACACCACCACAGAGTGAGTATGTGTGTGTGTGTGTGTTGTGTGTGTATGTGCCTCCACTGATAACAGCATTACATAGCCCTGGATACAGAAAACGTTAAAATGTTAAATATTAAAATATTAACCTCATTGCTGGTATTGAAGGCGTTCTCAGTGTTTAAAGGTGAAAGGACTTAAGATGAACATGGCACAGCGCCACATACAGTAGCTTGTGGCTAGCTGAATAGAGAGTCAGCACTTCCAAAATCCCTTCTGCCTGGTTTTATACATCAGGAGACAAAATTGTAGTTAAACTCAATTCAGTGATGAAATTGTGCCTTAAACGTTCAAACCATTTCATTCTTTATCAAACATATTTTTAACTCAAAAGTTGAGTGTGACAGATTCATATTCCTGCCTCTGCTGTCACTGCATAACGCTGCACATTGTTGTGACAGAGGTGTCAGCTCTGCTAACAGGAAGGTGAGAGGTGAGGGACCTGTGTGACACACTCTCGTTCGACTTACTCTACATTATATTTCTAATATTATATACTTCAGTGGAGAGTTTTACTGTCACAGTGTCTGCATGGCAAAATGTAAGATTAATCTCATCGATCCGTAAGGGCAGACTGGATATGTTGTCACAGTTCATGTTGGTTTCTGTGAAAAAGTATTACAGTTTGTGTCAACGTTGAACTAATCCTTTCCACATAAAAGTGATGGAAAGATGCTACACATTAATCTGTAAGCTGGTTAGTGTGTGCTCACTGCCCGCAGTTTGAATCCTGCAGTTTCCAGTATAGTGTGGCATTTATCTTTTACTGTACATCTAATTTACTGTAAGTGGTTTAATTTAAAAACTGAATGACTTTGATTTTTAAAGTCGCTGCTACAGCGTGAAAATAAATGCTTTAGCACTTAAAACGCCATCTCTGTCTCTGGAAGCCCATTTTTCTTTGGAAAAATTACAATGAATGTCACAAATAAAAATATTCATTGTAAGTCAAAATGATGAGATAAAAGGTAAAAACTATAAGATATTAGCATGTCAAATTCATAACTTTTAAAATCAAAATGAGGGCAAAACGTTTGCCTTACAAAGTAAAATTATAAGGCCGTAAGTCAAAACTATGACTATTGAAAAATCATAGTTTACATTCTCATAATTTTACTTAAAAAATGCAAATCTCATAACTAAGACATATTATGTCCTAAATTGAACTCAGTAACTCATAGTTTTACTGTTACTTACCGCTTTTTTTAGCACTCGTAACTTTTCAATTTTAAAAGATAATAATGAATAAAATTATATAATTATAAAATTACAGTAAAAGCACATGCATGCATATAATGTAACGTATAAATACATACACATTACACATGTGTATGTATGTTTAAGTTGGGTTTCAGGAGTTGATTTTTGTATGCTTTATATGTCTGTTTGATACTGAAAATAAACACATACACATTTACATACATACATAATGACATACATTCATGTACAAGTACATGCATATGAATTATATTATATACAGTGTAAGTACACATACTGTACATACACAGGCATATAAAGAGTGAGCTCACTCGTGCGCACGCACTCACACACGCTAACAACACACACACACACACACACACACACACACACACACACACACATGCTCTAGAAAATGAGCTAATCACAAAATGAGTCATCAAATAAGGATTACTCTCCTCTCTTCTCCTCTCTTCTCTTCTCTTCTCGTCTCTTCTCCTCTCCTCTCTTCTCTCTTCCAATCCAGTAATGGTAACATCATGTATATTCTATGAGAGATAAAAGCAGAGGAGAGCAACAATAGGCCAATTGGAGTGGTTATGGGTTGGTGTGTGCGTGTTTGTGTGTGTGTGTGTGTGTGTGTGTATGTGAGAGAGAGAGAGAAGGAGCATGGAGTCAAACAGACAGCTAATGGTTTTCCTTTAATAAACCACTGTACTGCTCTCGGATGATTCGTCTTCACACGCAAACAGACAGCCATGACTAAGACTAGCCTGTGGACAACACAACAATAAACACAGGAGAAGAGAGGAGGAGAGGAGGAGAGAGGAGGAGAGGAGAGGAGTGGAGAAGAGGAGTGTGGACAGACCAGATAGTCAGATAGACTGAGCTGTAATTTCATATCCTTACATCATTCATCTCTCCTGTCCAGTGAACTGTCTGTGTGTGGATTTCTCTGTGTGTGTTAGTTTCTTTACTCATCATGTAAGCGTATTCTTTCATGGATGTCCTCTATGCATGTGTGTGTAAGCACTTCTATGTTTTTTTTCCTCACAGGTGTCAGTGTGTACACACTGTGCAGTAATCCAATCTTTCTTTCTCTCTCTCCTCCCTTACGCTGCGTTCACAACATATGGGCTGGATGGCAGTGATAGGAAAGATTCCCATGTTTACAACTTGAGAGTGTTGAAGACAATTCAAGGTAGTTGTATGATTACAGAGTTGGTCGAGTGTACACCACTTGCCTTAGTCGTGACTTAACGTCCAAACTAGTTAGCTTGTGGCCCAAGTAATCATGATTCAACCCATTTTAGTAGCTGATTTAGTTACAAACTAACTTGTAGTTACTAAGCCTCTAGTGTCGACTTTACACCCTAACTTAGGAGAGAACTTACATAGTTGGTGCAACACAGTGCAGAAATCTGTGTTTTTATGGATATAGCGTTAGCCATTATCACTGATATCAGTCAGCGAAATGCCTCTAGGAAGGAGCAGTTATCCAGAAGGCTTGCCATTCAGATTCACATCCTTTAATCTGTATCTGAGTCTAGCAGCTATCGTAGCATCATTACCTAGCATTAGCTTTATTGCTACTTAGCTAGCTAGCTACTACAAACAAAGCGTCTACACACAAAATGGCATTTTAATGTTAACATAAGACGACATACCTCTATATTGGGCTTTTCTCCTCCTCCTCTTTTCTCCGTTTTCTTCCTTGTGCACCTGAAGGCTTGGACCTTTTCATTATGAAATAAAACTATTATATATGTATACTACTATATAAATAAGACTATTATCTGTATTGAACAAAAACCATATTTCCCTAACCTTCATCAAATGCTACCATAAAATACAAAAGTTAATAATGCTGTAGTAAATAAGCAGATAAAGTACTACAAGATTTGATATTTTGGCAGAAAAAATTGAAATACATCATTGAATATTTTATTCATATGTTCAATATCAACATTTTTACAACTTGCATGATACATTAATTAACAACATTTTCTTATTATGTTGACAGAAAATGTATTTCGAGCGGCATTGTTTCCTACAA
Source organism: Scomberomorus guttatus (assembly GCA_038419695.1). Taxonomy (NCBI): domain Eukaryota; kingdom Metazoa; phylum Chordata; class Actinopteri; order Scombriformes; family Scombridae; genus Scomberomorus; species Scomberomorus guttatus. Next base: position 12,814,529 of record CM076461.1, read on the forward strand.
AGCACATTTGCTGTTGCAGTCCAGTAGTAGCCTATATAAATTTCTAGGAGACAGGGTTGTAAAATTCTTATATGACATGAACGCAGCATTATTCTCTTCTCCCCATCATTATTTCCTGTTTGATTTCTTTCTCCTCCCCATCCCTTTGACCATCACTTCTCCTGAAACATGAACAACATTGCTTTGTGATTTCTGTTGTGGGCGAAGAGTTGCAGGTGTTTTGCTCACATGCTCTCCCTCTGTCACAGACATCTCTGAATCTATGAATGGCCACAGACAGACACTCGTGAACATGCGAGCCTGTCCTCCCAAGAGGAACGACACAATAGGTCATAATGTCAGTCGCCAAAAATGACCTATAGTTACGTATGAATGACAGACGCCACCTAGTGGCCATAATAATTATGACCCAGAGAAGTGGTGCAGTTCAGATGACGTCTATATAAGGTGGCAAATTTCCATGTAGACTCACCTTCCATTTAGGGATAAAAATTTGGTCCCTACAAGGGAAAACATACATTTTTAAGTGAGACTTAAAGTGAGGATTTAATCTATACACATTTTCTTGTGAAGCCAGGCAGGCATGGGGAAATTGTCACAGTGCCTCCTCAATGATCACCTGTGTCATTCCTACATCCTACATCCTCCACTTGGCTTCCATCCACACACCTGCAGCTCATTTGTGTCATTCAAGTGTCCGTGTTTACTCAGGACTCCGAGTGCCTTGGATTTTACCTCCTCATTTGCATTTGTTTTGGCACTTGACTCCAAAGAGCACCAGTGTTCATTAATAAATGTAATTTTTTGTGCGTGTGAGAGAGAGGAGAAGATGAACCACCACCAAATCTAATGGCTATTTAAATTCAGTGGATGTTTACACTTTGGGTTATAACTTGCAAGTCATTCAACCCTATCATATCAAGCAGTCATATCAATTATGGTTGAATTAAATTGGGGGCTAGCAGAGTTCGTGCATCCCAATACAGCAATCAAACTGGTGTGTAAAGTGTTATCATTACTGATAAGATATGGTGGTCAAAACTGCAAATATTACATTTTATAATATTTAGCCAAATAGCTAAATATATAGATAACTTCTTTTATCAGAATGATCAGTCTGTGTTTAACCATTTTTCTGTTACTTGTGCTATAACTGTAAGTGCCATGATGTTATTGGTTATTGAGGTTATTAATTATCAATGGAGAAAAGACATAACTGTGTGTGACAAAAGTACAACTATTTCATTAGAGTCTGTAGGCTAAACCGCTGTCCAAAAACACATTCATTCAAATTTGATCTGTGCATCAATTGTGGTTTCTCTTTCTGACATTATGGTCAGATGTAAAGTGATTGAGCCTGTGGTCGCACAGCTAGCACAGTGCATAACTAATTACCTGTTTAGGGCCCCTCCAAATGATCTAATCACAAATGTCGAATTCATTTTCTTATAATTAAGTAGTATAATCTTATGCTTTTTGTCCCATTTTTGTAATTCCTCTTTCCATGACAAACTAATTGTATCCGCATTTATGGAAAACATCACAGATCCTAACGTGGCACCTTGGAGCACCCCATTTGTAATTTCAAAAATGATTATATGTATGAGTATGAGACATCAGGACGCACTGGGTTTTATAAAGGTCTTTTACTAAAACACATGATTTACTGAGGCCTTCTGGGGAGACTTTCCTTGTTTTCTAAGACGGGATCATGATGGGTATCATGGCTGTTGTGGGCCTCTAAATCCCCACTTGTCATGTCTTTTTGTGGTAATGCAGTGTCAGTATGAACAGTTATATTTGAATTCATGCAACTTTTACATCACTCAAGTATGAAACTCGAAATTCACCATAATTCAGGACTTCAGCACACACCAAGTTGGTGGCCTTAGGAAAGACAGACAGAAGGCAGGTGTTGTGTTTAATGGATGGACAGTTGGATGTTTGATCTGTTAAGGATTTGAAGTGATGCTTCAGTACAAACAAGACTTGAAGGGACATATTGAAGCCAGTCTGCGCTGAAAGAAATAGACAAACAGAGCTTTAAGAGAACATGGTTGCAATGTCACCACACGAAACTTCCAGGAAGAAGGGCAACAAACCTGCAACTTTCGACAGCTTTTGACTGAAGAAAATCAACAACAAAATTTATAATGTAAATATTTGCTGTGTGATTATGTCAAAATCATATTTTTGTAATTACAACTTAATTATCTCCTTATGTCAAGATTATAAATGCTCATATTTATTTCAAGCCAATTAACATAACATTGTGCAGTGTGTGTGTGTGTGTGTGTGTGTGTGTAGGTGTGTGTGTGTTTATCTATGAGATAATGAGGAAATGAAGCACTTTCTGAATTTTGCTGTCCAGGTAAATTACAGAACACTTTCCCATATCTGTTCTCCAGGGACAGCTGCAATACTGTCACAACAGCCTAGCTAGCTTATTACAGCTATAGCTTTATTGATCCACACACACACGCGCGCACACACACACACACACACACACACACACACACACACACACACACACACACACACACACACACGCATGCACACACACACACACACACAGGTATGAGCTTGCACCTTGCACTCAGAGACACAACACCTGCACGTAACAAAGTTCTGCTCAGGAGCACAGAAAGACACGCACCACATGAAACACACCCATGCTGTTTGCGACATGTGGAAATGCAGATATGAAAATTGTTTGTGTCCACACATTCGCACTCTCACTCACACACACACATACACACACCTTGGGTCATTAAGGACTCCTACCAGTGTGTCCTGTAAGCAGTTTAGTTCCCTGGTGGACTGATAATATACTGCTGTGTATGTGTGTGTGTGTCGTTGCGTCAGCTGTTTTGTGCCTGTTAAGCCAGAGTTACAGTTTCTTTGTTGGCTTGGGAACAGTTTGTTAGCTAGCTTAGGGACGAAGACGTGCTGAAAAATCATTACACATAAAATTGGCTAAAGGGAGAGTTCAGGTTACAGGTACTTTAGTCCTGCTTTTACTGTTTTCTATCATCTGGAAATCTGTTTATACTTCATTATTCATTCCATTCTTTAATCATTCTGTTAGTATAGGCTATTTCTAGCCTTCCTTTTATTTTTGCATGATCCTCATCTACTCGGCTGCTTGTGGTTACAGGTATCACAAATCCTGACTTGACTTATTTAGTTACTGTAATTCACCCGTGAACAAAATCTGCTAAATGGTTGAAACAAATACTGTAAAAGTATTTTGAGGTCTCGATCCAAGCAGTAATGTAGGAGCTCACTACACAATATAAAAGACCTCCATTTGTCTACATTAGGTGGGTTAGTAGGTTTCCATATCCACCTGTTTTTATTTATTATTTAGTGGAAACGCCAAAAATTGGAAAATATTGCAAAAAAAGTTGTTTAATTACATTTTTTCAGTTCAATTTTATCTATATAGCACCAAATCATAACAAAAGCCATCTCAGGGCACTTTTCACATAGAGCAGGTCAAGACTGTACTCTTTAATTTACAGAGACCTAACAATTCCCCCATGAGCAGCACTTGGCGACAGTGACAAGGAAAAAATCCCCTTTAACAGGAAGAAACCTCAAGCAGAACTGGGCTCTAGCTGGGCGGCCATCTGCTGACCGGTTGGGTTGAGAGAGAAAGAAGGAGGGGGAGCGGGTGGAGAGAGACACAGAGAAGCACAATAACAACAATAATAACAATAACAACGATAATAATAATAGAGATATGACTAGTAATAATAATAGCAATAACAGCAGGAAAAGGGGTCGAGGCAGGACACCCACAGAATTTGTTACGCTTGACCGAGGTAGAAAAGTTATCAATAAAAGCAAAATGCAACAAAATGCAATGGAAACAGATTTAGCAAATTAATCACAGCGTACATGAAGCATGTGAGTTAAATGTCCACTTAAATGTCCACAAAATAGTGGCAGATGAAAACATCAGATCTGTGCGTACTGATGGGGAGACAAACAGAAATGTCATATTTTCATCATGTTTTCTCTGTTATTTTTTACTGTTTGAGGTTTGACTTGTACTCTTTTAATTACATCATCTCATTGCGCCTGCTTCTGAAATGATTTAATGGCCCTGACTAGAAAAATAGCGCCACCAGTTGTTTATCTTGATTAATCAACTCCAGATATTCTCAATATGGCAGAGGATTAACATTAATTTAGTTTACTTAAAGTTTAATTCACATTTTATTTTACATTAACATTTTTTTGCTGAAATTCTGGAAATTCGGTTAAAATTTGCACTAAATTTGGAGGAAAACCTGGTGACTGTTTTTTAATATTGTGTAGATACTTCACAGGTCACAATGAACACTTGACACATTATATAGAACATTTTCAATTTATGCAACTGGAATCTAGACAATTGTGATCACGCTATCTGAGCTGAAGGACAGAAATCAGAACAGACACTGTGATGTGCAAAAGCCTGTTGTTAAATGTCTTTTTTCAGCCTGAAAGTCTTTTAAAAGTCTTCTAGTGTGTTTCTGGCTTAAACATTTTAGACTCTGGACATGGTTCATGAACATGACCCTGTAGTTTTAGTTAATAACAGAAATTTGAACTGAGATGATTTTTAAATGTCTATCTTTTCCCACTTTTCCAAGACTTAACAAAGTTGTTTAGTATGATTGTAGGTCAAGGATGAAAACTATCAGGTCTAAATGTAGTTTTCCTGAGGCATGGATATGATCTGTGCCATGTTCAATACATATGATGCACTGTTACTTAAGAGATCAATGAATAAACATTAACTGATACTCTTTCTCTTTGCGGGAGATTTTTTTTTTTTTTTAATGGAGGAAACGGAGGGAGCAGCATGGATGAAAGGAGAAAAGAGAGAAAGACTAGACGAGGGGGCGAAAGAAAGAGGACATGAGGAGGAGAGAGAAGCTCTGCAGCAGCTGGAATTGATTTCTCAGGGAGCGACGGAGAGAAGCAGGAAACTGCTGCTACTTCCCCTCGAGCCTCTTCTGACACACACACACACACACACACACATACACCTGTGAGAACACACCTGCACATACACACTTTGCTGATTCTGCACGACACTCTCTCTCTCTCTCTCTCTCTCTCTCACACACACACACACACACACACACACACACACACACACACACACACACACCTTGCCTCACTTTCCTTTTAACCTTGCACAAACCCAGAGTCAAATCAGGAGAGATCACCTTTGAAAATACTCTTTGTTGAGCTTTTTTCTTCCTTATCAGTGCAGCTAAATTAGCTCTCTGGTAAACTCTGTTACACTTCAAAAAGCAACACGGAGTGGAAATAATGAAAAATACCTGTGTGTGTTTGAACACAATTCATTACAGTGATATTGATCTGCTCAAAGGAAAAAGCTCTGAGGTTACTGCTGCTGCTGTTTCCTTTGGAGGCCACGACAGCGTTTTGATTTATGATGAGTCAGCAGGGTTTTATTTGGCTAGAAGCTTCAGAAATAAATAACTGAAAGTATGTTTTGTATGTTAAACTGCATCTCTCCAAAACTGACCAGATTATGTATTTGAATCACGAATTTGGGCTTGTAGCCGCCATGTTTACGCCATTTTAAAATGCTAAAGTTGCATATTTCCCTGCACAGCAGACAGCAATGAGCCAATGTCAAGCTTAAGATTTTTCTACATGCAAATATGTGGTGTGCATGACGGCGCAAAGTGCGATACTCAGCATTCGAAGAGTTTGAAAGATGGTGTCTAGTTTTACCAAAACCCAAAAATGCAAGAGCAAACATGTAAGGAATGGATTAAACAATGTGTTTTTCTCCTTTAACGTATGCAATCATGAGCATGTTCAGCTAACTACCTACGGTGGAAACCTAGTGTTAACCAAGGAGCATATATTGTAACTAGCTAACTACATTCGTTTGTGGGATTTATCTGTTCATTATGAGAGTTTAAGGTAACGTTAGCATCTCTGTTGCTTGATTGATTGGATTAATGAAAGTTTACACTTGACCAACCAGCCAGCGTTACGTGAGATAACGTCCACTTTGCCAAAAACATTGGTTAGTTAAAATTTAAAATATACTGCTTGATAATGATGAGTATGTAAGCTCAGTCATACTACATACATAACAGAACTAGCTTCAGAGCACAATACATGAACTGCTCTTTTCATTCATCAGCTGGCGAGGATGCTGACTTTTTTCCTGATATATAGCAATAGCCTCAGCCTTTCATGAAAATATAGCCATCAAGTGCATTAAGACCCCATTTACAAGATTCTTATTTTAAAGCAAGTCAGCTGGAAATATTAAAAAGTCAGCCATGCAAAACAGCATTTTAAACCAATTCATGGTTGTAACTTAATTAGCTACAGCTGATGAAATTGAATAGTGACAGTTGTCATTTCGGAAGCTGCTTTTGTCTACTTCTGTCTGAAATCAAGGGCCCAAGTGGTAAATCTGCCACCATTATCATTGTAAACAGAAAGCTTTACAGGCGTATAGCCACAGTAAGGGCAACTAAGGGCAGCAGAGCTTAGCAAAAGGGCTATCAGTCATGTCAAAGATACCACAAAGAGCTTTTCTGTAATCATATAGAGCAGTGATAGAATTGATTAAAAAGACATTGTGGCTTTTTTGTTTATGATGTTTCAACACAGAGTGTGCAAAAGGAATGCAGAATGATAGGAGGAAGCATGAAAATCACCAGCTAGCTTCCTTGTTTACTCAATTATTTGCTTAATTCAACAATATTGGAAATATGCTTATTTGATTTCTTGCGAAGAGTTAAAAGAGAAGCTTGACTCTATGATAAATATAATGATGCAGCTAGCAGCTGATTTGTTCAGCTTGGCAAAGAGACTAGAAACAGGGGCTAGCCTGGCTCTGTCCAAAGGTAACAAAAATCTGCTTACTAGCTCTTCTAAAGCTCACTACACAAAAAACCTGAAAACTGTTGTTTTTACACTTCAATTTTTGTACAGATTAAACAAACACATACACATATAACCTGCTAATTAGTTGATTAAGCTAACCAGCAGCTGTCTGTAGGTAAATTTTCCGCACAGACATGAGGGTGGTGTTTCCCAAAATGTCAAACTATTCCTGGCTAGAAAGCTTGACAAAGTTGTTGAAACTTTTCTTCATTTAAACATCTGCTGTGCTTTTGGTATTTTCAAATAAAAACTGGAGGCGCATCTCACCTGCTAAAGCAACAGAAGCGGTCTTGTGTGTTCACAGAGTTTATAAAGGTATCAGCCTGAAATTAAACGAACTGTTGCTTGAAATAAATCTGTCTGAGGTTTTCTTTTCTTTTCTTTTCTCACCGGTGTGAATGTGTGTGAAGAGAAAGAAATGAAAAACAGCACGTTTGCTCAGCCAGCTTAACCCAGACAAATAAAGGTTAATGAAAAATAAGCCCTTAAACTGAATGTGTAATTTCCGCAGGAGGCTACGGAGTGTGTGTTGTACAGTATAGACACACCTCACCTGTGTGTGTGTGTGTGTGTTTCTACACTAACCACACCCACACACTCACAGTGCCACAGGAAAGCCCTGTAAAGTAAGTGTATAATTATGCAAAGGAAACAGACTGCACACGCTCCCGAAAGCGAACAAGCAATTCTTCAAAGTGAATCAACAGTTGTTGAATTCTCTGTAAAATGAATGGAAATATGAATATGGATCAGAGTGCTGCCTTTTCTGCCCCGTCAGCTTTTCTTTTTTTTTTTTTTTTAAGAGGCATTGCAGCACCACAGACCTAGTTTTACTCTCCTCCTACCACTGCATATTGAGTCTTTTAGATGCATGGAGAACTGCTCGGAGCAGAGAGAAACTCGCAGAAAGTAAACATTTGTGTCGCTGTTCTTCACTCTTTTCTTTTCACTTTCAGGTCATTGGTTTATCAAATCTTTACAGTACATCTGCTTTAAAATGGTCTTATAACTTTATAAATGTCATCATACATAAATGAAACACTGTCAACTAAATGAAAAGGTCAAACGTGTTATCTCTTAAAGAAAATGTGAAAATACATACATACATGCACGTCCCCCAGAACTCAGCCCAGTGTACCACCAGCAGCATTACATACCGCTATAAGGCAGCGAATCAAGAGCAGTGTACCTGACTACCTGCAGCAAAATGAGTGATCAGGTATCTTGCAAATATTTTATCAAATAATGTTTTTATAATAATTAATGGCATTGTTTGTGTATATGAATGAACAGCTACGTTAATAGTTGGATGACTGGCTGTAATTAGCCGGCGAGTTTAGCGATCTTCAGTCTAGCTAGCTAACAGACAATAATTACGCGTCATGAGAATAACGTAATTACAATGCCTAGTAATCTGTCAAGTTACAAACAGCAACCAACAAACCAACAACCAAGTGAGCGGAGCTTCCCTAGGTTCTGATTCAGACGACACAGATTACAGTGTCAGCCAGGGCAGAAAACAGAGCCCCGGGGGAGAAGAGGCCGAGGAGTGAGAGCGGGAGGCAGAGGCGGAGCGAGGAGCAGAGGTCAAGGAAGTTCTCCAAGAAAAAGAAGGGCACATACAGATGTTGATTTAGGATACCCTAATATAGTATAATTGTAATACATGCGTCATTGGTTTATAAAGAACGGCTACAAGATATAAAAAGGTTACGACACACAGCTACTTCTGAGGAGATTTATGTGGTTCCCACCATGTCTTCTGTTCCCTCAGCAACTTCTTCAAGATATGGACCTGGAGGAGTACAGAGACCTGGCCAGGGAGCTGTTTGCAAGGGAACCTGGCTAAGTTTTTGATGCACTCACGATGCACCAACGCAGGCATGGTGCCCCACCGTCTGCTGGCCTAACTGGAGTACCATGGTGCACATGTGGAAACTGCAGTGACATGCCAACGGACAGAGAAGAAGCTATGCTGCGGCCAGGACCCTGCAAACTGCATTTCCAAACTACCACACTTCTCCCTGTACTGCCTTGATGAAGGCAATTTGCACATTCACAGGCAGTACAGGGATGATGTGTTGGTAGTCGGACACGCAAGGAAGCCAACAGATGAGAACCGGGAATACCGTTACGCTGCTTACAGGCAAGTACATCTTTTGGCAACATGGTGCTCTTGGGCGGGGAAACATGCTGGTCATCCCCAGCTGCTGGGTTTTATCCATCAAGGACCGGTACCCAGACCCCCATGGTCAGTACACAGGTTTTATTACTGGCACATTATAACCCAGTGCAAACTAAACTAGATGCACTTTGTGAATAATTAGTTTGTATATATTTCATATTTTTTATCTTTACCTATATTTTTGCTCATTCTTGTTTTATTTGGTACTTGAAATTTTACTGTACAGTATTTACTTATTATTTGTTTTTTTTGTTATTTATGTTGGCCTTTTTTACACACTTTTTAATGGTATTTGCTAATAAAATAATTTCACTAGTAATACATATGATTATTACAAACTTCATGCAGGGTAAATCTGTTGTGCTGACACTGGAAATGAAACTGCCTAAAACGGAGTAACCATAACAGATTATAGCCATAACTATAAATACAATATATAAATGTAATGTTGTAGTGGTTGTGCATGATTATTACCTTACATGTACTTCTAACCATTACATGACAGGCTTCCAACAAATGTGAGTTTGGTGTTTGATCTGTCTGTTAGATAATGAACACATGCAAATGTTAATATCAACATCATTGTTGAAAGTCATCTTTGTGGTTTGGTGTGTCAATCTGCACCTGAGGACAGCTGGACCAGCTCTGCACCTACAAGACAGACAGACTATGTCACAACAAATGTTTTTACCCTGCTTTTGCAACTGTTTTGGCAAACATTCCCAGTTTTGTCCTATATCTTTTGCTGTTTCTATGTATATATGTTTCAAATTGAAGTAGTACCAAAAGTGTTTTTGTTCTTCTAAACCATTTGGACAAAACTTTCAATTTTAGATAATTAATTTCACATTTTTCTCGAGGTGATAATTTATTTGCTGTGGTGGCACAGAACAGCTAAATGAATACATAGGAAGGACTTATCACGCACACAAACAGAATCAAGCCATAAAGTGAAATACTGTTGTGGCATACTCCATTGGAGCCCCTATGCAGACTTCCAGCCAGCTGGAGGCTACGTAAACGAACAGTAGTCGGATTTCATTTCTTTTTCTCATTCTTTACTCGAGATGGAAACTTCTAAAATACATCTGTGCATGTTCGAGCCCGAATCCGATCCAAAATATGCGAGTTGACAACGCCAACAACACGTGGAACAATCTTAGCAATAAAAACTACAGAACAGATAGCCATTTGTGGGCATGCGCAAACAATCTGAAGTCATCACGTAGAGGAAGTGGATGTAACATTGCAAATGAAGCCAAGTTGACATGGTGGCCAAACCATGTAATTACAACTTTCGGGTCCGTCACGTGATGCACACTGGCCCAAAAAGCATTTTTCCCATACACAATCATTGGAAAAGGAGCAGCTGTAAACTCTGAGCGTCACAACCCCCACAAAATGATTAGTTTTACTATCAGAATTTGATCCGTTAAATTAATTTATTCCCATTCAAGTGAACAAGGAGCATACCGAAGTCAGCCAGCAGAAGATTATAAAATGCTCTTATGTGTCGTTCTGGAGCGCATGACCAAACTATGTATTTGGCCATTTAATTTGGAGAACTTGTTGATATAGTCAGCACCATTTTTTAATAAAGTTAAAACTTCTGGTTTTACTGGGTAACAGTTGAATTCTCTGTTTACATGCAGCCCCCCCAAAAAATAGAATAGCAAAAATCCCAATATGCGGCTTCATATTTGTCTGTGTCTGTGTTTAAATTTGACTTTGTTGCAGAAATCCTAAGAGTCGAGTCTTGCTGCAGGCTGTTCCTCGCAGAAAGGTCAGATGTTATGACAGCTTTGTTGTTAATGTCAGTCTAAATGTTTATAACAGGCAGCTCGGGTTGGACAAAATCGTGAGTTTGCTGAACTACAGTACATAAGAATCTGTGTTAACTCACATTTTGTTTCCCATTTACTGTAAATGTGCTGTAAAATTAACAGTATAGCAGAGCAAAGTGATACAGAAAAAATGTCAGCGGGGGATGATTTATAAATCAGTAGGATGTGGTAATGGCAGGTAGATTCATAGACATGACATGGATGATAGAGCAATAGAGGCTTTAGCGTTTGAATAAATTGTAACTGACAAGTGTAATTTATTTTTTTTTCGACTCACATTTATCAAGCTATTTTAGAGGCAATTTAGATCCCAATGAAGTTCATTCTCCCAAGTCATTACACACACACACACACACACACACACACACACACAGCGATGTGTATTGGCAACATACATCTTCATTAGTGTCCAGTCATATCTCTGTTCTTCTCACACTTTGTGGCTCCAGTTTCTTTGTTTCTCTCTCTCTCTCATGAATGTTAAAATCTCTGAATATTAACACTCTGTCATATTTCGGCATAATAACTGAGAGACGCTCAGACGATTGTTTCGTCAAATTTCCAGTTACGATTATCATGGATATGCTTGCTTAACCTCACATAGGAAATATTCTCGGGGGACAGAGGGAGAGAGAAAGAGAGAGGAGACAGAGCCATGAGTGATGAGTATAACAATTTCCATTTTATTGCAATGAGTAAAATTTATGGCAACATTTTTGTTGAAGGCAGATAGTGCAGGCACATAACAATAGGTGATGTCTGTAAATATTATCTTTCAAATAATCTGCTATGATGACAAAAAATCTTTTCACTTCGAAAAGAAAGAGCAATTTTGTCATTTTTATAAGATACTAAAGGTGAAGGATAGATAAACTTAAATAGACGGAGCCTAAAAATGATCACCCTTCATCTTTATTTTCACATAATCCACTGTCCATCCCCATGTTCACATTATTCCAACCAAATAATTCTCTACAGAGAATCTTAGCCCAACACAGTAACACTTCAAACACATAACAATACCTACATCACTGCTTAAATAGTCCAAAATCACTATTTAATCACTGTTTAAATCATAAACCATATTTCCATAATCTGTTGTCACACAGTAACGACTGCAACAGGACAGACTAAACTTCTCTGCTCCTATAAGTCTCCAAACTGAATTCCAGGCATTATAATCACTGCTGCACTGTAGCTACCGTTAAGGACACAGAGGTAAATTTTTTGGTATTTTCCTTCTGCAAATTTGGAGACCTGAAGCGTAGTTTATTTTTAAAATTTAAAGATCCCCTCCAGACATGTTGTAAGATTTAGACAAAGGGAAGCCTCTGGGCTTTACTTCAGGCATATCAAAGTTAAAAAATATCAGCAAAAGGAGAACGCTGACCGGTTTTGACCCACACTGGGTCTTCCTCAGGGCGTGGCTAGAAAGACAAGTCAACCAGAGTGGAATGTCATCATTCCTTATATAGACGATTAGTGTCCAGGGGGCGAAATTACACAACATATCACACAATAAATATACCACAAGTAAGCTATGTGGAAAAGAAGTTTAATAGTCACCGTAATAATTATAATCATAATCATAACAATAAAATGACCTCAATAACACCAACAACAATGAAAGGAGTAAGCTAGTTTACAAAAAAAGCTCTGAAATCTATTTCCTCATTAAGACCTGGATACACCAAAGCATTAAATTTTAAAATCCAATAAGTTTCTCTCTCTGAAGTAATTTATTAAGACGATCGCCGCCTCTGATAGACTGCTCCACAAACTCAATACCCTCCACTTTCAAAAGGCTGTCGTTGCCGTTACTGGTTTTTCTGGCATATTTGTGTTCTGCCATTCTATCTTTCAAACGCCTCTTAGTGCGCCCTATGTAAAAACATTCACATGGGCAGGTGAGGCGGTACAATTAATAACATGTTTATTTTTATGTTTCTCCCTTGTCTTGAGATCTATAAATTCCTTCTGTTGTATAATGTTACAGCAGTGATTACAAGAGGTTTGCATGCATTTGAAAGTCCCAGTGGGTCTCTTGAGCCAGTGGCCTTCCCTCCTAACTGGAAGATAACGGTGTGTAAGTCTGTCCTTTATGAAGGGGGCTTGTTTGTAGCAGAAGGTGGGAGGAGGTTGGAAAATCTCCTTCAGGGAGGGGTCGCTCCTGAGGATGTCCCAATTAGACAGAATGACCTGCCTGATTTGTTGAGCCTCTTTGCTTAAAACGTGTGACAGTGTCTTTTCTCTGTCTGTTTGATTGTTGCAGGAGGTGATGACATCCGACAGAAGCTGTGTCCGAGCTGTGGAGATAGTGGTCTTTTTGTATGATCTGTCTAAAAAGTATTTAAAAGAAAAAAAGAAAGTAAAAATACTTGGGGCTTGGATGATATATGCGTCTGATATGGTTTTTCCACAAAAAAGTCCAGTTACCTCATTAAAATGCTTTAAACATCTCCTCATTCTCTCTAATTGAAAAATCCAGAATCTATTAGTATGCAAATATTAATTTGTTAAGTTAAACTGCGAGACACAAGATGTCTCGTACTTCACTGAAAAGTCCATTCTCAGTGTACAGTATGTGCACTGAAGGATTTAAGGTTTCCACATCACAAATCCTGCTTGTAGGCCCGTTCCTTAAACTCAGATTTCCAATTTCTGAGCACAGAGAAACCTTCGCCCTTGAGCAGATGAATGTGAAAACAGTCTTCTACTGTCAAACTCTGCACATACATCATTCTGCACAGTGAAGCTCAAACATCCAACTGAAGTAAGAAGAAGCAGGACACATTTTTGAGTGGAGGGGTTTTTACTGATACCAGTATTCTTTCAGAAAACTATAAAAATGACTAAATACAACAATTTTCTCCTCTAGAAATAATTTCTGGGAAGAGAGAAAAATCTCGTAGAAAACAGTTTTTAGACCTGTAGGGAAACCCTGGGGTCATACAGCTGGTAAATGAATAAAAACAAACAAGCCAAATGAATAAAACATGGGAAAAATATCCAAATTATCAGAGATTATCTGCAGGAGTGAGGGGTTACTTGACCTCAGTACTTCTAAAAAATTACGGTGACCTGTAACTGCAGCAGTAACATTTTCACAAATGAAAGATGAGAAAGGCAGCGTACCTCAGAGATCCAACAGCTGAAGATGCATCATGAGTCCAAACACTACAGTAACATCAGTGATAGTCTGAAATGAGCCAGTCACACACTAGTTGTTACATCAATATTTTTATTTAGATATTGAAAATGTAACAAGCTGCGGTAAAGTGAAAATCTGAATCTCAGCACACGTTGAAGCAATCTTTCTGTCTTTGTTATTGTTTAACAACTTTATCAGCCCCACACAGTTATTTATAGTCAATGTTTTTTGCTTTTGGGGCAGTGAAAAACTTATTTCCCATGTAAATATGCACCTCACGCTGTGTGTCTGAACATTCTGACATCTCACTCCTGAGTTGTTTTGCCTTCAAGACAGCTTAGCGGTGCACCCTGGTAGCTGAATGGTTACTGCGCATGCTACATAACCACAACGTCCCTGGCTCGGTTCCAGCCAGTGACCTTTGTTGCATGTTGTACCCATCCCTCTCCCCCCATTTCCTGTCTGCCGCCTCCCTATCCTCTATCCGATAAAGGCAAAAATGCCCAGAAAAAAGACAGATTAGCAGGCCAGTGATTTGAAAACAAGCACAATGACCCTAGTAAATAAGTTCAAGTCGTTTGATGAAATCTGCTTGATTACAGTCATTCTTCTCCGCTGCCTCTTTGTTTTTATGAACGCCTCTTCAGAAGCCGCTGTATTTAGCAGCCATTCATCAACACAATGCTTTCTCCTACTGTTCACTGCCGCACACATTTCCTCTTTATCGGGGCAAAATGTTGTGAACAGAGCTCAGATTTCTTTTGGATGGGGTCTTTACTCACTCAACCAAAGGCTAACTAGCTAATTAGATCTCAAGCTACGTGCTGTGTTTGCCCTTGAGGAAGGCAGCAGTGTAACACCAGGGAGTGAGTGCAGATTTTTGGGTGATGAAAGTGTGTATCACCGTGTACATGAATGCCGCCCTGCATGGAGTCACATACTGTATAGTGTAGATGCTTGTACATGCGTGTGCACATTTATGCGTGTGCACATTCTATGTGCATGTGCATGTGTTGGAAAATGTGTGTATGTTATTAGGTGTTTAACCTTTACTGTTCAGGTCAAATATTACCCATTTTCACATTTGAGAGCAGTAAAAACACCCCAAACACCTTTCTTTTCGCCTGAAATTTTATGACTTAAGTTACTACTTTGCATCACAGCAATTTATTGTCATATTTTATTTTTTACCCACTAATACTCCACATTGGAAATTTGAAGAACTACCTTTTTCTTTGTACATGTATTCTTTATATGCCTCAAAAATTAGGAAAACAAACAAACAAAAATAATTCATGATTGAGAATTTGATCAAGGTAGGGTTACCTTGAATAACCTTTATTGGACATCAAAGGAAATGGAATAAATTGATTCCATTGTGAGGTGTTTGTGTTATTTAGTAAATCCCCTGTATGCCATTAGTTTGGATTTTCTTTCTGATGGTGAAACACTAGAAGTCACTACATCAAAGCACTCAACCCCCCCCGTCCAAGTCATGATTTAAGATCATGTTCCTGCTTCCATTAGGAGCTGAACCAGAGAGGAAGCTTGTATCTTATCTTTGCTGCTCAACAGCTCTGGTCCATATTTAACTCACTCCAATGACGTGGAGCAGACCCTGCATGCACAAGAACTCACTTTGCAAAGACTGTTTTTACTGTTGGTTTACTGGACTTGTAGACGAATCAGCAAAGACACCTACAATCACACACTCAAGCCCTTCTGTAACTTTAAGATCATTCTCAGTAATGGCCCCACTCTTCACTGACACGACTATAATACAAATGTGCACATTTTGTGCACTTTACTGTAAAGTGTTACAGTTAGATTATTTGTGGGTTTTTGGTTTTCCTCTCTGACTCAGACTGTTAGTTTCCTTTAGTGTTAGTTTCATTTAGTTTGTAAATGATGACAATACTGATGTATTGTTCCTAAGGCTATTGTAGACATGATTTAATATACAGTATATTTCAGTGACTTCTATGTGACAGTAATTATCACATTTGACTAAAAGGCTGCAAATTGTCTGAAGCTCCCTGGCAAATGGTTTAATGATTAATGGGGTGTGCTGTAAGTGTTTTTATAGCTAATAACATAAAGGCTCTGCATTTTTTAACGACACGGTCTTTAACCTTTATTTCATTAAGAATATCTAGTTTGAATTCTGATTCTCGTTTTTTTGGGGGGGAGAAGACTGAATCCAACAATGTTTTCTTTGGTCGAAAGTAGTGAAACTTTGATAACAAATTAAATGAGCAAAGTTTTATGGAGTTTTATGTGAATAAACTGTGAGGTACTTAAGTAAAATATAAAGTAACAACACTTTTTACTGGAAAACTGGATCCATATAATTATAGCTTGGCTCTATGTTGAGGGAGCTACAAGTGGAAAGAGTGTGAAATAATTTATATACAGTGGCATTTTTGTCACATCCTCTCACTGCTCTGTTGTTACGTAAATTTGTAGTAAAAATAGTTAGGAGTTCTTTATGTAACTGGTGGACCTCTGTACTGGGGCAAACTGGGAGAGAAAATAGGACTTAAAGGACAGGTTCACAATTTTTCAAGTCTGTCTTAAAACCACAGTCAGGTGTCCAAATGAACACTAAAATAGGTTTTTCTTGCCATAATCATTCCTCCTGTTCATACATTAGAAGATCCCTTCATAATGCACTTACAATGTAAGTGTTGGCGACCAAAATCCACAAGCCTCCTTCTGTGCAAAAATGTATTTAAAAGTTTACTTAAAGCTAATATGAAGCTTCAGTTGCCAAATTAGTCAAATCAGGTAGATATCTTTCAATGTTACAGTCTTTTTAGTGCCAAAGTTCCTCTTTTTGTTACTATACTTCCACTGCAGCTCAATACAAAGAGGGAATTTCATGCTAAAAAGACTGTAAATGTGGCAGATATCCACTTGATATGACTAACTCAGAGTACTGAAGCCTCGTATAAGCTTCAGATAAACCTTTAAATGCATTTTTGCACAAAATGACTGTTGACACACTGTAGATTTTGGCCCCCATCACTTACATTGAAAGTGCATTTGAAGGAGATCTTTTAATAGCCAGTATGAACAGGAGGAATGATTACAGCGAGGAAAACCTCTTTCAGTGCTCATATGGACACCTGGCTGTTGTTTTAAGACAGACTTGAAAAATTGCGAACCTTTCCTTTAAAATACAACACAATGTGAATTAATTCAGTCTGTAAAATATCTTATTATATTCATAATATCCTGTAATGTGTAGAAAGGGCTCTTTAACCTTTTTGTATGTGTATAAAGAAGAGGATAAGAAAATTAACATCATATATCTCCTGACAGATTTATGTACATTACATGAAAACAAACTATAACAAGAAAATTTATGAAAATCTTATGAAACTATACTGTACTTGTCTGTAGGTTAAACTGTGTGTTATGATGTAAAAAGGATCTATTCCAGAATCACATCATTATGTGTGAGTCTGTCACAATTCTCACTTTACTGAACAAACCTGTTGAGGGAAACCAGCAGCCAAAAAAAAAAAAAGTTCTTATATGGAAAAATCAAGATGAGTGACGAAGGCGAATCTTCACACAGCTCGAGCTCACTGTATAATGAGCTCCGTCTGAAGGGAGAGTTTTGTGACGCGGTCATCAGAGTTGAGAAAGTTGAATTTCAAGTCCACAAGGTCATCCTCTGTAACTGCAGCCCCTACTTTGGGTGAGTTGGTTAGCTGATATCAGGGAGACGCTTATGAATTGATATCCTTTAAAAGATAGAAGAAACAACAACAGCAAATTGAGAACAATTACTGACATGAATGATCGCAACAAGTAATGACTTACATTGATTTGCAGAGCCTTTGCAATGAAACAGGTTTGTCATAGAGTTTTATGAAGCATAAAAAATGTGGTGGATATGAAAAAATATATATTTTAAAGGATAATTAGTGCTGTTTCAAACATTTACCAAAGGTGCAGGTTTCCTGTCAGGGTGCACACAGTCAGCATGGTTGCAGACATTGATTAAGATGAAGGCTGCCAGTCAGCTGAAAAACAATTTCCATGATGTGACATTTGGGGGTGTTTTACACTGATTAAGTTGCATTAAGTGTGTTAATATTGTTTTTCAAATATCATGAGAAAGTCAACTTTAACTTTATAGCTGTGCCTCAAATTCCAGATTACATACTCGAGCATTCTTAGTAGAGTATGTACTGTGTTCATGCTAGAAAAGTGACAGATTTAAGCTTGTTTCAAAAGGTCAGTATGCATCATGTTAATGAACACTATTGTCCCACAAACCACACAAAGGAAATGCAGTAGCTGTCCAAAAAAAAAAAAAAAAATGTTGCAAAAGTTTAATCTACTTGTGGATGGTGGTGAGACAGCCCCAGAACGCTAGCAGAAAGCTACAACTAAAATATGTATGTTTGAAGTTGATTTGACGAGTTGCATTTTGACTGCACATATTACAGCATGTATTGTATCATTTTCTGTTGCTATGCAACTGTTAAGTATGTTGATGTCTTGTATACTAATTGCATACAAAGTTTATTATAAAGATTAGTAGTATACTGTATACAGTCAGTATGCAGTATGGACATGGGCTATAGCAAAGGTTGATATACATAGGAATCAAAAGAAAGAAGTTATTAGACTATTATCATAGTCTGATAATAATCCTGGACTTAGTGATAGTCAAGATAATATGTAGTCATTTATCTTCCAAAGATGAATACCGAAAAAAGACTTTAGTGACAAATTGGAAGGCCCATCAAGACCCAAAATATATGCAGCAGGCAGTAATTTGTGCCAAAGCAACACAGGATGAGTTCACTAGGTCACATGAGCTTCATGCACAACTTGTATCTCATTTTTCACTGTAAATGTTTTCTGTCAGAATCGTCCCTTTCACTTTGTGACATCTGTTTTAAAAAGTACATCATGAAGTTTATGTTATTGTTCGATGTGAAGATAAAAAAGAAATGCTGAATAACGTTTATTTCCAATCCTGTGCTGTGTCTCTATATCCTGACCCTCAGAGCCCTCTTCAGACGCTGGTCGACCCCAGACAAAAAGGTCTTTGACATACCCGGTCTGTCTCCTCACATGATGCAGCTCATCATTGAGTTTGCATACACAGGCCTTGTTTCTGTGACAGAAGAGAACGCACAGGAACTCCTGCTAGCAGCTGATCAGCTCAATATAACGGAGATCGTACAAACCTGCTGCAGCTTCCTAGGGGAGTTGCTCTGCCCGAAGAACTGTATCGGCATCTGGCAGTTCACAAAAATCTTCTACTCCTTTGAACTGCAGTGCAAGGCCTACCGCTACATCATTTATCACTTTGAGGACGTTGTTTCCTCTGATGAGTTCCTGCAGCTCACTGTGCAGGAGCTCACTGACATCATTGAGAGAGACGACCTCAATGTGAAAAATGAGACCGCTGTGTATGAGGCCGTCCTTTACTGGATCGCTCACGCACCTGAAGAACGAGGAGGACACATTGCTGTGCTCTTGCCCAAGGTGAGTAAAAGATGGACAGCCACTGTCCTGTCACTACATTCAGGTTAGATGTACAATGTTGTAAACCCACTTTTATCAAGTTTAAGTTGATTCCAATTCAAGTTGAGTTTAATTTAAGGGTTTGAAAATGGGGTCAAACTCATGACTGAGGCTAGAACGCACTGAATCCAGGCAGTAAACACTGTTCTTGCCTCTTCAAATGTTACTGTAAAGTATATTCCTTAAAGACAAGCGTGGTCATGTCCATTCTGTTCTTATTATCCAATGAAAAAAACACAACCAACAATAAATTGATCCTGTGATCAGTGTATCCCTAACAATCCCTAACAAGCATTACCTGTGTGACTAAAGCCTGATATAACTTATTCCTCTTCACTGTTGTCCAAAAACTATTAAAAACACATCAGTGAATCACACCTTTGCACTGGATATGTTCCGTCATTGCCATGAACATGGGCATTGTAGTTCATTTTAAATGAATTCCACAAACACAGTCTTGCTGTTGGAAATACTTACTAGAGCATCAAATGTGTATTAATCCGCCGTTGAAAGTAGTCCCCAACAAATGCGCTATTTACTACTGTTTGAGCATCATTTGCTTAAAACTCCTTTGTTATTTAGTTTGTTTTTAATTAAGTATTTGCTCTATTTATGACTTTAAGATTTACACCTTCAGTAGGAACATGTGGGCTGAGGGAGACTGAAAGAATTGAGAGGTGGCCTAAAGCAGTGTTGTTTACAATTTAAAAATTTATAGCATATCACCAGCCTTGTCCTTTAAAAATGAAATTTGAGTTTTGAATATGTCTGGAAGATTATGGTCAGCAGGATAAATTGTTGAAATCAGGATATGTGTGACTTAAAATGTTCATAAAATGGTGACAAATGCTAAACATCAGTTAAGTCAACTGCTCCAGTCCAGTAAGTTAAATTAATAGATTTTGTATTCTTGTCCCTGTGAAGGTCCGGCTGGCCCTGCTGAGTATGGATTACATCCGGATGAATGTGATGTCCAATGAACTGGTGAGGAACATCACTGAGTGCCTGCCCATGGTCGCAGATGCCACCCAAATCATGTGTCACATCATGGCAAACAGAAACATTGCGTCCGGTTTTTGCAACCCATCTGCCCGTCCTCGCCTGCCTCCTGCCATCTTGTTGTCCATTGGAGGCTGGAGCGGCGGCGATCCAACCAACAGCATTGAGGCATACGATGTCCGTGCGGACCGTTGGATCAACGTGACAAACAATCTGGAGCGTCCACGTGCTTATCACGGTGCTGTCTTCCTCAATGGGTCTGTCTACTGTGTTGGTGGCTTTGATAGGTTGGAGCATTTCAACAGTGTGCGCAGGTTCGACCTGATCACACGTACCTGGAATGAAATTGCACCCATGTACTTCCGCCGCTGCTATGTGAGTGTAACTGTGCTGCACGGTTGCATCTATGCCATGGGAGGCTATGATGGACATGTACGACTCAGCACTGCAGAGCGCTACAGACCTGAGACCAACCAGTGGAGTCTTATTGCGCCCATGCATGAGCATAGGAGCGACGCCAGCTGCACAGCACTCCATGACAAGGTGGGTGGAGCTAAAGAACAGCTAGGGATCCCTAAAAAATCTTACATAAAACTAATTAGATCATCTAATACAATCAGGCAGCCTAATTATGGCTTGAAGGCTATAAAGAAGTTGCAGAAACAAAAAATCTAAATGTTACTATGATTCTATATAGTATTAGATTCTACAGCCTAGTTGATATTAGATTTTTGAGGCTGATACAATATTTTAGAGTTAAAAAATCAGAACAGTATATCAGCAGATAATCGTTAAATTTAAGTGTCAGTTAAATTTACATTTACATGCAATACAGATATATTTACGACAAGCTAATTAATAATATTCTTTACTAGATGTTTCTGTTGGATCATATGAAGGTGTGGAATATTTACACAGGAAACGTTGCCAGTTGATGCCATTAAAAGTGCATCTTTACTTAATGCGTCTCCTTTTCTCTCCAGGTTTACATTTGTGGTGGTTTCAATGGGACTGAGTGCCTGCGAACGGCTGAATATTACAGTCCAGAGACCAATCAGTGGACAATGATCACTCCCATGAACATCCGGCGCAGTGGAATCGGAGTCATTGCATATGCAGGCCATGTCTATGCAGTAAGTCTGAAGAAACACTGCTGACACATAACACATAAACTCTATAACCTGTGAAGAGATTTGATCAGCAGCGGTTTTATGCTGGTTAGACTGACATATTGGTTTGCCAACTTTGACCTTATTAATAATGAAATATACTGTATATCCTGACCAAAAATGTTTTCTTACACTTTTTATCTGTTAATTTAATTGATCTGTGATGTTTCTTAAACCGTATTTATCATTTAATGGCACAAATGGGAATGTACCTCAAAGAAATGTACAAGAAAACAAATGTATGGGGAAAAATACAGTATTTGCTTATTAGCACCAAACACAAAGTAACAGAGGCTGTTGGAAATGTCATTTGCAAAAATTTGGTCATAAAACAAAGTACTCAACAAATTGAACTTTTTACCTGATGATGGTGCTAGATGAAAAGTCAGAGCAACACCAAACTTACAAGACATTTCACTCAGAACCACAAATGTGAACCTCATGATGGCACTAGAAGAAAAGTCACCAAAGTCGTTAGGATTCATCATCTATCCACCATGAATGCGTGTACAAAACTATGCTAATCCATCCAGTAGATGGTGAGATATTTCACAGGATGAGTGAAATGGTCACCAGGATTCATCCTCTGAGCACCATGAATGTCTGTACTGAATTTAATGGCAATCCATCTGATAGTTGTCGAGTCATTTCACTACAAAACAAAAATGTCAACCTTGTGATGTTGCCAGGGGAAAGGTCATGGGATCAAAGTAGCTTTGATTCTTCCTCCTGGGATCACGATAGTCTGTCCAAAGTTTCATGACAAATCACTCAATAGTTGTTGCGATATTTTAGTTTGGACCAAAGTGGTAGACCCACCAACGGACCAACATTGCCAACTGTTAGCATGGCCAAAGATATTGCTCAGTATTAAATGACTGCATTTATATAGCGCTTTTATCTAAAGCGCTTTACAATGTTTCTGCTGCTCATTCACCCATTCACACTCACATTCATGCACACACTCACACACCGATGGCAGCCAGGTCCTGGCACAACCATCGGAAACAATTTGGTGTTCAGTATCTTGCCCAAGGACACTTCAACATGCGGACAGGAGAAGTCGAGAATCAACCTGATTAGTGGACGACCCACTCTACCTCCTGAGCCACAGCCGCCCCCCAGTATTAACCTTCAAATACCCCAAATTAGTTGATCTGGAGTTACAAATGACTCCTTATGCAGGAGAGACAAAAAACAAAACTTTGTAAATTTGGATCTTCTAATCCACCATTAATTATTTAATCCAACTGCCTTCTACTTTATGTATACTGTAACTTTTCTTTGAACGCACGAACACATTGAGGGCAGTATTGAGAGATTGGTTTCAGCTCCATTTAAACATTCGACTCATTATTCTACTTTTCCTCCCATAGGTTGGTGGCTTTGATGGAGACAACCGTCTGCATTGCGCAGAGGCCTACAATCCCCCGGACCAACACCTGGAACACAGTGTCCTCCATGTTGACCCCCCCGCAGCAACTTCGGCATCGAAGTAGTTGATGACCGAATCCTTGCTGTCGGAGGCTTCAACGGCTTCACCACCACTTGTAACGTTGAGTACTACGACGCTACAACCGATGAGTGGTCTGAGGCCTGTGACATGGAGATCTTCCGCAGCGCTCTGAGCTGCTGTGTGGTGTCTGGACTCCCCAACATGGCCGAGTACATTATCAATCGTGATGACCTGCCCGTATCTCAATTTGGAGGACGACGCAGTGGATTCAGGAGACTCCATCTAACACCGACAGTTTTTAGCACAGTCCTGCCCTATGCTACCATCCACCCTGGCAAGACTGTAACATAAACTAATTAAATAAATTTCTTTGTGCATCAAACTGCTGTTACTCCCATGATGAATTTCAGTTTGTATGGGCTATTGTAAACTTTATATAGACTGTATACACCTAATTTTGCATCACTGACTCACAGAAGACAGAAAATCAGTGTTGAGGAGTTAAAGAAGGGAAAGGGAAGCCCTGCAGAGAGAGACATGAACAGAAAAATGACAGAAAGGTTCAGTCAGAGTATACTGTGAGTCGGTGCTGTTACATGACTTTCGTGCTGATGTCAAGGACTGGATGTTCCACAATCTCCTTCAACTAAATTTGGACAAAACTGGGATTATTCAGGGGGAAGAAAAGCTTGAATGACTTCAGTCTGTCCTTCTCTGTTTTTGCCGCATGCACCCCCCCCCCCCCCCACACTATCTGTCTCTCTCCCTCTCTCTCTTAATCTCTCTCTTCCTCTCTTTCCCTACTCTCTACTGTCTCTTTTTGTCTTCCTCTTTATCTCACAGACAAAGCATTGGTTGTTCGCTTTTGGGCAGAGTCACCTTGAGACAAAGAGTGCAGTGAGTTGTGTGTGTATTTGGGTACATCTGCATAGGAGTTTATAGTGTGAGTGTGTACATATTGTATGTCTTTATAATTGTTTTTATATCAGGGGAGGGGAATAAACAATGTTCCTCCCTCAAAGCATGAGTGGACTCAGACTTCTGAGAATACTGTAAATGCTTTTTCTGTATCAAAAAGTCTCATCTGCAGTAAAATGCTGCTTCATTGATGACTGACTTTTAGGCTTTGTGAGTTTATTCATGAATTTAACGTTTACAGAAATGTTTAAATGTTTATCAGGTTTAATGCTCTGATGTGTTTCTTTAAGAAAAGAGCAAAAACTATGAAATGTGGAAGTACACACATACAGTATCAACAGATCATCTTTTCCTCTTTTTCTACTCATCTGACTCGACCCTCTCCTCCTTTCCCAAGCTAAATTTTCTTAATTTTTTCTTCTGAGTGTTTTGTGTTTGTTTTTCACACTTATGACTCTGTTATGGAAAAGCTTACTGTTGTTACAATCATGGACTGTTAGTGATTTGGCATATAGCAAGGAAGACGAGGCAAAGCAGGAAGTTGAGGTTTCAGAAATTTTGATTTAAAATTTGAAAATTTAAAAACCAACCAAGAAACTAAAATTCACAATGAAAAATTTAACCAAGCATACCAAGCATTGGTTCACATATGCAAGAATGTCATACCGTACATGTCTGTATTCTGTAAAATCCCAGCTTACGTTCAATTACGTTTCTTCTTTTTTTAAAGTCTGATGCCAACATTTTAAAAATTCTGGCTTTCCTACAGTATCTGCGCACGACAACTATGGTATGGTTAAGGTTAGGGAAAGACTGCGGTTAAGGTAGATTAGGGTTAGGCAACTAAAACACTTGGCTACGGTTAGGCAAAGATTGTGTCTACAGCTGATAAAAAGGCTAAATTTAATTGCAAGTCTGTGACGAGATGCAAGCTCTGGTCTCCTGCGTGTAAGTCATCATGACAGTCACTAGTGCTACTGTGCTGTGCTGTGCTGTACTGTGTGTGCTTGTGATTGTGAATGCCTTTACCGGCAATGTGACTGCATGCTTCCATTCACTTTTTGAGAAAAACTTCCTTTCCAGGTCTTTTTCAGACATGATGCGAACATGTAAAATCAGCAGAGCATTCACAGACTGCAATACATGTCTGAAAGGGGCTTGTGCGTGTGTCTGTGCATGTGTGTTTCCCTAGAAGTATGAAGATGGGTTGGGGGATCTTGCACAAATACAGGCCGACAATCCCAACTGTTACACCGCCCACACACACACTCACACACACATTAGGGAGGAGCCCTGACATGCACAAAGCACAGAGGTTTTTAAAAAATTATTAGCTAAAGTTGCTTGGCTGATGGTCCGATGTTCTAAAAGCACTGTGCAATACAACTTTAATAGCACTGGCAACAGGGTACACACACACACACGCACACACACACATACAGAGAGCCATTTTGTCTTCCCTTATTTGCAATGTCTGGTTTCTCTGTCTTCTCCACTTTCTGTCTCCGTTTCTCCTTCGTCTGTCTGCCTGCTCAGTAGCCGAGGGCTAACAGTAAAATACAGTCTCTCGCTCATAAAACCAGAGAAAAACACACAACCAGTTATTGTTCTGTGTGAGCGACTGTCAGCAAACTGACAAACGACACATAATTAGTGCTTCACCGGCACAGTTAGTCAATGGCATCAAAGCCTGTGTGTGTGTATATACAGTATGCATGTGCACATGAGTAGGTGTATGTGTGTGTGTGTCCTACATATTGTGTGATCTGTTATATCAAGCCAAACAGATACTTGATGTTTCAGTATGTGCCCTGTACGTGTGTGTGTGTGTGTGTGTGAGACAGAAAGAGGGCGTATATGTATGTTTGCGTGTGTGTGTGCAGCGCCTGAGGGCTTTGTTCTGTAGTGGTGCAATAAAAGACACATTAGAGAAAGAGAGAGATTACAGAAAAAAAAAACATTATCAGCCATAAATGGTGTTTTTTTTTCTCTCACAGAAAAAAAACAATAAATCTGTGTGGGTGTGAGAAGCAACAGAGCAGGGTTTCACTTGATGCACCCTCCTGGAAATCCTGCAAGTGCAATGATGTACAGCAACATACATTTTTGAGGAACATCTTACACTGCTTGCTGTAACTGAGACGAGGGAAGCCAACATTTTACTGCATCAAGTGTCCTGTCAGAGCTGTGACACTGTCGGTCGCATCAGAAGTGAAAATAAATATCAGAGGACGTCTATAAAGAAGAGTCTGAGGGATGAAGAAAGATAGAAGACAGGGATGAGGGGAGGATGGCGGCTTAAAGATAAGGGAGAGGGTGAAGTGTGTGTGTGTGTGTGTGTGTGTGTGTGTGTGTATTCAGTATGGGGTGGAATCAATTTCTTCTGTCATGCTTAACACCTGTCTCACCCTTGCAGTGTGTGTGGGGCAGGTGCGAATGTGTTTGTGGTGTATTTTAGAGGTGATGAACAGACAATAGCTCCTCAATTGGAAAGGATTCAATTTATACCCAATCTATCCTCTGCCTCTCTCTCACACATACACACTCCATAAGAGACAGCTTCTATACTCCTTCTTGACCTCTGGATGGACCTCTGTTTGTTCCCTCTTACCTGTTCTGTCAGTCATATGCGATCAGACTTACAATGCCTGCTTTATGCTGCTTTAGCACACACTGAGACTGTCTTGTTCACCGTCCCGCAGCTACCTCGGAGGTGTTGTGTTGTGAAATATTACAGAGCGAGCAGAGATGATTACTGAGGAGTTTCTCAATAAGGAAGACTTCAGTTTGAGGATGAGGATCATCACAGCGAGATGAGAGAGCAGAGATGGTGAAAGTCCTTTAAGGAGAATTCTGGTTTATAACAACTTGGGTGTTATTTTGGTTGTTGTTGATATCATTTGTTAAGATCTGGGCAAGCAGCGACTGTGTTAGCAAACAAGCTGACAGACGAACAACCAAACTTATTTAAAAGGAAAAAACAAAGACAAATGGTAAAATGATAAGTATGCAAACTAAGCAACAACATAGATTATTTCTCAATCAATTTTCTGATCTGGTGCCTTAATCGTTTGTCAATGCCTTAAAAAAAAATCACCATCACAAATAGGATTCACATGACTGTCTCCTGATCTACCACCACTATGGTAAGATTTGTAGATTAAGCTACTATTTGTAGATTAAGAACAGCTGCCTGCTACAAAAATGACGCTATGAGAGCGATGAGAGTGAACCAAGTTGCAGCCGGACCGCTAAACAATGAGTTGAAACTTGCTATGACGCTCCGTTAAGCTGAGGGTTAGCTGCGGAGTCGGGTTGAGAATTTTCTGTAGGTTCATTTCTGAAACCGATGCCCCACATATTGCACATTGTCTGCTTTAAAGTCACACTCTCATTCATCCACCCCAAACCGCTCCATAACAAGGTTGCGCTACTTCCACCTTTGCTTCTGACAGTCATTATTTACACAACTGCTAGAGGTCGCTCGTCAGATAAACATAAACAAAGGTCATGTTCAGACATTTGAAGGAATGACTGATGCTGTCTTTTGTGTTGGGAGGGCAGTCTCAAAGTGTTGTAAGCATCCGTTCACAGTTTGCAGACTGACACCCTTGGTCACTGAACCAAGCATACTCGCCATATTTGTGCTCAGAATGACATTTCAGATGGGCTCACTTTCAGTTTTACCTCCAAATAAAGTTATTTAGAGAATCTGTTGGCTTTGCTGTCTTATTTTACAAAAGCCAGGGGAATTGTCCTTTAATAATACTTTAATATTATGCAATGTTGGAGACAAATGACAAAATTGCACTGTGGTGTTATTGTTGTATGTACATTGTGTGCCTGCAGAAAGGTGCCACAGGATTTACTCTTCCACCAGCTCTCTCTCAGCAGACTTGTAACCAGGAAAGACTCCTCTATTCAGGCCTCTATTCAAGCCTCCCCTGACAACCCAGGAGGTCAAACCACTGTCACTCACATTGATATGGAGAGAAAGACAGACAGACAGAGAGAGAGAGACCAGAGAGAGAGAGAGAGAGACGGGAGATCAGTTGAGAAAGAGGGAGAGTGAAAAGAAAGGGCACATACAGACGGGAAGTGTAGGAGAAGAGATGAGAATCCAAATGAATCTTCTTCACCCAACGGACAGACTGTCAAGCTCTGTGTGTGCGTGAGAGAGAGAGAGTGTGTGTGTATGTGTGTGTGAGTGTGTGTCTGTCTTACCTACTAATTGAAATGCAATGAGGTGTGAAACACCCCTTTAAAAGACCTATCACCATGTGTGAAGCTAAATGTGTGTTGGGGGGGCGGGGGATTGGGGGGGGGGGTGTACGTGCATGTGTGTGTGTGTGCCATGCATATCAACTTCCTTTGACCATAGATACAATAATGTGTGTGTGTGTGTGTTTGTGAGTGTGTTACATGCAGATGTGTGAGTAGGGATGTACCTGTTTGCATGCAACATGTTCGTAGCAATTAAATGCATGCATGCTGGCAATGCGACCACACAAATGCAACAGAAACAAGTGTGTGTGTGTGTGTGTGTGTGTCTGTGCGTGTGTGTGTGTCCACAATACAAGTGAACATGCATGTTTATCCACATGCACAAAACAATGTATGTAAGTATGGGACGCCTGGTTATCTCCTGTGGATGTCTGTGTGTGTGTGTGTGTGTGTGTGTATGTGTGAATGTGTGTGTGCATGTGTGTGTATAATTTCATTTTGCTGTCTCAGCCTCTTGTTAAGGAGCCATTTAAAGCTCAGGTTGAGTTTCTTCAGCGCCTCCTGACACTTCTTTCCTCCTCACTGCCTCCCTGACTTCCACCATCTTTTCTCCATCGCTGTCTCATTATCTCTGTCTGTCTTCTCTCCTCTCATCTTCTATTCTTGCTCCCTCCTCTCTTCCTGTGCGTGTTAGCTTACTCCACTGCACCGCTGTCTTTAACCTGTTAATGAACGCTTCATAAAATGAGTAAAACGTTTTCATAAAATAAAGTTGGAAATAGACAGGAAATCTGCCTTTAGAGACACAGCTATTGTAGGAGAAGTTACCGGCTAAATGTATAAATAAATAAATATTAAATGAATAATAGCAGAAATTAGCAGCTAGTGAAGATTTTGATTAGCTGCATGTACGAGTTTTTCACTGAACACCGGGAATATTTTGGTTAATAGCTAAAACAGTTTTGCTTTGGCAATTTATGATATTCGTTTGGAGCACAGTCCTCTGAGAGGGTGGGCTGTATATGTGTGAGTGTGCGTTCATGCGTGTGTGTGCTATTTAACAACACACACACACACACACACAATTAAATATGTGTTTGTGTATGCGTGAGTGTGTCCATCATACAGTACGTACAGCCTTTGTGCTGCAGGTGTTTGCATGCAGATGCTCATGTGTATGTGTGTGTGTATAAGAAGCTCTCTATATGTTGCCTATCAGATTAGTGATCCGTGATATTACACTCTAAGCTTATATACATATTCAGCCATTTGCACACACACATAAACACACAGACAGTGGAAGTCACTTGCCCTCGAAGGCCCTATTAAAATGACACCATGATATCATCAGGCATAAATATCCTTTTTTTTTTTTTTAAATGTACATACAGATTGTTTTTTTCAGAGAGGTAAACGTGTCCCAGGGCAGGAAGGTGTTACTGAAGTCCTGCCAGCACAAATTACAACCAGCTCAGCTAAAAGACATGACATCGTTTTTATCCCTCTCATGTTTTCACCTCTGCACTTTAAAATGAAATAATTATCCAAGATTTTATGCTAAAATCTGAAACTATGCACACACAGACCTGCAGTTATATCTTCTTCATTCTTCATTCTTCAATTCCAAATCATTATTTTTGTCAATGTGACACTGGAAATGTAATCTCACACAGCCAGAGTCTATTTAATGAAGCTCATGCAGGTGTGGATAAGCATGAGCACTGGATTGAAAAGGGCAAAGCCACACAGTGGACACAGTGAACTCTCATCCTATTTTAAATTAGTAAAATTACAGCAGATAGAACTTTGTTTATACCCATTGTAAAAATAACCCGAAGGGAAGAATCCTATGAATTTATGACAAAATACATGTTTGTAATTGTTCTCCAGAATAACAATTACAAATATACGGTACCAGTCAAAAGTTTGGACACACTTTCCAAACCTTTGACTGGTATTGTATATCAGTGGGACATCATTTGTCAGTTCTTTCCATAACCATTACTAGGTAACCAATCTTCCATAATCACTGTTACAAAAATGAAATAGTTTTCTGATTGATGGTTTGGTTAAGTTTACACAAAAAGGGCTTGGTTAGGGTAAGGGAAAGATTGTTGTTTTTGTCAAAACAACAGTCGGAAACAGGCATTGTGTCTTTTGTGTCAAAGTCCAAAGTTTTGTTGACCCGTCCAACCAGCCTCCATTTCATTACTTTCTTCTTTGCTTTTGAAGGACAAGAGTCATATTGTAAGTCATAGGGTCGCTAGAGGGCTCTGTCACTTGAATGTAAACATATGTAGTTTCTGGAGGCGAGCTTTTGCAAACTCATTGGCTGCTTTGGGATTTTTACAGCATCTCAGTATCTCAGTATTTTGTCAAGATGTTTTCAAAAAGTGTAATAAACAAGATCCTACAGTATATGCTAACATTTTGACCTACTATTAAATAAACATAATACATAATTAGTTTAGTGTATAACTGAGGCAGACTCACAACTACTTTTTGACTCAGTAAGCTGTGAAAGATCCAGAATTGAATCCTCATGATCCACTGTGAAGTCTTCATTTGTTAAAGAAAGTCGGGCCTATAAAATAACATTTTTAAACTCAAGGTATTCCCACAAAGTGTACTCAGATCTGCCCTTCACACCCTGGCAGACTGGGTAGATCATTCAGGACATGGCCCTTTTCCCATTCCTTTACACCTGAGCATGTGATATCAGACATGAATTAAAAAGAGACAAATCACCTAGGAGCATCTGAAAGTCATTTCACTGTGGGGTGAGCTTTCAGTTCTTACCCCCAAGGGATCTTACAGGTGTGAAGGCAATTCTTAGTCAGTGATTGTAAAATCAAAGATTGCTTGGGGACATGGTTCTTACTCATAAAAGTGAAGGAAAGAATATTTTCCAGACACATAATGAAGCAGCGATTTATATTGAACAGGCTCCTCACAGACTCGTTCATCTTATTTTTATACGTAAAACTTCTCTTACTCCAAATTATTTGCTGGGTCAGGTCCAATATATAGGATTGTTTGATAAGTTATGGTGCTCACTGTGTAGGTTTGAGTTTCACAGGCTTCTTGCTTTATGAATGATTTAAGGTGAAAACTACAAAGGGGCAGCGTATGAACTATTTAAACCCATCACCTGCTGAAGGCTACAAGGTCAAGCATCATGGGAAACAGGAATTATCATATTTAAATGCTTCTGGGCAATAAATAAAATATTCTCTATGTGTGATGTTTCTTCTTATTTTCTCTGTCTTTCTTCTGTCTTATCGTATACCGATAAAGTCCATTTTATTTGGTATTGAGTATCTATATTAGTTGGTTAATACTGAGCACTGTAGATACTGTAGTTGTGGGTTTTTTCCCCGACTAAGCAGTATAGCATAAAATGTGATGCCTCTCATAAAATAGTCATGTGTCAAGGATCCATTTTATACAAATATATGAGCTCGTATTATGATATTTTTATTTTAACCAAGTAACAAATAGAACGGGATGTTAAAACCAGCTTTGCACCATTTTTTAATGTACAAAACATGCTGCTCCATTTTGTAGAACCAGTTTGTTCCCACTGAAGTACCAGACCAGTATAATCACTTTTGTGGCTCTGGTGGGAGCCTTCTAAAGCCTGGAAAAATAACCCCAATGATGCCATTATCAGGGTTATTTTTCATCACGATCATCATAATGAAAGATGCTGTTGGGTTGCATTATTGAAAATGTAGGATCCAGTATTTTTTGGAGCTTACAAAACTATTTATTTTTTAAATCCCATCTTTACGTAAGTGCAAATCACTGAACCATTCCCCATTTGAGTTCTTATCTTATCTTTGTGTTTTACCTACGATTGATTACTCTCCCCAGTGATTCGCGGCTTGCCCTCCTTAACTTGTTTGATTGGCACATCGTCTATAAAATGATCAAGCATTGGTTTCATGTTCCAAAAAAAAAAAAGTCTTCTGTCAATTTCTGTCAAGGACGTTTAAAGCAAATTTACCGCAACTTATCCACCCAACCACTGATTTTACCTCACAGTTTAATTAGCTGTAGGTGTAAACATGTATCCTACTGTTTGTGTAGATACAACTCTGTGTTCACACATTTCTTCCTTTATTTCTTCACTGTACTTCCTCTTCGATTAAACCAGCTGTGAGGCTGCGTCTGTTGCCGTGGATCCATAGTGGTTCAGACTGATGTAATGTGATGTAGAGTATAACACTAAGTAAAAAAATGCTGGTATGGATTTCATAGATGTTTGTACAACACACACACGCACACACACACGCACATTGACAGTAGCTATTACAGCAAGGAAGCCTTTTTCAGGTCCAGTGAATGTTAGAATTAGTATCATTAGTGGACCAAAGGCAATACAAGAAAATCAATATCTTTAGGGGCAATAGGAGAAAATCAATCACCTTATAATAGAAGGTCATTTATCTTTAGAAGTAAAGTACTGGCAGATGGTAGCCAATCACAGTCAATGGGATCTTCCGTGTGGCTGATAGTAATCTAAGTTACGGTGTTATTGAGAAGTCTTTGAATGAGAATCACTGGAATCCATTGAGAACATGTGCTGGGTGAGTCATGCTGAATTTACTCTGGACCTAAAGCTAATGTGATGTGATTCTCGTCTGATAAAGCCTGGGTGTGTTCAACTTGGTAAACTCGGTATAGTGAATATCAAGTCTGACATCAACATTAAACCATGTTTACGCAGAAACAACACAGACATAACAAATGTTTAACAAGCCTTTAAAACCAAAATGACTGAAGACACTTTTAACAGGTGGAAGTTCTCACTTGTCAGTCTCTTACACATGCTCTGGACGTGTTCTTAATTATCTGATTATTGGACTAAAATATTTGAAACACTGCAAAATGCTTCTGATACAACAGTTATTCCCAAACCATTTACAGTGATTTTTGCCGTTCCCTTTGACAATAACTTCTCTGTCACATTGCAAAAAGTCTTTCCTACATTATTGAGTAGACGCTGTATTATTCTGGAAATACGTAAGTGTCAACCCCTTAATTTAACGGTTGGATCAAGAAGGCACTGAACTGTATCAAGGTCGAGAAAATTAGATACCCTATAGCGGCTCTCTAAAATTTCTTTTACACATGATCATGTAAAATCTACTTCTGTCTGATGCTGAGGATGAGAATTGTTTTGTTTTTTGTTTGAGTTTTTGTTGGTGTCAAAAGGTTGGATTGTGTATGTGTGCTGTTCTTTTTAAGTTTTTTGTAAGTGTTACAAATTATAAATAAAATTTATAGGGTCTGAAATGCTTGAAATCACAAAAATCTCCTCACACACATACCAATAAATGCACACATACAAGATATTCTGACCCCTGGGTCGTGGGGGGTGATATCGAGATTGTTTTTCCGCAATCAGCTTTAAACTAATATCTCCTGCATTTTCATACGAAAACCTTTTGACTCTCAGCCAGATTTAGTTTTTAGGAAAACAAGCTGTTTAGTATAAAGAAATTACAATAAATCCAGACAAACTGTGCCTGCAAACAGCTGCAAACAGTCTCCAGTGTTTCCTTTTCTTTTTTTTCCCCTCTTGTCTATAGCCTAATTGATTAAACCACACTTGCACTTCAAGAAAACATGCACACACTTAATTGAATTGAAAATTCGCTTTAATCAGTTTGTGCGCACATGTGCTGTACACTGCAGCTCGTGACATTTTGTAAGCGATATGCCTCATACACATATACTGTGCTATATCGTGTGCTATGAGATTTAATACAAGCATTTGTTTTGTCTTTTCCACAGAAAATATCGTCATATTAGTTCCAGCTGTTACATGGTGATTATTGCAAAGGGGCTTTTGTAATGACCTAATATAGTTTTATTGTAAGTGTTTTTACAGATCACTGATTGCTGATTAAAATAGTACAGAAATCATGTTTTTTATCAACTGGTTGTACCTTGGGAGCGATATTTACTACACTGTAGCAATAGCATGCTGATAAAGTTTACTACATTTCTTTATTGTCAACATATTTAGTAGATTGTATCCAAAGTGGCCTCTCGTGTCAACAATTATAACTTCAATACCTTTTTAACTATTCGAAACACTTAACTCCACGATCCAACTAATTACGTATGATTTAATTTGCCTGAACAAACAAAGCAAATCCTAACACATGATCTCACATGTGCACATACACACATACATATATATATATATATATATACACACACAGTATGTTGCAGTGTTGTCAAGGTTAAAGACATTGCCCTGACATCAGCTTCCCTGTTCACGTATGGGGCCGAACGCAAGCAATTAAAATCACACACGCACCCACACACACACACACACACACACACACACACACACACAGAGTCACTTGGAGATTTTTGACCTCTGCGCAGTCGCCACAGGGTAAAACAAAAGAGAGAGAGAGGGATCATTGTAAACAATAATCAGCTGCAGTTTTTTTTTTTTACACTGCAGGCAAATCATCTTAATGAATGTTTTATAAAACACTAATTAACCACTTACTGAGTAATGAAAGCACTGGAGCCAAAAACAACATTTATTAAACTTTTACAAATTACTTTTTTATTATTATTGTTGACTCAGGTATTCACAGTGTGCCCATGCATCTTGACATGATGATGTATCAGTATGCTAATAATGTATGAACACTGTGGAGCTGCGCTGAAGTGCTCTTTTGTAATAGTCCTTGTTGCCTCACAGCTCACCAGGTCATGTGTAAACGCCGTAAAGATCATTCTGAAGGACTTTATGGCTTTTGCATAATAGCTGCGAACATAAAGGGGCACTCCACTGATTCTACACATAAAGGTCACTTTACTCATCTTGAAGAGTTGTTCTCAGCCTGTGAAAACAGTTGTATAATGTCCTCTGTGGCTCTGGAGGAGTTTTGTCAACCCTGATGATGTCATGTTCATCTCGGCTAGGGCTTGGAGACTTTTTAGTCACGCAAGCAGTGTGGCTCAAGCAATGGCAATGTTGGTGAGGTGGTCCACCACTTTGATCCAGACTGAAATATCTCAATAATTATTGAATGGATTGCCATGAAATTCACAAACATTCATTGTCTTCAGAGGACGACTTTGGTGTTCCCCTGACTTTTCTTCTAGTGCAGGTAAAATTTTTCTTATCCAGTGAAACATCTCAAAGTCTACTGAAAGTTTTTTTTTAAAAGTAGACATTTTGTACCTTTATTTGAGAGTGGACAGCAGAGCTGACAAGAAAATTAGGAAACTGATCGTGGTTCCCAGAGGATGATCAAAAGTCATGGTGATTTTTCCTCTAGCGCCAACATGTTCACATTTTTCACATTTGTAGTTTTGAGTCAAATGTCTCGCCAACTATTGGATGGATTGCTGTGAAAGTGTAATAACTCTGGTTAACTTTTCATCTAGTGCCACCATCAGGTAAACATTTAAATGTGTCCAATGGCATTCCCATCAACCTCAACTGTACTTTATTTTTAGGGCTAATTAGCTAATCTTATAATGCTAACATGCTAAACTAAGATGGTGAACATGAATGGCATGTTAGCATACTATTGCTAGCACAGCTATGCCAATCTACAGCCTCACAGAGCCTCTAGCATGACTGTAGACTCTTTCTGAGTGTTTCTTTGAGTGTTTCTTGTGAAGTGTTTACTAAAGAAAAAAAATATCTTGACACACAAACTTTTTAAACCTAGTTTTTATTTAGGAAGTGAAACAAAATGCCCAGTGTTGTCTTTGTGCTTTACATTGTTTCAAACTGCCACTGGAGGTCCCAAAAAACCCAGAGGAAGAACTCAGAACAAAGCAGGAAGCTCCAGAAAAATTCATCATCATCGTCATCATCATCACTGTCACTCTGTACAGATCTGTAGAAATAATCGGACTCCAAAGTCACATCAGTGCTTATTTACAAGGCCTCTTGCCGCAAAATAGTCGAGTTTTCATTCGCCCTAAAAAAAAGGTGTGATGAAGATGCTCACACAGATGTATTGAAAAATGACACAACATGTAATGAGGATGTTGGTTTACACCATGTGTCACTTTTAACGCATATTTTCATGTGTCATTTAAGGACAACGCATCCTGTGTTATCTCAGCATCTTTGTCGTTTTGTTGTTGTTGTTTCCTTTGATTCATCATAGTAGAAAAAGGAGAAAGAGGTTGTTATTTCTACATACAAGGCATTGTCTACCTGAATCTAAACTCTTTTGTTGTGCTACTAACTTTGAAGAAAAAAAAAGTTGTAAGATATAATTCGTAAGAGGAAGTGCTTTTATATAAGAATAGGTAAACTAGATTGTGGCTATAGTAGGCTACAGTAGTTCATAGTAGAATCTAAGTGTTTGTCAATGCACTCTGGTGCTGAAATATTGACTGAACGTCCTCTCATCACTCTTCAACAGTCCTTATAATTGCATTGGGGATCGCCACAATGACCTCACAACAGCCGGAGATGATGGACAGAAAAACAACCTGAAACTGTGCAGGTTTAATGAGCATTGTTAGCTCCAGGGTCCTGACATGCAATTTGTGAATTAATGTCTTGCGAAGTTAAAGCAAAGGAGCAAAACTGATCCTCTAATGGGTTTCAAGCTTACTCATTTTGCCCAACTCATAGGAGGAAATTTCTCCTTCAACACTGATTAAGACCTCACAAGAGACGAGCAGGGACCTAATCAAGGCCTACTGAGGGTCAAAGAGCGACACGTTCAGCACCACAGATACTGTAAAGTTGTGTTTTCTCTGATTCAACAGCTAGAACCAGGAACATTTTACAACCACTGCAGAAAAGTGCCAAAACCCCCAGTAATTCTCATTCTGGCTTTGTGTTTTCGTCCATGTTTC
Organism: Scomberomorus guttatus; assembly: GCA_038419695.1. Lineage (NCBI taxonomy): Eukaryota > Metazoa > Chordata > Actinopteri > Scombriformes > Scombridae > Scomberomorus > Scomberomorus guttatus. The sequence goes on from CM076461.1 coordinate 12,851,832, forward strand.
AGCACCAGAGGCCTACAGTTGTACCCTCTACTTTCTACAATATTTTAGAATAATAATACGAGGCAGGCAGTGCATAAACCATGTACAAAAAGACCCGTCCCGACCCAACCCAGAGCCCTCCATCTAAAGGAGTTGTGCCATCTGTGTGAATCCCTGGAAGCCCCAACAGCTCAATGCTTACACATAATTGTCAATAAGCTAATGATCGCAAGAAGGAACTATATAAGGGGAAATTATTCTGGGCATACTAAATTAGCAAGGTTGGAAAGTTGACTCTCTGCTCTATTATTTTCTTCACAACAATCACAAAAATTGACGCACTCAGTCACTGGAGAAGGCCTCAAAGAATCACAGCAGTGACAGTTTCTGTAAATATAGAGCTCTAAACCCAACCCTCCGTATTTAACACTAAATTGGTTTGCTAACTCCCTGATATTTCATTTCTCATAACTACATAGAATAGTGGTACTTGAAAAAATCAAGATGTTACAAGCAGTTATTACTCACGTTTCTTCAAAAATATCATGCATTATTGCTCAATCGGATATGAATGAAATATTGCCCAAGACAGAAATTTGCTTAATTTGCCTGTATCTAAGAGGTTTTGGCAAATTATCCCAAAGATTCATAAAATTGGCATAGATTCCATTATTAGGCTATTGTTATTTTTTGCATGCATTAAGTTTTTATAATTAAAGTGGCGGACAAAAGTAAAAAGGTAATTAGAAAGTGTCAAATGCTTTGGCATATTTGTAACAAAAGGCGAACTCTAACAAAGTAATGTAACAAAGTAAAGTGCAAATCAATACATATACAAAAACATAAATTAAATAAATAAATTAGGCAATAAATAGACACATAAACGGACCTCAAAGCTGAATACTGTGTGACCCACTGGCAACATAAAATGCAATTTAACATCGCTTGAAAAAGGTTTGACCTTTTGAGGAAAATCAGGACATTTTTAATGTCTGTATCCTCGTCTGACATTGAAAAGTAAAAATAAATTACATTAGATTTTATAGTTTATAGGAAAACACTGTTTGTCTAGGAATACCCTGGTGGCTCAGTGGGAGTTACCGGTCGTCTGATGAACTGGAAGTCCAGTTTTGTCTCCATAATTCCCTCTTACTTTCCACTGTTTACAGTCAAGCAAAGCACAAATGCCAAAAGTAACTTTAAAAAGATAAAACAGCTTCTATGTCCATTTAAGACATTGGTTTAAAGAAAAAAACACAAAAAAACATGGTTTCCCCTTTATACCTGTACTACCATGTTATCGCAGGTTTGTACATCACATTTTCTTCACAGTTCAGTGTGGTTGTGTCAGTAGCCTTAGGAGACATAGCAGGTGAAGCATGTCACTAGTGTAAATGAAAAACATTTTGTAAGTATTTTGTTCACTTGCAAATACCATGTGCTTTCTTTCTTTTGATGCTTTATCCCTTTAAAAGTTCAGTCCAAGGTCAGTTTCACCAGATGCAGGATACCAGACGTATCCTTAGATTATGAATGTTTGTTTTGTTTTTTAAAAAAAGCACAAAATATGAAAGTTCATTTAATCTCTTTGCAAGAAAACTGAAGAAGTGATTCATGCTTTAAATTCCTGTGATATGCCTGTCACAGAGAAATGGAGGGATGGGAGAGGAATTGTGCTTCAGTGTAATTTTGTCATGGGCCAAAAATAATAAATAATGATGAGGATAGATATGGACATAAATAGATCTAGGTATCTTCAAAAATGATGAGCTAGATGTGCTGTGCTTTATTTATCTTCACAGATACTTGAAACAGCCTAAGAAGGGGACGTGTCTTATCGAAGCAGGTGACAATCTAAATCCGGCATCCAAAGTGTACCAGCTGGTTTACTCCACCTCCAGATGAGGAAAGAGAAGACAAAAGAGGGATTGGAAAGGTCTTGATAAAAATGGACATGTGATCAATCTATTTTTGTTTGTCTTTTGCCTCATGATCCTAGCAAGGAAAACACTCCCCCCTCGTAGTGCCCAGGCATACTGCTGTTCTTGTTGGAGGAAGCAGGAAAAATAGGGAGTGAGGCTGTAAAATCAGATATAAATAAGGAAAACAAAACCCATCATTCTCCCAGTGAGCTCAGAGGGGAGAAAGCCCCCTTGAAGCACGCCGACTCGTAGTGCTTATTCAGGTAACTCTTGAGAGCAAACGTCTTGTCACACCGTTTACACTTGTAATGCTTGAAGGCCGAGTGCGTCTGCATGTGAGCGCGCAGGTTTGACCGGTCGGCAAACGCTTTCCCACAGTGCGCGCACCCAAACGGCTTCTCGCCCGTGTGGGAGCGCATGTGGCCCTGCAAGAGCCACGGCCGGCTGAACGCTTTTCCGCACACGTCGCATTTGTGCTTGAGGTCGTGGGTCAGCAGGTGCATGGCCATCGCAGGCATGGACACGTAGACTTTCCCGCACGTGGGGCACTTCTTGGCCATCTTGCTGTCTATGCTCCTGTGCGTCTGCTTGTGCCGGCTCAGGTTGGAGGACGTGGCGTAGGTTTTGCCGCACTCGCTGCAGGTGTGCCTCTGGGCGGTTCCTCTGGGGTTCCCTGTAGCTTTCCTCCGCGATCGTCCATCCATGATGAAAAATGCGTCCACTGTGTAGCCCTCGCTCACGGCTGCATCCCCGTTGATGTATCCGCCGGCTGACGACGAGACCTCGGACCGCGGGCTGTCCGGCTGGTCCGAATCACCGTGGATATCACCATGGATACCAGCGTAGGTGTCATTGATGCGGCTGTAGATGATCGGCGAGTGGCTCGGGGAGGGGACTTTAGAGATAACAGATGAGTCGCTTCCCACCACATCATCATAGGGAGATGGACTCAGATAATCGCTGACATAACCTGAAGAGACAGAGGAAGAGGTCAATTATTTGCCCACAGCGGGATGAATGATTGGAAATTAGAAATTGATTGGTTTGAAAATCTTTACAGGGAAGCTATGTAAGTACTACGAAAGTGATAGAGACACCTGAAAGAGAAAATGCTCAAAAGATGAATCCTTTCCGTTCTTTGACATGTGAGTAGTGACAAGTCTCTCCAAAACCATAAACTAAAACCTAGAGCTGCTCTTTTATGCAGAGACACTATTTCAGTATCTACAGAGCCCCTGAAGCCCCTGACTTTAAAAAAAAATATTTTCGAGATATTACTGCTACCAATAAAATTAAACAGATCTCCTAAAATAATTGTAAAAACACAGGCTACAAATTAAACTCATTCACCGAAGCTCATTCATTATTAACAGAGCGCGTTGTCTCCTGATAACATTACTGATGATAGTCTGGCGTCTCTGGTTCTAAATATCAATTGGACCCTTCGGGATCACATTAACGGCAATGTGCATTATACTTTAAGGTAAACTTTTGTTTTCCCATTAACACATGCGGGACAAAGACATGCAGGAAACACAGGGGAACACAATTCTAGTCCAGATACAAGATACAGTGTGACTAAAACACAACCATTTTTGGAGACGGTATAAAGTGGAGAAGAAGGAGAAGGGAAGAGGCAGAAGCAGTTGTGGTATTTATAGTGGTAGTAAAGTGCTTTTATGTCTTTGCCAGCAAGGAGACACTTTCCCCACAGTGGGAACTCTTTATTTTTCATAGGAGGGTTCAGTGAGCACCTTTTCTGACAGGTCTGCAGCTGCACACAGTGACACCTCAGAGCTGCCAAGACTTCAACTGCTGTACACAGAGCATCTCTATTACAGCAGCTGGAGGGTCTAGTGCTTTGCTCAAGGGCACCCTGAAATCAATTATTTGTTGCCATGTTATGATGTCAGTTGCTTCATTATTTCTATTATTGGCTTCTACGCTCAACAGGCTGAACTCTAAGAGACACAAGGAGAGACTGCGAGCCAATACCCCACCGCCATGACGCCTGTGGATCTATGCCGATCAATAGCTCTCCATTTCAATTAGCACTCTCTAAGCATTTAGACACGGGCAGCAGAGGAGATACTAGTGCTGGTAATATAATTTCATGATGCAGTTCTGAGAAAAGCTCAGAAGTTGGTCGATAATATGATGAGAACAAGAGACAGCGATAGAGGAAAGGAGAGAGACAGAAGAAGCACAGGGAGGAGAGAGAGATGGAAAGAGAGAAAGAAAGAAGCCATGTAGAAGAGAGAAAGTGATGTTGTGTTGGTGATTGTGGTTAGGTGGTTTGGCAATGCTGTTTACAGCTCTCATGCTAATTTAACATTTTGAATTTAATTAAGATGGAGCAACAGAGGAAGACAGAAAATGAAGGCAAAAGAGAGAGCGAGGTGGAGAAAGAGAGAGAGAGAGAGAAATCATGAATATTCAGTCATTGCACTCTGGGACAAATAATGTGTGTGTGAGTATGTGTGTGTGTTGTTTTATAGAGCATGACTAAAGTTTTGAGCCCTTATTTAACCGAGTAAAGTTGATTAAGAACAGCACTAGTCTTGAGGATGTTAAAGAGCATCACAAACACTCAGCGTCCAGCTTCCAAGCTGGCAGCGTCCCAGTAAAACTACAGGATTCTGTATTGGTAACATATTCTTCATACATGTTATCAATTTATCTATAATTTTGTCATCCACTCTGTATTTTTGCTATCTGGTCTATTCTGTACATCATCTATTGCATGTCTGTCCATCCTGGAAGAGGGATCCTACTCTGTCTCTCTTCCTGAGGTTTCTTCCATTTTTTCCCCATTAAAGGGTTTTTTGGGGGGAGCGTTTCCTTATTTGAATCAAGGATAGAGGATGTTGTACGCTGTACAGATTGTAAAGCCCCCTGAGGCAAATTTGTGATATTAGGGCTATATAAATACAAATTGACTTGACTTGACTTCTCCTGGTGGACAATGAAGAGCTCCGCTGGAGGAGGGGTCATGGCCTCGCTCAAGGGAACCTTCACAGCAGATGTTCACATTCCCTTCAAAGATTAATATAAAAAATGTCACTGCATGGGACTAATACCACTAATACCAAATACTGAGACTAGTACTACAGCTTCTGTTAGCAAATATGGAAAAATTAACAAAAAAGTGCAAAGTTGTAAGAAACCCCCGCCTCTTCTTCTTTGTTCTCATAAGCATTTCCTCCTAATGAGGGACAGTTGTTAAATGATGGAAATGTAATGAATTCAGAAAGTTTGATATCTGATATATATAATAGTATCAGTATCAGTAAAACATGCCATGGTAAAATAAATCATTTGGTATAATTGCTACATCTCACCATACTTATGATTAAGTGTTGGGCAGAACAACAAAAATACAGTAAAGACTTTTGTTGAAGTTTGTCCTGAGGGTGGCGCTAAAGGAGAGAGGTTATGGTTGCACAACTGACATTTCGTCCTGAGGGTGGTGCAAAAGAGCATCCCAAATGGAAAGGGTTCATCCTTTTGGGAGCATGAATGTGTTCAGTAGATGTTATGGCGATGTGCCTGATAGTTTTTTGTATTTCTTGTGTGCAACTGAAAATTGTTGGGCTGAATGTGTTGCTGGAGTAAAGGAGGGGGGTCACAGAAAGCTTTGAATTCATCCTAAGAAATCACTACAATCAATACTTGTTTTAATGCCAGTGCAGCCAAAACACAATGCTTTGGACCTGTGTGTTGGACAGATTGAATAAGGACTATGACTGACCTGAGTTTGGTTCCTGGTAAAAATGGCTTAGCTTATCCAATTATATTCTCTTACAGTATTCAGTTTGTATAATGCCACCTCTTCCACTGATGTATTTGTTTACTTTGTTGTGAAGGTGCTAAGGACCAGACTGAGTTGTGTGTGTGTGTGTGTGACTGACAGCCAGTAAGCAACAGAGATAAAAAACAAACTCAGTACCTGGTTTTAGAGTGTAAATTTGTGCTGGTGTGTTTTTCTCACAGAAGCTCTCTCTATGATCCCTGCCAATTAAACATGACCGTTCCGGGGGTATCCTCTTTTTAAAGTGTTGTGAATGGTAATTGCTGCGCCTCTCTGTGTCTGCGTGCTGTCTCTGTTTGTTTGTCTTTGTCTCCCTCCAACTGTCTCAGTCTGGCTGTGTCAACTCTGTATTCATTTCAAAGTACTTTAGTAGCATTAGCGCTGATGGCTGTTCTAAATGCTTATTAAAGATTAAAACCCTCTGCCAAAACCACAGCCATCCTTCTTTTATATGTCTTTGAAATACAGAGAACTAGAAAGAGAAAGAAAGACAGAGAGAAAAATGACAGACAGAAGGAGAGAGAGAAAAGCTGCAAGCTACAATTTAATTTTTGATCCAAACCAGCAGTAACTGACACACACTTGTGTGCTTTGGACACTTGTAGGTCACAGAGTGCTTCCTCTGTGCGTGTGTGTATGTGTGTGTGTGATGCTGTGCACTCAGCTGTGCAAGCTGCCTGGGAAATGTGCCGAGTTGACAGAAACACAGCAGCGTGTGTGTGTGTGCATATGTGTGTGTGTGTGTGTGTGCGCAACAAGCTGCAGTTGCTTCAGTCAAACTCTTGTTATATTTATAACAAGGGATAGCAGTCTTAGTCTTTACATGCTTGCCACACTGCTGCTGCTGCTGCTGCCTCCTTGTTTCCCTGTTCACTCTGTCATCTGAGCACCTGGGATCTCTTCATCTCACATTTGACCTTGGTACAATGTGAAAACCGCCAGGCTGCACCATCAGTGCTACACACTTCTCCCTGTGCAGCAACAGCAATGATTTTTCTTTAGTTCTTTAAAGCTGCATTAATTGATTTTTGGCCACTAGGGGGCAGACGACCTCCAAAACATGCTGACAGACACACAACCCTGACATATAATCCTGTTATAAAATTGTTAGGGCAAACAATTGCCTTATTAATCCAACAGATTAAAAGCAACACTCCTCTTAGAGTTGTGTTTCTGGCAACCTGACAACAAGACCAACATTAAAGCATTTTATTCTTCAATATAGTCAATATAGCTAGCAAAATTATAGGGAAGCCACAGATGCAATCAAGTGAGAAATATAAAGAGTAAAGCTTCCCAGATAATTAGTGATCCCTCCCACCTTCTGCACTCACACTTTGAGCTTTTACCCTCAGGGAGGCGCTATAGACAAGTAAGAGTCACCAAAAATGTGTACACCCCACAAAAACTTAGCCTGTCTCCCATTTTATTTTATTGTACTATATTTTCTACTGCATTTTTGCATTTTTAACTATTTTCCACTGTATTTATGTAGTTTAAATGACTTTGTTGATGCTTTGTTTGTCAATTGTCCTGTTTTGTGTTGTTTTTTTTTGGTGCTGCAAGATAATTTTACACAGTGTGGACTATTAAGTTCCTTCCTTCCTCCATACAGTATACTCATTTTAGCTCTGCTTTGGTTTCCACAAACTCCTGCGAAAATGAGGGGTCTTCAGATGTCCAACGTTCACCAGCTAGTCGCTAATTTGGTCTGTCTGCTGTTTGATGCTGAACAACACACTGTGGGTTTATCAGAGCTTATTTGCTGAAAATAGCTGACTGCTGTTGCCGGAAGCAGGGTTGATGTACTGTAATCAGTGGGACTGAACCATTCAGGAAATGTAAAAATAAAACCAAAACAATTAGCTAAAAGGGGCTAAAAACCTTCATAGAGCTTTGCAGTTGGGTCATTTTTGTCAGAGGGTTCATGACTGTGAGTACACCGTTTACACTGTCATTAGATCTAAGAATGCCAGCTTCCATTCAGAAACTCTACACAAGTATTTCATCAATACTTTTCTAGTGAATGTTTGACTCACAGCACATTCCCACTGAATCTGTACTGTATTTTTCCTGTATATTCAGGATTATGCGTGGGAATCATTTAATGTCTGTTTAGCTGGACAATATTACATCAATCTGGGAAGGAAATTAGCATCTTCTGCAAAGAAAGTGATTTGAATAACACAGTGGGAAACAGCAGCAGAGAATCCCAGTTCACAAGTGTGGTGCTGACATATTGATATCATTATTTAGCATGCTTTTCAGCAATGATCTCAGCACTTTGGCTCCCTGTTGTTAATCAGCTGTCTTCATCCTCTCTATGGAGAAAATGTGATTTAATTCAGAGTTGAATATGTGTTAATTTGTTAACTGCAAAGGACTATGAATCATTTTCACATCATGTGGCATCATCAAAATCCATTTCATGATTATGAGAGTGTTGAAATCACAATGAAAATGTGACAAATTTACATTTATATGTTAAATTTAAAGTCTAATACAGTTTTCTTTGCTACAGTAATAGGATGCTGCCTGTGTTGGCACAGCAAAGAGCCTGGAGCCTGCCCTTGCCAAAAATTCCCATCTGAAAACCCCAAAGCCTTTTGATCACATCATTTTCATACTTGTTTTTAGATGTGAATTTTTTTTTACGTGATAAATTGCTGTTTGTCCAAAAGGGAAAATGTGTTCACAATTTAATCTGCCATAAAAAAACACAGGAGTATAGGTCATCGTTATATGGCAAATTGGAAATTGAATATTTTCACACATAGATTGGCCTGCTGAAGTGCCGTTGAGGAAAACCCCTTTGCAGTGTCTTGACCTCTGACCTGGCTGTGGAAAGGGTCTAGATGTAACACACATTCATCAAATTAAACAGTATTTGTCTCTTTTATAGCCTTGAGTGTGTGTGTGTGTGTGTGTGTGTGTGTTTTTCTCACTTCCTGGCATATTTATGATCTGTTTCATCACACAATAGCTACCGCTTCACGGAAATAATCTTTGCAAGAAAGAGAAAATTTAAAAGAATAGCATTTGCATGTGATTGGTATATTTTTGGGTTGTCACCGGAGTTTGACCCTCTAATTCCTTTTTCCTCCTCCTTCTCAGTCATGACTAATGCTTTAAATCTGGGGATAAAAAAAATGCCCTTGATGGTGTATGGCAGACATTGTGTGTGTGTGTGTGTGTGTGTGTGTGTGTGTGTGTGTGTGTGTGTGTGTGTGTGTGTGTGTGTGTGTGTGTGCGCGTGTGTGTGTGTGTGTAGGTGGTGATGGGGGGGTGACTAACCTTTGTCATGATGATGGAATCGCAGACTCAGTTCTTCTCTTCGGCTGTGTCCATATGAACTCTCCAGCTCAGCAGCCGAAAAGTCGTCCAGCTTGACTTTCTTCACCAAGAAAGACCGAGGCATGATGGGACAGTATAGTTGCTGCTACACACATACGAAACGCACGCACTCTCTGTATCTTCCAACCACTTCCAAAAACCTATCGGTGTAACGACTTGAGTATGAAACGCTTAATCACTCGATTAAAGGTGCGTTTGGTTCCTGGATCATGGCTTTTAAAGATCACAGAAATGAATCGCTCCTCACGTGTTTCTGTATTTTTAGCATATCTAATGTTTATTTTTGTTTGTCAATGGCAGACTTTCTCTGTTCGTAACTGTTGGATCCTTGAATGAAAAATTGTCAGTTTTCCTTCTCGACTCCTCGCCACTGGAAGACCTGTGGAGCTCTGAAAGGTCAAAAATGAATAAAAATCGCTTCCTGTATGGCTGTTACCCCCTCAACATGGAAGGCGAAAATTCCAGTAAAAACGTCTTTTTTGTGTGGTTTGTTTATTTTATTTGTTTGTTTGTCTTCAAGAAAGGGAACAGATTTCACCCCCGTTCCAAACCGTTGGTCTTCACCACGCGCGCACAGCTCCCAGCAAACAGTTTCTCGCGTGCCCCGTGGTTTCAGTACCGGACAGCTCCCCTTCCGCGCTGCGTGCCACAGCCAACCGCCAACCGCCGCTGTCCGTTCAGCACCAGAGGAAAAAGAGAGAAACACAAAGTAAAACGAGCCGTTTCATCTGTTTCCGCCCGTTTAAATGTGGCTCAGCTGGAAGCGAAACACACTCCGGTGGAAATTCCCATGCAGGCGAGTCAACAAAAATCTGGATGTTTGTCGTAAACAAACCGCTGGATGTGCCGGTGCCTTCAGAAGAAGTGGAAAGACGCAAGTAACGAGTTGTAACGGTAGGCTAACGGTCACAGAGAAACGAAGGCTAAATGGGTTCAAAAAGACAACCGTTAGAGTCCAGAAAATGCCTCGAGACCATCACAAGACTTCAGCATCCCAGCAAAGATTCTCAGCCAAAATGTCATCTCAGCTCATTAAAAATATTGCTCAAAATGTTGTTAAAAACTGCACTTGGAAGAGAAAAAACAGCTTTTCTCCTCGTCGCTAACTCTCTCTCTCTCTCTCTCTCTCTCTCTCTCTCTTTCACTCTCTACTCTCTCTCCTCTGCTCGGCGCGTGCTGAGCTGCGGCTCTCTCTGATGCACGAGATCAGCTGTTGCGGCTTTATACGCCGCGAGACAGAGAGAGAGAGAGAGACAGAGAGAGAGAGAGAGAGAGAGAGAGAGAGAGAGAGAGAGATGGGAGTGCTTAATTTTATTCATCAGAAGAAAAAAAAGAGCATCTTCTCTTGTGGGACCAGCAGAGGCGCGCGGAGATGGCCGAGGAGGGATTTAATTGGATAGTGTTAAGTGCTCGCTCGCGCTGATTTTTATGTCGGTTCAATTAAAAGGCACAGAGGTAGACTGGGATTTTTTGGTTCCCAAACTGGGGTCTATAAACTATTTGGGATTTTTGGGGGGGAGTATACGGCAAAATGATAAATTAGCTACATCCAAAAATCTACAAAATGTTTGAAAAGTTGTCCGTGCCTCTGCACGTGGCCGGTTTGTCATACTCTGCAAACAATATTTTGATTACCAAATATTTTTTTACATGCTTTGACTGCTTTGCCAACTCTTGAGCCTATAGCTTATTGCTTAGTTTGGTAAGTTTAGTTTACATTTAAGCCATATTTATCCCTGCATTTTGGAAATTTAACTTATTCTCAAAGTGACCTGCATCCTATTTCTCATTTGAGATGTTTTCAGAAACATATTTTAGTGTACTGTTTAGCTGTAATATGAGAAACTTTGTGACCTGGCCACCATATTGAAGACAGACACGGGGAGGACTGGGAGGTACTCACATGCACTAACATGCTTGTGTGGTCGGACAGGCGGACAGAGAAGCTCGGATAATAACACACACAGAGGGAGTGTGACCTCATTCTCTGCTCTGGATGCCATTACTCCACTATATCTTTACATAGCAAATAGTTGTTTGACATCTAGTAGGGCTGTATATTGTATGTTGCACCTTTAAAGGCACACAATGCAGGATTTTCCTAAAAAAAAAAAAACAAGGTATAGACTCATATAAAAGTAATCCCTCTCAATTATCACTTATGACCCACTAAGTGTGTGGCGGTGTATTTATCTACAGAGACACTGCCCTCTGCCTGTATTTTCTTATTATTTTGCTGTGTTTAAGATGCTTCTAGGTGTCAACCCTTAAGCCAATAATAGCATGCAGGTGTGGTCGGGACCCTATTAAAAGATAGCAACCAGGTGCCAGACTGTAAATACACATCCACGAGGAAGCTATGAAAATGGCAGGCACAGTGCAGAAAAAATGCAAATATAGCGAGTCGAAAATGCCAAACAGGCAAAGCTTGTTCCAAAACGTGAGTGAATCTGGGGTTTGCTTTCGCCCACTGGTGCGCACTGAAGGAGAGGAGGGGATGAAGAACAACATGGAGTTGGCCTATGTTCTGTTGGACAGTTAGGTGTCGGCAGTTAGCTTAGTTAGCTTGCAAAAGTATCGACTTTTCCATTAGAACAAATGTGACATTTAAGGGGACCTATTATGCTCATTTCCAATCTATATTTTTATTCTGGGACTCCACTAGAGTAGCTTTGCTACTCTTTCCTTATTTATCTTAGCTCCCATTTTAGCTCCTGTCTCTTTAAGGCCCCCCTCCTGATGAGCCCACTCTATTCTGATTGGTTAGCTTCCAGAAGATGCATCACGGCCGACCATCACCAGCTCTAAACAAACTATAGTAGTATAGTATAGAGTAGTCCCTTCTTTTTCTACTACTTTACTCCAAATCAGAGGCCAAAGGAAGCTTGGCCTCCCCGTAAATATATTCTAATGAAGAAAAAAAAAATTCATTATTCTCACGTCTGTGTCTTTTACTGATTTTTGCCAATCCCTTGTTATCAAAACATCATATTTTCTTCTTTAGCTGGTGTAGTGAGCAAAACAGCGCCCCACTGCTACATACATTACACTACAGTGTAATGTATTTAGCAGTGTAGTTGATGTTCTCTGATGTTCTCTGCTCTGTCTAGTGGTCAGTGAGATGCATCTCTCAAAGGAGGCCAGCTTTGCCTGGATGGGAACTATGCTAGAATGGAATGGCTAACGGGAAGTGTGAAGATAAATCGACTGCTGGTCTTGCCTCCTGTTTGACCGGTCAAGCTGCTCCTTGAACAACCCATGGAGCACAATGTTCATTGATCTGGCAAACCTCTCTTACATCTTACAATGTTGTTGTGTTTTGACCCTCAGGGCCACCGTAATTAGTGATTGCTAAACTCGCTGGCTAATTAGAGCCAGTTGTCCAACTATTAGCGTAGCTGTTTGTTCATATACACAAACAATGCTATTAACACATGATAAACACATTATTTGATAAAATATTTGCAAGATACCTCATCACTCATCTTCCTGCAGGTAGTCAGGTACACTGCTCTTGAGTTGCTGCCTTATGGCTGTGTTCAGCCAGGGAGGAGGGGCCAACTTTGAATGGTGTGTTTACAAACAGTAACCAACAAATCCTGCATAGTGCACCTTTAAAATGACATCTTTCAGTGAGCACAAAGAAACTTCTCACTTTCAGCAGATAAATGTGAAAACAGACTTCTAGTGTCAAACTCTGCACAAACATCATTCTGCACAGTGAAGCTCAAACATTTAACTGTAGGAACAAGAAGAAAAACACATTTTTGAGTGGAGGGGGACTTTAAGTTTTAAAACCTAGAGGACAGGGTACATGCACAGCAAGACAGAGTTACCAACCAAACAAACATTTGAGATTTGATTAAACATGTTTAACTGTAATCATTATTTGTTTGATCCAGGTTACATCCACAATGATGTTGGATAGTTTAATATGTTAGTGAAGAACCAAAGTAGATTCATTGATTTAAAAATATATTGATGTAATCACACCACTGTTTTTAAAATGCTGCATTTGACTGACATCAAGACCTTTCTGAACCATATTTATAATAATGGGTTCCAAAGATTTACAATACACCTCAGTTAATGTTAATTATAGGTGCTCACATGTCAATTTTAATACATGTAATACTGCAGAATAATCTGTTTATATTCTAAATATTACTGTCAATGTAAAAGTAAAGGACTAACTGTTGCTCTAAAAACATCACCCACCCACCTAATGATTTTAGTCTTTCTTAAGGACTGGCAACCATCAAACCAGCCACTAAAATCCAACTTCTTGTGGTACTGAACACAGGTCAATGCTTTTACACTGCAGTCGACCAATGGAGTTGTTTTTATGCAAATCAGCGCTCCCCATGGACCAATAGGATTCTCTGTGTGTAAATCCAGACTCAGCATTAACCAATGAGTTTATTTACTGTAATGTAACTGAGGTGAAGGTGTTTTTACTGAATGGTCTCTCACAGAAACAGAAAGGGGGAGAAAGACAATGTCAGGACTTTGCTGTACGCAGTGTTCATTTGTGTGTGTGTGTGTGTGTGTCAGAGAGAGATAGAGAGAGAAGAAAGAGACACGGTGCAGAGTGATGATGCATTGTTTTGGTGTTTACACACTCATAGAAACAGACTTCTCCCTCCAGCCAGTAGATGACACACTCACGCACACAAAGCCCTACCCCCATTCATACACACACAGGCAGGCAGGAGGATGGTGTGTGATGTAATTCAGTGATGTATGCGTTTATGTAAGATCTTTTCAGTGAGGTCCTTGGAGTTAACCTATTTTTGTAGTCCACTGATAAATGTTTGAGAGAGGAAGAGTGTGTCTGTGCGTATGAGAGTGTGTCTTTTTTAAGCTCATTTGTGTAGTGAGGTGCATTGCTTTTTAGCTCATCAGTCTGTCTGTCTCTTAGGTTGTCACTCAGCATTCCTGCTTTATTTATGTGTTGATTCCATAGAATGTAAAAAATAATGGACGTAGCCACTGTGACGTCACCTGTTGGTTTGACCCTGCTACTAGCTGCTAGCTCTTAGCTGCTAGCTTGGTTAGCATGGTGCATTTACAGTCTATGGTTAACTGTGATAATGCTAATGCTTATTTTCACTAGCCAGAAAAAAACATCCGACTCCTTAGAGGGTCTTTTAGTACAACCAAATGCTGAAGAGGATTTTTTAGGCGCCATGGATACGTTACCTAACCAACTTTGTCGCCGTGGTAGCAACTTGCCTGTGACAGCACCCACCTGTCAATTAAAATGTCCACGCACTTAATTATGCGTAACTTTAAGCCTTAATAAAATTTAAACGGGTGAGTTATATAAATATTCACCCCCGTACAGTTGTCATGAACGGGGAAATTAGCTATAGAGACCAAAACCGTTTTGTACCAGGCTGTAAACATGTTTATTTCTGCTTTAAAGTTGGGCATTTTAACATGTGGTTCTATGGGGTTTGACTCGCTTTTGGAGCCAGCCTCAAGTGGCCATTCAAGGAACTGCAGTTTTGGGCACTTCTGTAGCTCAACACGGCTTTTAGCACCTTTTAGTCCCTTAATATAACGTTTACCTTTCAAAGGTTTCTTTTGTTTTTTTCTTGTGAAATAGTGACAAAAAGAAATTGACAAAAATTGGAAGAACTTTTTTAACAGAATTCTTGTTAAAAGGTGTATATTTTCTAAAGTTATTAAAACTAGTGTATAGCCTTATTTTTTAAAGATTTTTCTCAAATCTTTTCTTGTGAAATATTGGAGAGCTTTACTTCTTTGGGACAAAGTTCTTAAAATAAAATAAAAACAATCTGAGTGGGGAACATTGCTGTTTACTGTCAACAGCTCATACACATATGCAACCTGTGACAAAGGGTTGTGAGTATATATTGTTTGGCTATAAAGGGTCATAAACCCAAAAAGTTGGAAACCAGTGGTTTAGGAGTCTTTCTGCCCCCTAGTGGTCAAAAATCTCTTCCATAACCTGTGAGAAATTATCTAAAATTAGACACATAAAGCAGTTACCCATGGGGCTTTTATTAACATAAAATGCAAAAAAAATCAGACATTTTCATGAGCTAAAGTCACTGATGGTACAACTTTGCTCTATACAACCTATTGTGTCGACTACACACCTGAATGCTTGTTGAGCATTTGATCTTTTTCAACAAGGCAATCCAAAGAAAAGAAAAGATATCTGTCGGTGGGGGATGAGTGTGATTCTCTGACTGTCGCTCTGTGTCGATCAATGACACACCAGGAAATGCCCTTTCTATTGGGTCTATTTCTATGATGGTGAAATTGTCTACTCCTCGTTATTTCTCCTGCTGGCCTGCGAGCGCAGCTATACTGCTGAGCTCAGCGAAATGTACGTGTGTGTCCGTGCGTATGTGTGTATGTGTATGTGTGTGTGTGCAGAGGCTGTGGGGACATGTGGAGACTGGAGAGTCATTAGCATAATAATAGACCTGAATGTATGTAGACAGGCAGGCGGTGTGCGAGCATGTGTGTGTGTGTGTGTGTGTGTGTGTGTGTGTTTGTGTGTGTGAGAGAGAGTCCTGTCAGGAAACACAATCGAAGGGTCCTTGTTGACTTTTCATTCCTCTTTTAAAGAGCTATTTAAATGACAGGGTTTTAAATAAAACTCCATTCAGATAGAAGGGTTTTACATATAAAGCAATATCCAGATGAAAGGGTTTGTAAACAAAAACTGACAGAGAGAGATACAGAGCAGGAGGGAGGAGAGAAAACAGAAGGAGGGGGGAAAGACAGACAGAGAAACAAAGAGAGCAAGCGAAACACAGAAAGCAAAATAAAGAGAGAAAATACTTACAGAGGACAAATGGAAGGTCAAACTGGGTTTTGAATGTAAGGAGGGAGAGAGAGATGCAGTTCACAGTAACATAACTGTCACAGTGGGTAGATAAAGGTAGTGATGGATGACTGATTTCAACTGACGCAAATTTCATAGTCAGTTGCTATACCTGAGTCCATTAGAAACAAATAACTAGTCATTTTCACTGAGGTGAGCCCTCCAAAAATACGTTGTTTGTTATTGCCCTCCAAAATGCCACATATGATCTCATATGAGATATGAGATTGCCTGATTGGACCTCCCTATCGGCAAGATGACATCATTTGTCCCACTAAAACAGTTAACTCTCAGTGTGCTCCCTGTGAAAACACTGTCCTTATTATTGTGTACATACTCACGCTAGTCATGCTTTCACCTGTGTGGAAGTTGCCGACTATCTACAGCAAACACATGGAGGAAACTGCAGAAGAAGAAAGCAGGAAAGGCCGCGTGTGACTTTAAAACTTGTGCAGTGGCCGTTGTACAGCATGTGTGTTTGTTTTTACTTTCTTCCTCGCTTTTCGTCTTTGTAAATATGTTTGTTATCTAATTGCAGATGTGTTTCAAAGTGAGGCAGAAGAGGAAATGATTGGATCAGGGGTAAAAACAGAGCAACAAAGCAAATCATTAACAAGGGGTCGTGTGCAGTCAACGCAGCCACAAACCACTGTGTTTCAAATTTCAATAGAGGCCTGTGCCAGGTCTGCATCCACAAAATAGTTGGAGCCGCTGCCTTAAGTCAAAGTAATGCCATTCAGTATGGTGTCAAAACAAGGTCAGCTTAATGTAAACGTCAGTAAGAAATATGTGAGGAAAATACTTCCATAAATTCAAAAACAAGAAAACAGAAACTTGCAACCAAAGCTGCAAACACGTAATTATTTATCCTCTAATTATTGTATAAAATAGCTGATTTCCATTCTGTTTTTATATGTCTTTTCCTCTTTTGCTCTCAGTCCTTAGTTTTGTTTTGTCTTGTTTTTGCTTCACGTTCATGATTTAGATCATGATCTACAGAATTTATTTTTTGATTTTTGATATGTTTTTTTTTACATTTACATTAAGCTGACCTTGTTTTGATGCCATACACTCAGCATCAAGTAAGGCAATACAAGACAACACAGTAAATAATGAAAATGTGTAAATGTATGTAATGTCCAGTGCATTAAGATGTGAAAAACACAGATCATAACAGAACAAAACACGATATGAGTAAAAAGACCAGCACACAGCACAACAAAACAGATAAGAAAAGAAGAGAATATCACCAGTAAACCCGTCATGTCCATGTCATTAAGATACATATATGACCCTGCATGTGTGCTATGAATATGTATGTTGTATGTATAAGATGTGACCCTGGACATTAATATGTATTGGGTGGTAATGAGGCGAATGGGCAGATCAGATGGGTCCTTTTTAACTGGTCACATGTGGCTCATTAGGATCGGGCCACACAGAGCACCTGATACCCTGAAGAAGACTACTGCACCCCAAGAATTATTTTATGTAATTTCTGTTTTATTAGTAGAGACATGACATATGAGAGACAGAGGAGACACAACAAGACACAAGTCTAAATTTGTATCTGAAGCCATTTGACAGGTATGTGGGAACTGAGTGATCTGACAGGAAGGGGACTGAGAGGTAGAGTGAAGTTCAAACATGAATGAAAGCAAGCATGTTCCCTGCTGAAGTATCCCGGAGCAAGACTTTCATGTCTCTACCAATTGAGGGGATGCCGCTCTGTAGCTGACCCTGACCTCTGATCTCTTTGTCCAGCAGGAATCATTACCACAGCCCCGGACCTGAGGTGATGATACACAGGCAACATTTTGGTCTCCAGAAGATGGACAGTATCACCTTTAGCAGTTGGTGAGACAAAATCTGTAAATCTGTAAAAAAAAAAAAAAAAAAAATTGTAATTATTTACTGAAATCTTTGGTGGACAAACAAGATTAATACTAGAAGGGAGGTGGATAGAGAGCAGCAGGACAGATAGTTGGGTCCATATTAACAAGTCACGTGTTTCATTACTGTGGGGTGATATAAGACAGCTGGTACCCTCTGGTGTTATAGAGTTATGCCACTGAAACTCAGTGTCCCTCAATGTCACTTGCGATGTGAATCATTTTCTTACTGCAAAACTAACGGCCATACGTGTTACATGACCAAATTTTAGAGGCAGGAGACTTTAGCAGACTTCAGCTGGCTTAATTCATATGAAATAAGAAAAGAAATTATTGCTCAAAAAAACTCTTTATCCACATGGCTTGAATACCTTTTGGGGCTTTAAAATAGTCAGACAGGTAGATGAGCAGAGAGACAGAATGCAGGTTAGACAGGCACACAGTTATTGAGGTCCATATAAACGGAGCCACCTGATACTTTTTTTCAAACAAGTGATGATACATGAACCATTTTCAGTCAATCTGTAGTTGGAAGGTTAAATGTGTTGTCTTGAACTGGACACCCCACATTCAGCAAGTACATTTCTGTATCATTTTTTAAAGTTTAGAGCACAACCAATAAAAATCCAATTTTGCTATCTGTGACAATAAAACACCTATCCAAATCAAAATGCGTCTCTGCTTTGATTGTGCGAGGACTGGTATTAAATTGGGAACAGATTATTCATAATGAATCCCCCGCCTGCGTGAAAACTTTCTAATACTTGAGAATTATCTAAGTTGTTGGTGCTCTTTCTTTATTCTTCACTACGATGACAGTAATCTGTGCTCTTCAGCAGTGCTTTTAAACACTAACAGTGCCTCAAACCTGCTCCCCTTACCAAGCCCATTTTGTTTGGAGAAACATTTTTTGGCACTCTTAGTTGCATGGTCCAACATTTTGTGTTTATTTGATCATACAGTGCAATAGTAAGGCACTCCAGCTAGGACATGAAGCTTGTATCAGTAATAGAAACACGACAGTGTAAAACTACCTTCAGGTCGTTCACTTAGGATTGAAAAATGTGGCAAAAAGAAGACAAAGCATATATCTCTCTGTCAGAATAAAGGATAAATGCCAGCAAATTAGATCACTCTATGAAAGTTTTCAAACAGCAGTAAGGATTCATTTTGAACCATGTGTTCAGATTTTAATGATTAAAGTCTTTGTACTATCTTGGATAACTGTGTTTCTTGGATTCTGTGTTCCTCAGATCTCTGCAATTTCACTTAATCTGTTTACATTAAATTGAATTTGCCATTACACAATGATCTGAACACCTTATGATATCGCTGACGTATTCCTTTCATTCCTTTCATAAAACAATAAAGGTGCAGATATTTCTTTTTGCGTTGTCATTGACAGCTTAGCCGGCTGTAGAGGAAAAGTCACATGCTTTAAAGACACAAAATAATGTGGCTGCTATGGAAAATGACTGTATTGTTAAGTTACTGCTATTATAAAAGGCAGGTTTAGAGTATATATACAATTAAATTTACTAATGTTTATTATTCCTTTCTGGGTGTGAAAACTACCTTTAGAAACCCACAACTGAGGCAAGACATATACACATGCAGTCAGACAGATAGACAGACAGGTTTATGAGTCATTAATTCAAACACAGACGGCTTATTAACCAGTCTGTGTTCACAGCTGGCTCACACCTGATACCTTCAATAGCCCCTTGACACCTTTAACTGTGTGTGCGTGTGTATATGAGTGTGTCAACGCATGGTCCTGTGGCGCTATAAAATAATAAGAAATGCTTTTACTCTTTCTTCTCCCTTGCCCTGCCCTCCACCTTACTTCTCTAGAGGACGGCTCCGGTGTTCAAACACATTTTAAATTGTGAACAAATATTTTTCATTTTACAGTAAGGCATGATACAGTGGAGTGCACAAAATGACACACAGAACAAGTGGACCCAGTCACTGATACCGACAGTGCAGTGCATTTGTGACTGTGTTAGAGGGGACATATCATGCCCATTTTCAGCTCTATAATTTTATTCTGGGGCTCTACTGGAACATCTTGTATGATTTAGAGTTAAAAAAAAAACTCCTTATTTATCTTATACTGGTCCTTTATGCAGTCCCTCAGTTCAGCCTCTGTCTGAAACAGGCCGTTTTAGCTCCTGTCTCTTTAAGGCCCTCCTCCCACTGAGCCCATTCTGTTCTGATTGGTTAGCTCCCAGAAGCTGCATCTCGGGCTGACCACCAGCAGCTCGGGAGGCTACGTCAACAAACAGTAGTAGTCGGATTTCTATTCTTTTTCTCATTTTTTACTCAAAATGTCCACTTCTCAAATACATTCATACATGTTTGAGCCCAAATCCAAATCCGAAATATGCAAGTGGACAACATGAACAGCCTGTGGAAAAACCTTAGCATCAAAGGCTACATAACAGACTGCCATTTGTGGGCATGCACAAACAATCTGACATCAGTCTGATGGGGAAGTAGAGGTAGATTTTCAAACGAAGCATTCAGAGCAGGCTGAAGCCTTGGCTTTTGACTTGCAGGTGGTATTTTTACATACATTTACCTCATGTTTTGGAACTTCATCCAACATTATGACAGCATATAAATGACAGAAAATCACAAAAAGCATTGCATGTCCCCTTTAAGAAGTATTAGCAGAAGAGGATATCGTGTTACAAGATGGTCCTTCATTCATTCAGCACATACAGCAAACAATATTCAGGCTTTCCCAGGCTTTCAGCTGCTGAAAATGTGTATGTACAGAAAGTGACAATACAGTACATAAACTCTTTTATAATAATCCAGCAGGAAGTTTCCAGAAAAGTTACCATTTCAACTTCTGGTGGTTGCTTTGAGAGCTTTGTAAATTTACTGTAAATATCATGTAATGCGTATATTATATACAATTAAAATGACAATGAAAGAACATTTTCTGTATAGTTTTCAACAGGAGTTAAATGCATGTAAGTTAATAATATGTAAAATTCCAGATAAATGCTGCATTTGCCTGTTTTATAATTGGAATAAATGCAACCAGCAGGAGCACCAGTGATCCATTTAGCCTTCCCACTGTTGTGTAAATTAAAACATCTTCAAAGTCTGCTTATCTCAAAGTTAGTCAGGTGTAGTCTGTGTCACTTCTCCAAAATTCAAAGGAAATAAGATGAAAATCTGCTAAAATTAGAGAGGTAACAAGCAAAGCAAAGCCAGTTTTGATTGGCAGTGATGTTCTTGTGATAAAAAGATATCAAACTGTGATATTTTTTAAACCAATCCACCTCTGATTTTAAGCCACATTCAGATCTAATTTAGCACAGATCTCAGCATGCTGACCTTTAAAACACAACTCACATGATGCTTCTCCTGTGATGTCGGACAATTTAGCTTCCATTTGCAAACACAAAAATGTCACACCTAAAGCTAGTTATTTAAATTGTCTCTCATTTTGTGCAACAACTCAGCAGAGAGAAGAGATTCAGGGGGTTAATTGGGTCTGGGGACACAGCACACGTACACAGCACACACACACACACACACACATACACACCACCAAATCCTCTTAGCTTTTATAATGAAGGAAGTAGAGGGGGGATAGGTTGAGATGGGTACAGGAGAAAAGAAGCAGAGAGAAGAAAAACATGGTGAAAGTGGGAAGAAGAGAAAGAGGACGGGGACGGGGAGATGAGAGAAAGAAAAAAAAAAGAGAGACAGACAGAGATGCAGGTCAAGATAAAAGGATAAACACTGGGGGGATAAAAACGGAGGGATGCTGAGATGGAAGGAACAGGAAAATAAGACACGGAGAAAAAGTTGAAGGGGTGACAGTTAAGAGTGGATTGTAAAATAACAATGCTTTGTTGCCATGGAAACAAACATTTTTATCAGCCCGAGAGGCAAGGAAGTAACCTGCTTGTTAAACCTCCTGCACTATCTTGTTAAGCTGTTGTGTTTGTGCGAGCAACAGTATGCAGTCGTGGCATTCCCTAATGAAACACTGCGGGCACACGTCTGGCTTTGTTCTGTTTTGATTTGGTAGAAATTTTTTTTTTCCCCCCCATTTCTTAGATTAATTACAATTTTCTCTCCCCAACGAACATGTGAGTTTTTGATATGTTTACTGTGTCACTGGAAATTTTAATTATGACACACTGGTACATGTTGTTTTGGGTTACTTTACAGTGGATTAGGGAGGTTTGAAAACTCGTACTTCCCATTACAAATCAAACTTTTTGAGAATCAGGTCAGGTGAAAACTTGGTATCTGCAAAACCTGCCTCGTTTTGAGCTTGATCATTATGGATTTTGGAAAGGTTTTTATAAGCCTAATAAGGTTGGAGAATTTTCTAAACCCACATAAGAACATGTACAGTAGACATTTCTACTAATCCGAACACATCCAAATTACAGTGCTTTGTAATTTAACCTGACAGCAACAAAAAAAACAAACTGAGAAGTCTGATACTTTGTTCTCTGATGAGAGCAAAACAACCAACCCAACTACAACAGTCACACAGCAAACACACCTAAACACCACAAAAAAACCTAACCCCAAACTCACCAAAAACAAAGACTTATATGTACTGTACACTTATGATAGTCTAACGATCTAGTATTGCACTTCCATAAAGTTGTGGGATTTACAAGAGAAAGATTTTTAAAAGATGGTCAAAATCAAAGCAACAGAGGATGACTTTGACTCTGTAGTTATAGCCAAGCCAAGTAATTCACAAGCAGAGTGAAGAAATGTAGTACAGATTTTACAAACAAATACCACCAGTTTTACAAAGAAAAATAAGTCTTTTTCTCAACCCTCCGAGTTGCACTGTGATCACAGACAAAATGCTCAAATCAGGTCAGGTCATATCAGCAGCTCAGATCCCTTCTCGCATGCTAATTTCACACATCCCTTTTTAGCACAAAGCATAGTCAACAAAAAGATCAGATCTAAGTCCTGCACCTGATGATTTGACAGCTTGTTTGATGGCCTCCGAGCAGCCACAGGAGAGTCGAGAGTACATTTTCCCAGCTGTGTGTGAACATACGGTGATGTAATAAAAAACTATTCTCTCAAAATCTATTTCATCCACATTCTGCTCTCAGCCTTTGTGCTGCTGAGTGCTCCCTCTCTGACCTTTATATGTTTGATTAATGTAATAAACTTCAGTATCACTTCCTTATAAGGCACCCTTTCTAAAAGGGTTTGTTAGTTGTAATGAATGGTGTAAGTTAATAAATAATTTAGTAATGCTCTATAGGTCAGTTATAAACCATTAATTAGAGCCGTTTTTTCTTAATTCGTAATACATACAGTAGTTTTCACAGAACAGCGACAATGTATATTAATAAGTTACTAATAAAGTTGGTTTTTACAATAAATTGTACATTTTAAAAAGTTGCTAATATATAGATTTTGGTCCAGATGCTGTGCAGCATTTTTCCAGAAGGTCAGAGGTCAAACAGTCCATTTGAGCAGTCTACTGGATGAACTAAAGAGCTAAAAAGACAAAGTGTTCTACTGGAAGAGGATAAATGCCAGTTTGCAAGATTTTTTTCAAACCCAAACCTTTAATAAAGCAATTAATTACAACTTACAAACCATTTATAAAGTGCTACCGACACTGCTCCTAACATCCTGCCCTTAATTTTAGATTAGGTCAGATGTTTGCAGGAGTTCATCACATCAGTAGCCTTGAGACAAAGCAATCAAAAGACTTTATGAAACGATAAAGAAAAGGACAGATTACTATGCATTTCCTGGACAACTTGCCTATTTAATGAGACCAAGTGCCACAGCAGACGTATCAATACTGACTGCATTACTGTGCTTTCTGTGCTGTAAGCATTTCTCAAAGTCTGCACAGTTCACACCCAAAATCTGGAAAACAGGAAGTTATGGACAGGATAGACACAACGCCATAAAAATCTTTTTGGGCCCTGCTTGAAAAGTGACTCATCCAGACACACTAAGAAGCAGATGATAGAGCTGTATTATATCCTGTCATTGTCGTTGTCGATGTCAATTTATTTATATAGAATTTTAATCTTATATGCTCCATAGTGGGTGGGTTATTGCGCTAGAATTTCTTGGTCAGCTAAGACAGTAAATGGATCAGGGGAGAATATTATATAAAAGTTTGGCACAAATACACGCGCACATGCACCTGCCGATCCTTCTCTCTCGCTTTTTCCTTATTTCCAGCGAACCTCTCTCTACCTCGCTGTAATACTGCTGATTCTAGTGTCACAGAGTTGCAGAGCCATGCAGTTATTCCATTGAATTATACTCATATCTCGGTTTCTTTTGGTCAGAGACAAAGATGAAAGGCAGAAGTTGTGTGTTTAATCACCAGAAACCACATAGACCACACTGAAGGTTTTTAAAAACAGACCAAATTAACGATAAGGGATGAAAGGCTTTGATGTCATTATTGAATCAAACAATCTTTTATCGTTTT
This sequence comes from Scomberomorus guttatus, assembly GCA_038419695.1. NCBI lineage: Eukaryota > Metazoa > Chordata > Actinopteri > Scombriformes > Scombridae > Scomberomorus > Scomberomorus guttatus. The sequence goes on from CM076461.1 coordinate 12,876,130, forward strand.
TTTTTTTTTAATCTTTTTTTTTTCATCGAGGTATTAGATTAAATTGATTTGCAAAGTTGGCTTTTTGGAAAGAGAAGAAAGAATGATTTCTTCTTTTTCCAAAAAAGTTAGAAAGAAACTATTATTTTTATTAACTTATATCTTATTAATCGTAATGAGTCTGGTAAGATGTTTGGGTTATTTTCACTCAGATATGTCCCTGCTCACGTTTCTCCTTTGTCTGTCAATTCCCCAACAATATATCATCATTGTTACATAGATGTTGAGACTCACTCCATCTGTGTTTTGTGTGTGTGTGTGTGTGTGTGTGTGTGTGTGTGTGTGTGTGTGTGTGTGTGTGTGCGTGTGTGTGTTATAGGACGCAGGGGGAACAAAGGACTGCCATGACACAAGGGGCCCAGGACAGGGTTGTTGGGGAGGAAAGGGGGGGTGCAGTAGAGGAGAAATTAGGAAAATGGAGCCCAGCAGAGCTGCTGACAGACTCTGGAGGAGTCGAGACAACAGAATTGGAGATCAGAGGAGAAATGAGGAACAAATGACAGGGAAGTTTTATAGAAAGACATGCTTTAATGGTTTTAGGGATGAGCACTTTTGGGGTTTTTTTTTTTTTTTTTCTTCTTCTTCTTGATTCTGCCCGGCCTCATTCAACTTTGTCTCTAAGCTCAGTGGAAGTCTGGTTAAGTCAGCTTAGGTCTGCTCAGTTAATGGGAAGCTGCAGCCAAGTCAGTGTGGGCCGGTTAACTGACTTTTGGGCTTGAAAAGTCCAAAGTCATGCCGACCTTTTGCTTCCTACTAAATTTTAAATCCTTGTGTGACATTGGCTGAAGAGGGCAAACAAAAAAGCAAAGCCTTCAGCACCAAATATAAGATTCATATTTAAAATATCCATTTTGAAAACAGTAACATTAAATCTGGATTCTAGAGGTCACTTCTCATATCTCTTATTTTTTTCAATAATTCAAATAGTAACAAAATAATGAAGTGTAATGACATGGCAGTTCAGTCTGATTATCAGGATAGGTACAATAGACAGCTGACAGTCTTTAACTGCAGTTTCTACATTGAATTTCATATTAACTCGGTACGATCTTGTATGAAATTTGCTGGATTGTTTCACACAACAAAACAGCAAGAGGTTACTGGTCTTCTTCTGAAAACAAAGCAAAAGCAGATTTTCTGATGGTGGAAAGCTCAAAGAAAAACCTTTTTTTTTTTTTTGCAACAAAGGTCTCTTCTTCAGCAAAGCAAAAGTGAAAACAAATACACGCTGGGTGACACCAGGGACAAAACAATTTCTGGAAACACCAGCGTTAACAGCAACAGTGTCAAACTGCTCGTTACAAAGGTGGTCTACTTCCTGAGACTAGCTTTACCAACCATAACAGTTAAATTAACAATGTATAATCATGTCTGAAAGTGTTATACTAAAGCATCTAAAGCTACATTTATTGACAGCTTTTATGGAATTTATGTGCCATATTACTTATCATTTGACTATATGTGATTTAACGTTTTTACTGCTATCATTCAGTTGTGTCGAGCTGAAGTGGAGCAAGTGAACGCTTGTGAACTCTATGTTGTCACGCTTTTCTAGAAAATGCTTTGTAAAATCTGGTTTGATGGTTGATTATCAGCGCTCACCCAGACGTCTGTTGTTCCCCCAACAATAGACTACTACCACCAGCCCCTCTGCGTGTGTGTGTGTGTGTGTGTGTGTTAATCATGCAGCTCTTATCAGCGACCGTCAGACCTGCAGAGACTCCGATGTGCTCCCTGCTGATAGCTGCACACACAGAGGTCTCCTCCCCCCTTGGGGTTTTAAATAGAGAACTAATAGACCTCAGCCTGGAAAATAAAAGCTGAAGATCATTACCAGGCAAGAATGACAAGTCGGTATAACAGTAACTAGAGTAACAAACAGCTGATGATCCGCTGGCCTCTTGATGTGCAGTCACTGAGTGGGAAGACGCTGAGGAAGACACCGCTGTATGAAACACCTGCATCCAAGTATTTCCACAATTTTGCTGCAATGTTTAATAAAAACACGCTCCATCAAGCAGAAGATCTCGGCTTTTTATTCAACCCTGCATCGTCTTATGCATACATTTGATAAAAATGCAGAGCGGATGCCTCAGAATCAAAGGTTTCAGGATGGCAGACACAAAAAAATTGAAATCTAGATGCATTTCTCTCATTTTAAATAACACGTTTACATTTAGTGTTATAAATCAAGCATTAAACACTGAGCATTATTTGGGAAACATTTTCTGCATTGTGCCGTTTTTATGCAACCTGAGGCATTAGAGGTCAGGTGTGTTTGAACTGCATCCCGCAACTCGTGACTCTGACTCTGATTTCAGCTTTGACGTTGAGAGAAAGACACGCAGAGAGGAGGAGGAGGAGGGCGGGGTGAAAGGATAAAATCAATCATTAGAGTCTATTCACTCCATCTCTATGGTGCCAATGGAAAGGCTCTTAACCTGCTGACACACACACACACAGGAACTGTAATGAACAGTCGAGGGAGTCCATTGCCCCTTCTGTTCACATTTAGACTCTTGATTGGGCGACACCTTTGACCATGGAGTTCAAAAGGTCAAAACAGTGACCCTCAGGACAGCTCTGTGTGCATGTGTGTAACATTAAGAGGTGTAAGGTCCATAGCAAGAGCTAAAGCCTGAATATTTTGATGGAGAACTTTAATGGTGAAACACTGATGAGAGTTCCCACTAAATTTTATGAATAAACACATTATAAAGGGGGGCAGAGTGAATAGCAAGTCGTGAACTCGAGGTCTGTTTGGATGTGTGGGAACTCCAGTCTGCAGATGACAGCTCGTTAACAGAAAGAGATTTGACCGCCAACCCCAATCACTCTCTTTCTCTCTCCCCCTCCCCCTCAGGCTCTGCAGCAACAAGGTCAAACACAGAGGCGGAGGGTGGGGGGGGGGGGGGGGGGGGGGGGTGTGCGATGTAGGCAGGAAGGTGTTTATGCTGATATTTCACATATTTAAGTGCACACATACACACACACTCATGTCATATCAGTGGACGGAGAGTCTGTCTCCGCTGACGTGTAAGAAGTTTGGGCTACAAAAATAAGATTTTGAGCTTTAAAGGTGCATAATGAGGCCACTCCTCCTTCTCTTCTTTCCTCTGAAGTCACTTTTTCTTTGTGTCCAGTCCTGATCAGCTTTTTCTGAAAACCCTGCGGAGTATTGGGAGATACTGCCAAACAATCAGTAACAGGGAGCCCTGATTCAATTGCAACAAGGAACCTTTATTGTATATCATACCTATCTGTCTGTCTCTCTGTCTCCCTACGTTTTCTACAATGTCAACTATCACATAAAGGAAAACAATCCTTTTAGAACACAAAATAAGGAACCCAGAAATACAGGAAAGATAAGACTTTCTATCACATTACAAATAGAGCTCAATAATGCACCATGAGTCTTATTGTCTGCTCTGGAAAGGTAAAACCTTCCTCTCCCTCAGTAACTACTGCCGCAACGTCCTTGAGCAAAGCATCCTTTAGCACTAGCATCTGCTCCGGACACACAGTGAGCGTGAATGCATGATGACATTTTGATAGGAGTAGATGAGCCCTTTTCTTTAGATTTCCTTGCAGGAATAACTCAGCTGTACAATTACAGGATTTTTAACTTGTGCATAATGCTGTGGAGAGATTGTTAACCTGCAATGTCTTTTGGTTCCTGAGAAGAGAAACGTTTTAGAAAATGTTTACCGCTTCTTGTGGAGAGAAGCATGAGCCATCCATCTCTTTTCCAGCCTAATTTCAGTTCCTAATCAGTTGTAAAGTGTCACTGAAATTGAGGCAAAGGTCAATTTCTAAACCCAAAACAGCTCAGCTTGTTTCACTTGCACACACTGAAAGTGTGGATATCGTAATTGAGGTAAGTGGTTGTTGTTTATGTTTTTGTGCTGCTCTGCAGTTTGCTTGTTTGCGACACTGTACTGTATGTTAAAAATAGGCAGTAAGTGGAGCAACACAGCAGCCAAAAGTTTGCACAGGGCAATTCCCGGTCAAAGTGTTGGAATGGAAACACACTAATAAAAAGTCTGCATAAAGTGATAAAGTGAACATTATTATCAAGCAAATACCTGAAGAAGAAGAAGACATATATTTTAGAGCCCCTTCCTGTGATTAAAATCAGATTACATCCTAATTGCTTATCATTTCAGCCTTCTCTGTATGATCTTTGCCAAACGTGACAGTAATTGCGGGATGCAGAGGCACATGTCAGCAGTGGGATCACTACCTGCAGAGAAAAGGACAGACTGATGTGATAAAGAAGAGACAGTAAGGCGGGAGAAAATCATGCGTTAAGATCCTGCCAACAGAGATCAACGACCAAAATTAAATTCGAAATAAAAAAAATAGATTCTTCTGCAGTTTAAAGACTGAACAATGTATGACAAAAGAAAAAAATAAGCAAATAGAGGGAAAGGGATGGGTAGGTGTAGAGATAGAGGGAGGTAAAGAATTGGGCCAAGCAGGGATCAGCTTCACACTGAGATCACAGACATGGAGCGCTGTTTTCCTCTCTTATTTCTGCTGTCTGTCTGTTTACCTCCCTCGCCCCATCTTTACCTCCATCACTGTCTGCTTTTTTTTCCTCCGTGTGTCTCTACGCCTTAGTCTTTCTCATACAGAGACCGAGAGACAGATAAGATAAGCAGAGGCAGAGATGCAGCAGTAAAATCAGGCAGCTATAGAGGAGAAAGACAAGAGGAAATGCAAATAGTTGTTTTATGGCTGGGTCAATCAAAGGAACAATGGTTCTCTCTCTCTCTCGTTTTCTGTTTTTTACTTTATAAGCTGTGGACACAGCAATAAGGCAAGAGAGCAACAAACAGAGAGGGTGACAGAAAGACCCCACTGTGATCAATAGTTAAACCCACCAAAAAAACAAGTGCTTTCCTGCTTTCTAGATCCACCATCTACTGCAATCATGTGATATTGGGTAGAAAAACAGTCCATTTCAGAAGTAATAATGCAATTTACAGTATATTTTATTATAATCTAATAAAATTCTTCTTGCCAATAATGATGCACTGTTCCCCGGACTTCCTGATGTTAAAGTGCAGACAGTTCTTCCTACTTAGGGAATTTCTTCAAACATCATTAAACAGTTTTAGGTTTTCTGAGAGTTACCAAACGAAATTTTGTTGTAGCACCTACAATGACAATAATCTTATGTCATTTGTTTGCTTTTTCCTACAGCTTTAGAGAAAGTGCTTCTGAAAATTGTATACGAGGTGTGTATAGTATGGTTTGTGTCTGTGAGTAAGTGTGTGTGCGTGCCTGCGTGTGTGTTTTGTATGATTGGGCAGATTGTGAGGAGAGGAGCAGGCGAGAGGAAAAATAACATGCACACACTTATACATATACACAGGAAGAAAGGGAACGAGGAGCTTAATCATCTCCAATCAAGATGTTATTGATTTGATGCTTGATTTCTCTCTCTCTCTCCTACCAGCACCTGGCTCTTGTCACAGTAGGACACTGAGGCTCAATAGCAGCAGAGACAGACAGTTATACATCATTATCTTTCTGTCTTACACGTACATACACACACTTTCTCTTTTGAAACACACACACACACACACAAGTCTCTCTCGGTCTGCTCCCTGGTCATTGGCTCCGAAACCAAACACACACAGATGTTTTCTGCTCCTTTCTCCTCTCCAATCACGATTCACCGCTCGTCTGCAGCCACAACAACTACACACAAACAGAAGATGCTTCCGTCTTTTGGATATTCACTGTAGGCGTTTCCATTCAACTTCACATCTCATCTGCTGTACAATAACCTGCTTCATCTCATGTTTGATCATCATTACCTGTTGTACAGAGGTAGTGTATCCCAATTCCCTTCTATATATGACATACACATGATGTCCAACAAGTAATGTGAGTGATAATCAAAGCTAGTGTAAAAGAAAGTAATGTTGTTGACAGTTTTGTACTGACAGAACAACTGTAAACACTTTTAATTTCCGATGTGGTCAGACAATACGTCATACGAACCAGTTCTGATCGACCTTTACGCAACACGAGAACCAAGATTAAACCTAGACAGTATTTTTTTTATCAGCTTTCTACAGAATCAATGGTCAAAAAGTAGAAATATTATTTTGTACCAAAAAGTGGTCAATGAAATCTTCTCAACATGTACGTACGTTTATGTGCAGGTTTTATCTGTCGTGTTGTCAGAGAAACAGTCAAAGGCATCACAAGGGATTCCCCAGATGTTAGTGTGTGTGTCAGTGTCGATGTGTCTGTAGCCGTATGTTAATCAATGCCGTTAATGTAGCAATGAATTAGTAGTTTAGATGTCACGGGACGCTTAACACAGCTGATCCTTACCAGACACCCACAGAAACGCACACACACACGTACACACACACACAGCCCACCGGACCCCTGGGGACCACAGGCGGACATTGTATAGTAGGCTAATTATCCCAAATTGCTAAAGTAGTGGAGATGGTATGTGTGTGCGTGCTCTCACAGCTGCTCCTGGTGTCAAGCCTTTGATAGATGAGAGATAGAGAGAGTGTTCATTTACTGCTCGGAGACACACACACACACACACACGCACACCTGACTGCTCATTTATTGGTCTAACAGATTGGTCTTTTGTTGCTCGGTCGCTGGTTCACGCTGGAAGAACTGCTGAAGTTCACACTATGATGCTCGGGGGGGAAATGTACCCTGTCATCAGGCATCCGTAAATGCCTTGAATGCTGCAACCAGGCCTTGTATGAAATTTGTGGTTATAATTAGGAAATAAGAGGCATCATAAACAGACAGCAGTTTAACAATTAACAGGCACAGGGGAGAATAAGTGTGTGATGGGTGAGTGAATACGATTGTCTTCAGCTCTGACAACAAGGAATCCCAATTCACTTACAGGGGCTTTCTGCGGTCAGGGGAGTTTTGTTTTGCAAACGTTTTTTCACTATACCAACTTTCATCCAGTATCATATCTGTTTGGATTACTCGCTGGATATTTTAAATATAAGCATGTGTTGTATGTTCAATGTGCTGCTGCTATCCTGGCCAGAACTATGCTGTAAGAGAGATTTTCTAGTGCTATGGACAGTCAGTCAGCCCGGACTGAAATATCTCAGCAACACATGGATGGATTGCCATGCAATTTCATGTGTCCTTCACTAATCAATAATAATTTGTGATCTCCTGGCTTTTCGTCTAATGGTACCATGAGGTCGGCATTTGTGGTTTTGAGTCTTGACAATTATTGAATGTATTGCCATGAAATTTGGTACAGACATTCATGTTCTCCTCAGGTTAAATTGTAATAACTTTGGTGATCCTCTGGTGACCATCAGGTTATTTTAGTTGCTGCAAAACTAATGACATTCCCATCAGCCTCAGCTCTATTTATAGTGCTAATTAGCAATTACTGGCATCCTAACAGGCCAAACTAACATAATGAACTTTGTAAACATTATACCCGCTAAACATCAGCATGTTAGCATTGTCACTGTGAGCATGCTGCGATGCTGACAATAACATTTAGCTCAAAGCACTGCTGTGGCTAAGTAGAGCCTCACAGAGTCTATAAAGGCTGTATAATATGTATAACATTATCCATATGCTATACTTAGTTTTAAAAAATGTGCACTCCTGACTGCTATTTCTCCTGAAAGTCTTCAAAAGGATGTTTGGCTGCTTCGTTCTCTTTTGCTTCGTTTAGAGAATACAGAAGCAGCAACAAACCATCAATACCGCAAAGCCAATATGAGTTTGATGAGTTCTCTTCACCTTACTTTTGCTGTGATATGATTGTGCCCCGAAGAAAAAACAAAATCTTTCAGTACTTCCTATCATACACAAGCATCGTAGGATCAGAGCAAAAATTGTAAGAGCAGCAAAGCACTGTTGGTGAGCTCAGACTTTAATCTAAGATTTGTCTTCTTTGTCTTCTCCTTTTTTTCTGAGACAATGCTTCCCCCCTTTCCTCTCCTCCCTTCTTCCATCCATCCATCCATCCATCCATCTCCTCATTCCTCCGTCCCTCCATCTCTCCGATATTGATGAAGTGACAGGGCCACAGGCTGAAAGACACCACCTCATCTGGTTTAAATTACCTACAAACCGCACACACACCTGCACCAGCACCACCACGGCTGTGTTGTGTGGGTGGAAAGGATGGGGCGGGTGGGCGAGGAGGGGGGGATAGTGCCTCTGGGATAGGTGGTGGGGGAACGCCCATGACCCCGACCATACAGACAAACACACACACACACGACAGGAAGAGAGCAACAGAGCGGGTGGGGTGTGAAATGAGCTGTAAGGCAGAGGGGATATTAAGCTGCCACATGTGTTCTGTTTACTATTCTCTAATTAACCCCCAGGCTGTCTTATAGACTACACATACACACTCGCTCACACACACACACACACACACACACACACACAGCTCGTCTTGTCTGCAATAAATTGGCTCTGGTGTCATACAGTCTGAACATCATCAACATGATATTGTGTTGCTCCAAGCACACATTTAAACTGATTGTCGCAGCGTTAAAGCATACAGAACCACCAGCTAACTGTATATAAAGGTTATGTGTGTGTGAAGACGCTGACCTCCAAGTTTGACTTCTTTACCCGTCTCACGGTGTACAGAGGGCGGCCATCTTACTCATGCCGATGATGGATGGCTCACCAGGAAACACAGACTGGAGATGTATGAGTTTCCTCCACCTGCACCATTTTGTAAGTCCAAAAGAAAGATTAGAGTTGGGTTTCAGGACTCTGTGTAACTGACTAAATGTGTGAAAGTAACTGCTAGACAGAAATTACAAGGGTTCTTATCAGTGTGCTCATGACAATGACAATGTTTTCCTGTAAAACTCTCACTTTCTACAATGTCATGACATTACATGATGGTTAAGCAGGGACAGATCGTGGTTATGGCAAACTGTGGTTGAGGATTATGGTTTAGGGAAAAACTGTTGTTACAGTTAATGAAAAGGAAAATGTTAATTGCAGGTCTGTGACAGGACGCAAACTCTGGTGCATGAAAGTGAGACATGATACACACCCATCCACCACCCCGACCTCCACACAATTACTCGCTACATTAAGGACACACTACTTCCTGCATTGGTAATGACCGTTGGCATCGGACGTAAATCGTTGTTGGTGCGGATTCATCTGAAAAGGATGTAATTCATAGGGATACTGGGCTGGATTACATTCATGCTGTTCATGTTACATGTGTACTCACAAAAAAAATGCATCACATGTTTGCTGCCTAACAAACATAGTGAAAGCAATTACTTCCTCATAAAGACAAGTGAAAACCCAAAGCTATCTGGTTAATTTGTATTACACAACTTTTATCAAGTCCTGAATTATTGTTATAACATCTCAAGATATCCTATTGCTAGAATACAGTGACAGTTTAGACTGAAAGAACAAAAAGTCAGAGCTCCTCACGTTTGGAAAAATACACACACAGAAATACTACCAAAGTTCTCACACTAAACTTCTGCATTGTTCTGTTGTTGCAATATATGATGTCACTGACTATCACCAATTGTGGGGGAAAAAATCTCAAATAAATGAGTTCTTTTTAGTCAAAACATTTCTGTAATACAGAGCTCTTAAAGGGGAAAGAAGGTATGTGTCCCTTGCTCCCCGCATGTGTGTACGAGTGTGTGTTTGTGCACATGCGATGATATCACCTATAATGCAATCAGCTGTCACCAATAATGGTCTCATCTGTTCTAATAGAGTGAGTCAGAGAAGAGAAGAGAAGAGGAGGAGAAGAGAAGAGGAGGAGAAGAGAAGACAAGACAAGAGAAGCGAAGAGAGGAGAAGAGAAGAGGAGGAGAAGAGAAGAGAGGAGAAGAGAAGACAAGACAAGACAAGACAAGAGAAGAGAAGAGTGGAGAAGAGGGCGGACACTTGCTGCGTTTTGAGTGTTGGAAAATGAGCGCCTTCTTAATAGAATTCACCATGGTGTCTTTTCCTAAGGTGTCACACACACACATGCACACTGAACACAGAGACGCACTCAGGGCTGTGGGAAGTGAGCAAGTCTAATTGAAAAGAACCAAGCAGAGAGAAATCTGATAGCTGCAGTTTGGCCTGAGGGGGAAGGACGAGAGAGAGAGGGGGAGAGAAAAGAGAGGAGGTGAAGGATAGAAAGGGAGGAGAGATGGGGTGAGACAAAGAGGCAGAGAGGGAAAGAGGGATACAGGGGGTACCCAGAGAGAGAGAGAAAACTGATTGAGATAAAGACATTAGAAGACAACAGACAGTAATAAAGACAGATGTCATGAGGTGAAGGCTTCGTTTTACTTTTATTTGACGAATTTAGTGCCGTTCTGCATAAATGTTCCATCTCCTGCTGTGTTTAAAGTGTTGGTTCACCAAAATTACAAAAAAATCATCTTGTCTTACTTTCCGCTAGTGGGATCTAGCCACTTTGGTTTAGTTTGTCCAGGTTTTGAGATATCTAATATAAAAATAAAGTAAATTTACTTTTATGATCCTTCCTACCAAAGAAATAGTCCAGATGGAAACTGTTCTGTTCGCTTGTCCTGTGGATTGATACAGGACATTGTTTCTGGGAGGACATATTGATGTTAGATTCTGTAAATGCAATAATTTTTCAGACAAATAAAACCAGAGAGTTGTCTGCATGGTTCAGTAAGTGTAAATAGGAGATGTTTGTGATTTGGGTGAAAGGACGTTTAAAATCAGAGAAGCATTTTCTGTTGTGTTATGGTTGAAGTTGAAATGAAGTTGAAGTGTTTTGATGCTGCAAACAAACTGTAAACGTGGGTCTCAGTGCTGACTCGGTCAGAGCTGTCACTGTTCCACTTTCCTCTGGTCTTGAACATTTGTTTCATATTATTGACTGTTTTTATTTCTGGCTCATGTGGTGTGTCATCATTTTTAGTTGTGACTGACATCTTGTGTACAGTAAGTTACAGGGTCAGTCGCACACAGAAAAACAAAGGTGCTAACTGGAACCACAAAATGGTTCTTCAGCGATGCCATTGAAGAACAAAGACCCTTTAAGAATTAGGTTGGTCAAAGAACCTCCAAAGGTGCATCAAAGGACTATCAAAAATGGTTCTTTGAGGCACCATAAGAGGAAAACTAGGTGACTATTTTCAATGAAGTTCTTTGTGGACTTTGTTTTAAATGGTTATTCAGCCAATTCTAAAACAATTAATGGTTCACTGACTATTTCAAATTGAGTCATTATGTGTAGGGTGAAAAACAACATGAACATATAGCTCTTATATGCATATAAGCAACATTTTATTGAATTTATTTGAAAATATTAAACTTAAATCAAAACATTTCAGTAAAAATAGGCATCACATTTGAAGTTCCACTGTTAAAAGTACAGCCAGTAACAGGAAATAGGATTGATATACACAGTACATACATGCAGGCTTATAATGCATACAAAAACTAAATTCAGTTTTAATTTTCTGTATCTCAAATGGACACCATTTAGAAATTGATATTCTGAGCACAACCTGTATTATTAGCAGCATTATAAATAAACCAGTTTGTTGGTTTATTTTGGAAAAACCTTACAATGTCTGTCTGGTGGAGATACAACAGCTAGAGTTTTCTCAGGCAGGCAGAGTGTTGCTTTAGGGCTCCTGTATCAAGATTTAATTTGGTGTTTCACAAAATAGTATTTAGAATTTGGTTTCACAGACACAAACAGTTTCCGCCTTTTCCCTAATTGAATGCTTTTTCCCCTGATAGCACATCTGACCATCTTTTCTTCTTTCTTCTGAGGTTGTTGCTGGTTTCACACCAAGGACCTCGGGGTCTTTTAACCCACAGCACCATGACAAAATAGAGAGAAAAGGGAGCGACAGTGCTGCATAATGTCCTTTGTCCTGCCCACACACTCACACACACAAACACACACATAATGCGATGGGCACAGAAAGTTTAGACACCAACATGGACTAATGAGAGGTAAGAGTAATTTGTGTTACTGAGATATAGTAACAGCAAAGGACACAAAGTGAATTATATTATACCCCAAACAAAGGCAACATGCACACACACACACACACGCACACACACACACACACACAACAGCATGGTCTTTGTCTTGTTTCCACCGTCTTAACTCTCACATGTAATTAGCCTCACTCTCTCTGTCCGTCGCAGATACCGATAGCACAGGAGGGGGTGTTTGAGTATGTGTGTGTGTGAGTGGGTTTGGGGACAGGGGGGTCCCAGCGTCTCAAGGGACAGGTTATGACAAATAAGATTAATGTGCCCCCTATTTCCAGACTGGTGCACTGGCCTCTCTTCTGCTCACACACACACTCATGTCATAAAAAAACACACATACACGCCTCCCTGATAGCTTTTTCTCTCAGGAGAGGGTCCATATGGGGAGTACAGTCGAGTGGGAGTGTGTCTGTGTGTGTGCACCCTGATAGGACGTCACCTCTCGGTCTTTTTCTTTGTTGTCACACACAACTGAAGAGCGATTATAGTTTGAAGATGCAATCCAGAACCTAAATTTTGTCAATATTAACACGTCTTTGGAGAATTTACAAAGATAAAATAACGCAGCTGTGAGTCAGTTTAAAAAAAAAAAACATATTGTATATTTGATCCAATAAATGTACTTATATAAACAAAACAGGTACAGAAAAAACAGAAAAGAGTAAAAATAGATATATGAATCAACAATAAATGCTCTAATAACAGTAGTATTTTGTCAACAAAATACTTATTTTCTGTGACCACCATGGAGTAAATACCAGCTGAACTTTGTCTAAATTAAAATATTGTTTCTGTGTAAAATTAAGAAAAAGCAGGAATATCTGGTTGATATTTGCATTCAAGTGTGGTGAATAAATTTAAAGGACTAGTTTGTAAGATTTAGTTTCATCTAGAGGAACAGACTTGGCAGAAATGTAAATATGTTCTGTGTGTAATCTAATGAAAATAAGAATTGTTGTGTTTTTGTTACCTTACAATGAGCCCTTTATATCTAAGTAGGGAGCGGGTCCCCTTCCATGGAGGCTGCCATGTTGCACTGCCATGTTTCTACAGTAGCCCAGAATGGACAAACCAAACACTGGCTCTGGAGAGGGCCTTTCACGTTTTTTGCGTGTTTCGCAGCCACCGTAGGTTCTCCTACATGCTTGGAAGGGAAGGGGAGGGGTATTCAGTTGGTTGCAATCTGCAACCTCACTGCTAGATGCCACTAAATCTTACACACTGGTCCCTTAAAAGAAATTCAAAAATCACTAAAAAAAACTATTGAAGCCAAACTTTTCCTTCCAGAATGACACATAAGAGCCCCTATTAGCAGGATGACATGTGAATGGTTAGTTAAAGGAAGCCAACATTGACTGTCGTAGGAAACAGTGATCTCCTGTGTTTAAGTCTGCTGTTTTGTTGACCCACATATCCACCCCGACCTCCTTCCTACAGGGACTTTGTTGCTCTATAATAACTCTATAATAACTCACATCACTTTTCTGTCCTTTGCTGCTGGCGGCAAGGAGTCATAATTCCTACAGCCACTATAGAGGGCTTTGTCTCATTTTTTGGGTGTTTGCTGGAATGACTACTCTCGTTTTTCTTCGGAGCACAGTCTGTAATATATAAGAAGTTCTGTTCCTGTTATCAAAATGTGTTTAAAAACACAATTAAGCAACATTATTTTTTATTATCATTATTTTATTCATTTACAAAAAAAAGTTAATTCTATTTCTATAATTTTTTGTTTTTCTTATTTCCTAAAGTTGATCATCTGCTGGCAGCATTTGGCTACAGTTTCAACAACAAACACAACATTTCATCTCATGGTTCAGGTGGCCTGACTTCTGCAACGAGTCTCGTTCCATCAGAGGAACATGAGAGCTGATCTGAGTTCAGTGATGATAATGCTGTCAGGTGTGTCAGCAGGCACGCTGATGTTCTCTGAGGATCGAAAATGTGTTTTTGGCAAATTCAATGGTGGTGCTCACAGAGAACAAGTCATGCACTCACAAGCGCTGCTGAAGCGGCACGCCCTGCCCATTTTCACCCTTGACCTCGGCTCTTTCGGCTCTCCATGCTTGAGTGGTCATTATGTATGACCAAGACAAAGAGGAAATCTGTCTGTGTGTGAGACAGACACAGAGAAAGGGAGAGAGAAAGCAGGAGATTTATGTGTAACTTTATACAGTACAGTTAACATACATGCATGTTTGTTATGTTGGTGAGCTGCAATTTATATGAGGTTGCTGAAAATTTACTGCTACTCAAAACATTTCAACCTATGTTAAAATTACATGTAATGACACTGTCTACTGCACGCTAGATGACTGTAGTGGTTATTTTTTGATTAAAAGTCTTTTTTTAAAGCATATTTTAGGCCAACACATTTAACTTTCCACTAATATTTGCAATTCAGCACAGTCTTTGTCTATGCAAAAAGTAAAAATCAAGTCAAGTCAAATTTATTTACAGAGCACATTTAAAAACAATAGGTGGTGACCAAAGTGCTTTACAGATATATTTAAGATAAATAGGGATATTTTCAGGACTGATAATATGAACTTCTGTCTCACTTTCATTTAGCTGAAGAACATTTTTGGCCATCCAGGGATGTTGAATTTTCTAAAGATATACCCCAATGAAAGCATTTATAACGAAAATAAAATAGGACCTAGGATGGAGCCTTGGGGTACACCACAGGAGACATTAGCAAAAGGATGAACAAGTATCGATCATAATTGATACAGATCAGTGTTGTAGGTACGATTTTAACCACTGTAATGCCTTAAAGAAGAAGAAATCTCTATCTGCCTGATAGACAGATGGACAGTCTTTTTTGTCTCACGTGTTTCCACATCCTGCACATTTGTGTCTAAAACAACAAACAAACAATACATTCCATGAACACATGGTCACACATGCACATACAATAAACATATATATATATATATATATATATATACACACACACATATATATATATATACATATACACACACACACACACACACACACACACACACACATATATATATATATATATATATATATATCCAACTTCATCCAACTCATCCTACTTGATTACTCTACAACCGAAAGATAAAAAAAGAGGGTGGTCGCTGGTTTAGGTAGCACCATAAAACCTGACCTTGTATTATCTTGAATTTTGTTTCATGTCACAAAACATTGAGTCAGTTTCAGCTTAATGCAAATGCATTGTAAAAAACTTTTTAGTTAAAGGTCCCATATTTTAACTCTTACAGTTATATCTGTACTGTTAATGTGTGTCTATTAAACACCTTTGTAATGGTTTTAACAAAAGAAGTGCTGATTTGATTTCCCCCCGCTTTTCTGAGGCCCTCTTTTTGTCCCTGCCACACACAGTCAGATTTTGCTGCTAGGCGGAAGCAACCGCCCACTAAATGCTCTGATTGGATAAGCACAGATCAACTAACAAGGATACTTGGGATCAGATTTTGAGGGACGGAAGGCTATGGTAAACATGGCTGCAGGATTGGTAAGACCTTAGCAGTTTGACCCCGAATGAGATTCAGATCATTCAGGTGAAGATGACCAGGAACCAAATTTTAGAAGAGGCCAGCAGGACGTTTCAGAGTTGAATGTGTTTTTATTTTGGTATGTAGGTGTGTCAGCAGGCACGCTGATGTTCTCTGAGGATCGAAAATGTGTTCAATGGTGGTGCTCA
Organism: Scomberomorus guttatus; assembly: GCA_038419695.1. Lineage (NCBI taxonomy): Eukaryota > Metazoa > Chordata > Actinopteri > Scombriformes > Scombridae > Scomberomorus > Scomberomorus guttatus. The sequence continues at coordinate 12,891,884 of CM076461.1, forward strand.
CAGAGAACAAGTCATGCACTCACAAGCGCTGCTGAAGCGGCACGCCCTGCCTATTTTCACCCTTGACCTCGGCTGAAACTGAAAAATGGAATATGCTGTTTGCAAAACTATTTAACCTCTTTCACTTTGGCAAACCTGTGTTCAATTAAGTAGACAATGTTATCTTCAGAAGCAACCTAATTAGTTGGGAGGTTTATTGTATGTATTTATGTATTTATGTATAATAATAATAGTTCAGAATGAACAATCACAGATTTCAATATAACACCTGTTTTAGAGAGATCAAGATCAAGTTATATCAAAGCAGATATGAGGAGAAATGTACAAAACATTGTTTCAGTCTCTGAACCACATGGGGACAGTCCACTACATCACCAAACAATGAAAGAAGCATCCTACAATATAGATATTGTCAAATCAGGCTGTCCCTCCAATCTGTGCATCTGGGCAAGAAGCAAACTGGTAAGAGATAACAATCTGAGACCAAAAACAACTTTGAAAAAGTTCAGTGGCTGCAATAAGAGAAAGAGTGCATGAGTCACATTTTCTGAATGCTGTACAAGTATGGCCTATATGGCATGATGGCAAGAAAGAAGCCATTACTTTTTCTAAAAAATGGGGGTGAAACTCATCAAAGATCCGAGTGGCAAATGGCCCAAGGCACCGTGGTCAGAAAAAATTACATTAAAGTTTCTGACTTCATACAAACCCTCACTTTATTGTGCAGACTGTGCAGCACAGGGCATCACCCATGTACCTCAATCCCAAAAACTAAAGAATAGGTTTATAGTCTGTCGCTTCAATCTTGGAGTGGCAGCGATCCAGTTCAAGCCATGTTTAGAATGTTATGAAGAGTCTGTGCTGAAAAATGCTATCTACAAGTGAAGTCTATGCAACTCGATGTGTGCATCACTGCAATTAAGAGCTGTCAATTAGTTCAGCTACTCTCTGCTGACCATTTAAGACCTGTTAATAAAAGCATTTCATCTTATACATCAACTATTCAATTATGTGACTAGAAAGACACTAACTTACTTTAATGTTGAGCCACAAAGCCATCACTTGGTTTACAAACGTAAAGGTATTATCTGTCCACTTTCTTACCTGGTTCTTCCTGCACTAGCTCTCTGTCCTGTCTCTCTCCATCGTCCTCTCTCTAATAAATAAAGCAAACATAGTATTTATGATGTGAAATCATTGTGGAGTCTACTGCAATGAATGTGGGCAAAACAGTAGCTGCCTTTGCATTATGACTGTGTGGTCTTGACTACCTGTCCACTCTCTCTCTCTCTCTCTCTCTCCCACCCTGCTTTCTCTCCTTCTCTCCCTCTTTACCCTCCTCTCTCCCTTTTTGTGCTGTTAACCAGAGAGCTACATTAGCCGATAATCTCTGAGCAGTTAACATTATGACTCGTTCTGAAACATCAGTGTCTGATGACTTCTTCACCTCTAAGCTACATAGATACACTGCTGTAGATAGATACTAAGATACATTGCCAAATACATGGAATCAACTGCGCAGTAATAACGACTCTGTCAGAACATTCAGCAATTTTGCTAAAGTTTCAACTTACTTGTGTTTTTCTGCGCCATGAAATCCTCACTACCTAGCCACATCTTATGTGCTCAGTTTGAAACTAGGGATGGGTAGGAAGTGTAGAACGGTGCTGATTTTCAACTTACAAGCATTTAAGTCCTCAGACAAGTTCAAAATCTAACATTAGGGGGCTAAAAATGATTTCAGGACATAATAATAATTAATAATAGTTTTTTTTTTCTTTTTTAGGGGTGCTGAGATGAAATTTAGGTGTGCTTGAGCACCCCTAAAAAGAGTCTAAAATCAACAATGGTAAGCTTGGCTGCTGCCTCACTTAGAAGTTGCTAAATATTTGGAAGCATGGGGGTCAAGCCTTAACAGTGAATTGTTTCCAAATAGATTAGATTTCTTTTCACAGAAAATTAAACCCACTTGCTCTATGAAAAGGAGACTACGCTTCAGTCGATGTTTACCTTTCTGCAGGTGCACTTATGGACATTGTGAACGGATGCCCACCGAGGTGGAGAATGTGTGCTGCATGGAGATACTTCAGGTTACAATTATTATCTGGTTTATCACTGCATCCACATAAATAATAAAATTGTGAAAAAAGGTCCATAGTGGGTGACAGTACATGAAATAAAGGTGGGAACCACGTGTGCTCAAAAGCACTTAGCATCACCTTTTCCCCTTTGTTCCCACTTTTTTTATGTCACTGTCATATGTAATTTAGCAGTCTATGTAATGTTTTATATAGGTCAGAAGAAGATGTGACCAGCTTCCTGACCCACCACAGTGCTTGGTGGACCACCCAGGCCTGTAACCTGTCTATGAATACAATGAATATTTACAGGGCTGATTATGGGCCTCTGTGTTAAGAGACATGACAAAGTAAGAATTAATTTTGCCAGTTTTTCACATTTTGTATGAAAAAATAAATCAAAAAAATTTGCAGCTGTGGGATGTTATTCCACTCGTGTAATCCAGGACACCCACAAGTGCTCAATGGGGTTGAGGTCACTAGAGAAAGCAAGCCGAGGCAGCACCTGCACAGCAGAAAACCACTTCAACCCCATTCAGTGTGCCCTGGACTGCAGCATCAGGAGACATGACCCTCTACCCACCGAAGGCTTCACCAGGCTCTTCTGGGATAACATTTCACAGCTGCAGACCCATAGGCTCATTGGCTCTATGTGCAGGAGGTGTCAAGCAGTGGTGGCTGCAGAACACACTACCTGATGGACTGCAGGATTACAATTATTGTTTTCATGCCAGTGTTACATTGTGTATTTATGCAATTTGAGTCCAACATAGATGTTGTATTTATTTTATGCGCAGTGTTTTTACATGAAGAAGTACCACAGAATATATACATTTATAATGTGATATAAATACTTGTCAATAATTTTGAGTTTATAAGAAAATATTTCTCCATCTAAGCTGCTGATTTGACATATTGGGTAAGAATAAACTATTTCAACAAAATAGTGAAACCAGTGTTCCAACAAATAGATTATACGCAATATTTACATATAGCTGTTTTAATTATAGTATGCTGCCAGTACATTACAGAATTATAATTCATGATAATTATTATCATTATAATTCCTGCATGCTAGAGCAAATTGACTACATAAAGCTTCTGCATCGAGCCTCTAAAATTAAACCATTTAGTGTGGACAAAGCTACATGTGCCACATGCTATGTCTTTCATTTTACATTTAGACATCTACTGTGCCTTATAGATTTTTAACGGATCCTGAAATTGCTTAAAACCGGTAAAATACAACATATATTTTTGTATTAGAGTCGCCATTATATTGTCAGCTCAACACTCATCTGTGTGTAAATATTATTTGTTTGCAAAAGTTTTCTCAATGTGAAGTCAAATTATCCAAAAACAACATAGTTTGGGATTGTGCTCATAGTTAGCTAGTAACTAAATTACTTTTGAGGTTTTAATTATTGAAGCAGCCAGAAAACTCAGAGGACAAATGGGCAACAGAAGCTTACGTATGTTTGCAGTAACAGAGCCAGACACATATCACACCAAGTCAGACCAGTTGACAGTCAGTTAATAGACAAAAACACTGACTTAACCTTGAGCATTACCAAACAAAACTAACAGCATTTCAAGAGACACTTGATACAATTCAACAATAGTATCTGACTTACTACCTTCATCACTTTCCTATATGACTGCAGTGAGATACACAAACAGAAACTTTGGATTTTAATTTTAAAAAAGCTCCATATGTAACAGCAGCTTCGTGTCTTTCTGCCTGCATGAAAGTCACCTCATTGTTAAAAGTGCAAGGTTTGGTTTGTTGTGTTTGTACACATTTGTCTGTGAGTTCAGTGTGTGTATGTGTGTGTGTGCGTGCCTGCGTGCCTGCGTCTGACTGTACATGAGTAAAAGTGCGTGTGTTTGTGTGCATGTCAGCCCCAGGGGTATAATCTTTTCCCCTTGTACTCCCACTGTGCTTCTCTCTCCCATAGATCTCAGCCTCTACCTCCGACTGGGACAATGAGTGTGTGTGTGTGTGCGTGTGTGTGTGTCGTGTCCTCCCAGTGTGTGGATGTCGCAGATACCCAGGGGACACACGCGCCCCATGGGATCTCCGACATACACACACATGCCTGAGGGCCCCCAAGATAGCAAAAAAGAGAACGAGAAAGAGGGGAATGAAAAAAAATCATTTCCAAAAATCCACACAACTCAATCTGTGGGCGAGGGTGGAAATCACACACACAATTTAATTGCTTTCGTTTTATTAGTATTATAGTATTAGTAGCAGTAGGAGGAGGGAAGAAGAAGTAAGAGTAGTGTGTTTTTCCAGAGCTAAAAAGAGGACACGAAAAAAAGAGGAAGTAAGAACAGATGAAGCGAAATGAACAATTTCTTAGAGCTAATTGGATTAATAGTAAGCAAAATCAATGTGGGATGATCTGGTATGTGCGTGTCCATGTGTCTCTGTGTAGCAGTTGTTGTGCAAAGACAAGCTGGAGAAAAAGATGGAGAAAGAAGTGATGAGAGATTTACAGAGAAAGATTTGGGGGAAACGATGAAAGAAAATCATTAAGGGAAGAAGAAAGAGAGAGAAGACGTTCCTCCTCTCTGTCCTGGGTTGAAACTAATTGGTCCAGGATTAGAGGAGATTATAAAAAAAAAACACACACACACACACAAAAATTATACAAATCCTTCCACTGGTCTGGTTTCCATGGCGATAGTCTGCTGTGCAACAGTGCAACAGCAACAGAGTGAGAAAATAAAACCAGTTGCTGGCTTGATTACCAACCTGACACAATTACAACCAGTTTTAGGAGACTATTTAGAGGAACAGTGAAGCTTATTATCCGTACAGGTGGTGAACCTGTGGCTTTGTTACCGTATTCTCTCACTACAACAGTTTTACAGCCGGTTGACACCAGGTAGCTACATTTAATTGTAAAAACAAGAAAGGAGTGTGTCTCCTGCTTTTTATGTTCTACGTGAAGCTGTAAAAGACAACAAAACACAAAAAACATAATTATCAAGATACAACAAAGACATTTTTAGAAAGAAAGGTTTTCAGGTAGCAATAAAAGTCAGATTGAACTTGCTGATGCTACATTAATTAGCCCTCTAACCGTTCTAACAAATGTTGTTATTTGACAAAAAAAATTAAAGGATAGGTTCACATAATTATTATATTATATTATATTGTATTGCATGTAAGTTCACAATTTTCTGTCTGTCTTAAAACAACAGTCAGGAGCCCAAATGAACATTGAAACTGGTTTTCCTCGCTGTAATCATTCCTCCTGTTCATACTGGCTATTAAAAGATCCCCTTCAAATGTGCTTTCAATGTAAGTGATGGGGGCCAAAATCCACAGTTTGTCCACACAGTCATTTTGTGTAAAAATGTATTTAAAGGTTTATCTGAAGCTTATACGAGGCTTCAGCAGTCTGAGTTAGTCATATCAAGTGGATATCTGCCACATTTACAGTCTTTTTAGCATGAAATTCCCTCTTTGTGTTAAGCTGCAGTGGAAGTATAGTAACAAAGAGGGACTTTGGCACTAAAAAGACTGTAACGTTGAACGATATCTACTTCATTTGACTAATAACGGATGAAGCTTCATATTAGCTTCAGATAAACTTTTCAATAGAATTTTTTACAGAGGGAGGCTTGTGGATTTTGTCCCCCATCACTTACATTGTAAGTTCATTATGAAGGGATCTTCTAATGGTCAGTATGAACAGGAGGAATGATTATGGCAAGAAAAACATGTTTCAATGTTCATTTGGGCTCCTGACTGTTGTTTTGTTTTGACTGTTGTCGGTAGGTTCATCACTACAAGCGACATACATTGTGATTTGATACACTGTTGTTATGAAAAGTTTCCAACACTACTGACAGGTATCAGCTTCAGTGTGTTTCTGTATTATACTCTGTTATACAGTGTGTTTTTATTATACAATATATTATACAAAAACTTCTCAGGGTACCTTTAAGTCATGTTGTGATGAGCTCTCTGGCCACCGTAAAAAAGATTCCAAAATTGCAAACTAGAAGGAATAAAATAGAGTAGATTAGGAAATAATAGCATAGAACAGAACAGGAAAGGCAATGTCTCATATTACAGGTATAAAACATCAAAAGGAGGTAAAATGGTTTATCTGTTTGCCACAGGTACATGTGTCTGTGCTCAAAAAAGAAGAATATGTTTCAGTGGCAATGAGGGAAAAATAAACAGGAAAAAACTGATATCTCAGCCTGTCTGATCAGCCTGTAAGAGTGACAGGGAGAAAAGCTTGCTGCTTCAGAGTTGAGTATGTTTCACAGACGAACCGATATACGTGACACCAAAGGAAAAAAAACAACAACAGCTGACACGTTGTAAAGCCTTTGTTCGAGCACTGAAATATATACAGAGCTGGAATTGAAGCCTAAAGCGGCACATGTGAGTGTTTTAGCTGAGATCCATAAGCAGCCATAATCAGACAGAGTATCAGCTGCTTTTTGAAAGGTGGAGGCTTGTTTTTAATTAACAGCAGGTGGTTTTTTGGTGTTAGAACAAGAAGATGCCTCAGCGATTAATTGAAGTTTAACATTTTTGAGAAGTGTTCTTGTTCAGACTGTGTGACGCCTCAGGAGCTTTCTGTTTCTCTTTACACCTCTGCTCCCTCCTCCCTCCTTCTTTCTTTCTGAATTTGAACACAGTCATTGAGACAGAGAACTTTTTGAAATATTAATGATCACTAATACTGAATACCATGAGATTGTTAGTGTTGCCTTGTGCACTGGCTTGAGAAAAAGAAATGACAGTCCTCCCACTGTGGACTGTTTTTGTGATTAATGCAACCAATTAAACTTGATCTTATGGCAGCACTTAAAAAACTGTAAGGCATTTTGTGTGTGTGCTTGCTTATTTATATCATTTACCTTTTTGTGTGTTTGGCTTTGTTTTTTTTATTATTATTTATATTTATATGTCATCATTCTTGTCTATTTTTTTTATTAATTTGAGTATAACCTACAAGGAACAACAGAAAACAGCTACACATTTAAAAGGAGAAAAGGCATTTTGTTTCCTAATGAGTCAGATTTCCCATGAAATAACCTGCATCGGTATTGTAAGATCTAACACAACAAAATGTATTGTTAGTGGGCTTAGAGGTCTAATTAAAGAAATTGTTTGATATTTTGGTAAATGTGGAATATGTTCTTGCTGAGAATTAGATGAGAGCAGCACTTTCATGTCTGTACGGTAAATATTGAGCTGAAGCCAGAGTGGATTAGCTCAATTTAGCACAAAGACTAGCTTGCTCTCTATTAAGTTAAGAAATATGAGCAAGACACCTACAGAAACTCTGCAGCTCCCCTTGGCTTTATGGAGCTTTATTGCGAGTTTCAGCTCATTGTCTAGCTTTTCTTCCAGTTCACTCTCACCGCTCTCGTGGTTTTGTTTTCAGCAGCATCAGGCAGTTGTTTTCAGAGAAAAAGCTCTAAAAATCCACTGTACACTACCTGCTTAGCAGCAAACAGCAAACAGACACAGTTAGCGACTAGTTGGTGAACATGGTGGAGCATTTAGCAGCTAAAGAGCCAGATGTTTACTTCAGGAGTCAGTAGAGACCAGAGCTAAAAGAGTAAATATTGGACTTTCATTCACCAGGTGGACAGAAACATAAAATGAATGATAATGTTGCTCCAAAAACTGTTGGATGTTTAAATAAGCAATTGTGATCATATGTTAGTATTGTGTTCACAACTTATTTCTGCTGCACCCAAGTGGCCACAAAATCTGCTGATGCAACTTTTTTCAGTTTGTATGATTCACATTATTGTATTGTTGTATCAAGGATCAAGGATATCTTTATTATCCACAAGGGGCAATTTGTTGTACAGCCAGCAGTAACCACATAACCATCAGACAACAACAATAATAAATAGACAATAAGTGCAATATAAAAATATAAAAGTCACACTGAGATATTTAAAAGGATAATGGCAGCAGGAACAAACGACGATACGAAGTCTACTGGTCTTGGCAGATGGCCAGACAGAAGCAGCTTGAACTCTTTGGACAGGGGGTCGCTATGATCAGCCAGGGTTGACTGGGCCTTCTTCTAACCTTGTACAGATGAAGAAGTTCATTCAAGGTTGTGCCTGCAATTTTCCTACACACGTTGACGATACCCTGCAATCTGTTTTTATTTTTGAGGGTAAGTGACCTGTACCAGCTGACAAAGGCGAATGTGATTCAATAAAACAGGAATAAAACATTTTCATGAAGGTATTGTCAACATTAAAGCTCCAAAGTATGTGCGCCGATGGGCTTTTCTGCACACAGCATCCACACGAGGCTCAAAGGTCAGCTTGTCATCAATTACAGCGCTGAGATATTTGTACTGCTGCACAAACTCCACAGCCTGATCGTTAATCACCACAGGAGAGATGACCGTAGAATTCCTTCAAAAATCTATTGTCATCTCTTTGGTTTTCGACACATTGATGTCCAAGCACTTGCACCAGTCCGCAGAATTCCGCCACTACAGGGCCATGATCAGGGTCATCACTGCTGAGAAGAGACACAATGACAGAATCGTCCGCAAACTTAATGATATGGCACCTCTCATATTGGCTTTGGCACTCATTAGTGTACAAGACAAATAAAAGAGGCGAGAGGATGCACCTCTGGGGCAATCTGGTGGAGGAAAATCTGATCATCTGATAAAACGCCATTGACCTTCACGCGTTGCAACCTTTCAGTTAAGAAATCCATCAGCCAACATATCAGGCCAGGATCAATGTTGTGGATGCTCTCTAAGTTCCCTGCTAAAATGTGAGGCGGGATACAATTAAAAGCTGAGGAGAAATCAATAAAAAGTAGTCACACTAAAGTCTTTGCACCCTCAAGGTGTGCCAGAATCATGTTTAATAGGGTTGCCATCGCATCGTCAGCACCCCTGCCTGACCTGTAAGCAAATTGGAGCGGGTCCATATTTACCCGAACTGTGTTCAGAAGCGCATTCTTCACAATCAGCACCACAGGCCTGTAGTCGGTAAGTGACTTTGGAGCTTTATTTTTTGGCATAGGTACAATGATGGAATCCTTCCAAAGACAAGGAACCCTATGGAACTGGAAAGACAACTTGAAGATAAAACAGAAAATATCTGCCAACTGTTCGGCACAGTTCTTAAGTATACGACCTCCAATGCCATCAGGGCTGGGACTTTTCCTTTTCTTTACACCCCGGAAAAGTTTCAGGACCTTGCCACTATCAACATGGACACCATTCTGCTTGGGAACAGCATTTTTGAAGACTAACAGCTCCTCACTAAAATCATGGATAATTATAAAAAGTGTTCATTTCATTAGAAAGGTCAAGGTCCAGCTTGCCATTAAGGGAAATTGGACACTTCCTGGACTGCATCCCCATCATAGACTTTACACCCTCCCATACAGGGCGAATAACTTAGCAAGTTTAAGTTCCTTTCTAACTTGTTTCTGTTGTTCCCTGTGCCAAATCACATCCCCTTGATTAAAACTGATATTTCGCTGATTAATTGCATTTTTCACAGATTTGGAGTACCATTAGTTTATTATTTGGATAAATGAAAATTGATTTTTGGGGGATGACCAAGTCCTCGCAAAAAGTGATATATGCAGACTCAGTCTCTGTGAGTTCATCCAAATCATCACAGACATTTTTAAACAAGTCCCAGTCTGTGCAACTATGACAGTCCTGGAGACATTGGATAGACTCCTCCGACCAGACCAGAACCAAACGTCGTTCCAGCTTGTTTCTCTTTAGGACCAGTTTGTAGGATGGAATCCACAGTGTTGTGATCAGACATACCGAGTGGAGCTCTACGAAAGGATTTATAAGCTTGACTAAGATAACTTCCGTTGTGAGTTGGCGCTATATAAATAAAATTGACTTGACTTTACACAACTGCTGCTGCATGTCGCCCATCCTCCATGTATGGTAATATTGCAGATAATATAGTGTACAAGCTAACTAGCTATAAACTGTATCACATTAAGTCATGGAATAAGTCCATCCAAAAACCACAGCAGCAACTTGTGTGTCCAGCAGTGTTCAGTAGTTATTAGTGTCCCCTAGAAACTTTTTTGGTTTTGTAACTTTGTTCTGTTTTTTACTGTGCAGCTTTTCTGTATTTGCTTATGCTATTTGCAGCATGTTTCTCTATGTGGTTGTAATTTCTATATTTGCAGTGTGTTTTCTTGTGCTGCACACATATGTGTTGTCAAAATGGTGCAGATGTTTTCTTCATTTGTTTGTGTTTTGTAGTTGTATATATATATATATATAGTGCATGTGTTGAGCTCTCAGGGCTACCATTCTTTTTAACGTGTATCCGGTTTATTAATCTTTGTTACATTCTGATTACATAATCAAAGAGTCTTTCTTTGTCACTCACACACACATATATGCACATAAAACAGTCACACACACACACACCTGGTCTTTTCCTCCCTTACATGGCCAGATGTTAGCTTTGAGATTTCGATGTAAAATCAAGTGTGAGAAATGTTTTTAATTATCTGGCCACCTGGACAGGGTTGTAGCATGCACACACACACACACACATTGCATAAAATAGCATCACTGGCTTTGACACACATTTAACAATTCCCTGTAAACCTTTGACTTTCTAACTTAAAAAATATGTATTTTTACAAAATAAACTTCTTCAATAAATCTCATTTTGTGAGTTGTGAGGACGTCCTGAGGATTGAATAACACACACACACACACACACACACACACATACACACATTGTTTCAGGTAACAGATGTTGTTCTTCTTTTAATTAAAGTCAACAAATTAAGACATTGCACTTACTCACTGCTGCAGAAAGGCCCCAACACACACCCACAGACACATTTCTGTCCTCACCACATTATAATCAGCTGTAGGGGAATAATGTTTAAAAACTCAATGCAATCTTAATTATTATATAATAGCAGACACTCTTACAATCCTGGACATTGATTTTGTTTTTTAGAGTGTTCTCAGGCTGTTGTTGTGCTTCGGTGGGTTTAGGACTCTTAGTGAAGGCTTTTGAAATGACAGGGTTGAATCCCGCAATCATACACGACACGAAGTGGACAAGGTTTGTGCTTCAGCCCACTTAGCTACAAAGAGCGTGGTGTCTGTCCAGATTATATATCTTCTTCTGTCTCTCTCTATCTGTCTCTCTCTATTTATCAATTTTCCCCCCACTGTGTACTGTCTAATAAGAAGAAAAAGAGACACATTTTGTCTTCAAAAAATGTTTTTTCTCGCTCAACCGTTGTTGATAATACAGTAAATCTCTTGAGTTAGTGAATGTAACATAATTGTCTTTAGCTCTAAGCAGTCTTAAAATACCAAACATTTGCCGTGCACTTTAAGATGAACACCAAATTACTACAAACAAATTGAGAATGTTCTCTCTCTCTCAAAGGCATTACTCTAATCTCAATAAAATATGTACAGTCATGTTAAAGGTACGTTGCAAAAATTCCATTTTATTGAGTGATTTTTGTCTGTAATTGAGCTCAAAATGCATTACTGTGCCACTTGCTAATAAGGCACGCTTTATAAAGGGTTTAGAATTTGTAACTTATGGCTTAATGGTTAAAAATACAATTATAGATTAGTTATAAGTTCTTAATATTAACGACTTTTGGGTTACAGGCTGTGAAAAATCCTCTCGTTAATTGGATCAGACAGCAACTTACCTTCCAGAGAGGGCAGAGGACCTCAACCAAAATCCAATTTATTAACAACTTTCAGCATTTATTGATGAATTACCAACATGTATAATAGCGTTATTACCAAATACAACAGAAATAGTGCCAAAGTGTTACAAGAATGAACATAAAGTGGCAACATAGAGTGTGTGCATGTGTGTAAGAAAATAGTAACAACTAAAGAAAGAGAAATTCATAAGTGCACTTTCTCTAGAAAGACAGTGAATATGTGTAAGTAATCCTGCTGATTTTGTTAACAGTGACTGAGACTGAAGTGTGTGCAAGGTCAGTGCACACATTTTGTTAAGATAAGACTTTATTGTTGAGTGTGTAACAATGTTCAGCAGAATACATTGTAAGGGACACAAAAAATAATCAACAGACTGAAATTACAACTTAAAACTGTGCCGTATTTTGTCTTCTGCACACTTCCTTTTTACAATTTTTAACCAAAAAAATCCTTAATTTTCTGAAGGAAACCTTTTTCTTTGCCATTGCAGAGTTTTGACTGACAGCAGGAGAAGGTGAAGTCAGGGAGGGAATATCTGACAGCCAGATTCATGAAGTCACAGTCTGCGTACCTCAAACATGAAGTGTAGGTCTGTCCTGAAGGGAGACAGTATATGAGAGACACAGCATTAGCCATTTTAACTTTATTGCTATATTTATTATAACAGAGCTATGCACTGAACATTTCAATGAAAAATAGAGGCAATGTAAGGCAGCCATTTCAGAGAAAGACTGATAAAAGACCATTTCAGAGATATTTTCTTCCAAATATGATGCATTTAAAAAATAACCACCACATTAAAGCAATAAAATAAATAAAAAAATTAAAGTTGAGCCTGGTTCAGTGCATCATTATTGCGACTTCTGGAAGAGAAAGAATTTGAAGATTTATTATTGGTCTTGGAAATAGTTGTTTGGCAAGAAACCTTATCCATGTACTGTAAATATTCCTGAAATTTCAGCCACATCTCATGGCCTTCATCAGTGTATGGCGTTTGCTCAGTTGTCATGGAGATGATTCAGCTGTTATTACATGACCCAAGTATGGAATTTCAGTCACGTGATAGCAATGAAATAATACTTAATTACATACTTCGGTGACGTGATCACAACTGAACCATCTTCAAAGTCTATCTACTGATGAAGGCCATGAGATGTGGCAGAAAGCTCCAGTAATTGGACCTTGTGCTAAGAAGTTGTCATTGTTTGTAGTTTGTAGGTAATTTGTCAAAATTGCTTGAAACCTAACAGAACAATGTAATGTGATACTCAAAATTTTTTGTTCATCTGTCATCATCAGATCGTCAGAAGTGCATCACATAACATTACTTCAGAGTTTATTAACAATAAACAACAGCCCGTACAGTGCAATTAGTGCATCCTGTTGCAACCAGACAGGGGCTTGATGTTGTTGAAATGGGATTTTATGGTGTTTTTAGCTATTGGTGGACTTTTCAACTTTGTTTCCTTCATCATTCTTACCCTCATTGGTGAGTTTCAGGCAGGTGTCTTCACCTTGGTTACACTCCACTGTGGCCTCACAGTTGCTGGAGGAGCCATGAGGGCAGGAGTAACACGTCAGAGAGAGGCCTGTAGAGAGGAGACAGAGTTCACATGACTGAGGTTATTTTGGTCCAGTTGGTATTTGTGAACGTGAACTCATTTCCCAAAGTCTCAAACTATTCAAACCTACAATGTCATAAAACCTAAACCGTTTGTAAGAAATGTGACTGTTACAGCACATGAACATTTACTGTGAGTATACTCATTTCAGTGCTGTTGTCAGAAATATTTATAATTGAGCTCAAACTTGAATTAAAGGTACCCTGTGGAGTTTTCAACCACCAGGCGCGCTATGAAGCAATGTTTTTATTAGTCGGTCCGTGTTTATTGTTTGTTTTTTTTAAATGCTGTTGTTTCACATTATTGCATTGATCTACAGGTGGCAGTAATGCGCCATGAAATACAGCAATGTACCAGCAAAAGAAGACTGCTAGCAAGTAAACATGGATGTAAACAATACAGGATTCAAAATGTTTTTAAAAAATGGCTTTGCAAATGTTTTATATGTTTGTAGACCCTTAAGGATGCACACAATGTGCTTTAGTGAGTAAAACACTGAATATAAACAAAAACTTGGTTTAAAAGAAAAGTCCACAGGGCACCTTTACGAAGGAGTCAATTTTTCCGACTGTACCTTTAAAGGAATAGCTCAACATTTTCACTGCTCCCGGCCAAAAAATAGTCTGATACATAAGCATCCCCCCAAAAAAAACGTTGATCAAAAAAAGTTGTTGTTTTTAGACTTTGTTTTTGCAGGGATTAAACAAATGAGATATAACACGTTAAGTAGTGAGCTTTCGAGGTGCTGGTAGGTGGATTTTATTTTCAAGATCTGCAGTTTTGCCTCACAACATCAGAGTACACCACCTCTTGGCAATCCCTGGAAATAGGAATAATGGCAGGATGCGCCATCTCCCCACTAGCCTTTACCATGGTCATGGAACTGATCCTCAGAGGATCCAAATGGGTGGTAGGAAGAGAATTCCTGCAGTCCGGACAATGACTACCTCACATCCTCGCCTATATGGATGACATGACCACTCTGACCACAGCCATCGCATGTGCAAAGGGATTCCAACATAACGTGGGCATGGATGAAGTTTAAGCCCAGCAAGTCCAGGACCATCTCCATTTTCAAAGGAAAGCTAAAGGCCCAAAGATTCCACATTGACGGAACACCCATACCAACGGTATCAGAGGTGCCAATCAAGAGCTTAGGACAGTTGTACAATGCAAGGCTTAAGGACTCAGACCAGGACTACTGGATACAGCCTGGGATGGGAAGATGAAGGTCGATCTAGACCAGAAGCTCACCTTCCCACTGGAGATCATTACAACCAGTCTCAGGCCAGATCTGATCGTGTGGTCAGCCTCACAAAAGGCCCTGTTCGTCACAGAACTGACGGTGCCGTGGGAGGATGCAGTTGGTGACGCATACGAATGCAAAAAGCTGAAGTACTCCGATCTAGCAACTAAAGCAGAACAAAAAGACTAAAGAACACAGGTGCTCCCTGTGGAGGTCAGCTGCAGGGGTTTTGTGGCCATGTCAACCACGAGGCTGCTGAAAGGGATGGGACTCCGAGGACAGGCCCTCCGACAGGTTATCAAGTCACCGAACAAAGCAGGAACTGCAGGAGGAGTAAAAGCGGAGGGGGTTGCACCTGGGACACCAGGTGTCATCACTGGGCCCTCTGGAGGTGTTGTGGACCTATTAACAAAACACCAATGAAGGAGGGTGCCCACCTGATGACCCAAGTGAAGCTTCTACCCCTACCCCCACTGCTGGTAAAGATTTACAGTCTGCATAAACAGGACTGAATCAATGACAGAAGAAACCCAGACTTGACTGATCTTCTTGAAGTTCTGTTGCTGCATGAGCCTCTCAACGAAACACCAAGTAAAGAGTGTGCTCACCTGATGACCACAGTGAAGCATGTACCCCTACCCCCACTCAAGGAATGAATGCCGATTATAATACAGGATTGTAAGACCAAGTCCTATGAGCTTAACTATAAATAAATTAGAATCTTGTCAATAAACCAAACCAAAAAGCTGTCACAACTGTTCAGAGAGCAAACTCCAAGTCTTGGGACATCATAGAAAATATTATGAATTAATATTTATCACCGACTCTGCTGTAGTGTGAACTGGAAGCACATGACACAGCAGCAACACATGCAACACAACAGCACACTGATCTGCCAAAATGTTCCCTGGGGCTTGTGAGTGCTGAATATGTTTGCTCTTTGAGAAACATGTAATCTTTCTGACTTAGCCCCACTTGGCTGAGTTTTTCAGAGACAAAAAAAGAGTGAGCATTAATGAACGATTCCTTCTTCAACCCCCCTTTTTCTTACCAAATCCAAATATGGCAAAGCTGACAGCCAGGAAAAACACCACAGAGCTCCTCATCGTGACTGAAAGCGTTGTTTCTGAAAATCAAAACAAAAGGCACAATTCACTCAATCGTCACAGCTGGATAAGAGGCAGCGAATTAACTTTGTTGAAGTAAAAAAGAAATGGCACATGCAGGGTGTACTAAAAAAAACATTTTAAAGCCTGTAAAAACAGAAGGCTTCCACACATGTCACCTGTGCATCTGTCTTGCTGTCACAATTTGTTAAAGAGAGTTTTCACAAAAACAAAACTTTTTCATCTCACCTTTACTGACTCAATTTTTTTGGAGCTTTCTTACAAATAACTGATGAAATATGACTTAAAATGACTTAAGAGAATAAAAAGACAGAGTTTACCTCATTACTGACATTACTGAGTTATCTAAAAAATAAACATTTGCACCACAAATTGTTAGCACTGCAGTCATCCAGCACTCACCTGTGAATGTGAAGAAAATGATTTTCAGCTCGTGAGGAAGAGGCTTTTTGAAACAGCGTCAACACAAAAAGTAAATAACCCATTTGTTTGGGTTCAGAGTCTATGTGTGGATTAGATTCTGATGTCTAATATATGGGCCAATACGGTGTATGTTTGTGCAACAAAGACAGATATTTCTGCATTTTTTCCTGATTGTGCTCACCTCTTTTTTCAGATGACAAATGTACATTTTAAGTGCATTTAATAATGTGTCATTTGGCTTTTATTTGATTTAGAAATGGAGAGATGACACAGCAGTCATAAGTGGGAAAATGAGGGCAGGCAGGGCATTGACCGATTACATATCACATGATTACGGTACTTCAGGTTGTGAAAAAACACAGTAATCTTATCGTAGATGTTTAACCAGAGATTTGGTATGACAGAGAGAGAGGAAGAGGAGCAGAGGGCAAAATGTAAGGGGAGGGAGAAAAATATGAGGAAAGAAAAGAAAGCGTTTGTCATGGAGGACTCTGCCTGAACAGTGGAGTCATATAAGTTATTGCTGCAGGATTTGCCCTAAACGTCAGTCTTTTTCCATCAAAGAAAGAGGGGAGTTAGCACATTTCAGCTGAGAGAAAATGAATCAGTGTAAACCGAACTGATAACAGACACCTTCAGGAGACGCCCCAGAGTGTACAGTAGGGTTAATTTCAGAAGAAATCAGGGGTTTAGCAAATATATGTGATATATATATAAATATATGTGATGCTATAAATTGTGTGTTTATCTGTTTATTTACTTATCAGATAAGATACTACACAATATGTACAACTGTACGTAGTTTGTTTGATTATGTTCTGATTTTGTAACTTTTTTACCTTTCTTCATAATGCAAGAAGATGCAGCTACACAAGAGCCACAGACTCTGATAAACAACCCACATTAACGTTCCTGCTAAAGTCTCCTTCTTATCTAACTTACAAATATGAACACGTCTTGTCCTGCACTTTAACTTGTTGAAGGAGCCACCAAACACACATTCCCCGGAAAGTGGCAGACTAGGTACCAAATTAGCTGCTCAGCTGCAGCAGCACATTAAACAGCATGTTAATGTACTTGGAAATGTCACTTTGGTCCAGTGTCTGCTGGTTGTTGGTTTGGTCATTGATCTTCAAAATCCCTGACAGCGACACACTGTCTGCCCATGACTTGTAGCTACAGCAGTTTGTTTTCTTTGACTCCGTTCCATATGGTGCAACACCGGTAGCCAGCTAATGTCAATCAAACAAAAAAGAGCATTTCTGATATTTAAGATCTGTTTTCGTCATTCTAATAATACAAAAATATTAAGAATACATTTTAAAAAAAACATATTGGACTTTAATTTTAGAACCACCTGTCTTGGTTCTTGGAGTTCCTGCTCTAAACACGTAAAAGAAAAAAGTGAAGTTATGAATGAGAAATTCAGCTGGATTAGCAAGATCACAACATCACGAGATCACGCGAGAATCCATCTTGTCAGGCTTCAACTTCGGACCAATCGGCGTCCTATGAGGATTCTTGCGTGATCTCGCGAATCCAGCTACCTCACAAGGTAAGACGGTGATAGACGGTGATAGACAGATGGTTCATCCAATCACCTGCCAAGTATTTTTTTGAAAGTGCCTGCCCTTTTCCAAAGAGTTTCCATGGATGACTTCTCTGATGGTTCTGTGTAACAAACCATCTGGCATGCCAGGTTAGAGAAATATGTGTGTGAAAAGGGATTTAAAAATGTCTTAAAGGGACAAAA